>OX123192.2:56017622-56657397 GCA_944739405.2 Euclidia mi | reverse complement strand
TCACTGCTTGGATAAAGCATTTTGTTTTTAATTTTAGGCACCCACAACAGAAACGACTGACACCGTTTCTCTCACCACAGGAACGACAGGAGTCCCTCACCTTTTGGGTTCGTTCTGTGCAATTGGCGCATTTTGAAAGGGAGATTGCTATCCTCAAGTCGGGGAAATCGAAATTGTCGGGAGCTGTATCTAAATTGAACCCCTTTTTGGACGAAACGGGTCTCTTGCGCGTTGGAGGGCGTCTCAAGAACGCCAACCTCCCTTACGGGGCTCGTCACCCCCTTTTGTTACCTAAGGACGGTCATTTGGTACGCTTGTTGGTAACTGACCGTCACCTTAAAAATTCGCATGCTGGTTGTAATGCCTTGTTGGCCATTTTGCAACGCGAGTTTTGGATTTTGTCTGCCCGAAGAATTATTCGGAGTGTAGTCTTTCGCTGCATCCCTTGCTATAAGCTCAAGGCTTCTACCATGCAGCCCTTGATGGGGGACTTACCGGTAGATCGCGTAACTGAAAGCAGGACGTTTGACGGTGTTGGCACGGACTTCGCTGGTCCTTTTTTGGTGAAAACGTCGACACTTCGAAACAGCAAGACTGTCAAGGTCTACTTGTGTGTTTTTGTTTGTCTTTCCACAAAGGTCGTATACTTAGAACTGGTCTCCTCGCTTACGACCGAGGCGTTTGTAGCCACATTTGACAGATTTGTATCCCGCAGAGGGCTGCCTTCCTTGATCCGTTCTGACTGCGGCACTAACTTCAAGGGCACTTATAATTATCTGAATGATGTTGTTAATTTTCTTGAAACCAACAAAGCTGATATAGGTGATAGGCTTGCCCGACGTGGGATAAATTGGTTGTTTTCCCCACCAAATTGTCCACACTGGGGTGGTATATTTGAGGCCGCCGTAAAATCGGCCAAAACATACTTGCGCAGGACAATCGGTGAATCTGTCCTTACATTTGAGGAACTCGCAACTGTGTTTTGTAAGATTGAGGCCGTTTTGAACTCTCGGCCATTGTGCCCGATCTCCTCAGATCCGAATGATTTGGAGGCCCTTACGCCGGGCCATTTTTTGATTGGTCGCCCACTTGTCGCCTTGCCTGAGTACCCCTATATTGATACGAGACCTGGTCGTCTCTCGCGTTTTGAATTGGTACGCCAGATTACTCAGAGCTTTTGGAAACGCTGGAACTTGGAATATTTGCACATACTCCAGCAACGCGTTAAGTGGACCGACAAGACCGATCCACCCAAGATTGGTGACCTCGTTTTGATCAAGGAGGCTAACCTTCCGCCACTCAGATGGCGCAGGGGGCGCATCCTTCATTTGGTAACTGGGGCTGATGGAGTTCCCCGATTTGCTGAGGTCTTGGTGGACGGTTCGATTCTGAGGAGAGCGGTTGCAACATTGTCACGTCTACCAACCGATTAGCGGACCGGTAGGCCGGTCCGGGGCGGGTGGATGTTTGAAATAGAATTAGTTTTTATTATAAGTCAAATCGATTAGATCGATTGAGTAACATTTTGTTTAGTCTATTGAAAATTTCTGACAATGGTCACACTGAACTGTCATTCACTCTCTTTGGTTCTTTGTCGTTTCCCGCGGTCAGCGAAAAAACCTAGCTCTGGATAGATTTCGTTTTGTGAGCGTTTTGATCTTGTATTTAGAACCCGTTTGATTGCCACTTCCTTGATCAATAACTGGCACCGGTTAATTGTGATAAAAATAGTATTTTAACGAACATTGTAAAACTTGAGTGAATCCGATGCACGTGGTTGGTGCCGGACGAATTTGCTGATTGAAAACGCTGCGTTGGAGTCTGGTAAAGTATAGATAATTCACTTGCTAATATTGGCCAATTTAGTCTCGTGTGTGTCTAGCTTGCCTCCAGGACTCCACTCAAGAACATCACCAGGGGATATTTGGTAAGACTTTCTATTAATATTAGAATTTATATTCATTCGCTGTGCTACCGCAGTGTATGTTGGACCTTTGCCTTGGGCTGAGACTGGATGAATTAATCGCTTCCACTGATCTCTGTAAACCTTACCCGATCTCAGCTCAAACTCTAGACAATGGCTTTATTTTTGTTTCACGCCTTATTTTCCAATAAAAAATATACACATTTATTACTTTAGAACGAATTTTAACAAAAATACAAGTATTAAACCTGATCAACAGCAAACAGTGTATAAAAATGAACAAAAACTTAGACTAAAAAATCACTAGTTATTTCACAACATGAATCTCGTGAACACACGGTACACAAATATCTGTAAATATACAGATATTTTATCGTAGTCGAGCTTTATGCCCTGACAGCAAATGATACGATGCGCCCATATGCAAATATGGGATCATCAGCTTTTTAAAAATCTAAAAAGATATTTTACCTGCAGTAAGCATTGCGAGAGAGCAAAGAATAAAAATTTGTGTCAGAATAGAAGCTGCAAGGATGATTGATCAATTTTGTTAATCTGGACCTTATTTTCAGAAAGTATATCAAAAATATTCACATAGCACGTTTGGGTACACCTACTATTTAATTTCAAGAACTGCCGTGACTACATTAAACACATTCCGTATCAGGCAATTCTAATGATTTCTCGGAAAATCCCAAGTATATTTCTCGAGCCCCATATAAAACTGTCTAAATAAACAACAAAATTTTCCATTGCTTTCCAAAGAATCTCTCTACACATACCAAACATTTTCCCCTTCGATCCCACAAAGCCCGCGCCTATCCACCTCGGCAGCCATTGCAAAATGTATGAGGGTACTCGTAATAGCGTAAATAGCCAACGGCAAATCGTTTGTATCCTAGAATTCATGGTCACTCTACTCTATGGCAGACATGTTTTTTTGATAACGCCTAAACAATGGTCGTTCTAAGTGAAAGATACATTTTAATCTACGTTTTAGAAAGGTTTGTTTTATCGTGTGTATGTGCTTGAAAAAAAAGATAAGAATGAAATATTTATGTAGCAGTAAATGGTTGGGAATTTGTGGAGACGGATTAGAAACGGTAAGCGATTGTATTTTTTGTGTTCTGGGTTCTTTTGTGAGGGTTTGAAGATTGTTGGATTGGCTATAGAAATGTTGAACATTGAGATATTGGTGGTATAAATGGTAAGTTATAAAAAAAGGCGGCTGTACCTACTACAGATTGCCAAATTATTTTTATATGTACTTATATTATGCTGGTACTTATGGCGAACGAAATAATATCGGAGGATATGCCAGTCGAGTAGTATAATGTAACATAGAAATATTTGTAACTTTAATTATTTATTTTATTTATATTATCATACATAAAATGAAATATGTACAAAAAAGGGGGGGCTAGCCTTCTGGGCACGTTACCAACAGCCATGCGGAGGAATTCTACGACGCCTAAACCTCTCTTGTAAACCTTAACTTTATATTATTATATTCAAGAACATGTAGTGACAAGCATCGAGAAAGGTATGCTAAGATGGTTTGGGTACGTGGAGAGGATGGATGACGAAAGATTGACCAAACAGATATACGAGGCAAGTGTGAATGGGACAGTACGAAGAGAAAGACCTAGGCGGACGTTCTCTGACCAGATTGGAGACATCCTAAAAACAGGGCAGGTTAGAAGTACCCTGAACAGAAGTGCATGCATGAGGAATCTGATGGGAGTGAATGAAGCACGAGAGATATGTCAGCATCGTTGCAAATGGCGTTCCGTAGTCTCTACCTACCACTCCGGGAAACAGGCGTGAGGCTATGTATGTATGTTCAAGAATAAATGAAATAAGATGCTGAGAAACTGAAATTTGACTTGAGATTATTAATTTGTTATTGAGTCTCTGCTCTTCAAAAAAGAGCAAAATTTTAGGTCTCGTAAAGGCCTGTCGAAAAGATGAACTATATTAAACTCTTCTTTTATAAACATATTATTATATCTAAAATTTTTTTTTTATAATGTTGAACTCATTTGTCGTCGAATATTTATATACTTATAATGTTATAGGAATTTAAACATTCGTGGTCATTTAAACTTGCTTTAAATTGTCATTCGGGATATATACCACGTACCTTTGTTTGGAGTAACCGATATTTCGGCACTGTTGCAAGCGCCATGTTCACGGATGTACTGAGGGTATTGCGGGTGGATGAATGTTACGAGCAAGTATAACGGTCTACCCGCTTTCTTACTCGTTTTTTGCGTACAACACCACTGCCACTGTTTTCACTATCGCACTGTGATCGGGTACAGTGCGATAGTGAAAACAGTGGCAGTGGTGTTGTACGCAAAAAACGAGTAAGAAAGCGGGTAGACCGTTATACTTGCTCGTAACATTCATCCACCCGCAATACCCTCAGTACATCCGTGAACATGGCGCTTGCAACAGTGCCGAAATATCGGTTACTCCAAACAAAGGTACGTGGTATATATCCCGAATGACAATTTAAAGCAAACTTATAATGTTTCTATGTACTACATTTCTGCTTTTTTCTGCATCAGTTAAGTAGAAATTAAAACAAAATGCATAAAAATCTGTGTATAAACCACAGAAATAAATAGTAATAGAATGGTGAATGTCACGTCATCGCGTACATTTCGCGCGTGCCACATTTCAGCAAGCCCCGCCCACAGTGACGTATAGATAATGAGGGCCACTAAGGAATTATTATCGATGTGTGTGTGTGATGCAGCTGTGGAAAATGAAATTATGTTATTGTTTATATAAAAACTGACCATTGCTGATTGTCAGGCAGAATAATGTTGTACAACATGTGTAAACACATGCGCTATAGTGCAATAGTTTGACACGCGCACCACGCCCATGTCACCGTTCTATTACTATTTATTTCTGTGGTATAAACCCTCTCTGCTTATCCTCTTTACACGAACAGTCGCACCACGCTATATCCAACGTAAAATATTCAAAACAAATTTAGAACGTGCCATCGAAATACATTTCGAATTGCACACAACTCATCATATTTTTTAAGCACATCCCATTAAACGTTATTCGCGAACGCGTCCCATATTGAAATTTCAGATAATTGTTGGCACAGCTGAGTTTAATCATTACCAGAGGCGATATATCACGTAACGATAATAGTGGCGTATGGCGAAAACTATTCAATTATTATCGAGAATACGTGCGAAATGGGAGTTGTAAATCTATCATATTAAATGCACTGTAATTAAGTAGTACTGGCATTAGTCTTATTGTGACTGGCTGATCAAGTGGCGAGCGACGAGTATATCATGGTGGAGGTGGCGTGTTCCTTCTGATCGTGACGTTTGTGTGGTGCGCAGTTCAGTTTTGTCGAGTTTTTCAATTCAATTTAGTTCAAATCATTTATTTGCGTAATATGGGTCAAACTGGGATCTTAAATTATCAATACAGGGTATCACCATACTTAGCTTTTAAGCATGCAAAATTTCATATTTAACATTATTAGGTATGTATTTATTTAAAACATTATTGGACACAAGTATGTCAGCACTTATGATATAACTTATGAATAAATATTAAATAGTTACAAGGGATGTCAGAATTAATTAGAATAATATAAAGTAAAAACAAATCCGAACATGTCATGCAATTTAAATAATGTCACAGTCATCTTAATATATAAAATCCTTGCGTTACTGACTGACTGACAGACACGCTACAGCCGAAACTTTTGGGCGCAGGAAGTTGAAATTTGACATGTATGTTCCTTTGGAACCGCAGGAGATGCACTAAGAAGGGATTTCCTGAAATTCCCACGGGATCGGCCAAAACGGGAAAATTTAAAAAAGTGCAGGCGTAGCTGCTGGCGTCCTCTAGTGTTTTTATTAACATCTATCTGTTAGATATTCCTTGACAGAATAGTGAGTTGTTTTTTTTTTTTATAGTAGATAGGCGGCAAACGAGCAGACGGATCGCCTGATGGTAAGCAATTACCGCCGCCTACACAAGCAACACCACAGAAGTCACAAGTGCGTTGCCGCCCCTTGGGGTTGGGAAAAGGGATAGGAAGAGGAGTGGGATGAGGGAAAAGGAAAAGGGGATAGGGCCTCCGGCACTTGTGTGTAAGTTTGATTGATATTTTTATTTAGTGTCGCAATGTTTGAAAAATCTTTTGCGAATCATTCGTACGCATACATCTGCTTCATCTCATCATCAGCCTGCAAGAGTCCACTGCTGGATATAGGTCTCTCCAATGGCACGCCACTGAGCCCGATTTTCGGCTTTTCGTGTCCAGCCGCTGCCAGCCACTTTGCGTATTTCGCCACTCCACCTAGCCGAAGGGCGTCCTACTACGAATCTATTTCATCTACATCATAAAAATTAAATGAATAGTGGATTTTTGTATGAGTGGTTGCTAAAGACAGTAGGATGTTTTCTTGAAAGTAATAAGTGGAAAACGAGCGGACAGATCGCTTGATGGTAAGCCATTACCACCGCCCGTGGATACAAGCAACACCAGAAGAGACAGAAGTGAGTTTCCGCCCTTTGAGATGGGAAAAAGAATAGGAAGAAGAGCGGAATGAGAGAGAATGCAAATGTGATGAGGCCTCCGGCACTCTCACTCACCGAACAAAACGCAAGAGTATAGATAGGTACTATAACTTTACATCGATATTCTGTAAGACAGTAGAACTAAAATGCTGCATCATGCAAGCAAAGCCTTCACAAGCAATTACACATCCATTTATTCTACCAGAAGGAGCATTATTTTAGCAATTTTATTGCATACAATAGCACTACAATATACACTTTGTAGAATTAGATTAGAGCTGAGTGGAGAGACCGACAGACTGCTACGCAGAGGGTCTCGGGTTCGAATCCACGGCACGCACCAATGACTTTTCGGAGATAAGTGCGTATTATATTGTTAATTATCACTTGCTCTTCGATGAAGGAAAACATCATGAGTAAACTTACATGTCTGAGAGTTCTCCAAAATGTTCTCAAAAGACATGTGAAGTCTGCCAACTCGCACTTGGCCAACGTGGTGGACTAGAATGGCCTTACCCTTCTCATAGTGACAAGAGGCCCGTGCCCAGCAGTGGGACAGTATAAGGGACTGATGATGATGAGAATTATATTAAAATACTGTTCTGTATTTTAATCTAATTCTTCTTTGCGTACGTATAATAATAGTTATGGTTTTTTATAAACACAGCACAGACACAGTCTGACCGACAACATGTTTTCGCACTTTTTCTTTATAAGAAGGTGTGAATAAATAAAAAATTAAATTAATCTTTTGTTGTGACGTCTTTAAACGTCACCTGTCCTTAAAAGTGTTAATATGCCTCTGCCTGCCCTTTCCGGGAAACAGGCGGGAGTCTATGTACGTATGTAAATCTTTCACCTCTAAAACACAATTAATCGCTTCCAAATTTTAGATGCAAGTTGATTAATATAAAATTGTGTTCCATTTCTAGTCAGTAGTTCAACGAATCAATACTTTCCATACTATTATTTCAGTTTACCAGAAATCATACAGCTATGAAAATTTCACATGAGTAAAAATCGATAAAATTTTATTCAACTGACACGGTTGTGGTAATGTATCATCATTGTGGTAATGTATCCCGTGGTTTTCGTGTCTTACCGCTCCGAGACGTCGACGGATACCGTGGTGCATTTAATGGGTAGTCCGAAATTATTTCAAGGATCATAAAAATAATAAATAAGTCACTAAGCCTCAACCTCAACTTTGAGTGTAAGAGTGAGATCCGCTACGAACGTTTTCTACCTCGCTACTAAAAAAACATTCTTATACAATCACAGTGGTACATGAATCGTTGTTTTAGGTCACATTATAAATACATACATATATACATACATACACTCACGCCTGTTTCCCCGAAGGGGTAGGCTGAGGCATATTAAACGTCCACTTTTCGCCAGTGTTCTGATCCCGCGTAATAGGTGGCGAGCCTATTGCCGCTTATCGGAATATTTTGTTTGCCAGAGCCTCGTCCGTTGATCGGCAGGTGCACCACTTGCAGGTGAGGTTGGCTTGGGACCCTAAATTCTTGGTGGGAACCCTATGCATTATAAATAATTATACTTTATCTTGGTGTACAATAAAGAGTCTATAATTATATCTATATAATATCTATCTATATATAAAATTTATCGCACAAGGCCAACGGGACATTTAAGAATACAATACATAATCAAAGCAAAATTATGAACAATCTGCTCATCATATTCTATGGGAGTGTAATCTTTGGCAAATTGAACGTAATATTATGCCTAACGAGTTCCAGGTAATTTCTGTAATAATAATAATATATTATACGGATCTTGTGGCAAGTAAGACGAACTTCCGAGCTAATAGGCGTTTCTGCAATACATAATATATACTAGAGACACCATATAGTTGTATGTATAGTTCACCATTTAGGCACCCTCAATGGCCTCAATGTTCATGTCCTTGGTACTTATCTCTTCTCATCATTATATTTCTTCGTTGCTCGTCACCTTTGTGTTAACAACCTCCTATAATATACTTCTGACTAACATCGTTGTGTGGGTTCTAAGACGCCTTTCCTTGGGACTTCATGAATGTCAAAAGTCTTTGTCATCAATGGTCACTGCTGCTTAACCTGGCTACATAGGTGACACAGTAGTAGGAATGGGGGTAGACATAGTCCCAAAAAAGCAGACCAAAATATCGCAAAATTTCACCAATAATCTAACCAACAAAATCAAAACTCCTAAACTATCCATCCATAAATAAATCTATTAAAATAATAATCAAGAAACTACGCAGACACTGCCTACAGGCAAGGAATAATAATGTCAAACCGTATACTAATCAAAATTCTCTACCAACAACTTTACATTGTAAGTTTCAAAGTTTTAAAACTAAACAACTAAAGTATGATAATGAAAACCGGTTTGTGTTACTCGAGACGTGTTCTCGAGAGCGCATCTCATAAATATGTATTGGTGACAACACTGGCATGTCAAATTGCACGGAATAGCTTAAAGTTTTTCGAGCATTTTTCACAGATTTTAAACATATTCTTGACTAATATCCGTGTGGTGACGGATTAGAATACAAAACCTATTTTATGCCGTGGATATTGTAAAAGGTGACTAAGGGAAATACAGAGTGTTGATTCGCATTTGCAAAATATTTTAAGAGATACTACTATAACTGAATACAAACACATGAAAAATTTAGTCACTAAAAGTTAAAAATTTTTTTTCGTCATACACTTTTAAAAATTAACCGACCGCTGCCGCCGCTCAGCTGAACGCCATTGCAGGTGCCTAACAGACACAAGCACACGTACCTACAGTAACTGTGCGATTCATTCTTATTTTGCACGATTTAACAGTTTATTCTGAAGTACTAACTAACTACTGAATTCAATATTAAAATTATAGCTAGATCTGTAGATTTTAGATTCGTTTTTGACAGTTTTTGACATAAGCTCCATACAAAATATGTCAAACACGAATCTAAAATCTACAGATCTATCTATAGTTCGAATATTGAACATGGCCATAAGTAACCATGAATGAAAATAGGGTTTTATATCCACACTGTTTAAAATAATTTTAGGCTAATAAGTATATTGTCTATGTTGTATTATTAAAATATTTTGCAATATATCATATCAACACCTTGTATACGGAACAGATAGTAGCTTTGGAAAGAGACGGAAACCTCGACATCAACCCCTGTATCAACCCGTCTGGCCATCACGGTTTTGTTTGCCAAACTCTCACACTCGGAGACTCAACATAAAATTAACAGAGCTTTGTGTCCAGCAATGGACTGCAAAATACTGCATGTGTTACGATGAGGATTTGACTAAAGACTTGCGTTGCGAGGTAGTAAATTGAACTTGCAGGTTTGGTATTTTATAGATATAAAATATGAGGACGACTTGGTGCTAAAGGCGGTTAGCTTGGGACACTAGCAGCAGAAATAACAAGCTGCCAACGTTTACAAAAATATCCACTCGTTTACATTGATAAAGTTCATTAACTTGGCTGAAGTAACTCTAGGTGTCAAGAAACTAAACTATTATCAATGCATGCACAGGACCAATTGAAGTTGCACTTCTTAACGGAAACACGGTTTTTATGTGCAAAATTACTTTGTATCATTATTTTATTTTATCAAGTCCTGATAGTATTTATTAGGTTTACAGTATCAAATGAAATGTAAGCTTATTCGTTCTTTTAAAGAATGCTTTGTTGTTTAACTAAATTTCAAAGTCTAATATTCCCTACAAAGACACTAGGGCTAGCCAGCTAAATCTGTGGACTTTTACAAAAGTTCCCACTTGCCTTCCTTACGAAATTTGTGCTTTAAGTGTTGTACCCAAAAATTCACAAAACAAATCCACAATGATTACAATAATATTTTATTATTGTCAAAAGTTTTCCCGGCAATAACTTCAAGGCGGGTCTCAGATGTGCAAGATTATCATAACAGAACAAGACTGAGCAAGTTGTGTCCTTTGCATGAGTTTTGTACGCCGAAATAAAAAATAAAGTTTACGTTTTTGCGGTTTATTGACATCTATGTAGAGAGCTTTTTGGAGGTTTACGTACATCAAAACAAAAGATTTATTTTACTTATTAAGCTTTAAAACAGAGCACGATAAAATATCATAGCGTTTATATAGATTAAAAATAATTTAAGGCATAAAAAATCTAGCGAAAAGGTATTTGAACAGTGTAGTAATAAGATTTCTTGCATCCTTTGTATTATCAGTAAGTATTTTTTTTTTAAATATAAGAAGATTTTAAACCTTCGTAATTTATATGTTACATGTTGCAGGTTTTTTCTTTGATTTTTCTTTGAATGATTATTACATGTCATGTTAATATTTTATGAAACTACTAAAAAATGGCAAACGGAAATTGCTGGAAACTCTGTCCCAAACCCAAGAATCGAATTCGTTTTATTCTTAATAGTTTCGCAAACAAACACACACTTATCCCTTAGGGCCTACGAGGCAGTTACTTTAAGTATGCCAATATTTAAACTGTTTTGCTTTTACAAAACCTTTACATTCTACACCAGTAGGTACATGTGCTATACCTTTATATTGCGAAAGGTTGGGTCGCTCGGGTTGGGTATCTCCACGACCCTTCGTTAAAATATGTTGAAAATGCCACTTTGCACGGAAGCCTTTTAAAGTTTAACGTATCAATTGAAAAATATTATGATCCTCAGCCAGGTTATGAACAAGGAAAAAGTTTGTCTGTTTTTGACGAAATTAATGAACATACATTTATTTTATAACGAATGAAGGAATGTTGTTTTAAAACATGTGTTTTACGGCTGTTATGTAATATGTACCCGGTATATCTCTTTCGATTTCTAATATTTCGACATGTACAATTTTTTTTAGAACTACCCTCAGTGTTGTGGTTTCGATCTCCATACGGGACATCACCTTGAGTGTTCATCAATTTATTGTTGTATCGACTTTTTAAATATATTTTATTGATAACACAAAATACATCATTTTGTGTTATCGATAAAATATTTTTAAGTCCCGCTGCTTAAGGCGCTGTTATACCTCAGAAGCCGTGAAACACCTAATTTTTCGTCGCGCATCTAGCCATAACGGTACATATTACAAACTAGCAAAAATTAGAGCTTAAAGTCAAAAGTCTGAACAAAAGACTTTTGAAAGAATTTTTCATGTACGTAAAATAGAATCACGGTAAAAAAATCACAAAATCGAGGCAGAAAATAATCTTTCGTCTCACTGTTTGCAATATTTTGATCGTAAGCTGTCATATTTTTTTTGATAATATTGTAGGAAATCTAATGAACTAAAGAATTACCTAATTTATTTTCATATTATACGTGTATATTTTGTAAAATTAAATAAAATCTGCCAAAAGTCTATGATTTTGACGCTCGGTAGATCCTATCAATATCAAACGCTTCAGCAATTTAAACCTTATTAGCATAAGCGGTGTACTGAGTGTCAGTTGCTAGTTTACGCCCCGCCCAGACCTCATCATTCGGCTATGAGCCCTGTGAGAGATAGGTCATGTCGCTTGCGTCTCCGCTGCACGAAATTTTAAGTAAACCTGTTTGTTATTATAATACGCCGATTTGAGTTCGTAATTTCATGTTTTATGTTATAGACTGAATACTTTGAATCAAATAGGCTTTTCATGTAACTATGGGCACATATAATTAGGACCTAAGTTTATACTCTTGTTGCGTTTAATGTGTTATTGTTTCTGTGCTCATAAATATATAATTAGAAGAATAAAATATGGACAATTAGAGAAATGAAGTTCTACGAAGGATTTGTACAAGAAAGCGTCGTAATAAAATAGAAATTCATCCATGGCCAAGTGATTATGAAATATGTAACATTTTTACACAAATTATTTTCATAAGAGTCTTTTATAACTAACTATGTTACTTATATATTATCGATTATGCATAATATAATTATATAAATTATTCTCACAATACATAGCTGCCATAGTTTTCAATTTTTGAAAGAGTAATAACATAAAATCGAATCATTTTATGTACCTACTAGCTGTGCCCGCGACTCCGTTCGCGCGGAATTTGTCTTTTCTTTAGGTTATAGAATTGATTCCCGAAATGTTTTAAGTTGAATATAAAACCTATATTGAATAGTGTAGATGTAGATGTCCTGAAAATAGCTGAAATGACTTTCACTTGTTCGTGCGAGTCCACACCGCGAAGTTTCCAATCGCGAGTAAAAGATCAGAGAATTCCTATGTATGTTCGCTGCCTCATAATCGCGCTCGCATATTTAATGTCAAATGCATAGCGATAATACGATCCCATAGTTATGAACTCTTTAGACAGCCTCTAATTTCATCAGCCCTTGTCTCATATTGTATAGTGGTATAAAAGACAGAGTCTAACGAAAATCGCCCCGAAAAAGTACTGTTATACCGCCTATGGGTTCGTAATTTTCCTTGATTTCCCTTGGTTTGCAATCTACATGCTTAGACCGTTTCACGGTTTGCCATCGTATATTTATCTCATATGATGTTCCCAATAACGTTAAATCTTAGCTTTGTCACTGCTTTTAGAGGTATAACAAACAGAACTCTGCGTGGTCCAAGTCGATCGGAATTTTAAACATTGTAGGCAATTTTAGGATTTTTATCCAAAAATGGCAACATTCGGAACCCTGATAGATTCGCCATATCTGTCTGTCTGTCTGTACTTCCGTATGTCACAGCCATTTTACCTATGCCAAAACCATTAAGACTACATCATGGAATATTTTTAGAAATATGTATTCCCTGAACCGCTGCCCGACTTTTATACATAAAAAAGGAATGACAATTAAGGGGTCTTCTCCATACATGTAGCTGACGTGAAAATATTTTTACAATGCGGCATGCAATTTCTCAAAGTCAATCGTTTGAAAGATAGACGCTTCCAAAGTGGTTAAATGAGAATCGTTCCCCCGCCGAAGTAGGGAGTGACAAATTTATAAGATATGCTGTAGATCGTAATAAAAACTTTCAACGAAAATTTGTTTGAACGATATGTGGTCAGCAGCCTTTACATTCAAAAACCGCAAATATAACTTGGTCGTTAATACAAACATTATGAAAAACAAAGTTATTTGTACCGGTGATAGTGGTATATGTTTAGGTGAAGATAATGGGTATGTTTAGTGTATATCTCTAGCACAGAGCCCTTCATGGGCGAGTCCGACGCGCTCTTGATTTAATTATTCGTCCTTGCAACGATGTGGCTGTTTCCTGTCTGTATATATTAAATCATTGCGTATCAATAAAAATGAGTGGGTATAGCTGCGATCATCCTCTAGTTCCCGATGAAGCAACAGCAAGCGCAATCTTACTTTAGCTTCGTACCTTTGCCGAAATCACCTCGGTAGGAAAAGTCTTCCCGTTCCACCCGGAGCATCTACAAATAGTATTTTTCCTAAATCACTATCCACGCTACGACACACTCGATCATAATTATATTAAACGATGTTCTTCAGTAGGTCTCGCGACCTAATTTTGCAGGCTTTCGGCTAGTTCTAATTCTATGCCATAACTATGCAGCATCTCAAACCCATGGCATAATCGATAAGAACTTTTACTTATACTTGCTTCAGATAATTTCATCCCAGTGTTTATCCCCATCCAGTAAAATGCAATGACTCGCCTCTCTGCGAGCTGTTTACATATACATGTGCGAATACGTCCAGCCTAAGCTGAACCCTATTTGATATAATTAATCATACAGATTTAAGCTCAATTTAAATTGGGCGTGTTAAACAAAAACCAACGGTATAGCCGTACCCATACTGGCGCGGCGAGATTTCTATACTTTTTTTTATAAAATACATATTAAAGTGGTCTCTTTGAATATGGGAGTTTGATAAAGATATATTTATGTGAAATACAATAATATATTTATGTATTTAGTACACTTTGAAGAAATGCCTAACGATTAAACACGTTATTGTGGCTAATTTATAAAAGATAGATACATACTATAAAAGACTTTTTTGTAGATCTTTTGAAGAACATCATTTTTGTAGTACATACTTTTGGCGTATGATCAACGTATGCGAGGATAAGAGCTCGAAAGCGCATTTTCATCTATGACTTGCTTCAAATTTATCGTCACTGCTCAGCTCCTATGTGTCTTAGCGTTATGTTAAATAGCCTATAACCTGCCCAGGAGTATGGACTACAATCGTACCAAGTTTGGTTAAAATCCCTTCAGTAGTTTTTGACCCATGCGTGCACATACAGACAGACAGACAGACAGACAGACAGACAAAAAATTTACTGATTGCATTTTTGGCATCAGTATCGATCACCATTCATCCTCCAATATTAATTTTGAATATATATTCAATGTACAGAATTGACCTCTCTACAGTTTTATTATAAGTATAGATATTTCAAATTCATTAGCTTGTCAGAGCGCCTGGAGCGCTAAGATGCTGCCACGGCGAACAATAATGATGACAGCGCTAATATGGCGCTCCGCAATCCGCACACAAACGGTAACGAATGTTGTATTATTGTGTTTTGAACATAAACCTTTTTAGGTACATCGGGTAAAACTTTGATTATTCATAAACTATTAGGTTTTTTTTTTTATTAAGAACAACAAACAGATATACAATACAATATTATATCAGAAATTACAATAAGAAAATGACAATTGTATATCCAACCACGTTATTCACAAAAAATGTAAGAAATTTTGAAATACTAAAAACTACGACGTGCTAATAAAACTGTACCTATATCTCTTTTTTTTTTCTTTCTTGTGTGAGGATAGCCTCACACAAGAAAGAAAAAAAAAAGAGAGAAGAAAAAAAAAAAAAGTAGATACTTTTTTTTTCTTTTTTTTTTCTCACATGAAATAAGAAAAGAAAAAAAAAAAGTCCCTTCATAACATGGTGTCACTAAAAGGTATGTCTCAGTACATCTAATATCTTTTTAATTTCTAAAATCAATCATTTATAAGTAAGAAGGTGACTTCTCTGTTTGCTATAACACAAGATATAGTATTTTATTAATAATAAAGTACGTAACTAATTATCATTATTGTAATTACAGTGAAGTTAAAGATAACAGTTCTGCAACGTCTTACACACATTTGACTTCAGTCATTCCTAACACGATCTGTTCAAGAGCCAGCCAAGAAATGCCAAACAATTTTTTTAACAAATTTGACTCGAATTCCGTACTGATAAGCAAAAATTACAAGAAGGATAGCAGTGACTGGTTCGAATTGCGTAAGAATATGTTGACAGATTGAATTTTTTATATAGTGGTAAAAAGAAGAGATAACAGCAGTTAAGACAACTTAGTAAAAAATATTTTTGTACAAATAAAATATTTGCAATGTAAAATCGATTGCGCATGGAATCTAAAATGAACAACTGGCTTTGCAACAACTGGCGAAGCAAGAAAATGTAACAATCGAGCCTTGTGGATTATTCGATTATTGGTGCCACGCCAGATGGATTAATAGGTCCAAACACGATTGTGGAAAATTAATGTTCTAAAGTTGCCTATAAGAATGGCCTGGAGAATAGTATAAGAGCAAATAAAATACAAATATGGAAACATGATAAAAAGTGAACTGACTAGTCTAAACAAATATTGTAATTGTTATTACCAAATTCAGGGGCAACGCCACGTTACACGCAAACAAAAGTGTTTATTTGCTGTGAGGAGTGGCGAAAGTATACCACTAAAAATATAAATTATAGAAAGAGATGATGTTTTCTGGGAGAAACTTGTGGCGTTTTATATGAATTGGCAGTTGCCTGAAATTGTTGATTCTCGTCAAGCTCAAGGGATGGCATTGCGAGATCACGGAGAGGAAAATGTTTCATCAGTGCTTGAAATTTCTACAATACCAAGCCGTAAAAGGAAAGTAAATGAAACTGTGCCTCATGAACAACAGCAAATAATAAGTCTTATCACCTCACACACTGCCTTTAACATTCGATGAGAATAAAGAAAACCTGCCGGGTTGTAGCAGACAGCTAACTTTTGATGAGCTGTAAACTCTGTATTTCGTTAATAAATTATAAATGAATATGAATAAATATCTTTTAATATTTATTTTCTTTGAAACAACACATATTTGAAGCGAAAGAATTTTTTTATATTTTTCCATACAAACATGTATGACGAGAGCTAACGAAAAAGCAGTAACTCAAATTCTAATTCTATAATTTTCTAAGCGACATAGCAGTATCTCATGAATAAGGTATATCCACATATATTCTTGATGTTTCATCTATTTTGAAAAATAATAATGGGTTGGGTTTCGGAACGAGTCGCCTGAATAAACAATTTCCAAAATTTCATAAATACTTCGGCAATTATGCAAAACGGAACATAGTTTTTATACTTTAGTACAGTTTTACAAATGTAATTTTTAGGTTTTAGGTGAAAAACGTGAAACGAAACGCAAAACTGCCATCTTGGAATGATCATATTGACAGCTAATGTCAAATTTGTGCGTCATTGCTTTCGAGTGCCTTGGGTTAGGTGCGACTGTAATAAGTAAATAAATAGGTTATGTTAGGTTCTCTTTTGACCCTTAATCTGAAAATAGGAGCCCTTCGCAGGGCTCCGACAACCTTAGTTTATTAAGCTAGTGTGATGAATGTGGAAGTTGGCAGTGCCATACACACCGATGTTTGGAGATTTTTTTTTCAGAGGAAACCAAGTATTTCCGGCAAGTGAAAATGGTGAGGGGGGTTTCAAGACCTCCCCTGCTCCCTCTCCAATCACTCACAACCCCTAAAAACGGCGACGTATTTCGAAACCTTTGCCATAATAATTATACCTATAATAACAATAAACATCCATAAATAAATAAAAGAAATCAACTTTTACTAAACTTCAATTATCTCGTAACTCGCTTTAGTTGAGATACGGCTTTTGCGCTTAGTAGAGCAGTATTGTGTTTTTTAGGGTACCGTAGCCAAACATTGTAAAAACGGAACCCTTATAGATTCGCAATGTCTGCCTGTCTGTCCGCCCGTGTGTCACAGCCAATTTATTGCAAAACAGATTTGAAAACTGGCAGGAATGGAATTAGATGTAGGTATTCTATGAACTGCTTCACTATTTTTATACAAAAACAAAACAAACATAATAATGGCCTCTCCATACATGGAACTGACTTAATTATTTTTATCATCTTACGTCACGTAGGTATTTACCTACTTTCGTCAACATTTTATACCTATAACGTCTAATGTAAACCAGTTTTGCTCATGGCTGCACTGAGAACAAAAATTGCGCTATGCCTATATATACAAACAGATTGATGTATGTAATATAAATTTTAATATCAGTATCTCAATTCAATATGCTAAAACGTTTTGCTTGCGATTTTGAAATATTGGAATACGGATGTCGCCAGAATACGGCCGCACGCGACGAGAATGAAGGGGAGCGCCCCGCAGTAGACGGAGCTAAGCTCCCTTCACCTCCCCTGCTTCACCCCCTCATTTACCGAAACAGTCGCTTAGAACAGCGCCTTAAAAATAATTTATGCTGCGGTATCTGCCTCAACAAAAATTAAGGATAGCGCCACTTTTTATATTTTATTTTGAAGCGGCTTTTTATTACGTAATTTATTGGTTTGTTCAGCGATGCATACGTTCATGCACATACATCATGCGTCAAAAGGAAAACCTTAGTTATTTAAGAATACGAGAGGAGCAGCAGCTACGCCCACATATTCTTTTTAATTTGCTGTTTTCTGACCGATCCTGCTGGAATTTTGGAATATCCCTTCGTAGTGCACACACACTCTAAAAACATACATGTCAAGTTTTTATTAGATTCGGCTGTGCGTTGTATGACACCCAGTCGCTAACGCAAGAATTTTATATATGTATAGGGTTGGTTTGGTGGGTTATTATGTGTTCATTTGGTATTTACTTGCAGTCTTTCTTTTTTGGCTTCACTTAGCAACATAAACGTGCTGAGGTTGAAAATGTACTTCTATATTTAATTTTGCCGTTACTCCACAAATTCCAGGACAGCCGAGAACTGTCCTGTCAAAAGTATGAAACTTTCAATATATACTTGATAGCTAAATATAGACAATGTACGATCCAACTTGTCCGTGCTGTGAGGCGTATACGAAGTATTACTGTCACGCAGAGGCTTTCAAGCGTACGCACTCACACATAGATAAGTGAGCAACGATTTGTGTCGAACATGTATGTCAAATACTTGGGATACCGACTAATTTCTGAAACTGCTCTATAATTTAGACAGGGCTAAATCTATGTCTCTGTTACAACATAAAATAAATATGAATTAAATAAAACATGTTTCAATAATAACACCCACAGGTGGCCACATAACGAGGCTAAATTATGTCACGAAGCGATATGCAAATCTTGCACTTTGTGAATATTTTTGTCAAGTATTTAAGAGCTAGCTTATTATGAAAGCAAATCTAACTGTAGTTTGCATTTAGATTTAGTAGGAAGTTTAGTTCTTTCTGATATTATGCTTTTGTCTATCATAATAACATCAAAATTTGCAGAAATATATTATTATTTCGCCCATGGTTCCGCTCCCATGGGACTATTTTGCCCCCTTAGGATAGGAATTTTCAAATATCCACTCTTGGTGCTCCCCAAAACTTCCCCAGGAGCATTGCCAAATTTTAAGTTCTTGCGCCCAATAGCTGTGTGTCCTCTGTCAATCAATCAGTAACGCAAGAATTTCATACATACAGATAATTCTGTATCATTACGCTCAAATAAATTCATACACACTTTCATTTCGTACCTAGACTTAAGCTAACCCTTTTTACAAATAAAACCGTGTATTTCTCACCACAAATCAATAAATACGTAATTTTCCTCACGTACCTCATAGACTACCAGTGAATCTTACCTTCGGTATAAATAAAGACACAACTTCGTTTCATGTTGCCTCGCGTCGGTAACTCAATACCCACACAATACGGTACTAATGAACGCTCCGTAACTAGCCCCATTCATACCAGATCGTATTAGGTATGGTAGGTAAGTCTTGAAATTTGAGCTCAACCCGATATAACTCGTGTACTGATTGGTTATTGGGGTGTGATGTTTTCTTTTTTACGTAATCAATATAACGTCAGGAGAAAAATCTCGCTTATTGTAGCAGCGATCACCTAGTAAAGATACAAAATAGACTGACACGCAGAGAGTATCATGTTCGAACCTACACGCACCACTGACTTTTCAAAGTTATAAGCGTATTAAACGTAAATTATCGGTTGTAACATGCCTCGGAGGGATGTTAAGCCGGCGGTCGCGGCTGTCATGAAGATTTTTGAGAGTTGCTATTGGGAATCAGTACCCTTGCAAAACCTGACACTGGTCTCTACTATAGAATAGCGGATATCAAATGGCGGTCGCCCTGTGGAATATCGAATATTCTGTCAAATCTGGTTCCCCGAGCTCCAAGAAAAACGTCTTGGACGACGGAATGACGCTATAACGATGATGATGATGACTACTCGAAACCAGGACATATACATCAAAAAGAGACTATTTAGGGACAATAACATCGTCACTAGTGGGAGCTCAATATTCTTATTCTTATATAACAAGGTATCTTTCGTATATTAAAAAGTATAACCTTTGGGCAGATTCATAAAGACAAGTACGTAATACATGTATTTTTTCCTTTTTTTAATATACATACAAATACAAGTAGGTCCATATGTTAGATAAAAATTTACTCATTTTTATCTATGTATTACCTATATCAAACTACCAACAGAATCCATGGATACTTTCCTATATACTCTAATAAGTGAAATAAAAATCACGGATGTCCTTCCTTAATACATAATATGGATACCTAGGGAATACAGTAGAGAAATTCGATCCACAAGGCCACGGTATGCCGCTGGGATTAACACATGCAATTTACTGGTACATAACATATTATGAGGCTATTGTGGTAATTCTCTTATCCAAATCGTTTATGTATGTGGATATTGGTTTGAGTACATAATTATTATAAAATTGTCTTGTCCTAGATGTTTAAAGTTATATAATTAATATTATAATGTTACTTCTTCCAGCATAAAAATCAATGTCACTTTTTCTTGACACGTTTATAGGAAAAGCGTATCCATAATTTTTTTACTGTAAGTTTTCCATGTACGAAATAAATAAATAGATAAATAAATTTTCTCAGCAGATACTTTACCATTCACGTGAGGTATATCTTTGATAACGTAGATCTGACTAAGGCTTGGTTTTGGCCTTAGCTTTCAGAATAATTTTAAATGAGAACTGAATCTGTATTTTTCACACACTCTTTTTCTTAACGTTATATTATGTTACACCTACTTGTCACTCTGCCCCAGTCTAAGGTAGACGATTCCCATGGCATTAAGACCGCCTATATTTGTATGCATAAAACTTCAAAAAATTATTAAATCACAAAACTACAACATACAATACCTTCAGACGTAAACCAGTTTTCAGGTTTACGTGGTTTAGAGAGCTATATAGACGTCGCATGCTTCGTTAACGTCCTTTGTACGACGTATGATGGCTCCCCACTGCATAGTTCACCATAATTGTACCTACATTTGTGACAGGATTCGAATTTGTTGGTCAATTTCTTGATATGTGTTGAAATATGTAGGATAAGTAAATGGTTTTCTCTTGTGTATGTAGTTTCGATGTTTGTGACATATGAGACAAGAGTGATTGTGATTTTATATTATTTCTACTAATTTATATATGTTATTTATTTATTTATAGACTCACGCCTCTATCCCCGAAGGGGTAGGCAGAGGTGTAATATTACACCCACATTTCGCCATGATTTTTTTTTAGGTCCACGTAACGTCCACGTATCCACGGCGAGCCTATTGCCGTCCCGGGCACATTACCAGACTCCGTGCTGCTACTGAGAATGTCCTAACGGAAAAACCCAATAACACTTTATCCGACCCGGGAATCGAACCCGAGACCTCCTAATCCCACGTGCACATTCATGCCGCGAGACCAACGAGGCAGTCGTGTTAATTTATAATTCGTACTTTTGTGCGGTATCATTTTCTCGCCCAATCTCTTAGTTTGTTCGATAAAAAATCTGCAGCATAACTATGGTATTTGAAAATCGTCAATGCACATTCTTTAAAATGTGCCTGAAGGCCAAAAAATTATTCTTAACGATTCTTGATTTGAGACAAGGTTAATGTACCCTTTAAAGCATGGTAACATTCTATTTAAATTGCCACAAGAAGCCACCATCTATTTAGGGGTTGAAAACTGCGAAAGATGCTGATACTTTGAGGGTATTAATGAACTTGCTGATCTTGCCCCTCCATTCTGATCTTGCCACGCGGTTGCATCCACGTTATTAGTGATATATCGACAATACCGCCACCTACCTGGTCTAGTATTTATAACCTTTACGTAGCCATAAAAAGTTGCCTATATTTCAAGTAAAAATCCTATTGAAATCGGTTTAGCTATTTTAGAGATTACCCTGGACAAACAGAACGACACAGATAGTCTGAATGACTTGGGATCGAGTAACTAACTACATGCGTTTGAAAAACAAAATTGCGTATTTTAAAATCACAGACGGCCAGTTCAATTTTTCTTAATTAAAATGTAGTTCCTCCAAGGCCTAACACCTCAGGCGTGGAGTGGGAGTGCGGTGGCTCTGTTTTTCAAAAAAGGTGACAAAACCCTGCTGAAAAACTACAGACCCATCTCACTCGTGAGTCACGTCTACAAGTTGTTCTCGAGAGTCCTAACAAACCGCCTCGCCAGAAAACTCGACGATTTCCAGCCACCGGAACAAGCCGGGTTTCGAAAAGGCTACAGCACCGTAGACCACATCCATACTGTTCGGCAGATTGTACAGAAGACCAACGAATACAATCAGCCGCTGTGTATGGCTTTTGTGGACTACGAGAAAGCCTTCGACTCCATCGAAACCTGGGCGGTTCTGGATGCTCTGCAGCGGTGTCGCATCGATTGGCGCTACATCGAGGTGTTAAGATGTTTGTACGACACGGCCACTATGACCGTTCAGCTCCAGGACAGTAAAACCAGCCCCATTGAGTTGCTTAGAGGGGTGAGACAGGGGGATGTAATATCCCCTAAGCTCTTCACCAACGCACTCGAAGACGTCTTTAAGACGCTGGACTGGACTGGACGGGGCATAAACATTAATGGCGAGTACATATCCCACCTTCGGTTTGCCGACAATATCGTCATCGTGGCAGAGAGCCTGGAAGAGCTGAGCGAGATGCTGCACAGCCTAAATGGAGCCTCTCGACGGGTTGGTCTCGGCATGAACTTGGATAAAACCAAGATTATGTTCAACGAACACATTGTGCCGGGACCGGTTTATGTCGACGGATCGATGCTCGAAGTTGTTCAAGAGTATGTCTACCTTGGGCAAGTAGTCCAGCTTGGTAGAAACAACTTCGAGAAAGAAATCGACCGCAGGATCCAGTTGGGTTGGGCAGCGTTTGGCAAGCTACGTCGAGTTTTCTCTTCGCCCCTACCGCAATGCCTGAAGACCAAAGTCTTCAACCAATGCGTCCTACCTGTTATGACGTACGGTGCCGAGACGTGGACACTCACAGTGGGACTAGTCCACAAACTAAAAGTCACGCAGCGAGCTATGGAACGGGCTATGCTTGGCGTCTCTTTGAAGGATAAAATCCGAAACGAAGTTATCTGACAAAGAACCAAAGTTACCGACATAGCTCACAGAATCAGTAGACTCAAGTGGCAGTGGGCTGGCCATATCTGTAGAAGGACTGATGACCGATGGAGCAAGCGTATCCTAGAGTGGAGACCACGTCTCGGCAAGCGTAAGGTAGGGCGGCCCCCGGCTAGGTGGACCGACGACATGAAAAAGGTGGCTGGGACAGACTGGATGCGGAAGGCTGAGGACCGTGTACTGTGGCGCGTGTTGGGAGAGGCCTATGTCCAGCAGTGGACTGCGATAGGCTGATTGATTGATTGATTGAAAATGTAGTTTACGGTTACATGTACGTTAAATAGTTATGGTTAGCAGCGTTACTAACAAAAATCATAATTATAGCACATTATTGTTAGCTAAACAAAAAAGGTTTTAATAAAATAAAAGAATTGAAGTGCCATTTTTCATATCAATTTCTCACAAGGCTTGTCTTATTATAAATATCGAGGCATCTATCAAAACATTGATTGATGCCTGGATATGTCTATGTTACTTTCATATTTACTCACAATCTGTAAATATATTATTTTATTTTATTTAAAGATTCACGTCTGTGTATCGGTAGGGGTGGGCAGAGGTGTAATATTACAATCACATTTTACCATGTTATGAATTTGTTAGTCCTATACGGGGTGGTTCTAACCAAACTCCGTACTGCTACTGAGAATTCGGGCAAACCAAGGTACTCTTTTGCCAGACCAGGGACCTTTTTTGCCAGATCAGTATACGCATATGCTATCCACTGTGCAATTCATGAGAAAGGCTTAGGAGTAAAAATTACGTGGGCGGAGTCGCGGGCAAATTATAGTATTAATGTATGACCTACCCATTGTTCAAAAATTTTATTAGCCAGAATTTAGAATTATTATTTACAAAACAAGTTTAGTAGGTAGTATACCTACTAAAATAATGTTATATCACAAAACCAGCTCTTTTACATGCAGCCTTATCAAATATTCCCAACCATTAACACTATACGTAGCTCTATCAATGACGTGCCATCGTTAGCTCTCTTTGTAACATCACTGCGTGGTTTCACCAAATTGCACATATATACGCACTATTTGTATAAGCGTAGTCATCATGATACTGGCATTATCGAGTACTGCGGTATTAAAACAGCACTTAATTGGAGACTTTATGCTTTTGATATTAGAGTTCAAAGTTTGGTCTTAAAGTTTGAACGTTATAAAGTAGCATTATGAATTGGAGCTTCTGTATTTGATTAGGATTCTGCCTCAGACATAATTGATGTGATCATTCTAGTGTTACATTATGCTGATCAACAATGTCCAATATAATCAATTAAAAAGAAAACTTTTTGTTATTATTTAGTGTCGCTGCCAACCTTCTGGGCACGTTACCCAATGAAAGTGATGCGGAGGAATACAACGACGCCTAAACGCTTACCTTGTAAATAAAATATAATACAGGTAAAGGTATATTTGATTTTCCGACATTTCAGACTGTCAATAGGCAGCATCTGTTCTTATATAACGTTGTCTTTTTTAAACCATCATCATCTTCTATGTCTTGTTAACTCCTTTTTGCCACAGAGGCCTTGCCATTCTGTCTCAAATACATTTTTCTTTTGCAAAAGTTACATATTCACAGCATATGATTTTTTCAATAGCTAGATTGAAAAAATTAAATTATTATTTCCTCGTACACATATTTTAACAGAATTTTGTTCACGCGATGAGCAGTAAATAGGTTTAAAAACCGAATTAAAACCGCAATTAAGTCTGTATAATATATTATTACTGTGTTGTGCGGTCTCTATAGCGGTTTATATGAATCTGACACAATATCATTACTCTCATTATTTCAATGCGTAAAATACGCTAGAATACTAAATAATATCATTTTGTTTATACATGTATTTTATCAAAATGGCAACTGGCAGATGTGTGAAATTTCCAAAAAATATTTAAGTAAATTAAATATTTTTTGGAAATTTCACACATCTAAATTTATAACCCGTAAACTAGACTGAGCCTCTACGCTGGCAAGTAGATAACTGATAAATATCTGTCTATCTATAGACTCACGCCTGTATCCCCGTAAGGGTAGGTAGAGGTGTGATATTACACCCTCATGTGCGCCATGTACTCCTACACATTTTTCGAATTTAGTTGTTCTTGGCCGATCTTGTGGGAATTTGGGGAAGTCCCGCTACACTCTACAAGAAACATACATCGGCCGCAAAAATTACTCAAGGTCACTGGACCACTCGAAAAGACTTACTGGCTGTGTTTTTTTTTTTTAATTTATTCATGTGTTATATGTGTCATGTATCAGCCTATTTCTATTTAGAATGGCTATGATCAACAGACACTGTTATAAAGTATCCATTGTCCACATAATTGGTTAGGATCAACATAATTTTTAGGGTTTCATACCTCACAAGGTAAAAAAGGAACCCTTATAAGATCACTTTCTTGTCCGTCTGTCTGTCTGTCTGCCTGTCTGTCTGTCCGTGTGTCACCACCGATTTTCTCAGGAACGGGTGGACCTAGCAAATTGAAATTTATACCAGCTACTGAAGTCTATGGTTCCTATTAGGTGTATAAAAATCAGGATCCGGGGTCAACCCGATAAAAAGATATGGTCAAAATTAGATTTTTGTGAAAACTTGTAACTACCAAAATTAACCTTAATTTTCAACTTTTTTTAATTTTCGCAATTTTTCCTTTACTTGTGCTGTAAGACCTTGGTTTTAACCAAAATTGACAATTCTAGGTCATCCGTAAGTATCCTATAGGTTTTGGGTCGAAAACCTATATGGTAGTTCCCGTTGAACTAGAATCACGAAATTTGGCCAAAAGCAGGATCTTACAGCACTAATAAAGGAAAAATTACAAAAAATAAAAAAGTGAAAAATTTAAGGGTAACCCCATACATACATAGTAGACTCCATTTAAGATAGTGCTCTAAGTTGTATGGACGCTCATACAGATTTAGAGGACTAGCGTAATTAGCACCAACCTCAAACAAGGTAAAATGCGTACGGAAACCTTGGTGCGCGGGTCAGACTCGCACTTGCCCGAATTTTTTAGGTTTATTATTGCAGTATAGCATTAGATCCTCATATCTTTTACAAATATACTTTCAAAGTATCTGCTATTATACCAGGTCACTCAGAAAGCATTGCGAGAAAAAGTTTTTATGTATGTGAAACTGGCCAGTTATAATTTATTAAAAAAAATTATTACTTATAAGTAAAAATTTGTACGTTCTAAATTCAAAACTTCCCTCCACATTTTTTGCGAGCTAATTAAAATTACCGTATCTCATTGAAAAATGGATTTGCGTCGAGAACATTTTCGCGCTATGATTTTTTACGACTTTAAGTGTCGCCTGAAACCGGACGAAACGATAGATTTCAAATGGCATTTATGGATGAAGGCCCTTCTAAGGCAACCGTATATCTTTGGTATAATGAATTTAAGCGCGCTTGACTAACTTTGGGGAATGAAGAAAGAAGTGGTCGCCCTTTGACGGCTGCTACGGAAGAAAACGTGCTAGCAGTGAAAAATCTGTTCCAAGACAATAGACGAGTTAAATACCAAGAGATATACTGCAGATTGGATCAGGAAGCCTTCACGAGATTCTACACGTGCATCTACGGGTGCGGACGATAGTTTCACGCTGGGTGCCGCACAGCCTCACCGATGTTCAAAAGCAGGCAAAGGTGGAATGGTGCCATGATATGATAGACAAATTTGAAGCAGGGACATCGTTACAGGTGATGAATCCCGGATTTATCAATACGATCCAGAAACAAAGCGTCAGACGACGGTTTGGGTGTTTCAAAACGAATCAACGCCTACCAAAGTAAAGCGACCTGGAAGCGGGGGGAAGATTTTGATCGCGAGCTTTTTCAATTTGACTGGCTACTTGGTGTCAATTCCTTTACGAAACCAAAGAAGCCTTAACGCCGAATGGTATGCTACCAAATACTTGAAGTTTTCTCTGTTGTGAGCAACAAGCGACCAAATACAGCGCTCTGCGGGCTACTGCTCCACCACGATAATGTGCCCGCCCACGCCGCAATCAAAATGAGGGACTTCCTAGACAGCACACCGGTCAAACTCCTGGGTCACCCTCCTTACAGCCCTGACCTAGCACCTTGTGACTTCTTCTTATTCCCAATTTTCGTCGCCGGATGATGCGCTCTCAGCGTTCGAGCAGGCTGTAAACGAGGTGCCTGCGGTGGACTGGAAAAAGTGTTTCGAAAAGTGGTTCAGACACATGAATTTTTGTATAGAGGCTAGTGGAGAGTTCTTTGAAAAGATGTAATAAAAATATATTTACTTATAGAACAGGTTTTTTAGTGTCGCAAAACTTTCTGAGTGTCCCACGTACATAACATTGCCCTCGATCAAAAAGTCACCGCCAAAATCCAACTAGCAAACTTATCCCAAATTAGAAGAGTACTTATTCCAGAAACTTGAGCCAAAAACGTTTCCTATAAAACTCAACTTATACGAAATGTCCTAAAGCAGGTAGTTTACGATCTTCCAATACACATAACCAGAACTTCCCACATGAAAGTTCAGTACGTCAATGCGCTCATCAAGAAAATGACAAATTCGATGTTCTACAGAGTAACGAGTTTGTAAAGTTTTCTGAACAAACGTAAGCTACTGAATGTGTTTCTTGCGAATGTTTCTTGTGCGGTAAGTTTAAGTGAACATGATGTACGAAGGAAGATTGGAAGTCGTCATATTGATGTAGGGTTCTTGTTTATAAGTACTGATATGTATATGAAATGATGAGGTAGCGATAGTCTAGTGGAGATGCCAATAGTTTGGAGAGGATGAGGGTCATTTGATCATGATTACATATCACACTTCACGTATCTCATCAGTGTAAACACAAAAACACAAATTAAACAAGAAGAAGTTAGATTTTTTGGAGCTTCGTTAGGTCATTCTCGTCCTTATTGGCATATAAATATGATCGGGAAATGGATTATTAAATTTACGTGAAATCAAGATTATTTAAAACCTGAATGTTATTTATTGTTCAGCCTATTAACGAACACAAATGTTTGACTTGAGTGGGAATCGAACGTGCGACCTTTGGCAAAGCAGTCGCTTACACGCCCGCTACGCCGCCTTGTCGTTGTTCGGTTTGTGGTAGAATATTATATTATTATATTTCTTTAAAATTCTCTGGCCCAAGCAACAATTTGACGTCTCTGTCAAATCTATACATCTATACATATAAATAAAATCTGAGTGTCTGTTTGTAATACTAAAATAACCGCGTTTTACTTAATGCATATGGATGTATACATGGTACATATACCGAAATGTCATCTTTTTAAATTTTTGTCTGTCTGTTTGTTCTTGCTAATCTCTGGAACGGCTAGACTGATTCGGACGGGACCTTCACTGGCGGATAACTGATGTACCAAGGAGTAATTTAGGCTATAAATTAATCGGGTACGCGAAGTATTTCCCTCAGGACGCGGGTGAAACCGCGGGAAACAGCTAGTTCAGTATAAAACCACGTCAAAGACTGCCAAGTTTCAGAGTTCACAAACGAGAGCTAATGAAGCGCTACCTCCCTAATTACGTTCTCCTCGAGACTAGATGTGCGAAGTAACATCGGTTTAGTGTCAGTTTCCTTGAGTTGTAGCTTATTAGAGATAGAAGGAGTTTTAAATTGTGTGTACAGACGTTTAATATGTTCAACGTATAAAATAAAACTACTGATAATCGAATCAGTTATGATTTATTAAAGGAAAGGAGTAGGTTAGTAAATAAAAAATAGGCTGCCTATCTACTGATGTAGACTGGAGAGGAATGAAGATTTTATAACCAATACAAATGCGTAATATCTCCGCATTAGGGTTTTTATTGGTTATAATTATTAGAGTCAGCTTTCGCACCTCTCTGTTGCAGTGGACATCTAGCCGTAGACTGCCTGTTGCGGGTAAAAGGTGCGAAGCGAAGCAAACGAGTAAGCGGAACGGAGTTAGATATTATGTCTTTTCATTGACGCTGAACGGGGACAGCGGTGCTTAATATACAGGGTAATTTTTTATGTAGTTCGGATATTTTTTTCTGTGGTTCTATATCAATAATAGAACACATTTCCATAAATAACTTTTTACTTTTTTATGCCACCAAATCCGAGTAAAAATATCCGAGAAACAAGGAAATCATAGACACAACGTTATTCATTGCAATAATACTATCAAACACGCGCGCGATGCGACAGGGGTACGGGACGTGCATGGACGCGGGGTGCGGGGCGTGGTGCCGTGCCGGCCGCGCGGCGCGCGGCAGTCGACTCGGGCGCATCGAGAAAGTGGCACGTGTCGCACTTTCGCGCAAGCGCCGACGTACTCGCCGCGCGCCGGTCGTAACTCGTTAGAATGACGTCCCAGCGATTTTCAAATCGCGAGTGCTACGAAATGGTATTAGTATAGTAAATAAATTATTATTTACTCAGTGGTGAAAGCCTTCGTGCAGCTAGAACAATGTACGAACAAGAAAGTGTACCTCGTATGCAAGCTCAAGGAGTTAACAACCCAGTAGTTCTAAGTGAACGGAATATTTTAGTGGCCAACCAAAGGCTTTTGGATCATGGCCAGTTCACAACCCCTAGCCATGCACTAGGGTAGGGCAGACCTCGCTTGGCTACTGATGTCGAAGACTTGATCTTCGAATTCTTCGAAAGGGATCCACGAGCCAGCACATACGATGCAGCACGTCGCTTCGGTGTGAGCCAGCCCGCAGTGTGGAGACTGCTAAACGCAGCCGGTCTCCATCCGTACGATTACCAGCCGGTACAACATCTTCAGGAAGTAGACCAAGTACCTACTACGACGAGTATTGTGTGACTGGCTTATTAATCATGCCGAAGCGAACATCCTATTGACTGATGAAGCACGATAGGTACGTGAATAACAATAATTTTGAAGCTAGAACACAGTATCAGATCGGAGTAGGTAGCGTAGGTAGGTAGCGCGGCCGCGCGCTTTATTGTGTCGCGTGCATTGACCTCTCAGCTGATAGATAAGCCATCGGGTGACCATGAACATCTGTTTCAAGTAGATATTCTTTAATAAGCGATAACTTTGTTATTTTTTGGTAAAACAAAAAAATAAAAAATACGTGTTTATTAATTTTCGTAAATGTATAACATACTAAAATATCCGAACTACATAAAAAATTACCCTGTATATAATTATAAGCCGTTATGCGGAGCGGAGTATAACGGACTATAAATTGATGCGAAGCAAGGATGCAAAGTGCAGCAAGGGCTTAATGAGGAACAGCGTTGCGGACTAAGCGGAGTTAAGCAGAGACTTAAATGGATAAAGGTCAACGCTCATTAGAGCCACCCGGCACCCACTCCGCACCGCCTCGCCTCGTGCGCTTAGTATCTTAATATATAAAATCCTTGCGTTACTGACTGACTGACAGACACGCTACAGCCGAAACTATCGGGCGCAGGAAGCTGAAATTTGGCATGTGTGTTCCTTGGGGCCCACAGGGGTGCACTAAGAAGGGATTTCCCGAAATTCCCACGGGATCGGCCAAAATGGGTAAATTAAAAAAAAATTGCAGGCGTAGCTGCTGGCGTCCTCTAGTTCTTTATATGGATTTGTATTGGTATGCGCTCACTACATCAACTCCGTAGCGTCACCGGATCGCCTCTGTCGTAAGCCGTCCACGCGCAGGCGGCGGGTGGTCCACCCGCCGTCCGCGCGTGGACGGCTCGGTGGCAACTCGCTGCTCGCATACTTGTCGCGCGTTGACTGCTCGTCGCCGCGTTGACCGCGCGGCGTTCACTCGTTGACGGCGCGCGGTCCGCTGGTTGGCCGCGCGACGTCCACTCGTGGACGCCGTGCGGAGTGGGTGCCGGGTGGCTCTAATGAGCGTTGACCTTAATGGTGGGTAATCATTTAATGCAATATTACGCTCCGCTTTTCCACTTCTCCGGTTACTAATTATATGATTCTAAGCTTAAGAAATTCTGAAAATATGATGAATAAAGGAAGAAATCCTATGCCGATTTCACAGAGTACTGGATTATAGACATATTATTACTATTTACCCAATACGTTCGGACGAATTGAGAAGTGGCTTAAACTTACTGGACGGCCGTGTTGTACTGGTAAATAATACAATAACTATCCCAATATAATAAAACCCAAACTATCTCTACATCCAATTATAACATATCCACTTAAACCCGAACTATAACATAACCCTTCAAAATTATAACACAGCATATACGATATAACGAGTCAAAGTTGCGATGTTGAGTTACTGGAATCCATCAGCGTACGTCTTGTATAGCTTGAGGCAATCCTTTGGAGATCATGCCTCTTAATACAATTCGCATACGTCTTACGACATGATATTATTGTTGTAACTATCTTATACCTACGGTAACTTGTATTGCGATAATATACATACCTTTATCAAAATGGCGACCGGTTGGCGCAGTGGGATTGTAAGCGACTGCTACACCGAAGGTCGCGGGTTCGATTCCCGCTCAAGTCAAACATTTGTGTGCATGAACATGGATATTTGTCTTGGTCTGGGTATTGCTGTGTATAATATGTATGTATTTACAAAAAAAAGTAAATATGTACATATGTTTATCCATTATCTAGTACCCATAACACAAGCTCTGCTTAGCTTGGGACTTGGGTGATGTGTGTATGTGGTACTATATCATTAAATGTAAAACTACAAAAAAGGAAGACTGCGATAAAATTAAGCATATCTTCGATTAAAAGACGGACTTAATGTCCAAGGCATTCTCTACCAGTCAACTTTTGGGTGGTGCAAATACAAATCAAGGTGGGTACTACAACTGTGTGTTAGATGAAGAACTTATTATACTATACTGTACATGAAATATTCCGTATTAATATTACGTTTATATTTAAAGTAATAAAATAAATATTAAACAAATCTACAATACATAAATATATCTACTTATATACAAAAAAATGCATAGAATATATACTAGGATGATGATTTTGTACATAGATGGAATAACTGCCGTCGTAAGCTAGATTTAAAAAGTTCACGAGAAGAGGACATCCTAATTCCGAGAGGGGTGCATTCCGCAAAAGAATAGCCTTTATTACCAGATTTAGCTTTCCATCATTTTGTTATACCAAATGTGGAATGATATGTAGAAGATATGCTAAGTATGATTTTGTATAACCGTTGTTGACTGGCAACCTGCAGGTGATGAGAAAATAAAATCAATATATCTGACTCAAACACCTGGCTTTAATAAGGAAGCACAAATGGTTCTATTTTTATGATCAAAGTATACCGCCAATCAATATAAGTGATGTTGCTTCGCGAATTATATAATTATATTTTTGGGATACTTTCTATATACATAGTAGTTGTCTACGTTTATATTTGATAAATAATTAACAAAGTATGAATTGACTTTTGACTAAAACGAAAAATCTAATTGGTTGAAACACAACATTATTGTGTTTTAAAATCAGCAAATGTTTTGGAGAATTGTGCGTTTCTTTTGCAGAATAGTTGATTCATGAAATTTGTATTTACGTATGGTGGTAGTTAATCCAAGTAAGGACTTGGCTTGCACGATACAAGAAGAAAAGAAGCCAAGTGAAAAAAAATCTACTCCACATTGTTTATCATTCAAAACTCTATATTAAATTTCCAGCCAGACATACCCAACAGACAGCCGAGTAATGAAATAATAAAAAATAAAAACAAAAAAGTATTTGAAAGTAGAATTAATTAATTTGAACCACAGACAATATTAGCCAGAGTGAATTAACTTCGAAGGACGAATGACTGAATGGAAGGAACGAATGGAATTAATGAGTCTTGCAATCAATGTAAGAGTTACAATTCTTATGTTAAATTCCGAAGTAATTTGTTCGGGAATTGACATTTCATTTCCTTTTTTTAACGAGGCTATTAAAAGAGCGATTATGATAAGTCTGTATAGCTACTGTTTCTTTACTTGACAATACAGAGCTATGAGAATGTGACTGTGATTTTTTGTTATAATATTACTGTATATATAAGGTGGCGCGGTGTTTAAAGTGATAGCTATATAGATAGGCTACGGTTCTGTGCGCTTTGTAAAGTTAGCGTGATTGCAGAAGAGGCCATATTTTGCCTGATCGATATTTGTTTTTATTCATGTCTGGTGTTTTGTCAAAGTAGTTTCTACTATCTAGTCATCCGCAGCCAACCGCGTTCTTTAAGTAATTTTGTCAAAATAACGACGATTTCATCTTAAAAGCTTGCTTCAGGTCTGGCACATTATGCGAGCGTCACAATGGCACCGCATGGTTAGAAGATTAAGACTATAGCCCAACACGCTGGCCTAGTGCTGAGAAGTATGTTATGTTTGCCAGACTTGCTCTATACTACAAGAGCTTCGGGAAAAACATGGGTAACTCTCAGACATGCAGGCTTTCTCATGGTATTTTTCTTCACTGTTTATGGATAAATAATCAACAAATTAAAATGCACTTAGGTTCGAAAAGTCAGTCGTGCCATGTTTTTAACCTAAGATCCTCTAAAGCAATATCTTGATCTTTGCATTAAGCTATTGCTGCTTACGTACAATAAGCGCAAAAGTAAAATAAACGCTATTTTCGTGGACGCATATCAAATTATCAATATTCTGTTGACATTTATACTCGGCACTTATTTATCCACGCATGACTTCATAATCAGATCAATTGTTACATCGCTATTCAGAATTAAATCCATTAATTCCATTCATTCTTTCATTCGTTCTCCTTCAGACTTGCTGAACAAAAAGCTTTGTGCTCCTATTTCAGAATACACCAAGCATTATCTTTTTAATTAAAGGCTATAAATAATCATGTAGGCAAGTATTAATTGCATTTTCTAAGAACATATTTTGTATTTGGCTAACGAGTAATCCTGGTGTCTTTGAAAACAGTCCATCTTAGGACTTGTTAAAAATCATTAAAGTGAAAGATGTGAATTGCACACAAAGGGCTTAGTTCTATTGTATAAAATATAACCTTACGTATGTCTTCGTTGTTATGTCGTCAAGAGAGAGCAAGAAGACAGACAATGGAAGGGGCAGACTTCTCTTTCTCTTTTTAATAGGCAACTCATGCACTAGGAATATATCCTGTATCGCGGGGGCCTTTACAAACTTTCAACCAACGGACACAATGAACGCCCAGACTCGAAACAACAATTTATGGAGCACACAAAGTGTTGTCTCGTGTAGGAATCGAACCCACAACACTCGGCGCAGTGTCAAGCGGCGAGGCGGCCGCCCGAATACTATTTTTTAAATAACCAAATGCTCTTTTAAATATCAGGTATAAACATGGCTGAATCATTTGCCTGTACTTGCCATTGAAATCTACAATTGGCAATATAGGAAATCAGTTTGCCCTAAAATGGTATAGCCAACATTTATACTTTTTCATAGCTCTCCGAATAGCCAGGTTGAAGTGACAATGGGCAGGGCACATAGCTCGCAGAAACGATGGCCGTTGGGGCAGGCGGGTTCTAGAGTGGCGACCACGTACCGGACGACGCAGCAAGGGTAAGCCTCCCGCAAGATGGACCGACGCTCTGGTTAAGATCGCGGGAAGCGGTTGGATGCGGGCGGCTCAAAATCAGTTTGTGTGGAGAACCTTGGGGAAGGCCTATGTCCAGCAATGGACGTCTCTAGGCTGACATGATGATGATGAACCTTTATACTTTTAGATTGTGGAGGCTTGGGCATTTCCTTCTTGAAAAACTAAGAATTCAATCTGACCTCAATTAATTTCTGCATATTATTATTGTTCGGATATCTATAATTAAATATATTTTGTGTTTTAGGCATAGTGTAAGTGGCACTAAGTTGGTACTTGTGTGTACATAGGAGGTGACAGAAACATAAAAAATGACAATGTTATTATAAGATGCACTATTATGATTAGAACATCAACTCCTAATAAAAATAACTACGTTAAAAACAACCGACTTCAAAAACGAAAAAGTGAAAAATAATAAAGATTTAACATTCATTAAATACTACCTATTATTTATATGTGCTATTTACTAATAGGTTTGAAGTCGGTGCCAAGCCTTAAACAAATAATAATATTTTAATCACTTAATATTAATACAATGAAATGACTACTATAAAGATAAAGATGCATAAATAAACCTAATAAAGAGCAATTTTATCTTAATATTATAATCTGCTTCAGTTAATACGGAGAATAATGAAAAAAATTTATACGACAATGTATTGAACAGAATGTGAATTCATGTGAATTATGAAATGCCTTTTTTAATTTAAAGGCTTTTGAAATTTGATTTGGCACCGACTTCAAACCAATTAGTAAATAGCACATATAAATAATAGTTAGTATTTAATCAATGTTAAATCTTTATTATTTTTCACTTTTTCGTTTGTGAAGTCGGTTGTTTTTAACGTAGTTATTTTTATTTAAAACTTTTTAGTAAACCTATTGTTCTATTGTCAACTAGTTATAGGTAGACCTACAAAAGGTACTGCGCGCCTTAAAATATAGATCTCAAGAAACAGGAACGGATAAAAGTAGTCGTCTCTGTAAAAATGCTCTTCGGGACACAGTTTTACGTTCTTGTGAGACTATTAAAGATCCTGAAACGTTTGTTGGCCAGGAAAGCATATATGAAATTACGTTAACGTCAAGAAACTCTTAAACAGTATTTACAATTCTTGACACGGTAAGATCCAAGAGCGTCTAGCGAATGAGTTTTTTGAGCAGAGAGCTAATAGACTTGGTCTCATTAATAATGATTTACGTCTTTGAAGTCACCATTATCATCATTGTGCAATTAAAATAGATTTTTGTAATTACTGAGTTCGTATGGCCACCTTCTGACTCCTTCATCGGACGAGAACGAGCCCAAACTCTATAAAATTTTGTCAATTAATTACTGAGTTCCTATATTATTCCTATGGCCACCTTTCGATTCCATCATCAGAGCAGCTCTATGTCATAATACCTTTTCATTGTCATCCAATTTAAATACGTAGGTATACAAAACCAGACACCCGATGTCAGACATTTTTTTTTATAGACTCACGCCTGTATCCCCAAAGGGGTAGGCAGAGGTGTAATATTACACCCACATTTCCCATAAATTTTTAGGTCCCACGTAATAGGGGGCGAGCCTATTGCCGTTCCGGGCACATTACCAGACTCCGTGCTGCTACTGAGAATTTCCTAACGGAAAAACCCAATAACACTTTACCCGACCCGGGAATCGAACCCGAGACCTCCCAATCCCACGCGCACATATATGCCGCGAGACCAACGAGGCAGTCTGTCCATTCCTTTTTGAAGTTTCTAGAATTTTCAAATTTTTATTCGAAATATTTAAATAATATTTGATGATGCTGGCGCTGCTGCTGCATCGGTGGAAACCCTCAAACGGCGCAACTACGGAAACCTGGCTGGTAATTACGTTTTTGAGCCGTTTTGGGGTCGAAACACTGGGGCCATGGGGCCCTAGTGCACGCGCATTATACAAAGGAATCGCCAGAAGGCTGATCGATGCTTCCCGTGAGCAGAGGGCTGGTTTATATCTCGCTGAGAGAATAAGCATTGCCATTCAACGTGGCAATGTTGCCAGCCTTCTGGGCACGCTACCGCTCGACAGCGTTGCGGAGGAATCTAATTTTTTATTATATTTTATTTACTTTTCTTTTCATACTTTTGCTTTTATTATACTTAAGTTTATTTAAAGTCTACCTAAGATAAAAAAAAAAACAATATTTGCCAAATATTCATAAACATTTTCCAAATTTCATAAAAACCAAAATCCACTAACTGTTATGACTGGGATTTGAACCCACGCCTTTCAGAACATAAAGCGGATGTTTTATCAGCACGGCCATCGCCTTGTTATCAGTTAGTGGCGAATTTAGCGAACACTTGACAGAGTGCTTACGTCATCTAACTTAAAACTGTCATTACCAAAAAAAAAATATTTTTAAATAAAAAAGAAAACCGACTTCAAAAATCACTAAGGAACTAAAAAGCAAAAAATAATTGGTTTTGGAGCAAAACTTTTTGGAGTCGGTGCCAAGCCCTTACGCAAAAAGTTACTAAACTACTAACTACCTATTCAATCAACAACGAAATTTATATAAAGAAGTGCAGAGGTTTTATAGTCAGATCAAAAATACTTGGCTTGGCACCGACTCCAAAATTTTTTTATTTTTTGCTTTTTAGTGGTATACTAATAAAAAAATAGTAATAGGTGGTAAGTAGCTACATAGGATGGTGTAGGTGGTACGTGATGTGGAGGCCTTCCTTACGTGCCTCAATTCTGAAATGTAGACCTGTACCTTTCTGGCAATTTCAAGTATTTTTTTTTGTTTTCAACTTACTAGCCTAAACACGTTCGTTTTAGTTCCATCATCAGAACCCGGCAATCATCCAGTACCAAAGTGTTTGCCAAGACAAAACAAAGGAGCCTACACTCGATGAGATTGCGTTATTGTATTACAAAGATCCCATGGCCACCTTCCTGCTCTATCATCAGACTTTGGAAAACATTCAGCACTAAAGTCCATGTAAAGACGAATCAAACGAGACCAAACTCAATGGGATTGCGTAATTGTATTACAATTATCCCATGGCTACCTTCCTGCTCCATCATCAGAGTTTGGTAAATATTCAGCACTAAAGTCCATGCAAAGATGAATCAAAAGAGCCCAAACTCGATGAGATTGGGTTATTGTATCACAAAGATCTCATGGTTACCTTCCAGCTCTATCATCAGACCATAGAAATCATCCAGCATCAAAGTCTATGTAAAGACGACTCAAACGAGCCCAAACTCCACGGCATTGGGTTGTTATCGTCAAATCGCTTCAAATGTGCTTATAAAATTTGAAGAGTTCCTCCGATTTTTTCAGGATTTCATGATCAAATCCTGACCTGATGATCATGGGACCAATTAGAAGGTATACTCTTTCAATCAAAACAATAAATTTTGAAATCGGTCCAGGCGTCTTAGAGAAATCGGGAAACATACATAAAAAAACAAAGATTCCGACGAATTGAGAACCTCCTCCTTTTTTTGAAGTCGGTTAATAATGAAATAGTCTTCAAACCTTTTTGCTAATTATTATGTTTGACGACCGGCCAGTTTGTCGTGTAGACGTCAGTAGTCCTTGGTGACCGTAGTAATGACAATTTGACATGACACTAGCCGTCACAATTATTTTTCATAGGAATTTCAGCCTTAAGGATAGGTAAAAGTAAATAAAAAAATGCTCCTAAAATAAAAACTACTGGGCCTACATGAATCAAATTTTTATGGGACCAATTCAAAACTATTGCGCATCAAACAAAAAAAGAATTACGTAAATCGGTTCAGAAACCTCGGCGAAATCGGTGTACATACATCGAAAAAAAAATATACCGGCCGAATTGAGAACCTCCTCCTTTTTTTTTTGTTTGAAGTCGGTTAAAAAAGACTTATATACTGTTATCAGATCTAGTACATGATTAATGTATTCATTAAAATATTTTTTGGTCGTAGGTCTCGCAAAAACTCTAATATCATCGCGTTGTTGGTGCAGTGGAGCCTTAAATAAGGATTTTTTATGGTTAGCATATTTGTTTGGTTTACCAAACAAATATGTTGACCATAAAAAGGCCTGTGTCTATGCGCCTATTTGGCAGTTACATTAATATCAAATATGCCTACAAGTTTACAAAAAATGATAAAAATTTTGTAAACATCATACAAGTACCCTTTATATTAATAAACCATCTGCTTGCTCTGTTCTCGCTTTTTCATCTACATTTTATGTACTTTGTATTATATTTTGAAATTTTCACATATTTTATATCGCAATGTTACAAAATAGAATCGTGTGCATCCACAGTACGAGGATAAAATACAAGAGCTGGCACGTAGACCATCTACGATCTGCTACGAGCGTGTAGTTATCGTATGTGTGACATCTACGAAGTAGCCGTCGCTTAGAAGACGTGTATTGCTGAACTACTATATACTTTCAATGGAAATAAAAGAAATTGAGTGAGAATATAGTGTGGAATAAAGCTACAGTACGTAGGTAAACATTGGGCTGTTGTTATGTTGAGGTCTGGAGTCCTATATTACGGTTTTTTAAAATGATGACCATCAATTACAATAAAAGTTTCTATCAATTACAATAACTTATAGTGCCTGTTATTGCTCTTGCTTGACATTGTGTTTCCTATCGAGATAAAAGAAAACCAATGTCATTATTATAGCGTGACTCGGTTGCTCCAATCTTCCTAGATGCATCAAAAGTTGAGCGCTAGTCAAGCTACAACTATTACTTTTGCACCCAAGGGTATATCAATGCACATAACTATGTGTTCTATGGTTTAGAACTTCTCAGCCGATACACAGCCATTGCTGCAATACCCAAGGGTTCTCCACATAGACCAAATTTGTGCCGTCCGCATGCTTCCGATTGATCACTGCCGGAATATTTGAAGGTATTGATTCCCTATAGCGGTTCTCAAAGATGTTCATGATAGTTGGAATAGAAGACTCTATATAATTATGCTCTTCGGTTTCCGTCAAATGTGACTTTTTGTAACCGGTCACACTTCTGTACACGGATCCACAGATTTGTGCAGGGGCCACATTGCCACGGTCTTCACAAATATTATAATTAAATATATCCTAAGTAGGTAAAGCCGCTAACTTTAATTTCGTGCGGCCTTTATCTTACCTCGAAGGTTTCTCCCTTCTTAGTTTGAGTGTATGCAATAAGTTAAATCATTGAAAAAGCAAACTTCTTGAACTGGCAAACACACAAAGGTGAAGATGAACACTAAAGGTGATGGGGAGGAATACTACGACGATGTTAGTTGTAAATAAATAAGTAAATAAAAAAAAATACTTTAAGATACATAACAGTTAGTGATAAAAGGCCTAACCACAAAAGTCCATAATCACTTAATTTATAAATACTTTGCTGATATTAATATTTTGTGTCACAGATAAAATAAAATTGAAGCTGATTTTTGTTGAACTTAATTTAAAGGAGAAAGATAGAGGTAAAGGTCTACTATTATTTGATCCAGACATTTCAGACCGTCAACAGGCTCAATATAAAACGTAATGACATGTAATATCGTTTTAATACCAGGTGTCATCGTCATCTTCTTTGTCTTGTCAATACCATTTTGCCACAGACGCCTTGCCATTCTGTCTCAAATACATTTTTCTTTTGCAAAGTTTGATATTTACTGCATACGATTTTTTCAATATCTGGATTTTTTATCAAGTGATTACTTCCTCATACACATATTTTATCAGACTTTTGTTCATGCGACATGAGCATTAAATAGGTTTAAAAACCGAAATAAAACCGCAATAAGTCTGTATAATATATTATATAGCGGTTTACATGAATCTGAAACAATCTCATTATTCTCATTATTTTAATGCGTAAAATACGCTAGAATACTAAATAATATAATTTTCCTTATACATGTACTACTATTTTATCAAAATGGCAACAGATTTTTTTTAAAGTTCACACACCAAAATTTATTAACCGTAAACTAGACGGAGCCTCTACGCTAGCAAGCAGATAACTGAAGGCCAATTCTCGTATTTAACAGAGACTGACACTGAATTTTGACTGAACTGCGATTTAATTTTGAATTGACTCACAATTGGTATTCTGCTCCACTTAATCTCCTTATAGTATAATTTCGATATAATCAATTTATAATCTCTTGTTGATCTTAGAGGTAATGACAAAAACTCAAAAACAAAAACATTAATTTTGCCATTGTATGGGAAAATACATTAATAGGAATGGTTATTGGATGCCAATACGTTTACATGCCAAATTAAAATTAATATACAACTAAGTAATAAAATTTCGGTAAGTAAATATATTGGTTCCTTGAATCGTGTGAATTATTTTCAATAGGTATTCAATAATTAAAAAAATTAATATTCAATAATAGAAATAATTCAGACATTATAAAGATTTTAACGATGGCAACGTACAATTGGGTTTTTTAATTCGTTTTTCCCTCCTGATAATTTTATCTCATTTGTTGAATTTCTCGAGCAAAAGTTTCGCGAATATTTCGATCTTGAAATAAATATTGTCAATGCTGGCAACGAAATACTTAACATGTTTGCATGTTGTCCACCAGGATCTCCTAGCCAGATCCCCCAGAGGATCCTCGTGAACTCATTAGTTGTGAAATTGTATAAAAGCAATTAACGTTTACAAAACCAGTGACTATCAGAAAGTTATCAGCCATCGATAGGGATTACAAAAATCAGGTGCATGCGATTTTCGACCTTATTGACGTAACTCAGAATTTATAATTTTACTAACGTATCAATGTCAGAAAGCAAGAAAATACCAAAAAGAAGTTTATCATGAATTGTCAATAAGGTCGAAAATCGCATGCACCTGTTTTTTGTAAGCCCTATCGATGGTTGATCATTTTATAGTCATTTGTTTTTTAGACATGAATTTGTCTTACACAATTTCTTTTTAAACTTATTTTAGATACCTATCCCCGTGGTAAAACTAGTGGCACATGATAGCTAAAGGCGATTCCTATGTTTATTAGCAAAATAGATCATAAATATTACCAGAAAAATATTCAACACTATTAGTGGTATCGTTGGGAATGTCAAATAAATCACGTCATCACGTCGTGTCCTTGGTAACAAATGTATATTAAAACTAGAAATACCTTACCTGCTCTACTAATAATTAGCAGAATACCGTTCACACTAGTTCACACTTGGTTCAACTTTCGATGTAGTCCCGATCTCATTCAAGTGTCAGTTAAGTTACGAGAATACCATTTATGACGCCGAGACTAGATCGATATTGGAATTTGAACAAATATAATTACCAGAATTGGCCCTCTGATAAACATCCTTTTTATTAATACAGTCACAATATAGAGAGAAAATTACCCGCAGATACGCCCGCACATTTTTCGAATTTAGCTGTTCTTGGCCGATCTTGTGGGAATTTGGGAATTTCTACAAGAAATATACATCGGCCAAAAATTACTCAAGGTACTCGAAAAGTCTTACTGACTGTGTTTTTTTTTTAACTTTATTCATGTGTCATGTATCAGCCTATTTCTTTTTAGAATGGCTAAAATCAACCGAAACCGTTATAAAGTATTCATTGTCCGCATAACTGGTTAGGATCAACATATTTTTTTTAGGTTTATTATTGCAGTATAGCATTAGAATCTACATATTTTACAAATAAACTTTCAGAGTACCTATGTGCTATCCAAAATAAATTGCCTTCAATGAAAAAATCATCACCAAAATCGATCACGCAAACTTATCCCAAATTAGAAGAGTACTTATCCCAGAAACTTGAGCCAAAAACGTTTCAACTTTTCTTGGGCTATCAAACATCGAATCAGATTCAGATACGTGCACCATATGTAGAGTATCTAAAATCTCAAACGTGTCATATGGAGTCCAATAAGGATCATAACTAATTGCGTCTTTTTTAAGAAACCTTTTTCCAGTTTTGGAAATTGTGAAATCACCAGGACGGAAATGCGCTGAGCAGATATGCGAGTGTTCTGCTGGCAACCACGTTTCTTCTCTTCCCTCAGCTTGGACGAATTTCGGTCCAAATTTCCCTTTTCTAAACGTAAAAAAAATATTTTTTGTGATAAAGAAAGACATAACTTAAATATATGTACATACATCATCAGGCTTTAACAGTCCACTGCTGGACTAGGCCTCTCCTTTGAAAGGAGGAATTGGCCTACTATACCACGCTGGCCAAACGGGTTGGTATAGAATTTGTATCAAGTTTTCCTTCTCTTACAGTGATGTTCTCTGCATAATAGGCTCCCTCTGTCGGCTCCTACGACACCCATAGGATGATATGGGGTAGTGACATTCCATATTCTTAATCCGTCACCACACGGATAACTTAAATATAAGTAAAACTTTAATTTCAATGACAAATATCAATAGTAACAAACGAACGGGAATGCCACGGCATCCCGCGGGATTTCTTTCGGAGTTCAAATTTAAACTTATTGTAATATCATTATTTGATATTTTTTCTTTTAGACTTTAGAGAATACCGCTCGATGCCATTCTATGTATGAGCAGCAAGGGGCCTTATCAGTTCATCCATTTCATAAAAATATGGCAAAAGTATGAGGGAACAATGTCCAAAAAGCTATATTTTCTCGTACAACCACGTACGATGATTCAGGATATTACGCAAAAATGAAGTAATAGATGTTTTTATTGATATTCTACCTGCGATCACGAAATTTCCCTTGCTATAGGAATTTTTTTTCGTTCGCAACAACAGCACCCGCTTGTGGACCGTAGATGGCTATGTAATAAGACCTATGTAGGTAACTTCAAAAATACAAGAAAAATCGTCAATATCGGTAAAGAAGAAGAAGGCAAACGAACATTTTTTTTTGTTCTATGGCATATAATATAGTTATAATATACATCAGTGAAATGCCTCACTTGTGGAAAGTAACTCCTGCAGCTTTATTGGTATTTTTGGACGTATTTTTACAGGAACGTAGAACACATGACGGCATCGCTGTGTACGAACGTAGAATACACGCAATCTATGAATTTAAAACTATATTATTTATAATATAGTTTTAATTACATACCAACCTTTAACAAATATTGTAGAGCAAAAAAATATTAAGTCGGTACTCGAGATTCTCAAAGGAAATTTTCCAGTCTGTAATTTTATTCTATGACGAGAACTGCCGACAACTCTGCGTTTATATCTGTCTCTTTTTTGCAAACGTAATATCGTGCATATGTGAAAGTGACAGATAGTACAATGGACTCGCCCTCATTTATTCATCATGGACTTGCCTACAATGGACTCGCCCGCAATGGACTTGCTCGGTGCACGAAAATTGATAATATTGCCTAGTAATTGCGTAGCTAAGATGTTTTATGCCAAAAAATAGATTAATTACCAAACAATAAAACAGATTTGCAAAGAATAATCACTGAAAACTTTCTTATTCCAATTAAATAATTAATTTCGTAAGCAGTTTGACAGAGCGCGGTTTCGTGCGCCCACTAGAGAGTTGTCGAACGAACTAAGAGCTGTATGGTTCCCAAACCATAAGTCAGTGGAACATTTTCGTTGTACAGAAGGGCGCATCTAGTGCGTTAGTACATATAAATCTATGGTATAGCTACTGTTTCTTTACTTTTTCTTTACATTACAGAATTGTGGGAATATGTTTGTGATTTTAAAATTAATATTCAAATATTAATTTAAAAATCACTTTAGGCAGTTTAAACACCGTTAGACCACATAGTCAACTATGTGGTCGGCGCGGTGTTTAAACTGCCGCCACGCTACTGTTCAGCGCACTTCGTGAAGTTGAGTGTGATTCCACGTGAGACCATATTTTGTCTCACCTATAAATAGTGGTTTCATGTCTGGTGTTATTTCATAGTAGTTTCTAATGTCTGCGAAATCATCTGCGGCGACCCGCGTTCTTTAAGTAATTTCACCACAATAACGGCGATTTGATTATTAGAAGGTTGTGCAGGACTAGAGGTCATGGAACATTATGCAAGAATTATAACGACACTGTATGTTGAAGAAAGGTCTACCATTCAATAGCCCACCACGCTGATTCTAGTAAGCATGTTATGTCTGCCAGACTTTATATGCCTTTTGGGAGCACTTTTTGGAGACCTCTCAGACATGCAGTGGTTTTCTTCGCCGTTTGTAGATAATCAACAATTTAATCTGCATCTTACTTTAAAAATGAGTAGTGCGCATCATGTGGGTTTGAACCTAACACCTACTGCGTGGAAGGTGGTTGGTATTTCTCCTGAGCTACTGCTGTTAAGTATAATAAACGCAAAAGTAAAATAAACGCTGTTTACGTGGATGCATATGAAATTATCAATATTCTTTCGACTTTCACACTCGGCACTCATTTATCCACGTATCACTTCATAATCAAATGAATTGTTACATCGCTATTCAGAATTAAATCCATTCATTCCATTCGTTCTCCTTCAGACTTGCTGAACAAAAAGCTTTGAGCTCCTTTTCAGAATACACCAAGCATTATTTTTTAATTAAAGGCTATAATTAATCATGTAGGAAACATTAATTGCATTTAATAAGACCACCTGTTACAGGTAGTCTAGAAGTCGAGTACTACAGTGAACTGAACTTGACTTAAGAGTAATTCCTGTGTCTTTGAAAACAGCGTAGCTTCAAAGAATTTACAGTAGTCATTATTATGCTATGTTTGTTTTCTTTTTCGTATGACTGGCTGGCCTACTCTGATCCATCTCTCTAAACCGTCTGAAAATTATTATTCGACATCTTTTAGGTAACCAAATAGTCGGTCATAGTTGAATCACTTAAAATCTACGATTGGAAATATCGAAAAAACAGTTTACCATGAAATTTTAGGTTGTTTGACTCACATCATCACTAATTTATATCTGGTACCAATGCATTTATTGGTGTAGTACAATCTTAATTTATTATTCTTATTTGATTAAAACTTTTGTTTGACAAATTCTATTGGCCTATTGGCAAGTTTACATATTACAAAATACACACAAGTTCATAAAAATAAATTATATTTAAAATATCAGTCAAACACCTTTCGACCACATTTTTATATATTTTTACTATACTATATTTTAAAATTTCACTTTTTTTATATCGCGACGTTACAAAATACCTCCCATCGTGTGCATCCACAGTACAAGAATAAAATACAAAAGCTGGCACGTAGACGATCTACGATCTGCTACGAGCGCGTAGCTATCGTACGTGTGACATCTACGACGTAGCTGTCGCGTAGAAGACGTGTATTGCTGAACTACTATATATTTTCAATGGAAATAAAAGAAATTGAGTGCGAATATAGTATGGAATAAAGCTACAGTATGAAGGTAAACATTGGGCTGTTGTTATGCTAAGGTCTCGAGTACTATCGTGCCGCTGAACTACATACATACATACATATACTCACGCTTTTTGTCCCGTCGGGGTAGGCAGAGACAACAGAACGCCACTTGCTCCTATCCTTACAAACCTCACGCGCTTCCTCTACACTCATTACTCTTTTCATACGTGCTCGCTGGTTTTGACCAGCGAAAAAGCTATTGTACAAGTTTTTTTGCACCCAAAGGAATATAATTGCACATAGTTCTGTGTTTTAAATTGTCTTTCGGGATATATACCACGTACCTCAGTGCATCTGTAAACATGGCGCTTGCAACAGTGCAAAGATATCGGTTACTCCAAACAAAGGTACGTAGTATATATCCCGAAAGACAATTTAAAATAAGTTTAAATGACGACGAAAGTTTAAATTGCATAATTATGTATTCTGAGGTTTAGATAATCTCAGCCGGTACACAACCACTGCTGCAATACCCAAGGGTTCTCGACATAGACGGAATCCGAATCGTCGGCATCTATCCGATAGCTCACTGTCGGAATTTGAAGTCACATATTTGAAGGTAATGATTACCAATAGCGGTTCTTAAAAATTTTAACATGGTAGGAATCAGAGTTTTTATAATAATACGCTTTCCACTATCCGTCAGATGTGTAACCGGATTATGTTTTGACAGATTTGTGAGGTCACCACTTTGCTACAAGTCCCTTAAATTAAGCTACTAGTAGTGTAATATTGGGGATTCTGTATCATTTGTTCTCACTTCGCTCGAACTGCATGATACAGAATCCCCAATCGTTTTCACCGTATCGTATATACTTAACATTCACAAACAATAATATCAAGTTCGACTCGTTCGATCAACATTATTGATCTTTACTTTATTACTTGACGAGTGTCATATTTATAAGAAGAAAAATGCAGTGTGTATCAATTAGTTGATCAAGAATTTATTTGCATTTTATGCTTTGGTCTAGAGATTTCGAGTTGGCAACAGCCGTGCATGGTTTGATTTCCGATGGCAAGTTTTAGGTAGGTATTTGGTATTAGGGATCGAACCTACGACATTTAGTGCAGAAATTGATTCAACCACTGTACCAATAATACCACATTATCATTAAGTATGTAAATAAATTAATAAATACCAGGATATCGAGATCTAGCCTCATACTTGCTCAATTTTCAAAGTAGGTATCTATTATTATTTTATAATTAAGAATGGCTAAATAAAACAAAATCCAGACCGAAACAAATACTTATTTGTTCCGTGCGGGAATCGAACCCGCGACACTTGGCGCATTTACTAGCAGTACATTTACAAACTAATATTTACATTGTGATGCATAGAGCCGAGCTCTTATCCAATGCGTCAAACATGTCATCGAAAATGTGACAAAATACTGAATCGCTTCATACGTTTTTCTCACTAGTTCAATTCCCACGTGGTTCAAATATTTATATAACCTAAAGATAGGTGTTCAGGATCTGTGATATTGTATGTTTGTAAACATATAACACAGGAGAAAGTTTGGGATATTAATCATTTTCAATGAAATAATATCATACACCATAACACAACATTACACCTGTAGATATACCTCCGAAGGGGTAGGCAGAAGTGATTGCTGCATCTGCGGTTTATGCCCATGTTCTTAGTTAATGATGCTACTGAAGGATTCCTGACGATGAATGGTGATAAACCCAATAGCACAATTGTACCACTAGACCAGCAAGGTGGTCTAAAACTACTGCTAATAAGTAAATTATTACTACTTTACTTGCTCTCGCGTCGCCGCTCGAGCTGCGTGATACAGAAGCCCCAATTTTACAATCGAGATCGATTAATATAAATGTGATCTGCATCACTCAGAACAAAGTGAGCTGACGCAGACGCTCCCAATAATACCGTTGTTATCTGCGATCCGTCTGATTCACGATATAATATTGTATTTCATTCACCGACATATCAGTGTAGTAGCAATGCAATGGGACAACTTACTGTCGTTTCTAGTTTGAGATGCTAATGTAACAACATTCTCAAGTTTGACTGCTGTGTTCAGTCGACGCGATCAGTCCGATCGGTTGTTGTGTGTTTCATAATCTGGTATGGTGTCGAACTGACATAGCCAAGCAAAAATTATCGCGCGCACTTAAATAAGTACAATAAACAACAATATCATGTTCGATCACGGCACATCGTTGCATCGAAACGATTTGGTGCACATCTTGTACTAATGAATGCGTAGGCCTTCCGTATAATGAGAGGTTAGCTTTTACTAGCAACTATAACTCAATAATAGAGTTGTAGACACTACCACAATGCAACAATATAGCTGAGTGTGCACATCAAGTGCACATATTTGTCACAGACTAATCTTATGTCTTGCAATGTTTTCTTTTATATGTAATACTTTTTCTGTGTCTGTGACAAATAAATAGTTTTTCTCTTTCTTTCTTTCTTAGTAAGTAGCCAACAGTAGGTATTATGGAAACATAATAATTGATTATAATACAAAAAAAAAAAGTAAAAAAAAACATAAAAACAAAATCCAAACCGGAACAATACTCATTTGTTCCGTGCGGGAATCGAACCCGCAACACGTTGGTGCATTAGTTGCTGCGTCTATTAAACCTACTATTTACATTGTGATGGGAGTCATACTCTTAGCCAATGCGCCAAACGTGTCGTCAAAGATGTGATAAAATATTGGACCACTTTGTCTTAACATGACGTGTATAGAATTATCCAAGATAATCAATAACTCAGTACAAACGTTTATTTTTTATAATTACGATAATAAAATCTTCTAATATATAATATATTTAAGTAGTAGACAATTAGGATTCTTGATGGATGATTTATATATCTTAGTCTTAAAACAAATAGCACTTTAAAATACAATAAATGTTAGATTAGGAATCACTTATTTCTTATAAGATTATTTAATTACTCTTTTAATAATAATAATTATGCATTTCATTTTCATCTACTACAGGCATTCAATCCAGCAAACCTGCCGTCTTTCTGATTTAGTCAAATCGTAAAAAGGAAATGGTGGTTTGATTAAAAACACTTGTAGGTTTTTATTACACCATACAGCTATTTCTTTTAGTATAAATTCATTTGCTTACTGCATCACTCACCTCGCTTCTCTCCGTTTGCAATGCAGAGCGCACCAAAAATCACACTACTAACATGATCTGCGATACGGACGGTTGGCATTAGAAGTATAATATTATTTCATTCATCGATGCATCGTAATACTGGTAGCATAGTAACAATGTTTTTACTTGGGATGACATAATATAAACAACATTCTCAAGTTCGTTCAACGCGCTCAGTGCGGCTCGGGCACAGCGATGCATTCATAATAATTTATATGTACATACTGTTATCTTTGCACAGCTCGTTGTTAATTTTAATGAATGAATGCAAAATCTTAACAATGTTGAAAGTAGGATCGGGTGGCTCCCGGGTTCGATTCCCGGGTCGGTCAAAGTGTTATTGGGTTTTTCTGTTAGAAAATTCTCAGTAACAGCATGAAGTCTAGAAATGTGCCCGGTACGGCAATAGGCTCGCCTCCCTATTACGTGGGACTTAAATATATCTGGCGAAAAGCGGGTGTAGTAATACACCTTTGCCTACCTCTTCAGGGTTACAGGCATAAGACTATGGATGTATGTACTTATGAATTATATAATTGTTTTATCCACAACTAGCTTTTGCCTCTGACTTCGTCTACATGGAACTTGAACCCACGGTCACTCGGATTCCAGGTGATGCGGACGTATCGAGATAAAGCAGATTGACTGCACGTGTAGTGTTCGATCGATTAATATAAATGTGTTCTGACTTCTGCGTCACTCAACTCGCTTCGCTCGTTTAGACGCCTCCAATAATACCTACTTTTATTATCTGCGATCCGTTTTATTCACGATATAGATTATTAACATTATGTTTTCAGCTTAGAATAATAACACCTATTCTAAGGTTTTCAGGTTAGGAATTTAACTCCTTGTCTTAGTGACCAATGTAACTGTTCTCTTTGCTGAGTTTTTTATTGTACTTATGAATGTGTATCAATTCATGTAATATTCCAATCATAGTATATATTAAAACTAAATGGGTATGTTAGTGAGTATAGGAAACAATTTAGTAAAATGAAACAATCCATATTGTATCTTTTTAAAAAAGTTTATTATCAAAGCACCATTTTTTTAAGCACATAACATTTTTTAATGCACATATTGAGTCATGATAGATACAATTGTACAAATCTCCGGAATATTTATAGCGATCATATAGAGTTAACAAATTAGGACAACCTTTATCTTCTAAATTAATTACATTAACACTATTTAAAATATTTTTCAACCATGGCACTTTTTCAAGACCTTTAACGAAAACACACTTATCTTTTAAGATATCTAAAACTAAATATTGATAATTTGAGTAAGGTATAAATCCTTCGCTGCAGTATATTTTTCTATTACGCTCAATCCAGCAAACTTGTTGTCTTTCCGATTTAGTCAAATCGTAAAAAGGAAATGGCGGTTTGATTAAAAACACTTGCAGGCTTTGATTACACCATATAGCAATTTCTTTTATTATAAATTCATTTGCTTTTGTTTTAAAGCCTTGGATGTCTACAATAGCAGTCATGATAATCTACGCACGATGTAGCCCAGAGGTTTGTATTCCACAAGTCGGTCGTTTATAATCAAACAGTATGCAGTTGTCTTATCTGGTATTTGTGTTGAACATTCAAATTCCAATCTTACATCCACTGGACCAGTTTTTAAACTATCGTTTTGCCTGGAGCAGTCTAAGATGAAGACTGGGGCTTTTTCTTTGAAATCCTGCAGATCAAGCAACGGTTCTACCGGAGAGTTGTAATACGACTGGCGAAATTTCACATACATTTCATATAATATACTATATTTGTTCTCACAAAACTTTAAAGATAAAGGCTCATAAGGATAATATTGCGAATTTAAAAAGAGCGTAACATTTGTCACATCACAATGATCAAATACCGAACTGTCTTTAGTTCTATTATTTTTTCTATTAGTTTGCAAGCAAAAAATGACATACCGAGGCTTTTCTAATTGAGAAGCAGTCTTTACTGACCAAGAATGCTTTGTGGTTTTAGGTAGTAAAGGATACTCATATAAATCCCAATTTCTGAAGGCCATCTGAATAGGTTTATCTCTTTCTAAGTGCTTTAAAAGTATTAAACGTTCTCGATCGGAAACTTTTATATGTGGTACTCTCCATTGAATTCTCTGTATATCTATTTGAAGCTGAACGACTTCATCAGTAAGAATAATACTATTTAAGTTAGAATTACTCCTATTCAATATAAGTTCGTGTTTACAATTTACCACAATTTTATTGTAATCCTCTGCAAACCCTAAAATCTTATTTAAGGGCACCACAACGCTAAAATGTCCATCACTTTGGAATCCGTTTAAATTCCAACCCCATAATGCAAAAACTTTACTTTCTGCTTCATTAAATGAGATGTATGACTTTATTGTTGATGTTATTCCAGAATTTTTTATACGATCTATTTCAATTCCATTAATTTCGTACCTGATGTCTTGGAACAAGTACATAACAGGGTTATTAGTAAACGTAACAGCTTTCTTGATCTGATGCCCATCCTTACCGAACAGCTTTGCTTGACCTTCGATGTAGATGGAACTGGCTGATGGTAGCACGTATATATCTTGCTGGTGTATGGGGATTCTGATTTCATCGTTTTCTCTAAAACTGTTATTGTAGGGATTGTATGAATGGATTTCATAACTTTCGATCGAACTATCAAAGTGTGGTAAATCGGTAATCCGTAGTATACTCATACCTTAAACCCTAAAGCTTTAAGAAAATCTTTATTTGATTTAGTCAATTTCTTCACGTTTTTCTTACGTCTGTGCACCTTTATGGTCGTTGACGGAATAGGACGTTTTATTTTCACTGAAGGGTTTTTATAATATACTATCATTTTGCTTTTCTTAAATGAAGACGTAATTGAATATTTTCTTCACCAAAGTCAATACGGTAACCAAACTGATCTACAATCCTAACAGATATGGATGAAATTATATTTTTGTTAACTGGAAAGTAAATAACGTTCTGAGGTATTTCTATGTAGCCGTGACTTGGAGCAGTATCAGATATAAATTCATGAATAAAATGAGTCGGTAATCCGTTGCAGTATGAACCGTGTACAAGATCACATTCAATTCTGATAACAGCTGTTAAACTGCTGTTATTAACGGGCACATTCGGTCTTGTTTTTAATACTGAAAAGTATAGTAAACCGTACTCGTACTGATCAGATAAATGAAGAGGTGGTTGAAAATACGAAATCAGTTCCGATTTATTTCCAGAGATGGTAACCGTAGTAGACATGCTTGCATACTGAACTCTTTTAGATGATCCTTTTTATTTTATTTCATGATTATACCAAAAATTCTTTAAGAAATTTAAACATAAATGTCCACAATTGAAGGGGTGATCACGTTGTATATTTTCATAATTATATTGAATGTTAGAACCTACATATTTTATAAATTCCTTCGGAGGTTTAAGATTTCCATAACTGTCAAAATACTCAACATAATCATTATATTTTGCATAGGCTACCCAATGAGAACCAGGATTTTTTGAACTATCCAAATTAATAACTCCACATTCTTTTTTATAAGGACATTTAGGGAGCTCATCTCTCATAAAGACACCTCTAAAATAAGGAATTCTATTCCCGTACTTTAAAGTGTCAAAGTTAGTTAAGGCCCGTTTGGGTAGCCGATATCTTAGTTTTTTTCTTTTGATACGAAAATTCCAAGGCCGCCTTTATGTGGTTTAAGGTGTAGTCCTTTTCCAATACATAGGGCTTTCATTTTTTCATTATGTCTTCTCGATTCTTCATACAGCTTTTTAGCCATTTTGAATTCATTTATGGTTTTAGCAATACCAGCTGCACCGCCTGCTTAAGCTCCCGCAGCTGATAATCCCGCAAAAATAGGAATCAAAGGTAATACTCCCCCAGTTTTTGGAATAGGAATAACGCGAGGGAGCTTAATCGATGAATCATCAGCCAATTCTCTAGTAGCGGCAATAGCTAATTCTATTGCCATTTTCTTGCTCTTAGGTTTTAATTTTTTGATATGCCTTTTTGCTTTTGTAATAACAGATTTTAATTTACTTTTTAACCCTTTTCCAGGTGTAATTTTTGTAGAATGCTTTTTGTCCAAACCAGAACCAGTTTTAATTTTTGCTGACATAGCCTTACTTACTAAGCGTGCCGCGAGTTTTTCAGCTATACTGGCATCGGAAGCAACCGCTCGCTCTTTCGCCATTTTTAACAAAATTAAATCAGCCTTATGTCGATCCTTTAAGTTTGATGACTTGTGATATGCAAAATCGTGATCTTTGCAGTATTCGTCCAACTTATTTACGCCGTTATCTCCTTTCGTTAGTCTTTTTATTAATTTAGTACCTGGGCCACAGTAATTATATCCGGGTAAGTGTAATTCAAATGGTAAATTATTAATAAGCCAATTGAGAAGACTACTCTCTCCAAAACACATTATAAGACTGATGATTCCGGTTTGAATACTTTAATAAATAGTTATGTGATTCGAGTTTGTTAACATTATTTTATTTATAATATTACATTCGATTTATCAATCCAACTGCTTTCAGCTAAAGACAAACCTAACCATTTTACTAAAACCCTGTTACCTTTTCTTCTAAGAACTTTCTCGACTAGATATATATTGGGATGTTTTGTTTTTTGAAGTTCTTGTGTATAAAATGCTCCTAAAATAGGCAGACCTCTGATAGTGTCTTCAATTTAGTAAGTTATAGGAGTTGTATTTTGTATTTTACGAATTTTAAATATTTCTGTTGACCAGTTGGGAGTATAACCTTTTTCAAATGTACCTTTGTATTTACTGATACGCACATAATCACCTACTTTGTACTTGCTTTTTAAATTATCATTTTTTGGCAACTTTAAATACCTTTCTAATATCAGTTTTTTATTCATATTGTTCACATTAGCAGGGATTTCATTAATAGTGCGATGGTGAGTGTGATTATATTTGTAAATAACATCATTGAGGGTATTATTTACCCAATTGTAATTGCCTTTTAAACTAAATTCCTTATAGATTTTAGATTTCAATGTTCTGATAAATCGTTCGACTATTGAAGCTTTTTTTGTTGAGAAGGTTGAATAATGGTTAATATGAAACGATTTCATAAGCTTCTGAAATTTGTTATTATAAAATTCTGTTCCATTATCGGTTTGCAGATTTTTAGGAACACGCCCTTTATCCAACAAAGTTTTGAAAGAGTTATACACATCTTCTTTGCTTTTACTTCTCATAGGAAAGGCCCAAGCATATTTCGAAAATGAATCAATAACGGTAAGAATATATCTATAATTTTTATTTTCTTTTGAAATTGATTGCAAATCAATTAAGTCTGCTTGCCACAAGTCATCTATATCTCTCATTACAACATGTCTTCGCGGATAGTTCACTCTCGCATTTTTATGAATTTCGTTTACCACGTCAGCTTTGCTCATGTTCACAACTCAGTAGGTATGTTTGTCTCGAATTCTGCTATAATACTGGATAAAAAGCATATTATTAGGACTATTTATTATTTAATTATGTCAGCTTCTTTTAACTCTTCGATTATTGATAAAATTTCATTATCATGATTTGTATTACCAGCATCTCGGGAAGCAATTAATAGTTTCAATCTTTCAACCAGTTCGTTAGGATCGTCCCAATATACCAAGTCAGTGCTATTTTTGTATTTCTTTAACGTTGGTAAGCTTCCTCCAAATTTAGTGACAATATTGTTGTTTGACGATTCAGAAAACAATGGTTTGATTATTTCACGATATTTTATACCTTTATCGCCTCTAATTTGCCCATTAGGGTTGAAATCTCTCTTATGTGCATTTGTATAATGCAACATATCTTTATAGACAAGTTTATCTTTGCTCGATATTTGTTTCAAATCAGGTTTTCTTCGAAGTAAAAGTTCTTTTAAACCAGGGGTTAAATTGAAGCTTTTGTCACCAACTTTAATTAAAATGGTATTATCATTATTTGCACTATCTATTTTAGAAAACGAAACTATTGAATTACCCATTAATATTTTTTTGTTTTCACTCCTTATTCCAAATGGTATGTTTAAGTCATAAATATCATGGATATCACGATCCTCTAATGATATTTCTAAATCATCCGGTAATTCTGTCTGGGGAGGCTTTTTAACGTTCAGTACAGAATTCAGTTCTGGGTCATAGCATTCTTCAAACTTAGTAGACGAGCTAGTATTAATGTCACCTAATTCCACGTCTTCAAAATTAGAGTGTGTATTTTCAAAATTTTGTATTTTTTCTAATGTTTTATTTGAATCAACTAGAGTTTTAAGGGGATCTGTAACAGGTTTTAACATTTTTTCAAGTGATAAGTTCGTAGAGTGTTCCTGGTTTTTCATTTGTTTTATTTTATTCTTTATGGAGTCTACAGACTTCATTAATTCTATTTTAATATTTTTCTCCATGTTATACTTATTAACAACTGTATTCAGCTAAATAACAAATTATACTGAATTTGATTTGCCATGTTAATTACTTATATATATACAAATAAACAGTCAGTCAAATTTAAAAAACATATCAAAGTTCTGTCTGTACCTTCCATTATTTAATGACGATTCTTTATTAATAAGTAGAAAATTATAAGGTTTACTCCAAACAGTTTGACAAATATTTCTAAACTCTTTCCACTGTAAATCAGAAGTAACATGCTCTTCATGAATATAATAAGAAAATTCACATTGTCACGCAACAGTTGTTTTGGAATTTTGGAATAGGTTTGAGATAAATAGAAACAATCTATTTGTTTATGTCTACCCATACAAAAATAATTGCGAATATTAACTTGATTTTCACACGCAACATCATCAAAAATAAACACAGAATTTGTTAAAGCTTCACTCGGAGAAATTACCTCTTTATCATCGCTAAATTTGTAGAAGTTAATCTGCGAGACTCTTCCTAATACTTCACTCAAGAAACGATACTTTGGTTGAAATGAAGTTTTGGAATAAAGATAAAGATTTTAAATTTTAGACCATTTTCATGTAACAACAAACTAATCATAACGTTTGTTTTACCACAGTTCGATGGACCGCACATTATACATCGAATCGTATTCGGTAATAAAGGACTATGTCTGATCTGGTGAGAAGTTTCATTTAAATCTATATTATTAATTTTCAAAGATATGGGTTGCTTGATCAACTTCATTTTGACAATTACTGTAATGAATGTCTAACACACATATTTATAGGTAGCTATAACTTTAACACTAAATTAGATATACATATCATAAAGTATAAATAACAGCATTTAACATGTTTGAACAGGTCTAGAAAGTTAGGAATTTTGTATTCTCGTATATAATATATAATATTATATTTTTAATAATTGATTTCATTCGGTATTGAATATCATACAGATTTAAAATTGCATTCCTTATTTCATTATGCTGTCATAGTCAGCCAAAACAGGACCTGTTGCTAGCAGAGAAATCAAGTTTTATTGGTAAGTACGTTTTTAATGTTATTAGTTATTACAAAATTATATTATATTATTATATGAATAATTAGATATCTTACTTTAGTTTTATTTTCAGAATCATGTCATACAGCCCCAGCATTCTCAATATTGGAGGACTTAACAGATTTGTATTTGATAATGTTGATTCTCAAATCCCAAGTCCTTTGGACGAAGTTGACCAGACAGAAATACAAGAGGTTAGTAAATATTATTTTATTCCTCATAGTTAAATTCATATAGTTATGAACTTTTCATTTATATTTTTTATGTTATTATATTGCAGGACAATGCTTTGGCAGATAATGGTAGACAGTTAAAAAACAAGCCATTTTTTTACTCTCAAGGAAATTATGAATGTTTTGAAAAGCATCGGAACAAATCCTCTGATCAGGTAAGCACTACATAAAATGTATTTATGTTTATAAACATGTGTGATTTATTTTTTTACAGGTTACTAGCCCATATTTCTCCACTCAAGACGATGGCATAACATACATTGAACCAAACTTTTCTACAAAGTCAAAAAAATTGTCACCGTCTAAAAAGCGTCAAAGTTTATTAACGTCATCGGCAAATTCGTACATTGTTCGATGAAATCGTCCTAAGCAAGGACGTCTTCTAATTAAGATAGATATTCGTGAATGAGATTATGTGGACAAAAATAAAAAAAACGAGGCTTGCTTAAGTGCACAATATGTGGTTGAGGAGCCTTATGATGATGTAATGGATATCACAGAGACATTAATAAAAAAAATAAGTAAGAAATTGTGTGATACTGAGTAGTCTTAAGATAATGTTTTTATTTAAGTTTAGTTGTATTTCTAAAAATAAATAAATGTTATCTTTTTAAAAATGTGTAATTGTTATGAGTCAATGTTTGTATGCATGCTTTATATTTATGTAAAAATTGATAAATGTTGTGGCTGAATTTAGTAGCTCAGTACCGAATTGTGGAATACAAACCTCTTAGCAACATCGTGCGTAGGCTATCATGACGGCGATTGTTGACGTTCAAGGCTTTAAAACAGAAGCAAATGAATTTATACTAAAAGAAATAGCTGTATGGTGTAATAAAAACCTACAAGTGTTTTTAATCAAACCACCATTTCCTTTTTATGATTTGACTAAATCAGAAAGACGGCAGGTTTGCTGGATTGAACGTAACAGAAAAATATACTGGGGTGAAGGATTTATACCTTACTCAAATTATCAATATTTAATTGCAGATGTTTTAAAAGATAAGTGTATTTACGTTAAAGGTCTTGAAAAAATGTTATGGTTGAAGGATATTTTAAATACTAATAATTTAATTAATTTAGAAGATAAATGTTGTCCTAATTTGTTATGTTTATATGATCGCTATAAGTGTTCTGAAGATTTGTACAATTGTATTTATCATGACTCAATATGTGCTTTAAAAAATGTTTTGTGTTTAAAAAAATGGTGCATTGATAATAAACTCTTTTTAAATTGATAATAAGTATACATTGTTTTATTTTACTTAATAGTTTCCTAGACTCATTAACATATCCATTTATTTTTTAAACTGATAACATGATTACATTGATATTACATGGAGTGAGGAATTCATTAGGTACACACATTCATAATAAAAAGTCACTAAAAGTAACGCTACCATTGATCACTAAATAATTGCTAAACTTAAAAAATTATGTTAACTATAACAGTATGGTATTACTGGGCACTATAAATTATTTTTAAATAGTTGACATGATTACATTGATATTACATGAAGTGAGGTTCATTAGGTACACACATTCATAATAAAACTCACTAAAAGCTACTATTGATCACTAAGAGAAGGAATTAAATTGCTAAACATAATGTTAATTATAACAGTATGGAATTACTGGGCACTCTCGGTGATGCAGAACACATTATATTAATCGATCGGATATTGAAGTAGCAGCTAAAGCATATAATGATCGACAGCAAAAACCAGAAGAGCGAAAATTGAAAAAAATAAAATTGATCGATTCGAACTTGATATTATTGTTTGTGAATGTTAAGTATATACGATACGGTGAAAACGATTGGGGATTCTGTATCATGCAGTTCGAGCGAAGCGAGAACAAATGATACAGAATCCCCAATATTACACTACTGCTACTAATTTTAAACCGGGCAACCTTACCCTTTCTTGGTAAAGGGTATTACTTTGAAAATATTACACATTTTATTTTTCGTGTGAGTTTGTGGTTAGCTCTGGTGTCAAAGTTTATCGATGGCCCCAAGGCCTCCGTCATGACCTAACGATTCTATCCTTAAACAAAAGCTGAAATGGCTTGTATGTGCCTTAAGAAACATGATAGCGCTCTGATGTAAGCTATAGCAAGCGGTCACCCATCAAAGTAGTGACCTGCTCTAACGTTGCTTAACCTTTCCGATCCAGTACAAACGACAAGAAAGTCTCGCTTACAATAAAACCACACAAATAAAACGTCGTTCTCCCAAGAGACAAGTACCTACTTACTATCTACACTAACCAAAACCACGGGTATGCCTAGTAAAAACATAAAACATTTATCGAAGTACCCATCGTCACGGCACTGCACACCCTTTACCACTTAGGGGTGGCGACGCTTGGTTGGTTATCGGTTTCAGAGTTCCAATAAGTCCTGAAAGAGATCGGTTAGTTTTTGTCGAAGTGCACCTGCACTTTCAGTTTTATGGTTCTCTATTGTATTATTTGCGACTCTTATGTTCGGTAAAACAATAGGTATTGTAGATATTTACGTGTTCATGAGATACGTAGGTTTAACTCTACAATAAATACTTTATAAGCACACTGGACGATGCCCGCGGCTACACGCGCATATTTTTGTTATTTTAACTATTACGGCCCGATACTGTGGTAATGCCGGAAAATCCCTACTTAGTACACCCCTATAGTTCCCAAGGAACATACATGCCAAATTTCAGTTTCTTGCGCTCAGTAGTTTTAGTTGTGCGTTGTCTGTCAGTCAGTAATGCAAGAATTTTACATATACAGATCACTCACGTCCTACAGATCACTCATGGATGGCATATTTGTATGCGTTCTACCATAGGCTTGCATTGGGTTGACCTTCTTTACCTATTGATTTTCCATGTTTATAATATTCTATAAAACGGACTGCCTTCGTGGTCTAGTAGATAGCGTATGAGTCTGCTAATCGGGAGGTCCCGGGTTAGGGTGCCGGGTAGAGCAAAAGTGTTACTGCGTTTTTCCGAATTCTCAATAGCAGCACGGAGTCTTGCAATATGCCTCTTACCAGGCAATCGGCTCGCCCCCTGTTACTTGGGAAAAATCATAAGGCAAAATGTGGGTGTAATATTTACACCTTTGTCTACCCCTGTAGATATAAATAAAATAAAAAATTGTTTTATCACATTTTGCTAAAACTCAGCCTTCTGTAAATATTTATTTTGTGACTGGTCCACCAAGATGTTACATGGATTAAATGATGTGCTGCCGTCCCTTGGGGTTGGGAAAAGGGATAGGATAAGGAGTGGGATAAGGGAGAAGGAATAGGGGATGGGGCCTCCGGCACACTCACTTACCGAACGAAACGCAACAATATAGGTATTAATACCTATTTATTTCCGACGTTTCGATCGTCTTGCACCGAGCGTGGTCGCGGAGAGACTGATGAGAGCTCAGCGCCGTCTTGTGGAAGTGCGGGTTTCGGCACCTACCCTCACTTGGTCTTTATTTAAGTTCGCACTGTCGGTACTCCGACACACTACACTAATGACGTCTACACACTGTTGAGATTTATCACTGCGGCGGTGTTTACATTTGCTGATGACTGGATTCCAAGTAGCCGATAATCTATATCCATCCTCCCGGTTGAAAGTAGACTTTGTAGACGCCAGGCGATTGCAGCTGCGGTAGTTCATATATCGGGCAGACTAAGCGTACAATCGCTGAAAGAGTAAAGGAACATATCGCAGCTGTGAAAACAACATACTAATAAGTCGGCTATAGCTGAGCATTTGTTGGAGTCTGGACCAAACCACTGTATAGAACTGCATCAACCACAAGTCTTATCCACCGATCGTCACTATTACTCCAGGATAGTACGTGAAGCGGTAGAAATCAAGAAATATAATAATTTCAACCGGGAGGATGGATATAGATTATCGGCTACTTGGAATCCAGTCATCAGCAAATGTAAAAACCGCCGCAGTGATAAATCTCAACAGTGTGTAGACGTCATTAGTGTAGTGTGTCGGAGTACCAACAGTGCGAACTTAAATAAAGACCAAGTGAGGGTAGGTGCCGAAACCCGCACTTCCACAAGACGGCGCTGAGCTCTCATCAGTCTCTCCGCGACCACGCTCGGTGCAAGAAGAGCGAAACGTCGGAAACAAATAGGTATTTATACCTTAAATAAATTAATTGTACGCGATTAAGACCCGCTAATTTATTTTGTATGATGTATACAAATCGCGAAAGTTTAAAATCGAATATAGGAGGGTAGTACTTCCCCGGTCGAGCCAGCCCATTTACGCTGAAATCAGCAAGGTTCTGCTCTGCTCTGCTCAGCAATATAAATTTCTTACAAAAATCTCTCTCATAGTCGGCTAGTCATATATACAACGATAGCCTTGTAGAGATACCAAAAGATTGTTATACTTACACAAGGTCTCAGGTTGAAACGCAAGCCACAGGGAGCAAATACAAATACAATATTTTTCTTTCTTTTGGCTGTAATTATGACAAATTAGGGATCATATTCTAGACATAGTATCCCCTACAAATATAATCTAACCCAGCGTCAGATCAAACAACCCTATTTTTGGTCATAGGGGGATCGAATTCACAGACCACTTAAAAAAGCAACGGTGCTGTGAATAGCAAAACCAGCAAACACAGTATTTCTAGAGGGTTCTGTGTAGAGCGTAATATCACCAGTGATAAAATAAGAAGGTTCGACAAATTGACACTTTACTGTTCGTGTAAAAACGCTCAGAGTATTTCAGCGACTAATTAGTATCTTTTACGTGATAGGATCTGATGCGACAGGATTTGTAGGAGGTCCTGATTGGACAACATACTTCCTTATGTAGTTATTATTAGTCATTCGCAGTGAAAAAAAAATATAAAGCTATATATGAAACACTTTGAGCCCTAGTAGGAAAGTAAAAATTGTAAACAAAGCAAAATACACGAAATTGGTGCCTCTTGAAATTATAAAAGAAAAGTTGGCTAAAATCTTAACATGCTATATGCCTAGGACACATTTAATTGCGTTTGGTCTTCAAATGTACTTTATTTAATACTTATGTATTACTTAAATATCAAATAATATACTAACTCATAAACATAACACCGTCTATTCCCAAAAAGCAAAGCTCGTATTATGTCTACTAGACAATGAATAAACATTTTTTGTTTTTGTAAATACTAACATATCCTAAATGGTAACTCCCAGACTCAGCCAAGCATCCATCTTCACTCACATAAATGTTTGACTTGAGTGGGAATCGAACCCGTGATGTTCGTCACGGCAGTCGGTTACATTCCCACTGCGCCACCGGGTCGCCAAACTTTTAATTTTACACGAATTCAAACGGACACCTGTTTCCGTCTTACAGTTGATTCAACTCGCGTTACATCTAATTCACGATTGACTCAACAGTAGTTACATGCAATAGGCGATTCCTCCATTCCATTATAGTCATCGAATTGCCTTTCATAAAATTTTCAAATGGTTAAATTACGCCTCAACAAAATTGTTATTTGTACAAATTGTCGTTCGTTTAATTTGCAATTATGTCTATTCACAGTTTATCCAAGATAGTCTTTGTAGTAGAAAAAGATAAAATGTTATTTTAACATCAGCCTCTAGATATTTCATTGTCTTTTTACATTAGACCAATCGTAATAAAAGCAAAATTGCCAGGCTAGAAAGATCTATATAATAGAATACATTTTTATAAATTAAAACAATACTAGCTCAGATTATAACAACACAGAGAGAATGATGTTATCTTAAAATTCAGACATGGAAAACTGATTTATATCGGAAAATACTTTGATAAACTGGCCGACGACTAATTAATACTTAGTTTTCACTTAATTTTGTACAATAAAATCTAGAAATACTCGGATATTATTGTTTTATATTGAATAACGACCCCAAATAAAAAATATAAATAAATATTTATAAAAAAAATGTTTTAAATAATATTGATCGTGAATTTAATCACATCCTCATTATATCGGTACTAATATAATAAACCTAAAGAGTTTGATTTTTTTTTGGTTGCCCGCGTTAATCTAAAGAACTACTGGTCCGATTTGAATAACTACATAATTATTTTTGGTTGAATAGCTCTATTAACGCGGTGATAGCCTAGTGGTGTACGTAACGGACTGCCGAGACGATGGTCTCGGGTTCGGTCCCCAGGTACCCCGAGCACACACCTCTGAATTTTCGAAGATATGTGTATTAAAAAAAAAAATTATCGCTCGCTTAATAATTTACCCGGTAGATGGCAATAGGCTCGCCCCCTATTATATTGGGACCTAAACATAACTGACGGAATGTGGGTGTGTAATACACCTTTGACTGCCCCTTCGAGAATAAATAATAATAACAATATAATAATATATTTATTTGCAATAAACATGGTATTCATGGATGTTACATTATTACAAAGATCATACATGTTTTGCTTAGTATGACTAGCATGCAAATTTGTTACAGACATAAACTATTTTATAATTTCTTATCAATAAATTCTGTAATACTATAAAAATTGTGTTCATTTAGCCAATTGTGTAATTTTGTTTTAAATAATCTATGGTCAAATAAGGCGTGAAGTTATGTTTACGATTTTTTTAAATATCGCCATATTAATAATTGTTCGAAAAGACAAGAATACTGGATCAAATATCAACCTGACGCATCGATCCAAAACCATTTCCTTACCCATCAATAGTCCACATTGTTGACATTCTATAAAAAGCCAATCACGTTTGAAATCAAAAGCAAACTAAACAAGGAGGCAAAAACTACCCGATTTTTTTTTATTCCAAGGATAAAGTCTTTATTTTCTACGTAAGATTCGTATGGCTTTTGCTGTTAACGGTTCCGTTCCAGCAAACTCAAGTACGATATCTTGAATTCGAATGGTAGGGGGCGTTGATAGGAATCGCCTTGTTAACTTTGGAAATATTTATTCATATAAGGCAAAAGGCTGCAATCGTTAATGTTACAGTATGTTGTTTTGAATTTTACGCAGTTGAAGATGCGATTATTTGGACCAATATATTATTTTCGAATTGCGTAGGCCTAGTCGAGGAAAATATTTAGGTACAAACTAAAGCAGTACAGTTGGCACAGATAATATAGTACTATACTAGGTAGTAGACCTAGTATATATATATTTTTTTATAGACTCACGCCTGTATCTCCGAAGGGGTAGGTAGAGGTTAATATTACACCCACATTTCACCAGGAATTTTTAGGTCTCACGTAATAGGGGGCGAGCCTATTGCCCTACCGGGCACATTACCAGACTCCGTGACGCTACTGAGAATTTCCTGACGGAAAAACCCAGTAACACTTTGCCCGACCCGGGAATCGAACCCGAGACCTCCCAATCCCACGCGCTCATTTATGCCGCGAGACCAACGAGGCAGTATAGTATTTTATTATGTGTTATTACTTTTGATTACGTCTAGTCACTCATACCAGCCGAGCAAAACCTACTCACTGTTTTAAATTAGTAAATAGAAGTTATTCACTACTGTTGTATCATTAGTAATTTTATACCAAATCAAAAAAAACGAATGACCACTAAAATGTTATGTTTAGTTTTTATCATTAAGATACTTTGGCTCAACTTCGCATGACCAAAATTTATTTAATATTATTCTGCGGACATAGGTGTGGGTTATACATTAAGTAACATGAAAATACCTACTGTAAACTTACCATGCAATGTAATGTATAATTGTTATATGTCCCAATAAATAAATAAATTAATAAATGTCAACAAATACAGTCTTTCATGCACTTTTCTACTAACTGTCCATTACGTCAAAATGATGGCAAATAGCATACGAAGCTATAAAATTGCCATAGACAAAACTATATGCCACACAAGTATATATTATTATAATATTATGATGTACACAAGTCAAATAATCTTCTGTCTAACGTAGCCTAGGTACCTGTATTTAGTACGAAACCTCACAATCAAATTCTTTAAATTACCTTCAAAGTATTTATTTTGTTATTCTCTCAATCTAAGGTCACAAAAATACCTAGCATAGCAAAAATTCTTCATAATATTACTTAACGCAAAATACGCTCATTACAGCATTCTAACGAACAACATTCAAAGTGAACGAATGAAATAGAATGCAAACACGGCGCGAGTGAATGAATGAACGATGAGTGAATGTTTAACTGAGCGTGTTCGTGATTATTTTGTGTGGAGTTGTGTAGAAAAAATATAAAACGATTGTATGAAAACTGTTACGTTGTTGTATAGTTTGTTTGTGAGTTGTGTAGCGTCAATTGTTTTAGTGGCGGAACGTGAAAGCGTTTGCGAATGAACATCTGATGAAAAAAATATTAGCGGAGGAACTTTTGTAGTGTGAATTATTTTGTTTGTATAGTTGTTCTAGGTTAATGTCAACTGAGTACGTTTTTTGATGAATTCTCTTAAAATATTGGATTTAAACTGAGTAGTGATGTGCAATTCGTTGTATATTTACGTTATTTTTCGGTGTTTTTGTTTATCAGGCGACCTCTACTGGTTTTAGGCTCCATATCTGTTCTTAACTAACACTATGCCGAAAACATTATAATACATCGCTCCGTTGGTCTTTGTAGAGAAACTAAAAACTAAGTTTAAATCATTATCACTTTTATCTCGAAGCGGAAATAGTACTGAAAACTGTTATCCACAGTTTCGTCATCTGCTGCTGGACCCACGAGTCAGACGAATTACCACTTATTGCATTAAAGGAAAAAAAATATATAAAAAATCTAGCACTTACATGAGCTGAGTAAAGCTGCTGCGGTCAGAAGAGTACACAATTGATGCATTTTCTGCAGCTTTCTGAAACAAAACAACATTATATATTACAATGTTGAATTATATCTAATTTAAAATGACAAAATATTGCCAGAGGTAACGTTAATACATGAAACTAATTTCTGATGACTTTGCCTTACTGTACAAATATTGCAGCGTATTTTATTTCCAAGAAGTTTACAGAATTTTATGGACACCGTGGTTAATGTAAGAAAAACCGATTGGTGAATTCAGAAACGCAACAACGGGTTTCAATAAATAAATGAATGCAAGGTTAATTTAAATTTAAATGCGCTAAAGGCAAATATTATGCTTAAATTAGTTTATTACTTTTTATTTGTTAAATTTAATTCTTTACTATTGTTGTATATTGTAGTGTCTCAGTAATTATGTAAGTTGTTTAACCGTGTCATCGGAAGGATGCTGGTACTTAAGGCTCAGGTTTTCCTATTTTAAGTACTAGCCGCACATAAATAGTAGCAACTTTGTCTCATAAATGTAGTAACTTGTGAAACAATAAATAAATTTATTATTTATTTATTTACTACAAGACCGAAAAAGAAAGAATATCAGAATTGAAATTGTATTACAACCTTCATAATAAGTTGTAGGATTGATGCTAGCACAAGATTTAAAAACTTATTTTATACTCGTTTACATGTTTGCTGCCTATTCTTTGGACGGTAATTTATTGATAACAGCTTGCCCAAAAACGAGAACATTACATAACCATTAAGATAAACGCTTGAAGAAAATGGGTGAATATAGAAGAAAAATATGCCTTGATGAGGCGCACATGATATTGCGAAAAAGTAATTTTGTGATGGTACAACGAATTGTAGTAGAGCACCTGTATCTGATCTTAAAAATATTGAGACCATGGCAAAAAAATGTCTATTTTGTAGTGGATGATACCGTTGCAAGCAATTGAACACATTGTGAACCAACTGCAAATAGGACTAGGTTTTCAATTAGACGGGATTTTTTGTATGTGTTACCTTACAACTTTGCACTGCATGGACCGAATGCGATGATGTTTTTTTTATTTGTATTTTCGTGTGGTATCTTTTAATTTTGTTCACGATCTGACGAGTTTTTTCATCAATTTATTTTGAGGAGCATTCGGTATTTTAGGTAATTTTTTGTGGTCCACTTCTAGACTGGCCTATAAGGCCTCGCCAAATTTGCATGTCATAGCATTGTAAGGCAATAGGATGATTTTATATACTATACCACCCTGGCCAGACGGGTTGTCATAGGGTTTGATGTCAACTTAGCCGTATCTTCCACAAGATTCTACTTGCTTCAAGAATTTTTCTTTGTTGAGTTTTCGTTTCTTCCGCAAGATTCTATTTGCTGCATGTATTTTTCTTTGTCGCCTCTTAACACTTCCACGGAATGAACAGGTACACACTATACTTATTTTAGCAAAATTCTATAAAATCCATTTGCCCGTTGTTTTTCTTCATTGCGGTACTGATGCGCGCCGTAGTTAATGAACATCATGTCAGTCTCTAAACATTCACTGCTGGATATATCCTTCCCAAAAGCTCTTAACACATACCAATTTTGAGCCTCTCGTATCCAACTGTTTCCCGCGATCACAACAAGATCGTCGATCCACATTGCAGGTGGTTTTACGAAAATTTTAGCATAAAAACTCCAAAAAGCAGCAAAACATAAGAAAGAAAAGGTTGTAATAAAAACCCATTAGCCTCTTTAGAACAGGTGACGCAACAAAATGGCCTGTTTTAAAATAAAAATATCGATTAATTGTTGACAGGCTATTAGAGTTGTTTCGAAGCCTCCTTTGATCTTACCGCCGCGCCGGGCCTATTCCCCGATGATACTAAATTTAACCAACCTTTCAATAAAGGGTTATTTAATAAATAAGGTTAATGTTTTACTTTAGATATTACGTGAATAATAATTCACGCTTTTGTAAAAAAAAATGTGTATTTTGTTGTTATTCTTTTTGTTTTACTCAATTAGTTTATCTACGTAAATTTTGAAAGCTTCCACGAAATATGAAGGAAATATTTTAAAAGGTTTTATTACAAAATTAAGACTAATAAGGTGTCCACCACAACCCAATGCAAAATCGACCTAAAAGTTATTTACCTAAACAACAGAAGCTATGAACATGAAATTGTAAAAGTGGGTTCCTTTTCAGGCACAGTCATTAGGAAGGATTTTGTAGTATTCCAACCTATCTGTTTAAAATATACATAGACAACTGGTTTGAAAATCCGTAAAATTTGCAGCCAGTTCTAAGAAAATGCCAGCAATGAATTTAATGTATATTGTTTATATCCAAAGGTTACATAATTTTATTATAATACTCGTTGGTCTCGCGGTATAAATGTGCGCGTAGGATTGGGAGGTCTCGGGTTCGATTCCCGGGCCGCGCAAATGTTTTACTGAGTTTTTCCGGATTCTCAGCAGCAGCACGGAGTCTGGTGCTGTGCCTGGTAACGGCAATAGGCTGTTATCCACCTGAGCATTCACTTGAAAAGCTCAGGTGCAATAGAGCAATCAGCGCCATAATGTTTCACTTTTTCATAGTAATCGTTGGTAGATGTCATATAAAAAAATAAACACTGAAAGAAAATGACGCGTTTCCGTTAAATTTAATTTTCAAATAAATGTATTATCTATCCCATTTACTTTAAAATATGATAATCGTCGTCGGAATCAAAGCCACCGCAATAAAAATACATTCACGAATTGTATTTATTGATATCGTAATATGAATGGCTTGATGATTGATTAATTATTGCCGGGTTAAGCTTCTGAGGCATTCAGTATGAAATTGGTCCAATAATATCATGTTACTATTAAACCTGAAATAATTCGTAGCTTTCCAAAAGCCTTTTAAAACTAAATAGCTGCGAACTACTTGCTTTATTTATAATCTACCCCTTGTAGCAAATGTGTTTGGCTAGAAGGTATATTAAGTGTTCTTGACCGAGGGAGCTATGTGATAGCTCTCGTAAGTAAACGAAAGTTAATATCTTCTAAATATGCAAAAATAAAGGTACCTATAATCATTACTGATCCAGTATGCATACACCTTGTATTTTCAATGCGTCACTACCAGACGCTCGTATAGTCCAAATATCTTTAACCTTGTACGCCATCATGGCAAACACGATCACTGTCAAGAATTTAAATTTGAGCTGATGGACAAATTAAAGTCTATAATAACTGGAGAAATTTGAGATATAAAACCCCGCAAGTGCGTATTGGTGGCATAATAATACAGGGTACCTTAATTTCCCCATGTGGTGTCCTATAGGCAGGAGTGGAACATTATGCTAATTGTGTTTTCGTACTAGCTTCTACCCGTGACTTCGCCTTGGTGGGGTTCGGTTATGGTGTCAAAAGGTAGTCCCTTGTACTATTCCTATGGACAAGATATGATATACTTTATTGACTGCCTCCGTGGTCCATAGGATAGCGATCAGGTCCCGGGTTCGATGCCCAGGTCGGGCAAAAGTGTTACTGGGCTTTTACGAATTCTCAGTAGCAGCCCTGAATGTGGCAAAGCAACCGGTAACGGCAATAGGCTCGCCCCCTATTACGTGGTACCAACGAATGTTATGAACATGGCAAAATGTGGGTGTAATATTGTAATATTACACCTCTGCCTACCCCTTCGGGAATGCAGGTGTAAGTCTTTAAGAAAAAAGATATGATACTGGTAACTTTAGTCAAAGTCCATTCTGAAGTTTTTGCGCGACAGAGCAACAAACATTCATAATTCATCATCTTCACAAATTTTCGCATTTAAAATATTAGTCAGACTTAAACTTATGTAAGCCGAGCATCACTGCTTATGCTCTGCTATAATAGGAGAACCTATTATCTTCATTATTTATGCCATTATTTAGCATAGTTTGCAAACAGCCAAGTACTGCGGTTAGTTGGTAAAGGGGAGAGAATAAGTTACGATTGATGATTCATGCAAAATGTTTCACAAACGGATCGCTAAAATTGTAGAAGTGTTTATGCCAATCTCTGGAGGTTTTGAAAGACCTTCATTAAAGATTATCTTTGTCATGAAATATCGTTATACCTTTGACAGTCATTCTGAGGAAAGGGTAACATTCTGTCAATTTCGAACTTCAAATGTGAAACGCGCAGTCTTGCATACCACCGGGATAAAAATTTGGATCCCACGCAATGTAAAAGAATAAATGAATTATTAAATATCCCTTTGTAGTACTATTAATTCAACTTATGGGAGCTAATCGTCTGCAAGGTTGGCGTAGTGGTTTAAGAGGCCGCCACGCCGCTTGACACTGCGCCGAATGTTGTGGGTTCGATCCTCACACGAGGCAACACTTTGTGTGATTTATAAATTGTTGTCTCGAGTCTGGGTGTTAATTGTGTCCGTTGGTTGTATGTTTGTAAACTCCCCCGTGACACAGGATTTAGTCCTAGTGCGGGCGTTGTCTTTTTCAGAGAAAAAAAAACGTAATAATATTTTTCGAAATGTACAAATTCGAAAAATATTATCACTTTTTTTTAGGTATATAGTTTTGTAGTCAGCGGTCATCAACACATTCGAATGAACTTGGCAAAAATAAAAAGGGTTCTTCATAGTTTACAAACAAAACTGTCGAACTATACTATCATCTTCTTAATATATAAAATCCTTGCGTTACTGACTGACTGACAGACACGCTACAGCCGAAACTATTGGGCGCAGGAAGCTGAAATTTGGCATGTATGTTCCTTGGGGACCGTAGGGGTGCACTAAGACGAGATTTCTCGAAATTCCCATGGGATCGGCCAAAACGGGTAAATTTAACAAAATTGCAGGCGTAGCTGCTGGCGTCCTCTAGTTTCAGTATAAATTGCAACTCTTATTGAATATACTTAAAGGTATAAATCTTATAACATTTCTGAGACTAACTTATTTTACCACAATACGATATTATTTTTGTTTATAGTTTTCAAACAACAATCTCAAAACCCAAAAGTTCACAATAGGTGTCTACTTAAATTTCTCACAAATTACTTGAAGCGAAATTGTCCAAACAACTCGAAATAACCAGGTTTTAAAACATTTTGAAAATCAATCCCAAACGAAACCCAAAAGTCCAGCAAACTTTTCAATCAAATCTGTTCGCAATAAGTTCTCAGCTAAACAAAAATTGGTCGTTCGGAAATATTGTACAAATCCGTATACAAATTATTTTGTATTTTTTGCTGCTATAGATGTACAGATATATGGTGCTGTAATTTAAGTGACGGGCATGTTTTTTTCCAATCACATGAATATTGCTGTAGTCACAAGTTGACGTGACTTAACTCTTATTGAATTATATTATTTTAAGAGGTCTTAGTTTATACTATCATCATCGTCATAGCGTTATCCCAGTGCATTCAAGACTTTGGCTTGGAGCATGGGCTATTCTAGTATAACGAGAGCATATTATCTTTTCCACAGGGTGGGTACTATCTTACCTCTACAGCTCAGATGGATTGCGACATTGTATGGCTTAGACCGATGTCAGTATATAGAGGTCAGAAGGCCTGTCTTAATGACAACCGGGACCTTTTGCTTCATCATCATCATCCTGCCATAGTCCACTGCTGGCTAAAGATCTCTCCAATGGCACTCCACTGAGCCCAATTCTGGGATTTTTACGTCCAGCCCCTGCGAGCCACTTTGCTTAATGTGCTCTTACTCAACAGGCATACTTATTCACTACCTTCGTATTACAAACACTCACATACAATTACGAAAATATAACATTTTGAAATATATTTTACGAGAACTTATCAGAATGTTCATCTTTCCATTGTTACTCCCCTCACAGCTGTCGGAAATACTGACACTTCACAAAAGCAGAACATTTCTGGTAAAGATAAAACTTCAGAATAATCAAACAACTAGCCACCCGCGGTGATGTGACAATGTGTATTAAAATCGGACTGAATGATGAAAACAGTTCGTTAATCTTCTGAGCAGAGCCGGTACTAGGTATATAAAAGTTTCACTTTTACCCACTTATTAATCAAATTCATTCTACAATCAACTTTGTTACAATTCCTACTCCAGCGACCGATCAGCTTTAACACAATATGTCTTGTGTGAAGTCCCGGAGACAGTAAAGCAGTCTTGCATTCCGCAAATAAATTAATGAAATAAATTGTAGGTTTTCATTAAATCGGAACTTCTAGAATGATCTTATATAAGCTATATTAACGAGCAAATCCTGCTTATTTTGTTCAACCGATTCCGACAATAAAAGAAAAAATATATCAAAATAAGCACCGTTATCAAATAAACATACTCACTACAGTAAAAATATATCCGAAGCAAAAATTGTAAAAAAGCAATTCGTATACAAATGAAATTCGAATCATAACTTCGGCGACACATTGGTCGCAAACATTTGAACAAACCCTTTATAGATTCGTATTGAACGCTTTTTCACTGACCGATACGACAACGACCCGACTCTAGGAGGCTTTAGGGGATAAATTTATGAAATTATTTTGAACGCATTTTGGCTCACCAAATCTCATTCGTGAAGGATTGCAATACGACCATGAAGGCTTAGCGCTCCCTTTTTTCTCTTTTGAAGCCAAGAAATCAGCCACGTTGACTTCATTGTCGGAAGCAACATAAGTATTTTCTGCAGGGAATGATATAAGATGCGACATCGTTTGCCTTGCACCGCTCGAGCAAGTCAGATCGGTACAGTCCGAAAGTCCCCATCTCAACATACAATTATTGCAATATGCGTTCCCTTGAAATCTGACAAATCATTATGGCCTTAATGTTTGAAAGAGATACGAAGAAGCCTAACAAATCTTGTGTAGTTTTGGTGCCGACGAGAAGAACCGCTATTGGGACCGCGGTCCTGCATGTGAATATAATAATATTCTACCACATTCACACAACACCATCTAGTCCCAAACTAAGCAGAAGCTTGTACTATGGGTACTAGATAATGGATAAACATACATATCGATGCCTTACGGCCAAAAGAGGCTAACCGCCACTTAACAAACTTTACAGGAGAGTAGTTTAAAGTTCAAAATAAGTGAAAAAAAATCATAGAAAATTTTCTGTACGTTCCAAAAGTTTCAAAATTTAACCATTTAGTTTTTGATTAGGTCTCTACAAAATGACATTGTTAATTAAAACAAATCACACTCCTAACACTATTTACTGTCGCTTACCCTCAAATGGTCCTAATTATACTAACAGGAAAAAACATCGTAAATGAAAACAACCCAATTAATTAGTTCCAACCCAAATGATTTAACTGCACCTTTTATTTTATTTCTGTTGAAGAAAAAGAGCATACCTGTGCTTTTTCTGTTCATCAAGTGGAGCCAATATGACATAACCGGCTATTGGTTAATGGAAGAAGAACAAGGAAATTGTTATAAGTTAATTTTCTGTAAAAAATACTATAAGCTTTTTTATACAACGCGAAAGCACATTGTGATTAATTCTTATAAAATTATACATACATACTTGCATACATACATTACACTTTTATAAGTTTTTAAACTGGCTAACCGACTAAGGTATGAATTAAAAAAAAGAGAAATTGTGCTCAGTCAGTCTTTATTTTAAAAAATTAAACAAAACAATTGTTACTCATTGTAAGTTGGTCTTACATTATACATTCATGCTGACATTCTAGTTATGACGAAAAAATATAAACCTAAAATTTCGTACCTAAGGACCACTTTAAGGTATGACGGCGTTTGGTCCTCGTCGTCCGCATGTCTGCGTCTACAGTTGCCGTAAATCGCCTCGCGACGTCCATTGCCGGGGGAGTATTCCACAGCAAAGAAACTACCCAAAACAACCGTGTCCGATGAAGACATGCGTCAGGCGAAAGGTGAGGACACCGTGGCGGCCTTCAGCCACTCCACAAAGAGGGTTCTTACTATCGCTTTTGCCGTGTATCCATTCATTCGCACTCACCCATCCATTCACTCAATCGATAAAACAATGATGATGACACATGTTAAATCAGTCACGGTGACAAATCTTGAGGCAGAATAACAATTTGCAAAAGAGGGACCTACTAAGGGTCGGAACATATCTGACGGAAGATCCGTCACGTTTTATCGGTCACGTAACGCCAAGACATACAAATGTATAGAAAAACGTGCAACCTTTCACACCTGACCGATGATCCGTTAGTACATCGAGCGTACAGCGTCTGTTCCGTTTACGTCAACGCATTATCCGTCGACGTCTCGCGCACCACACACCATGTGATTTTTGACCTTTGAGTAAGAAATATACATGCAGAGGGCAAATAGTACATATAGAAAATTACATTATACACATATATACGAAATCGACATAAAGCCACCAAACATAGTGATGTCTCGTTTTGTCGTAGGGATATCTCTGTCAGAAGAAAGATATAGCCTTAGTTTACTGAATAAATTAATCATGACGATATTTTATTAGAAATTTCATTCGTGCCACTGTCGCCATATTTTCGCCAAGATTTATGGTTCATCTGCTGTGAAATCGTTGTATATCGAACATAATAATTTTGTTTTTGTGCATAAATATGTCTAAAAACTAGATGAATCAGTGTTTCAGGCTGTGTTTCATTACCGCATGTATGGTGCCATTCATGTCCGGTACTTTCTCAGCGACACAGTATCGATATGGGCTCTCAGAGAATATTTTGTTACATGTTTGATACAAGGGTCGTCTTTCGCTTTGCCATGTTCGCCCACATTTGCATTATGGAATAAACTAATCTGGCAAAAGATTTAAACTAACTAATGTAACTTAGTACAAAAATGTATTATTTTCCTCTAACCGGCTCCATATCGATATCGATAACATTATCAGAGTACAACCAAATGGCATCCATTTTATTTGCCCAACGTCTCGTAGGTATGCACGCTAATTTCGTAGGTATGCACGCTAAATTCGTAGGTTATTGGACATACCATATCCATGTCATTCCCAGATCGGTGATTTCTAAGATCGTAAGATTCCAGGGCCCCCAGACCTTACTTATTTTTTCAGAAACGAAATGTGTAGAATAATGTAGTGTTAGTATGTGGTATGGAGTGTTAGCATACTTGCAAGCTTGGATCGTGTGCCAATTTTTAGGTATGAGTTGCTAAAAGGTCCACGGGAACAATTTCCATACATACCTACATTGAAAACATTTTGTGTCATGCGCTGCAACTGTAACCCCTTCTATATAATTTGTATACATTTTGTTAAAAACCGTAACCAAATCGTATCATCGTCTTTTATTTTTGAACCTCAATACCTTTAAAGGAAATATATTCAAATAACGCTTGTTGGCTACTATAAAAAATCTCCGAAGTCCCACATATTTTTAATAGTCAAACTCGAATTGCAATATAAATAACTACAGGACTTCAGTGACTACATAACATCAGGGCACACGAAAAATGATTAGGTAAAAGAATATGACAGTAAAATATTGAGCTGCCCTGAGTGCGGCCCTGCACGAACAAACTGATATGTGTGCACCAATGCACAATAGCCACGCTTTCAGCTCATTTTCGCGCAATGGCGCATTTTCCGTCAGATGTGTACCGACTCATTTGACGGAATAGACGCGACGGAAGATAACAGGTTCTGACCCTAATATATGTGCAAAACAAACGTGCAGTTTTTATTCTCTCACTCTCATAGTCCCATAGGCAATTCGACACAATAAGTCATATAAGTCGCAGGATAAACTCTTGACTGTTACTGAGAATTCATCAAAAATTCCAATAATTCCTTGCTGGCCCAACCTGGGATTCGAACCCTTGATTATGATCCTAAGCCAGGTCAGGCAACAAAAACTCTGTAGTAGGTACTTATTTAACCATTCAGTATTGTCTGAACAAGATAGCAAAAGAATGACTTCTTTCCTATAAAACTTAAAATAACTAATTAGAATACACAATTATAGATTAATATAAAAGTCTATTAAAATAATCTTACCGTTTTATTTCCTTCGAAAAACTTCGCGCCAAACGGACTCGCAAGCACGGAGGTGCTTACGCCGCGGTGAATGTTCGCTGTGCAACGCTAACGACATTTCGTTCGAACGAAAGAGTGAGATAACCGACGCTGTTTGTCATTCTTCTGTAAGCTAACCGCCAAACCTTTGATTTACCTTGTTATCTAACCACCAACATACCAGATTTTTTTTGGAGGGAAAAAAAGGGTAAGCGACAATGTAAGGCGACATTCGTTTGGATGAATTACCCTAAGCGCCTTCGATGATTGATTTGGTGACTAGGGAAAATAAAAATAAACGCCAAATAAAGTCACGGAAATGAGACCTAAATGTAATAAATGACATATATTTTATCCAAAGGAACTGCCCTAATATCCTAACCGAAAGTTTGGTACACAAAGATTCAAGTAAAATTTGACTAATGTATTTTTTACAAAAAAGTATTTACAGCCCAAACTACTTAACGTTCAAGTAAAGAAAAAAATATTCAAAGCCAAAATTGCTTATCTTACAGTTTTGAAATATTATTTTTATCCAACCACCATAATACAAAATACACCAAAAGTAACTGTCGTTTATGACGAAAAACTTAGTGTTAGAACCTCAATTCCTTTACCGCCTAAGCGACAAAAAGTTTGTCCTAGAGCCACGAAACTTAGACCATTAGACGCAGAAAAAAAAGCCGATTCTAACCATATATATAAGTCGATTTCGCCAAAAATGTCGCTTACCCCCTTTTGGCCGGAAGGCATCGATATATACTTTTTTTTTGTAAATACATACATATTATACATAGAAACACCCAGATCAAGACAAACATCCATGTTCATGCACACAAATGTTTGACTTGAGCGGGAATCGATCCCGCGACCTTCGGCGTAGCAGTCGCTTACACTCCCGCTGCGCCAACCGGTCGTCGAATATTTACTTTCATTCATATAATGTATATAGGCTTCATGCATGGAATGTCTAATCGGTGCTGTTCAAATAAATAATGCAGTTCCCGATATGATTTCTTGGAATACGAATTGTCAGTACAAAGACACGATGCTGGCCTACATATTACTCCATTGGTGTTCGAGTACCCGATTGAGTATATTCGGTGGCGAATCAATGTCGTATCGGCAAGTGAAAAAGCATCCAATGCCTCAAAACATAAAACTGACAATTTATTTTCGCTACGTACGACTGACAACATTATACGATAATCCGCTCTACGGTTTCGGTTTTAAGTATGTCGTTGTAATACATATTTAAAGGGATATGCACGTTGTATGGTGTAAATATGTGACACGATGTGTAGACAACGGAAACAGCATTTTTATAATGGTGGCAGTTATAATGTGTCCGTTTATGTGCATGACAAGTTTGTATAGGAGCTTCAATATATATTTGTTTGTTTGTTGTAGGCAGTCAGATTGTAGGTTCAATTTTCAGACAGGACATATCGACCCGAATTTGTACGTCTGACTAAAATTGCTATCAATAATATCTATGTATGTATTTGTTTTTTTTTTAATGTAGAATGTAAATAACGGTGGCAAGGAATAACTTCTATAATTCTAAAATACGATTAATAAATACTGTAGGTATTTATAAATGGGATTTTTGTAAAGTTGAGTCAGTGTTAAGTAGAAAGGCTACCATTTTAACAACTATGTTAACCATGTGGTACCTATAAATGTACAATTAATGAAAGTTTTTTTTATTGCATATCAAGATAACAACCAAGCGGAATAAAATAAAATATTTTTTTCTAACTACACTTTTCTAGGAACTAACACGGTCAACTGATCCGAAAGAAAGCAGAGCTTGTATCACTTTTTCGTCTCATTATACTTATTAGGTTCATAAAAGCAGACTGAGATATTTCCTTATAACCACAGACTTGAAACTATGTACCACAAATCCTGGCGATAAATAGAAACCTATTCCTAAACCGTCCAGTTTCAAATCATTCCTTTTAAAAATCCTCCCACGTTCCACAGCCCCCACAATTCTGCCACTTTTACTACTATTTACCACGACGACATTGTAGATGTAATGCCAGTAAACAGTGTAATAAAACCGCAAGGGACTATCGCGACGCGATCAGAGGTTCATGAATAAATTTACGACATTTTTGAGGACACAGCTCTGATAGTATTTAGCGCGGGGAAGTATTAATACGATGTTTTATAGCAACAGTAAATTTATTCTGTAGTTTGTTGGTAGAATTATAATTTGAGATTGGAGTTTAGCCTTATTCTAATGTCATCCAATTTCTCTCAGCGGATTAGTTGTAAGAGGATTGTATAATTATTTTGGATACACTATTCGAATCATTTAAATTGTTAACTATCGTTTGCCCTCGGAGAGTACGTTAAGTCATCTTGAGGAGCTCAGGCAGTTTAATTGGGAGCCTAACGGCCGTTTTCAATATTCGATCCATCCATGGATTTTGCGATTCGAGATTCGTGTTTGACATATTTTGTATGGACCTTATGTCAAAATTGAATCTAAAATCTTCAAAAAGTGGATAGATCGAAAATTTAAATTCGCAGTAAGACAGAATAGCGCTATCCCTATAGGATTGCGAGGGGATGGTAGCAGTCGCTCTGTGGAAAAGCTAATATTCTGCCAAATCCTGATTGATTTGACACAATACTTGAGCTACAACGGCCAGAGGCCCTACCTGAGCTGTAAGTCTTGGATCTGACCCCGATAATGCTAGGACAATGATGAAATGTATTCAATTGATATTTATTGAAAACATGAATGACTACTAAAAGAAAAGTCGGCAAAATGCAAATGGGTGTTTGAATCGCGCATTGAAAGTTCTATACAACATAAATAATGTACCTACAATTTATTCCGTACAGAGATGTAGTACATAGTAACACCACGCTCAATACTCAAAATACAAATTTATGTAAGCTTGGCATTGTAAAAATATTTTTATCCTCTTTTACACTGCCTGCACTGTTCCTATTAATACTAAGAGTCGGCGCAGAATGTCTTTCTCTTCCATTCTCCCTTATCAGACGTCATCTGAACTTCCACTACCTAGTATCTTCTTGGGTTTACGCGAATGTTACTCATTGAAATCAAACAACGGTTTATGGATTCTGTCGTGATATATTGTTTTTAAAGACTAAATTAAAGGAGAATGGGCAAAACTGTATGGAACGTGGTACGCGCTCCAATAGTTATCATAAGTATATCATTGAAAAGACATTTTGATGCAGAAAAACGTCTACCATGGCGCCTGTCCCTATTCACGTTTAGGAAGCAGTAATCTCGCTAAGTTTTATAAATGAGAATTTACTACAAACTACTTATATAACTAAAATTAAGCTGGAATAAGATAAAACTAGACGATGATATAGCACACTTAGGATTCTATTATCAATAGAAGTAAGAAAACAAGCGTCCTTCAAATAAAAGTCCTTCATATATTTTAGCAATAAGTGAGTAGATTCAAAACATTCCATATCGGTATCAACTCTAACAGCATTGAGGAAAGATGCCGGAGCACTAAATCCCGTATGCCTCGCATAGCCTAGGTACCATACGATGGACACTATATGTGCACAAGTGCCCATCGTACGTCGCCCGGTTACACATGTGCAATACTATTGGACAATATTATTTTCACTGTTGATCAATAAATAACAAAAATATGTTTTTATACGGACATGTCGCGAATGGATTCGTCCACGCAAAAGCCAGGTATCTTCGTGTATGCCATAGTCTGGCAGATCTTCAAGTGCTCCCTCTGTATGTTTCAATTACATACAGACCATTTGATAAATGCTCGGTACAGTAAGATCTTGCCAGCTTGAGTTTGTATGTACCTAGCGCTAATAGAATGATATCCTCCTCCGTCAATGAAGGGAAGTTTTCTATCTGGCTCGCTTCCATCCTCTGAAAATGTATTCTTCTGTAATTAAGCCGTTTTCTCTCTACATACATATGCAGAAGATTCGGGGTATCTAGTTGAAAGGAGGGGAGCATGGCAAAGTCTTACCTACGCAAAAGCGTTATTTATAGAAAATATGAACGGAAATGCAGAAAATATTACCTTGGTACTCATTTTCTTAAATAGATAAGTAATACCTAATATACTCATATATGTATGTTTATCGCCGGGGCCACGGCACTGTCTAAACAGGTCACCGTGGCCCTGGAATGCAAAGGGAAACCGAAGAAACAGGGTTTTTATTAGTTAGTAAGACTGTAGTTTATCTCCAAACGCAATCAGATTTGAGACTGGTGGCAATAGTAAATATTGTCCCTCTTGGTAAGACCTTTTAAACGACACTACAATTATATCTATTGGAGCCGGGTACCATTTTGCCCATTCACCTTTGACTTCTGGTGGACGTAGAAAGTATGGCTGTTGAGTGTGCTCATGAAAATTTTCAAAATGATAAATGTGTTGTTTTCGGACAACAAACGTCTAAAACGAACTTTGTGTGTATTTTCTCTTTCATTCCACAAATTATTTGACTAAATAAATATAATGATATCCTCCTCCGTCAATGAAGGGAAGTTTTCTATCTGGCTCGCTTCCATCCTCTGAAAATCTATTCTTCTGTAATTAAGCCGTTTTCTCTCTACATACATATGCAGAAGATTCGGGGTATCTAGTTGAAAGGAGGGGAGCATGGCAAAGTCTTACCTACGCAAAAGCGTTATTTATAGAAAATATGAACGGAAATGCAGCAAATATTACCTTTGTACTCATTTTGTTAAATAGATAAGTAATACCTAATATACTCGTATATGTATGTTTATCGCCGGGGCCACGGCACTGTCTAAACAGGTTACCGTGGCCCTGGAATGCAAAGGGAAACCGAAGAAACAGGGTTTTTATTAGTTAGTAAGACTGTAGTTTATCTCCAAACGCAATCAGATTTGAGACTGGTGGCAATAGTAAATATTGTCCCTCTTGGTAAGACCTTTTAAACGACACTACAATTATATCTATTGGAGCCGGGTACCATTTTGCCCATTCACTTTTGACTTCTGGTGGACGTAGAAAGTATGGCTGTTGAGTGTGCTCATGAAAATTTTCAAAATGATAAATGTGTTGTTTTCGGACAACAAACGTCTAAAACGAACTTTGTGTGTATTTTCCCTTTCAACCCACAAATTATTTGACTAAATAAACTTTTTTTTTTAAACATTTAAACTAATGATCTAGATACAACATTATTTTATTATTACTAGCCGACGTTTCAGTTTCATTATAGGGACAGTGGTCAAGGCAGACTCCACTACCTATCCAGTTATGTCATCCTTCACACAGTCCATCTATCTTCATTTTGGTCTCCTTCTTACTTATACCCATATGATTTTCATCCCTTCCACAGGCATCATATGCCTCATCATCATCAGCCTTTAATAGTCCACTACTGGTCTAGGCCTCTCCTTTGCAAGGAGGAATTGGCCTACTATACCACGCTGGCCAAGCGGGTTGGTATAGGGTTTGTATCAAGTTTTCCTTCTCTTACAGTGCTGTTCTCTGCATAATATGCTCCCTCTGTCGGCTCTTACGACACCCATGGGATGATATGGGGTGGTGACAATTCGTATTCTTAATCCTATACCCCTATACCACGATAATCGATATACTTTCAAATTTTCTTGCAAAATACAAAGTATCATCAAACAAATTTGAAGGTAGTAGAGCCTTGCTGATTTCAGCGTGAATGGGCAGGCTCGATCGGGTAAGTACTACACTCTCACAGAAAATCGACGTAAAGTAACAGTACCTATATTGTTGCGTTTTGTTCGGTGAGTGAGAGAGCCGGAAGCCCCATCCACTATTCCTTCACCCTCATCCCACTCCTCCTCCCATCCTTTTTCCTAACCCAACGGGCGGTAACGCACTTGTAACTCCTGTAGTGTTGCTTGTGTTCATGGGCGGTGGTAATTGCTTACCATCAGGCGATCCGTCTGCTCGTTTGCCGCCTATTGCTATAAAAAAAACAAAATTTACGTAGGTAGGTATTTGGCATCTTAATAATAAGACATACTAGTTTCATATTTTTACACCAATGAACACTGAAACTAAGTATTACATAGTAATGAACAACTTGATACCTCGAGCGTTCTTGAAAGAAAAGGGTCTGATGGACAACAAACGATCTTATTATATACTAGTTAACGCCAGCGACTTCGCACGCACATATTTTCGAATTTCCCGTTTTGCCCGATCCCTTGGGAATTTCGGGAAATCCCGTCTTAGTGCACCCCTAGGGTGCCCAAGGAACATACATGCTAAATTTCATCTTCTTACGACCTATAGCTTCAGCTGTAGCGTGTCTGTCAGTCAGTCAGTAACGCAAGGATTTTATATATTAAGATTAACGGTCCGTTTACTTTTTGAGGTACAGAGGGGCGTAAAGGGTTAAAGAAATAAGTAAAATATAGCTATAAGAAGTCATGAGCATGACCTTTGCAACCTTGACGGCTTAAACTTGTAGCGGTTTAAACGGTCGCCACGCTATTTAGCACTGTTGTACGTTCGATCCCATATACAGATCAATGTACGGTTGGAGCAGTGTTTTGAGCGGCCGCCTCGCCGCTTAACATAGCGCCGTGTGTTGTGGGTTCGATCCCCACACAAGACAACACTTTGTGTGATTCATAAATTGTTGTTTCGAGTCTGGGTGTTCATTGTGTCCGTTAGTTGTATGTTTGTAAAGTCCCCCGCAACACAGGATTTAGTCCTAGTGCGGGAGTAGTCTTAAAAAATAAATGTTCGATCCCTACACAGGACAATTTGCTTTCATGCATGCTATTCATGTTCCGAATCTGAGGCCCAAATCTCGTAATTATATTTGTTCAAAATGCAGTTTTCATCTAGTCTCGGTGTCATACATGTATGTATTCTGATAACTAATATTTGATAGATATCGCGAATTGATTCTAAATTGAACGAGGTGTCAAACTATGTGTCAACGTTAAACTATATTATGTGTCTGACGATAATGACATTAAGTGTACCAGAATACCAATTGTGAGTCAATTTAAAATCCAATCGCATTTCGTTCAAAATACTGTGTCGATGTCAGATAAAATACCAGAATTGGCCTTCCCTTCTGTGTATCCGTTGATGGAATGTCTATAAAGTTTCCCGCGACACAGGATTTAAAGTACGCTATTCCAGTTACAAGATAGGCCTTGTGTTTTCGGGGAATTCGCAACCAAATTAAGCACGATATGGGGTCACATCGTGGTTACGTCAATGATTTAAATTTTGTACCATAATTCGTTATTAAATCAAGGTAAGTCTTTCAGATTCAATAGCAGCGATAGCCGAGTGGAGAAATTGACGGTTCGAATCCACGGCACGCACCAATGATTTTTCGAAGTTAAGTGCGTATTAAATTGTTAATTACCGCTTGCTTATCGGTGAAGGAACACATCATGAGGAAACCCGCATGTCTGAGAGTTCTCCATAATGTTCTCGAGAGACAGGTGAAGTCTGCCAACCCGCACCTGGCAAGCGTGGTGGGCTATGGCCTTACCCTTCTCATAGTGAGAAGAGGCCAGTGCCCAGCAGTGGGACAATATATAGGGTTGATGATAATAAGTCTTTCAGAATTATACCCTCACAATAAGTTTCAACTATATGCGCCAGTTTCATCAAAATCCTAACATGCAGCACCCATTCCTAACATGTATTATTATTCTTTAGTATACTGTTTCATACAAGAACAAAACAGTGTAACTCGTCATAGTCAAAATATCTTTAATTTCGCGCCACAAAACCAGGTTTCCCGTTTTCCGCCTCCAGTCACAAAGTAATTGAAATAGAATATCACAAAACCTTAACAGTATGTTCATCCATATACCGTACAATCCATTTCAAACCCAACCTTATTCTAATACTTTTAAAGTTCATATTCATTTGTACAGAAGTTGATTGCCAAGCAAAATTATCATAGGATTGTAGATACAGTGAACCCATCCCGCGAGTCGTTAGGGTTTGAAAATTCTGAAGCAATGTGGCTGGGCTTATCTCTGACGTTTTGAAGGTTGGTTTCCGATACCTAAGTCAACTGTTTCAAAGAATTTGTGAAGCTAAAGGTAAGTTTTGATCACAGGGTAGAAAAAAATTAGGTAGATAGATAGATAGATTCAAAATTATTTGTCAACTTCTGGTGAAAAATTAACTTTTGTTTTTTGATTAATTGAATTTTGTGTAGGTATTTAATATTTATTAACTACCTTTGAGTATTAGTATAGAAAATCACCAAATGTGCAGAGATAATAACGGAACTGAAAAACAGCATACTCATATTGCTTGCTTTTGTCTCGAATTTCAGCCAGTAGTTGACCAGAAACTAAGCATTAAGTGCAATTTTTGGAGACGATGAAACCTCTGCAGAAGCAACCCAAAAAGGAACACTGTCATATTGGAGTCTGAGCGATCTGTCACCATCTTCCACTTTACCAGCTACATCATCAATGATCTGCAAGTTTTGCAACAAATCAATAACTAAGTGAGTTCGGAGTTTCACCAGCGCTATTAAGTGATGTTATATAGCCTAATGCCTTCTTAAAAAATGCGCTATCCGACACAAAAAAATTACTAAAATGACTCTAATAGTTTCTGAGTTCACTGCGTTTAAGCCAATAAAAAAGCACTGCGCTTTATAATATTAATATTGATGTTTGTTGCCTACGCTGAGTGCTTGTTATCAGATAGGATTTTTCTGGCTGACAAGAATATACCCAAATTCTTGCTAGCCACCAGCCACCAAAAAGGGATGTTACGAGAAATAGATTAGAACTGTTATCCCGATTCACAGTCATCCCGTTTTGGCTGGTGGCTTTACCAAGTCTTATCTATCTTAAGGCAGACGATAATACAAGTAAGTAATGTTACCAACTTCTCATTTATCATGGCGAATTCATAATAAGGATCATTAGAAAGGGATTCTAACAAAGTTAATTCACGTAATTATTCGAGTCAAGATTCATTTAATTCTCTTTAAACGTTAATTAATGTTGTCTCTAATTGGTGGAAATTAATTTTATTATGAATATCGAAGCACAAGGGAGACAGCGTGAAATATTATCTTCGTTTGTTTATCTAAGTACGTTTTGAGATGATATTTATAACTGTAGTCATTATTTGAATAACGTCTTCCACTTTTAGAAATCATTCTTGTATTAGACTCTATGTAGGACCATAGACTGACCTCATAAGGGCAGGAGTGAACTTGCAGGTTTCCCCGAGATAGTGCAGGGTAGGATAAGGTGGAATGGGAGCAAGATTGGCCGCCTCCTGTAACCTGTTCCTCCCCCGTCTTTGTCGGCAGTGGCGGTGTTCTTGGTGATGATTAGCAACACATAGTCCAGATCAAATTTTCTCCAGATGAGCCAAAATATCCGAAGGGATTTTTCCATCCCGTAACAAAAAAGGACTGCAAACTGGCCTGCAAACTGGCCTGCAAACTGGCCTGCAAACTGGCCTGCTGGGCTAAGAAATCCTAATCCAGACTTCCAGGTTCAATTCACAATTTAAACAAATCTTAGTGCCACGAGCAAGATATGGCTCCAGATACCTGTTAAACAGAATCATCCATATATATATATATATATAGATATATATATATATATCTATATATATATATATATATATATATATATATATATATATATATATATATATATATATATATATATATATATATATATATATATATATATATATATATGGATGATTATGTTTAACAGCTATCTGGTTAACAAAGTACAAGCTCTGTTCAGTTTGCGATCAAATGATAGTGTGTGATGGGATAGGACTATTTGAACAGTAGTACGATGATATCCATCACATTTCTTCGCAAATAATCGTTAGGTTACAAACTAGGACCAGAATCAGAAGCTCGAAACTTTTTAAGAGTGGACTTAGGGATAAAATAGATGTCGCGTTCGAAACTTTGCCATAAGCCACTTTTAATACCAGTAGAGGAGAATTATATATCTTAAATACATACAATCCCAATCTCATGCAGAAACTGCCATTTCAAGAAAACGAAACCGCCGCGAACTTGACTGTAAGACAACTATTACAAGTATAATATTATTTTCAAAGCTTACAAATTCACTCAGAAAACATACAACATTCATTGTATATTCATAAAACAACTTGCCGGTGTTATTCGTATAACGAGGAATATACCCACATCAAAAACGTTGACAACTGACAATCCAACAAAATAAAAGTCTGTCATATTCCTTATTATGTATCTCTATAACGAGGTGTCCGGCTCCAGAAAGGTCATGGCAATATTTAGTTTTTGGACAGTCTGGTTTACTGTTTTCTGTGACAGTTGCGTAATGTTTTGTGATGGCAATTATTTTACAACACAGACTGTTGAGACAGATATCAATAACATGTTGTATGACTTCAGTGACCTGTTATATCTTGTAGAAGTACGGTTCTTTACAAAATAGTGCACCATACCCCGACAATATTTTGCGCGAGCGACGATGTACGAGTATCTTGCTGTGTTCTGTCACTATTCTCTGACACCAGTGCTAGTACGGGAGGTGGTTCTAGATTCTCCAGTGCAAGTCGAACTCGTTCTTGAAAGATTCCGTAATAGAGGGATCCACTTAACATATCCATTTACTTCACCTAACCTAAGATATTTATCTTTATTACTTTTTTGGCACAAAAAATAACTTTGTTTTCCATAAAGTTAGTATGAACAACAAAGTTATATTTGCGGTTTTTGTATATGTGATATATCTTTTAGCTCCACCCCCCCGGTGCGGTGACTGACGCACATATTGCTGATTAGTAAACATTAAACAACTGCTTCAAGTAAATTTAATTCGGTTTAAAATTCCTTGGCAAACCTAGCGCCAGTACTATGTGTCTTCCTGCGTGCCGGAACGTGCGAGGCGCGGCGTGCTCAAGGTGGACGGGAAGAGGGTGCGGCTAGTGCTGTGCGGCGCGTGTCATAGACACAGACGACTTACATGGTCAGTGTCTTACATTACAATTAAATTTCACAAAAAATCAACGTAAAGTAACAGTACCTAAACAGTTGCGTTTCGTTCGGTGAGTGAGAGTGCCGGAGGCCCTATCCCCTATTCCTTCTCCCTCATCCCACTCGTTATCCTATCTCTTTTCTCAACCCCAAGGAGTGGCAACGCACTTGTGACTCCTGTGGTGATGCTTGTGTCAATGGGCGGCGGTAATTGCTTATCATAAGGCGCTCCGTCTGCTCGTTTGCCGCCTACTACTATAAAAAAAAAAATAAGGTAATAAGCGAAACATAATAGTGAAAATACAAACAGACACGCAAGGGGTCACGGGGTCAAAGTGCTTCAAATGCACTGCATGCCCCACTGACATTTCGGTGTTAAGTGCATAATTCTTAATTTATTATCGCACACGACGAACACACGAACACGACGCTTGTAAAGCTGCGTATCCATTATGCGCTCCTGGCGCGCGCGCCATGAACACCCGCGCCGAGAGCGCGTTCAAGGAACGCGCTCCGAATATTTAAATGATATCAACACCGCGCGCCATCGCGCGCGCGGCAGCTGTTCGGTCGTTCAACATGCAGGCCCGTCGTGCACGAGCAGCAGCTGCGTTTATGTTTATATTCACAGTATTATACAGAAGAAAAAACATAAACATAAAGTGCGTTGGTGGATGAAAGAGTTGTTTCACAACTTATTTCCCTCCAAGCGTCTTCTCTGAGCGGCAACTTTGATTATCCATCGCTCGGAACGTAACGAACACACAAAATAATATCACGTCCGTCTCAACTGGCGCGCGCGGCACAATTGAGTTGCCTTTGATGCGCGGTAAAAAACCGACTCTAGATGGAACGGGGTGCTCCATGTTCGAGCGTTCCAACAAACACATTGGCGCGCGCTCCAAAATGGTAAAAATTTCGCGCGGCTGGAACGCGCGCCAATGTTCGTCCTTCTGGAGCGCGAAGTCGATACGCGGCTTAATGGTGCCCAAAATATCGGTTAGCCGAAACAAAGCTACGGTGGTATATATGCCGAAGATGTCTTCCTTCCAGAATTAAGGACACGGTGAAGGGGTGACAATGAGGAGACTCTCCGAATGGTGGAAACTAGTTTCGTTAGTATTACATATTCGTGACTAGACATATCCCTGTGAATAGTCCAACAATTCTCAAAGTGGTTGATTGAATAATTTGACGATATGGCCCAGGTGATCACTATACGTAATAAATAATATAAAAAATAAATAAATTGTAACTAAGTATATTTTAAACAAATAGGTTTGACCCAAAAGAGCTCTTGCAAAATCTTAATAAAATAATTTCTAAGACCCATTAGCTAAAAAGTCATGCGAGTCTGATAAAAAAATAGATTAAGACAACTATTTTTTAATATTAAATTTATTCTGTAGATGGCAATAGGCTCGCCCCCTATTACATTGGGACCTAAACATAACTGGAGAAATGTGGGTGTTTATACACCTTTGCCTACCCCTTCGGGGATAAAAGTTGTGAAGTTATGTTAGTTATGTTAAATTTATTCTTTGCAAAGTAAATTGAGTAAAACCTAAAATCTCCGGGCTCTGACTTCATTGCATGTAGAAATAAATGCTCATTTTTATACTCCAAATATTGAACGGACAAAAAAGTATCGTTAACGTAAAAGTCCTCAAACAGAAATTGTTCCATTAACTTTTGTTTCATGTTCGAAATAAAAATTCGAATTGGAGAAGCTCAAAATCTTCGCATAATTGCCAACCTGAAAAATAATTAACTGTCATGTTCTCAATATCATTGTAACAGGACTCGATAGCGCCTGTCCTCTTTGTATTAACAATATTTTTTTATGAAATTTCTTCACAATCGCTCCGAAGATTTATTTATCAGAATTGTGTTAGTAAATATTATTTTGCTTTTGTTTTCTAAGAACAATTATTTTAGATAAAAGTTAACAGCTACGGTAAATAAGATACGATTTTGGTTGTATCATTTGATAATTGAGCAGAATACAGTTATGAAAAGAGTTAATTTGAGATATCTTCCTCAATATTTAGAAACTTAAAGTTATTTCAATCTGTAAGACTCACGTAATCTATAGTTATATTAAAACCGTTATATTAAAACTACTAACATATGAGGCTGGTCCCTTGGCATTTGATTGTGGTCAGTACTTAAGCACTTATCACAGTCAATATGTGTAAAAAATATACACAGTTGACGAGATAGTCGAACCAAAAAGTATCTTTGTCTAGGGTAATTCAAACGCAAACTCTTTAAAATCATTTTTTGTAAATGTTCACCCATTCAGAATTGTAGCCGCAGCAGAGTAACTTAACCTCACACCTCGGACAATAAACTCCATCACAGAACTCCAATTTTTCATCTCTAATAAATTTCACTTGAATTTCATCAATAAAACTTTAACTGGACAATGGCTAGGATATAAATCATATACACTGCTCTCATATTTAGTGTTCGGTCAATAATTTCCCAAGGGTAGTAGAGCCACTATGTCCGTCCTTTGTGTGAGTGGCGTTATCGCATATTCGCTTTATCTTATGTGGGTTCGGGTAAAGGAATTTTAGTGGTAATTATAGAGAGAATCTTATTAACAGCATTTTCTGTTGTACAGTCAATGTGTGGGTAGAGTTTTTGGACCCTTCCAAACTAGGACACGACTGGGAAAAAGTCTACACTTACAGTAAGACAGTTTGGCGAATTTGTCAGCTTTTCAACATTCTGTTGAAATAATAAATGTTGTAAAAGTGGTTCCATTGTCTTAGAATAGTTTTTTGTTAGATGCGTACATAGAGTGTTTTTTGGGATCTCCAACTATTTTTATTTTATTTAAATATCCTATTTAGTTTTCATTTATATCTTCTCATTATTTTAGGGTTCGTTAAAACCCAACATATTCAGTTCTTGGATTTAATTTATTATCAATATTCATTTCACTAAACAATTTTGTAGCACATATAGTGATATTTTCAGACTAAGTTGGGATTGCAATGAATTTCTACAAATTTAATTAGTAACGATTAAAATTACATGTGAGTCATTACACAATATGCCACGAAATTCATCTGAGGCTTTCTTTTTCGGATAGAAAGAATGAGAAAGGAAGTAATGAATAGCGTCTGGGCAGCATTTATATCTACTGATAAAAAGACATCCGTCACTCCTACTTTCTAGACAAGGAGAAACAGAAAATAATTTGTCCGAACTTTTTTATGAGATAGGGGATAAAAGGGCAGATGCATCTCCTGATGGAAAGCAATCACCACCGTCCATGGACAACCTCAACACCTGGCGAATTACAAAGTCACCGGAAAGGAGTAGGAGGAGAAGCAGAATGAGGAAGAAGGAAAAGCTGATAAGCCTCCGGCACTCTTGATCACCGAATAGAACGCAACAGTATAGTTACCGTTACTTTACTTCAATATTCTGTGATAGGGTAGTACTTGCCCGGTCGAGCCCGTCCAGTCATGCTGAAATGAGCAAGGCTCTATTACCTTAAACTTTCCCCCATTTAAGGCCGCGTGGGAGTCAGTTATTGCCGTCATACACACATACATAGTCTGATGCAGGGCCGTGAAAGTTCCATACATGGATAAATTTCATATAATCAGCGCCATCTACCGATTATGGCAATAACTAAAGAAAAAGCGACAACTGAACGGTCATTTCGCCAATTATGATTAGATCTGCGTGGCAAAGTGGGAGCGTGCTCTGCTTATAATCTAGATGTCCGTGGATCGAATCCACGCTTACCAAGAATTACATTTTGTGATTTTTTTTTTACTTTTAAATTGCATATTTTACAATGTAATAGTTGTCATTTACTTATTTATTAACACCGAAATTAAACATTTATTTTATTTTGAAAAATGAATCCACTATTAACGCCATCTATACGATCGGAATAAAAATAAAATTGTTTGTACACCATCTAGAGTAGAGGATGCATATTGAACTTTTCCTTAGAGAGAGTTGCGCATCTATACCAGTATATCTGTATAATCTATGGTCTGATGTCTATATCCCCGAAGAGGTAGGCAGAGGTATATTGCTACGCCCACTTTTTGCCAGATTTATTTTAGTCCCAGGTAATAGGGGGCGAGCCTTTTGCCGTACCGGGCACATTACCAGACTCCGTGTTGCTACTGAGAATTTCCTAACGGAAAAACCAGATAACACTTTGCCCGACCCGGGAATCGAACCCGAGATCTCCCACTCCCACGCGCACATTTATGCCGCGAGACCAACGAGGCAGTTATTGCCATCAAAAGTAACATAATATATGTCACTTGCCAGCCTTCGGAATCTCCACACACAACTCATACCATACCTCGCTTGGTTGTGACATGAAAGAATTACATAACAAATAAACTTCCGCATGTATAATTATAAGAATGGATTCTAAGAAAAATATTAGTTTTCGAAATACGTTACTGCAAACTTCTTTACTTTGAACACTAAATGGACAGTTCTCCGGTGCGATGTTTGAGTAGGTACTTTTGATTTCACGTTTGATCCATGTTAGGTCCGAAATCGCTAGGAATAGCCCTTACTTCGAAGGATTTTTTTTCAAATGTAATTATATTGAAGACTTTCTCTTGTTTTTTGATAGATCTAACTTTGAAATGTATGTATTCTCATAATTGCTATCCGGGATTTTTTTTGTTGAACTATGTAGTGATGCTATTTATACTCTACAGCCCAAAACGAAAATGTTATGTCATGGTCATTTCATTGTTATGGTAGTGTTAAAGGGTACCAAAATGAACCAAATATGTACACATATATATCTTGCCAGCTAGACTTAAAGTTCTTTCCGTAACAAGTGATGATGAAGAGTAGATATGATATTGTAATAATGATGGTTAGAACCCGATGTTAACAGTCAGTCTCATTGTTTATATAAATGAAAACTAAAAATACACCAAGTTATCCGTCCTTGATTCGTCTAGGATGAGTAACTTCAGCATCGCACTATAAAATAATCATATCCCATAGAGTAACATATATTGTGATGAAACCAAAAAAAATTAATGATTAAATCATGTTAAATAGATAACTCGCTCAAAGGGACAATGCCTGACCTATGCACACTCCAAAAATACTGGTTCTAAAAGTAAAAAAGCCATGATATATATATCATGGCTTTTTTACTATGTTATATGTATTATATCATGTATGATATATAAATCAAAGATCAAATACATACTACCAAAAAGAAACTCACTAAACCACAATAACAATTCCCAACCCATTACACCAAAAGTAAAAATCCATAACGAAAAAAAGCCATAACGAAAAGATCCAAAATTTTCTATTTTCCTTTGAGTATTTTATTCAGCAGTTTTATAGACTTGGCCCGACCGGAAGGGTCTTGGGCTCGTATTCTATAATTACATCCTAAGGGTCCGGTGAAACAGCCTCTCTTTTACATATTCATAGGGGAAATTGACTTCCGTCCTGACGGAAAAAAATCGTTCGACGGTATAAAGTTCTATATACCTTTTGTGTTTGTAAACAAGGCCTTCGGCAGTATTTATTTCAAGTCTGATAGTCTAGTAGTTGATCTGTAGATGAAATTTATTTTATACATCTGATTTTGCCCGATCCCGTGGGAATTTCGGGAAATCCTTTCTAGTACGCTCCTCAAGGAACATGCATGCCAAGTTACAGCTTCCTCTACCCAATAGTTTCGGAGTACATCCCTATGCTCTCTAAAAATATACATTACAAATTTTAGCTTTTAGCACTCAATAGTTTTGACTGTGCCGTTGTCTGTCAGTCAGGCAGTAACGGAAGAATTTTATAAATACACATTTGTAGAAGTTATCTTTTTTTCTTTTTGGAAGAATTTTTTTATCAAGTTTTCTGAGGCTTGTTGACTACAATATTCGTACAACGGACTCACGATATATCTAAACAGATAAGACAGAAACAGGTAGAATTTAACACATCCAAAACATGTACTTACTTCAAAGACCACGTTTCATATCACAAACTCTAAAATTTTATTACCCACCGGCGATACGCGTGTTACGAGTCGTCGTAGACAATAAAAAGTAATAATTAAGAAATACTTAAGTTTTTTTCCATTCCCAACAATTTAAAATAAAAATATTATAGAACACTATGCATCAAAGTGAATTAGAAGTAGGTGTCTGTCTAAACCATCGCAGGTAGAAATATTTTACAAGCTACGAAAAATGCAAATCTAATGACAAAAAATGTACGCCTTTAACAAACTCCTCAGCAATTAATTACAAGGTGATATCATCATCAGCCTGCATCAGTCCGCTGCTGGGCGTCCTCTGGCACGCGAATGAGTTCGGCGTTCAGCTTTCTTCCTACTGTCACTGCCCGCGGCCCTACGAATATCAACACCCACCTGGCTGCGAGGCGTCCTACACTACACGCATGTATAAGCAGAGGTGTAATATTACACCCACATTCCTACTTTATAGGAAGAGAGTCTATTGCCGTCACCGGGCACATTGCCAGATTCCGTGCTGCTACTGAGAAATCGGAAAAACTCAGTACCACTTTTGGCTGACCTAGGAATCGAACCCGGGACCTTTCGATCAGAAAACGCATATGCTATTCACTAGTCCATGGAGGCAGCACTTTATATTGTAATATACCTCTTTCAAATAGATTTCACTTCAAGATTCATGATTCAAACGAAATCGATGACTTTCAGAATTCAATGCTTGACCAAATTGCTAAAGATCAAACTGAAGAGGAAGTATCTTTTCAGTTCGTCTATTGAATAGTAACGAAAAGGTTATGGAATCGCTTTCAAGCCTGAGCATTCACTTGAAATGCTCAGGTGCAATAGAGCAATCAGCGCCATAATGTTACACTTTTTCATAGCAACCGTTGGTAGATGTCATATAAAAAAAATAAACACTGAAAGAAAATGATACGTTTCCGTTAAATTTAATTTTAAAATATATGTTTTATCTGCCCTATTTACTTTAAAATATGATGATCGCCGTCGGAATCAAAGCCACCGCAATAAAAATACATTCACGAATTGTATTTATTGATATCGTAATATGAATGGCTTGATGATTGATTAATTATTGCCGGGTTAAGCTTCTGAGGCATTCAGTATGAAATTGGTCCAATAATATCATGTAACTATTAAACCTGAAATAATACGTAGCTTTACAAAAGCCTTTTAAAACCAAATAGCTGCGAACCCCTTGCTTTATTTATAATCTACCCCTTCTAGCCAATGTGTGTTGGCTAGAAGGTATATTAAATGTTGTTGACCCAGGGAGCTATGTGATAGCTCTCGTAAGTCAACGAAAGCTAATATCTACAAAATATGCAAAAATATAGGTAAGTATAATAATTACTGGTCCAGTATGCATACGATCGACGATAAATGAAGCAGTCACAAAAAGTATAAAATACAATTATTCATTGCTTTGCGGGAAAGATATATACCCGTGACGCAAAAAAAAAATAATGTAAAATCAGCTCGAAGAGTTTGATTCAAATATTATATTAGATTAGCCGTAGACAACCTTTTACAGTCCAAATTGGCCTTTCCTTATTTGTGTCACAAGGGCATCTGAGTGAGTTAATAGGCGGATTCGATCTACTATAAAACGCTGGTCAGTCGGGTTAAATTTATGTCAAGTTTTCCGTTTTCCAAATGTATTATTTACATAACATAACTTCAGGTCTGTAATCCCCGAACGGGTAGGCAGAGGTGCATTACACACCCACTTTTCGCCAGTTATCTTTCCGTCCCAAAGTAATAGGGGGCGAGCTTATTGCCATCTACCGGGCACATTATTAAGTGAGCGATAATAAACATATTTAATACACACATAACTTCGAAAAGTCAGAGGTGTGTGCCCGGGGTACCTGGGGATCGAACACGAGACCATCGTCTCGGCTGTCCGTTACGTATGCATTATTTGCTTTGTCTATTTCACTTAGTCGCCTCATACGACAGCCACGGAATGAAATGCTATAGTGACAGTTTGTATTTTCAATGCGTCACTACCAGACGCTGGTATAGTCCAAATACTTCTAACCTTGTACGCCATCAGGGCAAACACGATCATTCTGTCAAGAATGTAAATTTGAGTTGATGGACAAACAACAGTCTATAGTAACTAGATAAAGTTGAGATAGAAAACCCGGTAAGTGCGTATTGGTGCCATAATAATACAGGGTACCGTCACTTCCCCATGTGGTGTCCTATAGGCAGGAGTGGAATATTATACTAATTGCATTTTCGTACTAGCTTCTACCCGTGGCTTCGCCTTCGCGGGGGTTTGTTTTGTTTTTTTTGTGTTTCGTGGGGTCAAAAGGTAGTCCCTTGTACTATTTCGATGGACAAGATATGATATACTTTATTGACTGCCTCCGTGGTCCATAGGATAGCGATCAGGAGGTCCTGGGTTCGATGCCCGGGTCGGGCAAAAGTGTTTTACCTACTGGGCTTTTACGAGTTCTCAGTAGCAGCCCGGAGTGTCGCAATACGCCTGGTAATGGCAATAGGCTCGCCCCCTGTTACGTGGGACCTACAAATTCATAACATGGTAAAATGTGGGTGTAATATTGTAATATTACACGTCTGCCTACCCCTTCGGGGCGTCAGTCTATAAAAAAAGATATGATACTGGTAAGTTTAATCAAAGTCCGTTCTAAAGTTTTTGCGTGACAGAGCAACAAACATTCATCCATCTTCATAAATTTTCGCATTTAAAATAGTAGTCAGACCTTAACTTATCTAAGCCGAGCATCACTGCTTATGCTCTGGTATAATAAGAGAACCTATTATCTTCATTATTTATGCCATTATTTAGCATAGTTTGTAAACAGCTAAATACTGCGGTTAGTAGTAGGGGAGCCCATGAAGAGATTTCGGAATTTACTCGAGCGCGTCAGATATTGATAGCATCCATGTCCTACATATTTTTAATAAAGTAGGAATGATAATCAGATCGTTTGTATAGTGGAGGTAAGATTTCAAAATGTAAAAATAAGAAAATTTATCAAGCGTGTCAGATTTTCTAAGGGGATGTTAAGTGAACCTAAAAAAAGGTTCTCCTTGAATAATCTGACGATTTAGGTATCACGCAAACTCGTGGCCATTATTAGAAAGTTGCAAATGTGAATGAGTGAATTCGACATTTTGAAATACTCAAGCGCATCAGATTAAGATATACATATATGCTTTATCCTAACGTCCTAGACGTGCTTACTCTTAATCTGACGATTATCTGCAGGGATTAAGACAACAGCTCGTTTTAAAAATTTCTCTAGGCGCTCCCCCCACCAATGAAAAATTATACATTATTTACATTTTTATCTTCTTATCATCTAAGCTTTGCAACCCAATAGGTCTCTATGACGCTCGAGTAAATCCCAATTTAGCATCGTGGGCTCCCCTACTGTAGTTGGTAAAGGGGAGAGAATAAGTTACAATTGATGATTCATGCAAAATGTTTCACAAACGGATCGCTAAAGTAGTAGAAATATGTATGCCAATCTCTGGTGGTTTTGAAAGACCTTCATTAAATAGTCAGACAAGTAGGAGTCAAATAATTATGTACAATAAAATAAAACTAATTATATAACTAAACTATCCTAAACTATAAAAAAGCATTCATTAAAATCATTCATCCTTCATTATAGATTATCTTTGTCATGAAATATCCCTTTGACAGTCATTCTGAGGAAAAGGTAACATTCTGTCAATTCCGAACTCCAAATGTGAAACGCCCAGTGTTGCATACCACCGGGATAAAAATTCGGAGCCCACACAATGTAAATAATAAATGAATTATGGGAAAATATCCCATCGTAGTACAATTAATTTAACTTATGAGAGCTAAACGTAATAATATTTTTCGAAGTTGTACTTTAGGTATATAGTTTTGTAGTCAGCGGACTACAAAATATTCGAATGAACTTGGCAAAAATATAAAGGGTTCTTCATAGTTTACAAAGCAAATTGTCGAACTATACAATCATCTTAATATATGAAATCCTTGCGTTACTGACTGACTGAAAGACACACTACAGCCGAAACTATTGGGCGCAGGAAGCTGAAATTTGAAATGTATGTTCCTTGGGGACCGAAGGGGTGTACTAAGAAGGGATTTCCCGAAATTCCCACGGGATCGGCCAAAACGGGTACACCTAAAAAAAATGCAGGCGTACGAGTAGCTGCTGGCGGCCTCTAGTTTCAGTATAAATTGCAACTCTTATTGAAGATACTTAAAGGTATAAATCTTTTCAAATTTCTGAGACTAACTTATTTTACCACAATACAAAATTATTTTTGTTTTTAGTTTTCAAACAACAATCTCAAGACCCAAAAGTTCACAATAGGTGTCTACTTAAATTCCTCACAAATGACTTGAAGCGAAATTGTCCAAACAACTCGAAATAACCATGATTTAAAACATTTTGAAAATCAATCCCAAACGAAACGCAAAAGTTCTGCAAACTTTTCAATCAAATCTGTTCGCAATAAGTTCTCGGCTAAACAAATATTGGTCGTTCGGAAATATTGTACAAATCCGTATACAAATTAATTTGTAGTTTTTTGCTGCTATGGATGTACAGATATAGGGAGCTGTAATTTAGGTGACAGCCATGTTTTTTCCAATCACATCAATATTGCTGTAGTTAAAAGTTGACGTGATTTTACTCTATCTTAATATATATATTTCTTGTGTGCGTGTGTATGTCACTGAACTCCTCCTAGATGACTGGACCGATCTTGATGAAATTTTTGTGTGTGTGTTCAAGGGGACTTGAGAATTGTTTAGATTCACAATTTAGTCCACTGGAAAATGGTTTTTTACTTAATTTTTAATTTGTAATTAGTTGTGGATTTCGGAATGTTTCACATTGGAACCGACAGACTACGCTGCTTTCGCAGTGTCAAATCTTATATTAATAATTTCGTCAAGGAGTACATCGAAACCTTACCTGAATAATAAAACATTAAAAAATAAAGATTTCGAGTCGACAACATATATCCGCAAAATTCGGATTGTCGAGTATTTTGTTAAAATCTAATGGTTCTGACAGATAAATCGCAGTCGCCATATTAGCCACTCTGTGAAACGTCACCGGATAACATTTTGACATAAAGCATTTTGAGTACCTACCAAAGAGTATACAAAGACTATGTAAGAGTACCTACTACTACGTCGTAGTACTAAGTAGTTTGTATGTGTAAATACTTTTTGCAGTTATTTCTTAAACAGTGAAAACGACATCTATACTAATATAATAAAGCGGAAGAGTTTGTTTGTTTGTTTGTTTGTTTGAACGCGCTAATCTCAGGAACTACCGGTCGGATCTGAAAAATTCTTTTTGTATACGATAGCCCAGGTATTCCGAAAGGCTATAGGCTATATACATAATGCTTCGACCCTTCGGGGCCGGGCAAAATGCTAAAAAGGCTAAAAGATAATGTCGGCTAATCTCAGGAACTAGAAGTCGGATTTAAAAAATTGTTATTGCCTATGACAGCCCAATTATTCCGCCACAACTTTTAGGGGCCAGACAAAAATAATAAAATGGTCAAACGAGAAGGGGGAGGGCTGGGTCAAAGGCAAAAAAATGCTAAACGAATGGGATACAATCTATATGGGTATCGTTTTCGAGATTTTCGGGACGCTGATTATTAATATAAAATTTTTTTAGTGATCCAAGATGGCGGACGGGAAATCAAAGATAGTGGATGAGAAAATTTTAAAAATCAATATGTGTATCGCCTTCGATATTTTAAGGGGTGGGGAATCGAAATACAACATCTGTTTCGTGATTCAAGATGGTGGATGGGAAATCAAAGATGGCGGATGGGAAAATTTTTAAAAATCAATATGGGTATCGTCTCTGATGATTTAAGGGATGGAGAATCCAAATACAACATATATTTCGTGATCAAAGATGGCGGATAGGAAATCTAAGATGGCGGATGGTTTTTTTTTCTTAAATCAATATGGGTGGTATGGTCTCCAATATTTAAAGAGATAGAGAATCCAAATACAACATCTATTTTGTGATTCAAGATGGCGGGTGGCAAATCAAAGATGGCGGATGGGAATAATTTAAAAATCAATATGGGTATCGTCTCTGATGAAGTTATGATTTAAGGGATGGTGAATCCAAATACAAGATCTATTTCGTGATCAAAGATGGCGGATAGGAAATCAAAGATGGCGGACGGGAATTTTTTTTTAAAGTCGATATGGGTTGACTCCAATATTTTAAGGAATGTGGCATTCAATATTATATAAAAATCTGTTTGTTTGTTCATCATTTATAGACTCTGAAATGATAAGATATTAAGCGCTAAGTCAATGGTAACTTTGGAAAAGGGGCATGGAAAAAGAGAATTAAATAAAAACTCTTAAAAAGGCGATACGGAGTTCACTGGGTCAGCTAGTATATATATATATATATATATATATATATATATATATAAATATAAATATAATAGAATACAATAACTTTGAAAATCCATATTTTCGGTAAAAACATATTATTTTAAGAGGTCTTAGTTTCATCATCGTCATAACAGTGCATTCAAGACTTTTAGTTTAGAGCATCGGCTATTCTAGTCTAACGAGAGATGCACAGCTCAGATGGATTGCGACATTGTATGGCTTAGACCGATGTCAGTATATTGAAATCAGAACGACTGTCTTGATATCAACCGGGACCTATCGCTTCATCATCATCATCCTGCCATATTCCACTGCTGGCTAAAGGTCTCTGCAATGGCACTCCACTGAGCCCAATTCTTGGCTTTTTACGTCCAGCCCCTGCCAGCCATTTTGCTTAATGTGCTCTAACTCGACAGGCAGACTTATACTCATTCACTATCTTCGTATTACAAACACTCACATACAATTACGAAAATATAACATTTTGATATAATAATATATTTTACGAGAACTTATCAGAATGTTCATCTTTTCATTGTTACTCCTCCTTTCTTGTTCCTCACAGCTGTCGGTAATACTGACACTTCACAAAAGCAGAACATTTCTGGTAAAGATAAAACTTCAGAATATTAAACAACTAGCCGCCCGCGGTGATGTCGCAAGGTGTATTAAATATTGGACTGAATGAAAATAGTTCGTTAATCTTCTGAGCAGAGCCGGTACTAGGTATATAAAAGCTTCACTTTAATCCACTTATTAATCAAATTCATTCTACAGTCAACTTTGTTACTATTCCTACCCCAGCGATCAGCTTTAACACATGTCTTGTGTGAAGTCCCGGAGACAGTAAAGCAATCTTGCATTCCATAAATGGTTTTTTTTTTTTTTTATAGTCTCACGCCTGTATCCCCGAAGGGGTAGGCAGAGGTGTGATGAATATCTTAATATATAAAATCCTTGCGTTACTGACTGACTGACAGACACGCTACAGCCGACACTATTGGGCGCAGGAAGCTGAAATTTGGCATGTATGTTCCTTGGGGACCGTAGGGGTGCACTAAGAAGGGATTTCTCGAAATTCCCATGGGATCGGCCAAAACGGGTAAATTTAAAAAAAATGCAGGCGTAGCTGCTGGCGTCCTCTAGTATAAAATAAATTGTAGGTTTTAATTAAGTCGGAACTTCTAGAATGATCTTATATAAGCCATATTAATGAGCAAATCCTGCTTATTTTGTTCAACCGATGCCGACAATAAAAGAAAAAATATATCAAAATAATCGCCGTTTTCAAATAAATATACTCACTACAGCAAAAATATATCCGAAACAAAAATTGTAAAAAAGCAATTCGTATACAAATGAAATTTGAATCATAACTTCGCCGACACATTGGTCGCAAACATTTGAACAAACCCTTTATAGATTGGTATTGAGCGCTTTTTCACTGACCGATACGACAACGATCCGACTCTAAGAGGCTTTAGGAGATAAATACATTTATGAAATTATTTTGCACGCATTTTTGCTCACTTAATGTTATTCGTGAAGGATTGCAATACGATCTTTTTCCTCTTTTGAAGCCAAGAAAGCAGCCACGTTGACTTCATTGTCGGAAGCAACATAAATATTTTCTGCGTGCAAGTTTTCGGGCACGCAGGGCACGATATAAGATGCGACATATATTACAATATGCGTTCCCTTAAAATCTGACAACTAATTATGGCCTTAACGTTTGAAAGAGATACGAAGAAGCCTTACATATCTGGTGTAGTTTTGGTGCCGACGAGTAGAACCGCTATTGGGACCGCGGTCCTGCATGTGAATATTTACTTTCATTTACATAATGTATATACGCTTGATGCATGGAATGTCTAATCGGTGTTGTTCAAATAAATAATGTAGTTCCCGGTATTATTTCTTGAAATACGAATTGTCAGTACAAAGATACGATACCGGCCTACCCGGTGTTCGAGTACTCGATGTCGCATCATTGAGTATATTCGGTGGCAAATCGGTGTCGTGTCGTCAAGTGAAAAAGCACCCAATGGCTCAAAACATAAAACTGACAATTTATTTCCGCTACGTACGACTGACAACATTATACGATAATCCGCTCTGCGGTTTCGGTTTTAAGTATGTCGTTGTAATACATTTTTAAAGGGATATGCAAGTTGTGTGGTGTAAATATGTGACACGATGTGTAGGCAACGGAAACAGCATTTTGATAATGGTGGCGGTTATAATGTGTCCGTTTATGTACGTGACAAGTTTGTATAGGAGCTTCACTATATATTTGTTTATTCACTAATGTGTGTGTCCCTGATTAGTAGGCAATCAGATTGTAGGTTCAATTCTCAGACAGGACAAATCGACCCAAATTGGTACGTCAGACTAAAATTGCTATCAATTATATATATGTATGTATTTTTTTTATGTAGAATGCAGATATAACTTCTATAACGCAGGCAACCTTACAAATATACCATTAAAGAATACCTCCAAGAGTCATTGTTAAGTAGCAAGGCTACCATTTAAACAACTGTGTTAACCATGTGGTACCTATAAATGTACAACAAATAAAAGTTTTTTTTATTACATATCAAGATAACAACCAAGCGGAATAAAACAAAATATTTTTTCTAACTATACTTTTCTAGGCACTAACACGGTCAATTGATCCGAAAGAAAGCAGAGCTTGTATCACTTTTTCTTCTCATTATACTTATTAGGTTCATAAAAGCTGACTGAAATATTTCCTTATAACCACAGACTTGAAACTATGTACCACAAATCCTGGCTATAAATTGAAACCTATTCCTAAACCGACCAGCTTCAAGTCTTTCCTTTTAAAAATCCTCCCACGTTCCACAGCACCCACCATTCTGCCACTTTTACTACTATTTACCAGGTCGACATTGTAGATGTAACGGCAGTAAACAGTGTAATAAAACCGCAAGGGATCTATCGCGACGCGATCTGAGGTTCATGACACAGCTCTGATAGTATTTAGCGCGGGGAAATTTTAATACGAAGTTTTATAGCTACAGTCAATTTATTCTGTAGTTTGTTGGTAGAATTATAATTTGAGATTGGAGTTTAGCCTTATTCTAATGTCATCCAAATTCACTTAGAGGATTAATTGTAAGAGGATTGTATAATTATTTTGGATACACTATTCGAATCATTTAAATTGTTAACTATCACTTGCCCTTGGATAGTACGTTAAGTAATCTTGAGGAGCTCAGGCAGTCTTAATTGGGAGTCTAACGGCCGTTTTCAATATTCGATCCATCCATGGATTTTGCGATTCGAGATTCGTGTTTGACATATTTTGTATGGACCTTGTGTCAAAATTGAATCTAAAATCTTCAAAAAGTGGATAAATAGAAAATTGAAATTCGCATTAAGACAGAATAGCGCTATCCCTATAGGGTTGCGAGGGGAAGGCAGCAGTCGCTCTGTGGAAAAGCTAATATCCTGCCAAATCTTGATTGATTTGACACAATACTTGAACTACAAGACCAGAGGCCCTACCTGAGCTGTAAGTCTTGGATCTGACCCAGATAATGCTAGGACAGTGATGAAATGTATTCGACTGATATTTATTGAAAACATGAATGACTACTAAAAGAGAAGACAGCAGAATAGAAATGGGTGTTCGACTCGCGCATTGAAAGTTCCATACAACATAAATAATGTACAATTTATTCCGTACAGCGATATAGTACATAGTAACACCACGCTCAATACTCAAAATACAAATTTATGTAAGTGTTTAGAGTTGCCGTAAGTAGGCAGGAAATTGTTCAGAGTGCGCAGTGGAAGTTGTAATACATGCACAAACACAAATGCAAACATCTAGACACCTATACTGTGACTGCACAGCGATGAATTCAAAGTTATATGCAAATTTACTTACCAAATCTTCACTGATGTTCCGGAGTGGACCTATAAGATTAAACTCATAATTTTTACCAAAATAACAAGCAAATCGTTACAGTTACCAGTCCAATGATCAGGGTTTTCTTCAACGAAGTCGTCGGGCACCAAACACGTGTACGGATTCACACAAGTTTTACAATGTTCAATAGGTTATAAATTTATCTTTTATCACAAAACACAAAACAATTCGCGAAGCTACTAAGACAAGCTTTCCAAAATTATATTGATCGCCATCAATATAATTCCAACACGAAAAATTAAATACTGCGTGGGCCCAAGAAATTCAACGTGTCGACCAGCGGAATTTCCAGAACAAGGCAGTGAATGACAGTTCCTAGTGTGACCATAGTCAAAATTTACAATAGACTAAACAAAACGTTACTAACCGATATAATCGATTTGACTTATCATAAATAATATTTCTATTTCAAACATTCACCCGCTCCGGACCGGCCTACCGGTCCGCTAATCAGTTGGTAGACGTGACAACGTTACAACCGCTCTCCTCAGAATCGAACCGTCCACCAAGACCTCAGCAAATCGGGGAACTCCATCAGCCCCAGTCACCAAACGAAGAATGCGCCCCCTGCGCCATCTGAGTGGCGCAAGGTTAGCCTCCTTGATCAAAACGAGGTCTCCAATCTTGGGTGGATCGGTCTTGTCGGTCCACTTAACGCGTTGCTGGAGTATGTGCAAATATTCCAAATTCCAGCGTTTCCAAAAGCTCTGAGTAATCTGGCGTACCAATTCAAAACGCGAGAGACGACCAGGTCTCGTATCAATATAGGGGTACTCAGGCAAGGCGACAAGTGGGCGACCAGTCAAAAAATGGCCCGGCGTAAGGGCTTCCAAATCATTCGGATCTGAGGAGATCAGGCACAATGGCCTAGAGTTCAAAACGGCCTCAATCTTACAAAACACAGTTGCGAGTTCCTCAAATGTAAGGACTGATTCACCGATTGTCCCGCGCAAGTCTGTTTTGCCGATTTTACAGCGGCCTCAAATATACCACCCCAGTGTGGACAATTTGGTGGGGAAAACAACCAATTCATCCCACGTCGGGCAAGCCTATTGCCTATATCAGCCTTGTTGGTTTCAAGGAAATTAACAACGTAATTCATATAATTATAGGTGCCCTTGAAGTTAGTGCCGCAATCAGAACGGATCAAGGAGGGCAGCCCTCTGCGGGATACAAATCTGTCAAATGTGGCTACAAACGCCTCGGTCGTAAGCGAGGAGACCAGTTCTAAATGTACGGCCTTGGTGTAGAGACAAACAAAAAAGCACAAGTAGGCCTTAACAATCTTGCTGTTTCGAAGTGTCGACGTTTTTACCAAAAAGGGACCAGTGAAGTCCGTGCCAACACCGTCAAACGTCCTGCTCTCCGTTACGCGATCTGCCGGTAAGTCTCCCATCAACGGCTGCATGGTAGAAGCCTTGAGCTTATAGCAAGGGATGCAGCGAAAGACTACACTCCGAATAATTCTTCGGGCAGACAAAATACAAAACTCGCGTTGCAAAATGGCCAACAAAGCATTACAACCAGCATGCGAATTTTTGAGGTGACGGTCAGTTACCAACAAGCGTACCAAATGAACGTCCTTATGTAACAACAGGGGGTGACGTGCCCCGTAAGGGAGGTTGGCGTTCTTGAGACGCCCTCCAACGCGCAAGAGACCCGTATCGTCCAAAAAGGGGTTCAATTTAGATACAGCTCCCGACAATTTCGATCTCCCTGGCTTAAGGATAGCAATCTCCATCTCAAAGTGCGCCAATTGCACAGAACGAACCCAAAAGGTGAGGGACTCCTGTCGTTCCTGTGGTGAAAGAAACGGTGTCAGATGTTTCTGTTATGGGTGCCTAAAATAAAAAACAAAACGCTTTATTCAAGCAGTAACACCTAACAACTTGTCAAGGGAGCTGTAGCGATTCAACAAGAAATCGGGGTCGAAGGCGCATTCCACCTTCTCAAGAGCGAGTGTTCGCAGACCCGGCAAATCAGAAGTATTCAAATTTGGTATCTTATTAATAAGATATTTTACACCCATTAACACTGGAACTAAGTATTACATAGTAATGAACAACTTGATACCTCGAGCGTTCTTGAAAGAAAAGGGTCTGGTGGACAACAAACGATCTTATTATACATTAACGGTCCGTTTACTTTTTGAGGTACAGAAGGGCGTAAAGGGTTAAAGAAATAAGTAAAATACAGCTATAAGAAGTCATGAGCATGAGCTTTGCAACTTTGACGGCTTAAACTTGTAGCGGTTTAAACAGTCGCCACGCTTTTAGCACTGTTGTACGTTCGATCCCATATACAGACCAATGTACGGTTGGAGCAGTGGTTTGAGCGGCCGCCTCGTCGCATGACATAGCGCCGTGTGTTGTGGGTTCGATTCCCACACGTGACAACACTTTGTGTGATTCATAAATTGTTGTTTCGAGTCTGGGTGTTCATTGTGTCCGTTAGTTGTATGTTTGTAAAGTCCCCCGCAACACAGGATTTAGTCCTAGTGCGGGAGTAGTCTTAAAAAAAATGTTCCATCCCCACACAGGACAATTTGCTATTCATGTATTGTTGTTTCGAATCTGAGGCCCAAATCTCGTAATTATATTTGTTCAAAATGCAGTTTTCATCTAGTCTCGGTGTCATACATGTATGTATTCAGATAAATTAACTAATATTTGATAGATATCGCGAATTGATTGTAAATTGAACGAGGTGTCAAACTATGTGTCAACGTCAAACTATATTATGTGTCTGACGATAATGACATTAAGTGTACCAGAATACTAATTGTGTGAGTCAATTTAAAATCCAATCGCATTCCGTTCAAAATACTGTGTCGATGACAGATAAAATACGAGAGTTGGCCTTCCGTTCTGTGTATCCGTTGATGGAATGTCTATAAGGTTTCCCGCGACTCAGGATTTAAAGAGCGCTATTCCAGTTACAAGATAAACCTTGTGTTTTTTGGGAAATTCGCAACCAAATTAAGCACGATACGGGGTCACATCGTGGTTACGTCAATAATTTAAATTTTGTACCATAATTCGTTATTAAATCTAGGTAAGTCTTTCAGATTCAATAGCAGCGATAGCCGAGTGGAGTAACCGACAGACCGCTACGCAGAGGGTCTCGGGTTCGAATCCACGGCACGCACCAATTATTTTTCGAAGTTAAGTGCGTATTAAATTGTTAATAATCGCTTGCTTATCGGTGAAAAAACGCATCGTGAGGGAACCCTCATGTCTGAGAGTTCTCCATAATGTTTTCGAAAGACATGTAAAGTCTGCCAACCCGCACTTGGCAAGCGTGGTGGGCTATGGCCTTACCCTTCTCATAGTGAGCAGTAGGACAATATATTGGGTTGACGATAATAAGTCTTTCAGAATTATATCCTCACAACGAGTTTCAACAATTTGCGCCAGTTTCATCAAAATCCTAACATGCAGCACCCGTCATAGTCAACATATCTTTAATTTCGCGCCACAAAACCAGGTTTCCCGCTTTCCGCCTCCAGTCACAAAGTAATTGAAATAGAATATCACAAAACTTTAACAGTATGTTCATCCATATACCGTACAATCCATTCCAAACCCAACCTTGTTCTAATACTTTTAAAGTTCATATTCATTTGTACAGAAGTTGATTGCCAAGCAAAATTATCATAGGATTGTAGATACAGTGAACCCATCCCGCGAGTCGTTAGGGTTTGAAAATTCTGAAGCAATGTGGCTGGGCTTATCTCTGACGTTTTCAAGGTTGGTTTCCGATATCTAAGTCAACTGTTTCAAAGAATATGTGAAGCTAAAGGTAAGTTTTAATCACAGGACAGAAAAAAAATTAGGTAGATAGATAGATAGTTTCAAAATTATTTGACAACTTCTGGTGAAAAATTAACTTATTGAATTTTGTGTAGCTATTTAATATTTATTAACAACCTTTGAGTACTAGTATAGAAAATCACCAAATGTGCAGAGATAATAAGGGAACTGAAAAACAGCATACTCATATTGATTGCTTTTGTCTAGAATTTCAGCCAGTAGTTGACCTGAAACTAAGCATTAAGTGCGATTTTTGGAGACGATGAAACCTCTGCAGAAGCAACCCAAAAAGGAACACTGTCATATTGGAGTCTGAGCGATCTGTCACCATCTTCCACTTTACCAGCTACATCATCAATGATCTGCAAGTTTTGCAACTAATCAATAACTAAGTGAGTCCGGAGTTTCACCAGCGCTATTAAGTGATGTTATATAGCCTAATGCCTTCTTAAAAATGCGCTATCCGAAACAAAAAGAATTACTAAAATGACTCTAATAGTTTCTGAGTTCACCGCGTTTAAGCGAATAAAAAAACACTGCGCTTTATAATATTAATATTGATGTTTGTTGCCTACGCTGAGTGCTTGTTATCAGATAGGATTTTTCTGGCTGACAATAATATACCCAAATTCTTGCTAGCCACCAGCCACCAAAAAGGGATGTTAAGACAAATAGATTAGAAATGTTATCCTTATTCACAGTCATCCAGTTTTGGTTGGTGGCTTTACCGAGTCTTATCTCTCTTAAGGCAGACGATAATACAAGTAAGTAATGTTATCAACTTCTCATTTATCATGGCGGATTCATAATAAGTATAATTAGAGAGGGATTCTAACAAAGTTAATTCACGTAATTATTCGAGTTAAGATTCATTTAATACTCTTTAAGCGTTAATTAATGTTGTCTCTAATTGGAGGAAATTATTTTTATTATGAATATCGAAGAACTAGGGAGACAGCGTGAAATATTATCTTCGTTTGTTTATTTAAGTACGTTTTGAGATGATATTTATAACTTTTGTAATTATTTGAATAACGTCTTCCACTTTTAGAAATCATTCTTGTTTTAGACTCTATGTAGGACCATAGACTGACCTCATAAGGGCAGGAGTGAACATGCAGGTTTCCCCGAGATAGTGCAGGGTAGGATAAGGCGGAATGGGAGCAAGATTGGCCGCCTCCTGTAACCTGTTCCTCCCCCGTCTTTGTCGGAAGTGGCGGTGTTCTTGGTGGTGATTAGCAACACATAGTCCAGCTCAAATTTTCTCCAGATGAGCCAAAATATCTGAAGGGATTTTTCCATTCCGTAACAAAAAAGGACTGCAAACTGGCCTGCTGGGCTAATACTAAGTCATCCAGACTTTTTAGTTAAAGTTCGTGGGTTCGATTCACAATGAAAACAAATCTTAGTGCCATGAGCAAGATTATTTATTCTATATGGCTAATGTATATATATATATATATATATATACATATGTGGATGATAATGTTTAATAGCTATCTGAGTACAAGCTCTGTTTAGTTTGCGATCAAATGATAGTGTGTGATGGGATAGGACTATTTGAACAGTAGTACGATGATATCCATCACATTTCTTCGCAAATGATCGTTAGGTTACAAACTAGACCAGAATCAGAAACTAAAAACTTTTTAAGAGTGGACTTAGGGATAAAATGGATGTCGCGTTCGAAAATTTGTCGAAACTTTGCCATAAGCGACTTTCAATACCAGTAGATGAGAATTATAAATCTTAATAAATACAATCCCAGCCTCAGGCAGAAACTGCCATTTTAAGAAAACGAAACCGCCGCGAACTGGACTGTAAGACAACTATTACAAGTATAATATTATCTTCAAAGCTTACAATTTCTTTCAGAAAACACACAACATTCATTGTATATTCATAAAACAACTTGCCGGTGTTATTCGTATAACGAGGAATATACCCACATCAAAAATGTTGACAACTGACAATCCAACAAAATAATAGTCTGTCATATTCCTTATTATGTATCTCTATAACGAGGTGTCCGGCTCCAGAAAGGTCATGGCAAAATTTAGTTTTTGGACAGTTTGGTTTACTGTTTTCTGTGACAGTTGCGTAATGTTTTGTGATGGCAATTATTTTACAACACAGACTGTTGAGCCAGATATCAATAACATGTGGTAAGACTTCAGTGACTTGTAATATCTTGTAGAAGTATGGTTCTTTACAAAATAGTGCACCACACCCCGACAATATTTTGCGCGAGCGACTATGTACGAGTATCTTGCTGTGTTCTGTCACTATTCTCTGACACCAGTGCTAGTACGGGAGGTGGCTCTAGATTCTCCAGTGCAAGTCGAACTCGTTCTTGAAAGGTTCCGTAATAGAGGGATCCACTTAACATACCCATTAACTTCACCTAACCAAATATCTTTATTACTTTTTTGGCACCAGAAATAACTTTGTTTTTCATAGGGTTAGTATGAACGATGAACGACAAAGTTATATTTGCGGTTTTTGTATATGTGATATATGTTTTAGCTCCACCGTAGGTGCGGTGACTGACGCACATATTGCTAATTAGTAAACATTAAGCAACTGCTACAAGTGAATTTAATTCAGTGTAAAATTTCTTGGCGAATCTAGCGCCGCCTCCCGTACTATGCGTCTGCCTGCGCGCCGGAACGTGCGAGGCGCGGCGTGCTCAAGGTGGACGGGAGGAGGGTGCGGCTAGTGCCGCGTGTCATAGACACAGACCACTTACATGGGCAGTGTCTTACATTAAAATTATAAGACAATAAGCGAAACATAATTGTGAAAATATAAACAGACACGCAGGGGGTCACGGGGTCAAAGTACTTCAAATGCACTGCATGCCCCACTGACATTTCAGTGTTAAGTACATAATAATTAATTTATTATCGCAGACACGACGTTTATAATAGTGCCCAAAATATCGATTGGCTGAAACAAAGCTACGGTGGTATATATTCCGAGGAGGTCTTCCTTCCAGAATTAAGTACACGGTAAAGGGGGACACTGAGGAGACTCTCCCAATGGTGGACACTACCTTAGTATGACATATTCGTGACTAGATATATCCCTGTGAATAGTCCAACAATTCTCAAAGTGGTTGATTGAATAATTTGACGATATCACCCAGGTAATCGTGATCACTATACGTATGAAATGATGAATTAAATGACATAAAAAATAAATAAATAACTAAGTATATTTCAAATAAATAGGTTTGACCGAAAAAGCTCTTGCAAAATCTTAATAACAAAATTTCTAAGACCCATTTAGCTAAAATGTCATGCGAGTCTGATAAAAAAATAGATTAAGACAACTATTTTTTAATATTAAATTTATTCTGTAGATGGCAATAGGCTCGCCCCCTATTACATTGGGACCTAAACATAAATGGCGAAATGCGGGTGTGTAATACACGTCTGCCTACCCCTTCGGGGATAAAAGGTGTGAAGTTATGTTATGTTAAATTTATTCTTTGCAATGTAAGTTGAGTAAAACCTAAAGTATCCGGGCTCCGACTTCATTGCATGTAGAAATAAATGCTCACTTTTATACTCCAAATATTGAACGGACAAAAAAGTATCGTTAACGTGAAAGTCCTTAAACAGAAATTGTTCCATTAACTTTTGTTTCATGTTCGAAATAAAAACTCGAATTGGAGAACCGGAAAATCTTCGCATAATTGCCAACCCGAGAAATATAATTAACTGTCATGTTCTCAATATCATTGTAACAGGACTCGATAGCGCCTGTCCCTTTTGTATTAACAATATTTTTTATGAAACTTCTCCGCAATCGCTCCGAAGATTTATTTATCAGAATTGTGTTAGTAAATATTATTTTGCTTTTCTTTTCTAAGAACAATTATTTTAGATAAATGTTTGTTTGCTACGGTAAATAAGATACGATTTTGGTTGTGTCATTTGATGATTGAGAAAAATACAGTTATAAGAAGAGTTCATTTGAGATATCTTCCTCAATATTTTGAAACCTAAAGTTATTTCAATCTGTGAGACTCACGTAATCTATTAATTTATTTATTATTTATTTATAGACTCACTCCTGTATCCCCGAAGGGATAGGCAGAGGTGTAATATTACACCCACATTTCGCCATGAATTTTTAGGAATTGTTTACGTAATCTATAGTTATATTAAAACTGGCTACTAAAATATGAGGCTGGTCCCTAGGCATTTGATTGTGGTCAGTACTTAAGCACTTATCACAGTCAATATGTGTAAAAAATATTCACAATTGACGAGATAGTCGAAACAAAAAGTATCTATGTCTAGGGTAATTCAAACGCTAACTCTTTACAATCATTTTTTGTAAATTTTCACCCATTCAGAATCGTAGCCGCAGCAGAGTTGCTTAACCTCACACTTCAGACAATATACTCCATCACAACTCAAAACTCCAAATTTTCATCTCAAATAAATTTCACTTGAATTTCATCAATAAAACTTTAACTGGACAATGGCTAGGATATAAAGCATATATACTGCTCTCATATTTAGTGTTCGGTCAATAATTTCCTAAGGGTAGTAGAGCCACTATTTCCGTCCTCTGTGTGGTGGCATTATCGCATATTCGATTTATCTTCTGTGGGTTCCGGTGAAGGAATTTTAGTGGTAATTATAGAGAGAATCTTATCAACAGCATTTTCTGTTGTACGGTCTATGTGTGGGTAGAGTTTTGGGACCCTTCCAAACTAGGACACGACTGGGAAAAAGTCTACACTTACAGTAAGACTGTTTGGCAAATTTGTCAGCTTTTCAACATTCTGTTGAAATAATAAATGTCGTAAAAGTGGTTCCATTGTCTTAGAATTGTTTTTTGTTAGGTACGTACATAGTGTTTTTTGGGATCTCCAACTATTTTTATTTTATTTTAATATCCTATTTAGTTTTCATTTATATCTTCTCATTATTTTAGGGTTTGTTAAAACCCATCACATTCAGTTCTTGGATTTATTATCAATATTCATGTTGAAAAGAGTTTGAACATACGGCAAAAATATAATAGTAACTGAGTAAAAAATAAACACTATTGAAATGGCTGGTACATCGTACCGCATTGAATTACTAAATAAAAACAACTATGACACTAGGAAAATTCAGGCTCAAGCAGTACTGATTAAATCTGGTTTGTGGAAATATGTAATAAATCCTAAGTCAACCACAAAAGAAGATTCTACTAGTGATTCACAGTACGAGGAGAGTGAACTTCTTCCCAGGTCAGAACTTATTTTAAACATATCATCTCAAGAAATAAAAAATGTTAAAAATTGTAAAACAGCTTATGAAGTATGGAAAAAGCTTGAGGATGCCTATGAAAGTAAGCGACTCACTAGGAAAGCTTCACTACTTAAAAAAATAATTGTATTGAAGTATAAGGAAGGCGATGATTTGAGAGAGCACTTGGATAATTTTATGGACACCGTAGACTAACTACATAACATGGATGTTGACATAAATAAAGATCTTTTATCCGTAATAATGCTTTACTCCTTATCATCAAAATTTGAAAATTTCCGCATAGCTATAGAATCACGAGACACGTTGCCTTCACCGGAGGAGCTAAAAATAAAAAAAAATTAGAAGAAACAGAAGCTCGTATATATACCGAAGATACTAAATTAAAAACCAACAGGCACCTTTTAAAATAAAATTGGAAGGTGCAGCGGATGCTGATTGGGCATCATGCTCTATTGATCGTCGGTCAGTGACTGGATACATTTTTACGTATGGCCGGACGCCAATAAGTTGGGAATCTAAGAAGCAAAGAACAGTTGCACTTAGTACAGCAGAGGCGGAGTACATAGCCCTAATAGAAGCATCAAAAGAAGCCATTTACCAGAAAAACTTGCTAAATGGACTTAACATAAAAACAGAGATAATAGATATTTATAATGATAACCAAGCCGCTCAAAAATTGGCCTATAATCCAATTATAAGTACTAAGTCGAAACATATTAGCATTAGGGAACATTTTATAAGAGATGCAGTCAAAAATGTACATGTAGATGTCAAATATCGTCCTACAGAAGACATGGTGGCAGACATTCTAACAAAAGCTTTGCCAGCCCCAAAATTTATCCAACTTAGGACAAAGTTGAATATCGTCTAATTTCGTGAGGCGGAGTGTTGAAAAGAGTTTTAACATATGAAACTCTTTGGACACGAAATACAACAAGTTTTCATAAAGAACATTTTTACATGTTTTTGTCATTATTCTATTGTCAAAAGAAAAACATTGTGATTGTAAATAAAATATTGAATTTAATTTATTATATTCAGTTAATAAAAACCAACAATTCATTTTACTAAACAATTTTGTAGCACATACAGTGATATTTTCAGACTAAGTTGGGATTGCAATGAATTTCTACGTATTTAATTAATAACGATTAAAATGACATGTGAGTCATTAAACATTTCCTCAAACCATGTTTGTTATTTTCGGTATGATTTTGAAGGCAAAAAGCATTGTTATGCCATGAAATTAATTCGAGCCTTTCTTTTTCGGATAGAAGGAATGAGAAAGAAAGTAATGAATAGTGTCTGACCAGCATTTTCATCCACTGAAAAAATAACTAGTCCGTGTGGTGACGGATTAAGAATACGAAATGTCACCACCCCATATCATCCCATGGGTGTCGTAAGAGCCGACAGAGGGAGCATATTATGCAGAGAATAGCACTGTAGGAGAAGGAAAACTTGATACAAACCTTATGCATGGTATAGTAGGCCAATTCCTCCTTTCAAAGGAGAGGCCTAGTCCAGCAGTGGACTGTTAAAGGCTGATGATGAAAAGAAAAAATACCTCAGTCATTCCTACTTTCTAGACAAGAAGAAACAGAAAATAATGTGTCTGAACTTTTTTATGAGATAGGGGATAAAATGGCAGATGCATCGCCTGATGTAAAGCGATCACCACCGTCCATGGACACCCACAACGCCAGGCGAATTACAAAGTTACTGGAAAGACATAAGAGGAGAATCAAAATGAGGGAGAAGGAAAAGCTGATAGAGCCTCCGGCACTCTTGATCACCGAACAGAACGCAACAGTATAGTTACCTTTACTTTACTTCAATATTCTGAGAGAGGGTAGTACTTGCCCGGTCGAGCCCGTCCAGTCATGCTGAAATGAGTAAGGTCTACTACCTTTAAACTTTGCCCGCATTTACGGCCGCGTGGGAGTCAGTTATTGCCATCAAAAGTAACCTATGTCACTTGCCAACCTCCTGAATCTCCACACACAACTCATACCATACCTCGTTTCGTTGTGACATGAAATAAGTACAAAACAAATAAACTTCCGCATGTATAATATAATAATGGATTATAAGAAAAAGAATAGTTTTGGTATATTAATAATGAGTGAAATCGAAATACGTTACTGCAAACTCCTTTACTTTGAACACTATAATGGACAGTTGATTAGTGCGGTCTTTTAGTACTTTTGATTTCACGTTTGATCAATGTTTAGTCCAAAATCGCTAGGTCAATAGCCCTTACTTCAAATGATATTTTTTTTAATGTATTTATATTGAAGACTTTCTCATCTTTTTTGCTAGATCTAACAAAACTCTACCTGAGAAATGTGTGCATTCGCATAGTTGCTAACCGGGATATATTTGAATTTAATAATGTAGTGATTATTTTTCAACTCTACAGCCCAAAACGCAAATGTTATGCCATGGTCATTTCATTGTTATGGTGGTGTTAGAGGGTACCAAAATGAACCAAATATGTACACATACATATCTTACCAGCCAGGCTTAACCCATAGAGTAACATATATTGTGATGAAATCAAAAAAATTAATGATTAAATCATGTTAAATAGATAACTCGCTCAAAGGGACAATGCCTGACCTACGCACACTCCAAAAATACTGGTTCTAAATTGAAATTAAACTACAGTTTACGGATTTTATCGCGTTATATAACTTTCACTGGTTATTTGTTATTACATTTAAACAAATAACCAGTGAAAGTAATATAACGCGATAAAATCCGTAAACTGTAGTTTAATTTCAATGTGTAACATTCGCGTAAACCCAAGAAAATATTATACTAATTCTAAAAGTAAAAAAAGCCATGATATATGTATCATGGCTTTTTTACTATGTTATATGTATTATATCATGTATGATATATAAATCAAAGATCAAATACATACTACCAAAAAGAAACTCACCAAACCACAATAACAATTCCCAACCCATTACACCAAAAGTAAAAATCCATAACGAAAAAAATCCATAACGAAAAAAATCCAAAATTTTCTATTTTCCTTTGAGTATTTTATTCAGCAGTTTTATAGACTTGGCCCGACCGGAAGGGTCTTGGGCTCGTATTCTATAATTACATCCTAAGGGTCCGGTGAAACAGCCTCTCTTTTACATATTCATAGGGGAAATTGACTTCCGTCCTGACGGAAAAAAATCGTTCGACGGTAAAAAGTTCTATATACCTTTTGTGTTTGTAAACAAGGCCTTCGGCAGTATTGATTTCAAGTCTGATAGTCAAGTAGTTGATCTGTAGATGCAATTCATTTTTTACATCTGATTTTGCCTTATCCCGTGGGAATTCGGGAAATCCTTTCTAGAACGCTCCTCAAGGAACATACATGCCAAATTAAAGCTTCCTCTACCCAATAGTTTTGGAGTACATCCTTATGCTCTCTAAAAATATACATTACAAATTTTAGCTTCTAGCACTCAATTGTTTTGATTGTGTGTTGCCTGTCAGTCAGCAGTAACGGAAGAATTTTAAAAATATAGATTTGAAGAAGTTGTCTTTTTCCTTTTTGGAAGAGATTTTTTATCAAGTTTTCTAAGGCTTGTTGACTACAATATTCGTACAACGGACTCACGATATATCCAAACAGATAAGACAGAAACAGGTAGAATTTAACACATCCAAAACATGTACTTACTTCAAAGACCACGTTTCATATCACAAACTCTAAAATTTTATTACCCATCGGCGATATATAAAAAGTAATAGTTAAGAAATACTTAAGTTTGTTTCCATTCCCAGCAATTTAAAATAAAATTATTATAGAACACTATGCAGCAAAGTGAATTCGAAGTAGGTGTCTGTCTAAACCATCGCAGGTAGAAATATTTTACAAGCTACGAAAAATGCAACTCTAATGACAAAAAATGTACGCCTTTAACAAACTCCTCAGCAATTAAATACAAGGTGATATCATCATCAGCCTCCATCAGTCCACTGCTGGGCGTCCTATGGCACGCGAATGAGTTCGGCGTTCAGCTTTCTTCCTACTGTCACTGCCCGCGGCCCTACGAATATCATCACCCACCTGGCTACGGGGCGCCCTACACTACACACCTGTGTAAGCAGAGGTGTAATATTACACCCACATTCCTACTTTATAGGAAGCGAGTCTATTGCCGTCACCGGGCACATTGTCAAATTCCGTGCTGCTACTGAGAATTCGGAAAAACTCAATACTACTTTTGCCCGACCCGGGAATCGAACCCGGGACCTTTCGATCAGAAAACGCATATGCTATTCACTAGTCCACGGAGGCAGCACTTTATAATGTAATATACCTAGTTCTAATAGATTTCACTTCAAGATTCATGATTCAAACGAAATCGATGGCTTTCAGAATTCCATGCTTGACCAAATTGCTAAAGATCAAACTCAAGAGGAAATAACGTTATGGAATCACTTTGAAACCTGAGCATTCACTTGAAATGCTCAGGTGCAATAGAGCAATCAGCGCCATAATGTTACACTTTTTCATAGTAACCGTTGGTAGATATCATATAAAAAAATAAACACTGAAAGAAAATGACGCGTTTCCGTTAAATTTAATTTTAAAATAAATGTATTATCTACCCCATTTACTTTAAAATATGATAATCGTCGTCGGAATCAAAGCCACCGCAATAAAAATACATTCACGAATTGTATTTATTGATAGCGTAATGTGAATGGCTTGATAATTGATTAATTATTGCCGGGTTAAGCTTCTGAGGAATTCGATATTAAATTGGTCCAATAATATCATGTTACTATTAAACCTGAAATAATTCGTAGCTTTCCAAAAGCCTTTTAAAACCAAATAGCTACGAACCCCTTGCTTTATTTATAATCTACCCCTTCTAGCTAATGTGTTTGGCTAGAAGGTATATTAAGTGTTGTTGACCCAGGGAGCTTTGTGATAGCTCTCGTAAGTCAACGAAAGTTAGTATCTATTAAATATGCAAAAATAAAGGTATAATCATTACTGGTCCAGTATGCATACGATTGATGATAAATGAAGGTCATGCAGTCACAAAAGGTATAAAATACAATTATTTATCGCTTTGGGGGAGAAATAATAATATAATCTGTGCCGTGATGCAAAAAAAGATTTTTGTGATATCAGCTCGTAGAGTTTGATTCAAATATTAAATTAGATTGGCCGGAGACAGCCTTTTACAGTCCAAATTTCCTTTCCTTATTTGCGTCACAATGAAACCTGAGTGAGTTAATAGGCGGATTTCATCTTTTTTTTATAGTAATAGGCGGCAAACGAGCAGCCGGTTCGCCTGATGGTAAGCAATTACCACCGCCCATGGACACAAGCAACACCAAAGGAGTCATAAGTGCATTGCCGCCTCTCGGGGTTGGGAACAGAGATGGGACGAAGAGTGGTATGACAAGGAATAGGGGATAGGGCTTCCGGCACTCTCACTCACCGAACTAAACACAACAGTTTAAATACTGTTACTTTACGTCGATTTCTGAGGGTAGTACTTCCCCGGTCGCAATTTATGCTAAAATCAGCAAGCATCTACTACCTATAAAGTATCTACGTGTAAAAAGCTGGTCAGTCGGGTTAAATTTATGTCAAGTTTTCCGTTTTCCAAATGTAGGAAGGGGTAGGAAGAGGTGTATTACACACCCACTTTTCGCTAGTTATGTTTCGGTCCCAATGTAATAGGGAGCGAGCCTATTGCCATCTACCGGGCACATTATTAAGCTAGCGATAATTAACATATTTAATACACAACTTCGAATAGTAAGAGGTGTGTGCCCGGGATAGCTGGGGATCGAACCCGAGACCATCGTCTCGGCTGTCCGTTACGTACACATTATTTGCTTTGTCTATTTTCCTTAGTCACCTCATACGACAGCGAAATGAAATGCTATAGTGACAGTTTGTATTTTCAATGCGTCACCACCAGACGCTGGTATAGTGCAAATACCTCTAACCTTGTACGCCATCAGGGCAAACACGATCTCTTTGTCAAGAATTTATAGTAAGTACAACAGTCTATAGTAACTAGAGAAATTTGATATATAAAACCCAGCAAGGGCGTATTGGTGGCATAATAATACAGGGTACCCTAATTTCCCCATGTGGTGTACTATAGGCAGGAGTGGAACATTGTATTAATTGTATTTTCATACTAGCTTCTACCAATGGCTTCGCCTTCGAAGAGGTTTGTTTTTTAAGATTATCTTTGTCATGAAATATCCCTTTGACAGTCATTCTGAGGAAAAGGTAACATTCTGTCAATTCCGAACTCCAAATATGAAACGCCCAGTGTTGCATACCACCGGGATAAAAATTTGGAGCCCACACAATGTAAAATAATAAATGAATTATGGGAAAATATCCCATTGTAGTACAATTAATTTAACTTATGAGAGCTAGACGTAATAATATTTTTAGAAGTTGTACTTTAGGTATATAGTTTTGTAGTCAGTGGACTTCAAAACATGTGAATGAACTTGGCAAAAATATAAAGGGAAAGATATAAAAGGGTATGTATATCTTAGATTACAAAGAAAACTGTCGAACTCTACTATAATTTAAGCATAAATTGCAACTCTTTTTGAAGATACTTAAAGGTATAAATCTTTTCAAATTTCTGAGACTAACTTATTTTACCACAATACAATATTATTTTTGTTTGTAGTTTTCAAACAACAATCTCAAGACCCAAAAGTTTACAATAGGTGTCTACTTAAATTTCTCACAAATTACTTGAAGCGAAATTGTCCAAACAACTCGAAATAACCATGATTTAAAACATTTTGAAAATCAATCCCAAACGAAACGCAAAAGTTCTGCAAACTTTTCAATCAAATCTGTTCGCAATAAGTTCTCGGCTAAACAAAAATTGGTCGTTCGGAAATATTTTACAAATCCGTATACAAATTATTTTGTATATTTTTTGCTGCTATGGATGTACAGATAAACTGGTACTGTAATTTAGGTGACAGCCATTTTCTTCGAATTATTACGTTAATATTGCTGTAGTTGCAAGTTGAAACGAAGTTACTCTTATTCAACAATATTCTTTTTAGAGCTTTTAGTTTATATTATCATCATCGTCATGCTGTTATCCCAGGGCTTTCAAGCCTTTCGGCTTGGAGCCTAGGGTTGGCTATTCTAGTTTCATCATCATCGGCCCTGAATAACTTCGAAAAGTCATTGGTGCGCGGCGTTTTAGTTTAGAATAATTATCTTTCCACAGGGCAACTGCTATATTACCTCGACAGCTCAAATGGATAGCGACATTCTATGGCTAAGACCACTATCAGTATATAGAAGTCAGGACGACTATCTTGATGACAACCGGGACCGAGTGCTTCATCAACATCATCATCAGCCTGCCTTATTTGATATAGGCCTCTCCAATGGCACGCTACTGAGCCCGATTTTCGGTTTTCGTGTCCAACCCCTGCCAGCTACTTTGCTTAATGTGCTCTAACTCGACAAGCAGACTTATACTCATTCACTACCTTCGTATTACAAACACTTACATACAATTACGAAAATATAACATTTTGATATAATAATATATTTTACGACAACTTATCAGAATGTTCATCTTTTCATTGTTACTCCCCTCACAGCTGTCGGAAAGACTGACACTTCACAAAATCAGAACATTTCTGGTAAAGATAAAACTTCAGAATATTAAACAACTAGCCGCCCGCGGTGATGTCGCAATGTGTAGTAAATATTGGACTGAATGAAAATAGTTCGTTAATCTTCTAAGCAGAGCCGGTACTAGGTATATAAAAGCTTCACTTTAATCCAGTTATTAGTCAAATTCATCCTACGATCAACTTTGTTACTATTCCTACCCCAGCGACCAGCTTTAACACAGTCTTGCATTCCGCAAATAAATATATAAATAAATTGTAGGTTTTCATTAAGTCGGAACTTCTAGAATGATCTTATATAAGCTATATTATCGATCAAATCCTGCTTATTTTGTTCAATCAACTCCGACAATAAAAGAGAAAATGACTTGTTTTATATCAAAATAAGCACCGTTATGAAATAAACATACTACAGCAAAAATATATCCGAAGCAAAAATTGTAAAAAAGCAATTTGTATACAAATGAAATTTGAATCATAACTTCGCCGACACATTGGTCGCAAACATTTGAACAAACCCTTTATAGATTGGTATTGAGCGCTTTTTCACTGACCGATACGACAACGACCCGACTTTAGGAGGCTTTAGGAGATAAAAAAAATTATTTTGCACGCATTTAAGCTCAACAAATCTCATTCGTGAAGGATTGCAATACGACCATGAAGGCTTAGCGCTCCTTTTTTCCTCTTTTGAAGCCAAGAAAGCAGCCACGTTGACTTCATTGTTGGAAGCAACATTATGTATTTATGCGTGCAAGTTTTCGGGCACGCAGGGCACGATATAAGATGGTACATCGTTTGCCTTGCACCGCACGAGCAAGTGAGATCGTTACAGTCCGAAAGTCCCCATCTCAACATTCAAATATTGCAATATGCGTTCCCTTGAAATCTGGCAACCAGTTATGGCCTTAATGTTTGAAAGAGATACGAAGCAGCCTTACAAATCTTGTGTAGTTTTGGTGCCGACAAGTAGAACCGCTATTGGGACCGCGGTCCTGCATGTGAATATTTACTTTCATTCACATAATGTATTATAGGCTTAGTAGTATTATAGGCTTCATGCATGGAATGTCTAATCGATGTTATTCAAATAAATAATGTAATTCATACGAATTGTGTGTACAAAGACACGATACCGGCCTACATATTACTCCACTGGTGTTCAAGTACCCGGTGTCATATCGTATCGGCAATATCATATTGAACAAGTCGTACCGGCAAGTGAAAAAGCATCCAATGGCTTAAAACATAAACTGACAATTTATTTTCGCTACGTACGACTGACAATATTATACGATAATCCGCTCTGCGGTTTCTGTTTTAAGTATGTCGTTGTAATACATTTTTAAAGAGATGCACGTTTTATGGTGTAAATATGTGACACGATGTGTAGGCAACGGAAACAGAATTTTGATAATGGTGGCGGTTATAATGTGTCCGTTTATGTGCATAAAGAGTTTGTATATGAGCTTCACTATATATTTGTTTATTCACTAATGTGTGTGTTCCTGATTAGTAGGCAGTCAGATTGTAGGTTCAATTCTCAGACAGGACAAATCGACCCGAATATGTACGTCTGACTAAAATTGCTATCAATAATATATATGTATGTATTTGTTTTTTTTTTAATGTAGAATGTAGATAATGCTAGCAAGGAATAATTTCTATAACAGAGGCAACTTTACAAAAATACCATTAACACGATAAGTTCGAAACATGGCTTGAAACACCCTATCCGTATCTCGTCTTTATATCGGAAGAGAAGACTTTAGTCTTTATATAAGAAAAAACTTACACTTCTCTGTCGTGCGGGAGGCGTAACATCCATCTAGTCCAGTGTAGGAAAGAGATAATTATATATCTGAGATGTGCTATTGATTTCTAGTTCTGTGGTACGCCAACCTTAATGCCGGGTTTCTTAGACCTCGTGCCGCACTGAACAAATAATAATTCTAACACAGTGCGAAACGAGTTTGCGAGCCCCTTGTACCCAGCGCACCTCGTACCGCACTCTACGCTAGCTTCACGCGGTTAGTGTTGTGCAGCGCATTCGAGGCTGCGCACGCGATTTAGTAAGATTGCTGCAGATTATGTCGAAACGTTGCCGGAATAAGTTAATTAAGGAGGAAGGTGAAGAAAAACCGGTTGGTGAATCTGAGTCAAAATCAGGAACTAGGAAGATATTTCAAAAACAGGTCAGTCACAAATATAATTACTCCGTCTATGTAAATGTTATAAGTAAATAATTATGTCAAGTATGTTCTTCCTAACTCTACTCGACTCTACCTTACTCTTACTTTAATCTACTCAGCTCGTCCTACTTTTCAGAATCCACTGCAAGCAAAGCACATCATCTCGAAAAAGGATCAAAGAAGCGGACATGTGTAGGATGTTATGAAAAATGCCGCAAATTCTTAACCAGTCGTGAGGCTGACAAAAAAGTAACGAACAGTACTCACAGAATGCACTGGTTGCAAAAAATATTATTGTTTGAGCTGTTTCAATGAAAAGCATCCATAAGTTTGATAAATAAATACAATTAAATAAAATCGATGTTTATTTTCCCATCACTAAATAACACGAAAAACTGCCATTTTGTAGTGCGGTACGGGGCTCATCAGATCCCACATTTTATTTTAGCCATAGAATCTAAACTAGCTAATCTAACCACAGGCGGTAATATTTAGGTTAATCAACTCATTGTTAATAATAATCACGACAAAAGCCGTACACTTTGTCTTATTTGGCGCCAAAAAAGGATTTTGGTCTCCTACGTTGTTTGGTGGGGTTTAATATGCCTCGTGCCACCACAATATCTGATATTATGGTGGCACGAGGCATATTAAACCCCACCAATATAAATGAAATATATGATAGATAGAGGACAAGGTTTAAAACGACTCGTAACGCAGTAATGGAAAGTACAGATAAATCTGTGTCGCAGGGCACTTGTTAATGAATATCTACAAGAGTCAGTGTTAAGTAGCAAGGCTACCATTTAAACAACTATGTTAACCATGTGGTACCTATAAATGTAAAATTAATGAAATATATTTTTATTGCATATCAAGATAACAACCTAGCGAAATAAAATAAAATATTTTTTTTCTAACTATACTTTTCTAGGAACTAACACGGTCAACTGATCCGAAAGAAAGCAGAGCTTGTATCAGTTTTTTCGTCTCATTATACTTATTAGGTACATAAAAGCTGACTGAAACAGACTTGAAACTATGTACCACAAATCCTGGCTATAAATTGAAACCTATTCCTAAACCGTCCAGCTTCAAATCTTTCCTTTTAAAAATCCTCCCACGTTCCACAGCCCCCACCATTCTGCCAGTTTTACTACTATTTACCAGGTCGACATTGTAGATGTAAGAGCAGTAAACAATGTAATAAAACCGCTAGGGACCTATCGCGACGCGATTAGTGGTTCATGAATAAATTTACGCCATTTTTGAGGACACAGCTCTGATAGTATTTAGCGGGGAGAAATTTTAATACGATGTTTTATAGCCAAGTAAATTTATTCTGTAGTTTGTTAGTAGAATTATAATTTGAGATTGAAGTTTAGCCTTATTCTAATGTCATCCAAATTCTCTCAGGGGACTAGTTGTAAGAGGATTGTATAATTATTTTGGATACACTATTCGAATCGTTTAAATTGTTAACTATTACTTGCCCTCGGATAGTACGTTAAGTCACCTTGAAGAGATCAGGCAGTCTGAATAGGTATACTAAGACATAAAATAGCCCTATCCCTATAGGGTTGCGAGGGTAAGCTGTGGAAAAGCTAATAATTATTATTCCAAATCTTGACTGACAAAAAAATACCTGAGCTACAAGGGGTTGAACAATGAGTCTTGGATCTAACCCAGATAATGCAAGGACAGTGATGAAATGTATTCTACTCTACTGATATTTATTGAAAACATGAATGACTACTAAAAGAGAGGACGGCAAAATGCAAATGGGTGTTCGACTCGCGCATTGAAAGTTTCATACAACAAAAATAATGTACAATTTATTCCGTACAGCGATGTAGTACATAGTAACACCACGTTCAATACTCAAAATACAAATTTATGTAAGCTTGTCATTGTAAAAATATTTTTACGTATCCTCTTTTACACTGCCTGCACTGTTCCCATTAATACTAAGAGTCGGCGCAGAATATCTTTCTCTTCCATTCTCCCTTATCAGACGTCATCTGAACTTCCACTACCTAGTATCTTCTTGGGTTTACGCGAATGTTACACATTGAAATCAAACAACGGTTTATGGATTCTATCGTGATATATTGATTTTAAAGATTAAATTAAATTTGACTTCTGGTGGACGTAGAAAGTATGGCTGTTGAGTGTGCTTACGAAAATTTTCAAAATTATAAATGTGTTGTTTTCGGACAATAAACGTCTAAAACAAACTTTGTGTGTATTTTCACTTTCAACCCACAAATTATTTGACTAAATAAACTATTTTAACTTTTTAAAACATTTAAACTAATGATCTAGATAGTAGGTATCTTATACACATTATTTTATTATTACTAGCCGACGTTTCAGTTTCATTACAGGAACCGTGGTCAAGGCAGACTCCACTACCTATCCAATTATGTCATCCTTCACACAATCCATCTATATTCATTTTGGTCTCCTTCTTACTTTATATCCATATGATTTTCATCCCTTCCACAGGCATCATATGCCTATACCAAGACAATCGATATCTTTTCAACTTTTCATGCAAAACACGAAGTATCATCAAACAAATTTGAAGGTAGTAGAGCCTTGCTGATTTCAGCGTGAATGGGCCGGCTCGACCGGGGAAGTACTACCCTCTCACAGAAAATCGACGTAAAGTAACAGTACCTATATTGTTGCGTTTCGTTCAGTGAGTGAGAGTGCCGGAAGCCCCATCCCCTATTCCTTCTCCCTCATACCACTCCTCGTCCCATCCCTTTTCCTAACCAAAAGGGCAGTAACGAACTTGTGACTCTTGTGGTGTTACTTCTGTCCATGGGCGGTGGTAATTGCTTACCATCAGGCGACCCGTCTGATCGTTTGCCGCCTATTACTATAAAAAAAACAAATTTTACGTATTTGGCATCTTATTAATTAGACCTACAAGTTTCATATTTTTACACCAATGAACACTGGAACTAAGTTTTACATAGTAATGAACAACTTGATACCTCGAGCGTTCTTGAAAGAAAAGGGTCTGATGGACAACAAACGATCTTATTATATATTAACGGTCCGTTTACTTTTTGAGGTACATAAGGGCGTAAAGGGTTAAAGAAATAAGTAAATACAGCTATAAGAAGTCATGAGCATGACCTTTGCAACCTTGAAGGCTTAAACTTGTAGTGGTTTAAACGGTCGCCACGCTATTTAGCACTGTTGTACGTTCGATCCCATATACAGATCAATGTACTGTTGGAGCAGTGGTTTGAGCGGCCGCCTCGTCGCTTGACATAGCGCCGTGTGTTGTGGGTTCGATCCCCGCACGAGACAAAACTTTGTGTGATTCATAAATTGATGTTTCGAGTCTGGGTGTTCATTGTGTCCGTTAGTTGTATGTTTGTAAAGTCCCCCGCAACACAGGATTTAGTCCTAGTGCGGGAGCAGTCTTAAAAAATATGTTCGATCCCCATACGGGACAATTTGCTATTCATGTATTGTTGTTTCGAATCTGAGGCCCAAATCTCGTAATTATATTTGTTCAAAATGCAGTTTTCGTCTAGTCTCGGTGTCATACATGTACGTATTCAGATAAATTAACTAATATTTGATAGATATCGCGAATTGATTGTAAATTGAACGAGGTGTCAAACTATGTGTCAACGTCAAACTATATTATGTGTCTGACGATAATGACATTAAGTGTACCAGAATACCAATTGTGAGTCAATTTAAAATCCAATCGCATTTCGTTCAAAATACTGTGTCGATGTCAGATAAAATACCAGAATTGGCCTTCCGTTCTGTGTATCCGTTGATGGAATGTCTATAAAGTTTCCCGCGACACGGGATTTAAAGTACGCTATTCCAGTTACAAGATAGGCCTTGTGTTTTCGGGGAATTCGCAACCAAATTAAGCACGATACGGGGTCACATCGTGGTTACGTCAATAATTTAAATGTTGTACCATAACTCGTTATTAAATTTAGGTACGTCTTTCAGATTCAATAGCAGCGATAGCCGAGTGGAGAAACTGACAGACTGCTCGGGTTCAAATCCACGGCGCGCACCAATGACTTTTCGAAGTTAAGTGCGTAATAAATTGTTAATTATCGCTAGCTTATTGATGAAGGAACACATCGTGAGGAAACCCTCATGTCTGAGAGTTCTCCATAATGTTTTCGAAAGACATGTGAAGTCTGCCAACCCGCACTTGGCAAGCTTGGTGGGCTATGGCCTTACCCTCTTCATAGTGAGAAAAGGCCAGTGCCCAGCAGTGGGACAATATATAGGGTTGATGTTAATAAGTCTTTCAGAATTATACCCTCACAATGAGTTTCAATAATTTGCGCCAGTTTCATCAAAATCCTAACATGCATCACCCATTCCTAACATGTACCTATTATTATTCTTTAGTATTCTGTTTCATTCAAGGACGAAACAATGTAACCCGTCATAGTCAACATATCTTTAATTTCGCGCCACAAAACCAGGTTTCCCGCTTTCCGCCTCCAGTCACAAAGTAATTGAAATAGAATATCACAAAACCTTAACAGTATGTTCATCCATATACCGTACAATCCATTCCAAACCCAACCTTGTTCTTATACTTTTAAAGTTCATATTCATTTGTACAGAAGATGATTGCCAAGCAAAATTTTCATAGGATTGTAGATACAGTGAACCCATCCCGCGAGTCGTTAGGGTTTGAAAATTCTGAAGCAACGTCACTGGGCTTATCGCTGACGTTTTGAAGTTTGGTTTTTTGATACCTAAGCCGAATGTTTTAAAGAATTTGGAAAGCTAAAGGTAAGATTCGTTTATTGGATTGGAATTATTTTGGATGATAAACCACGGCAAAATCCTTTCAACAGCGTCTAGTAGTAAATGAACTACTAAAATTGTATGTAGGTATGTAATATTTCCTGCCTTAGAGTATACAAAATCTCCAAACGGGCAATGATCTAGATATAATAATGGAACTGAAAAGCTTTTTTTTTTATTTGCGTTCTTTTGCCTCCAAGTTGCTTCAAAAGTCAACCAGAAATTTAAGTGCAATTTTTGTAGACGATGATGCCTTTACAAAAACAACCCGAAAAGGGTCATCGCCATATTGCAGCCTTAGCCACCTTAACCGTTATACCTTCCTCTACTTTCGTTAACCACCTATTTTTTTACTGAACCGAAGTTTTGCAACCTATCTTTAAGGGTTTTTGCCAATGTTGGGTGCTTGTCCCTAGGCAGGGTTTTTGTGGCTAAATAGAATATACCCATATTATTGCTAGTCACCACAGAGTGATATAAACAAAAAAATATTGGAGACACTGTCCCGAATCACAGTCATCCAGTTTTGGTTGGTGGCTTTACCGAGTCTTATCTCTCTTAAGGCAGACGATAATACAATAAGTAATGTTATCATCTTCTCATTTATCATGGCGGATTCAAAACAAGTATAATTATAGAGAGATATTCTAACAAAGTTAATTCACGTAATTATTCGAGTCAAGATTCATTTATTTCTCTTTAACCGTTAATTAATGTTGTCTCTAATTGAAGGAAATTAATTTTATTATGAATATCGAAGCACTAGGGAGACAATGTGAAATATCATCTTCGTTTGTTTATTTAGGTACGTTTTAAGATGATATTTATAACTTTTGTAATTATTTGAATAACGTCTTCCAGTTTTAGAAATCATTCTTGTTTTAGACTCTATGTAGGACCATAGACTGACCTCATAAGGGCAGGAGTGAACTTGCAGGTTTCCCCGAGATAGTGCCGGGTAGGATAAGGCGAAATGAGAGCAATAGTGGCCGCCTCCTGTACCCTGTTCCTCCCCCGTCTTTGTCGGAAGTGGCGGTGTTCTTGGTGGTGATTAGCAACACATAGTCTTGCTCAAATTTTCTCTTGAGCCAAATATCTGAAGGGATTTTTCCATCCCGTAACAAAAAAGGGCTACAAACTGGCGTGCTGGGCTAAATGACTTAGCTCATCCAGACTAGTTGAAGTTCGTGGGTTCAATTCCCAATTAAAACAAATCTGTGTGCCATTAGCAAGATTATTTATTTTATGAGGCTAATGTATCTACATATGTGTATATGGATGATTATGTTTACCAGCTATCTGGTTTAAAAAGTACAAGCTCTGCTTAGTTTGCGATCAAAATAAATGATAGTGTGTGATGGGATAGGACTATTTGAACAGTAGTACGATGACATCCATCACATTTCTTCGTATATAATCGTTAGGTTACAAACTAGACCAGAATCAGAATCTCGAAACTACTTAAGAGTGGACTAAGGGATAAAATGGATGTCGCGTTCGAAACTTTGCCATAAGCAACTTTTAATACCATTCTTCTTATACGAATGAGGCGTATAAGAAGAAGGGCATGAAAGTGAATGTAAGTAAGACTAAGGTGATGGTCATAGAGAGGGAAGACAGTATAACTGAATGTAACACAATGATAGGAGATGAAAAAGTGGACCAAGTGAATGAGTTTGTGTATTTAGGGTATATGTTTACAAGAGATGGCAAATATGAGGGAAAAGTTGAAAGGAGAGTGAAAGCAGGAAATAGTGTGAATGGCGCCTTACAGTCCATCATCAGTAACGAAATTGTCCCAAATAAGGCTCGCCTTGAGCTTGATAAAGATTGAGAAAGGAATGTTGCGATGGTTTGGACATTTGGAACGGATGGAAGAAAGAAGAAATACGAAAGAAGTGTATCGTGTAAGAATGAATGGAGATGTCGGTAGGGGACGCCCAAGACAGACGTACGCCGACCAAATAAGTGACGCACTAAAAAGGGTCAAATTATAAGTACCCATAACCGGCGAGCATGTATGACGAGGTTAATGAATGTCGAAGAAGCGAAAAAGGTGTGTTTGAACCGGAGCATTTGGCGTTCCATTGGGGTAGGCAGAGACTATGTTCTCTGCCTTCCCCAATGGAGACAGGCATGACGATAGATAGATAGATAGATGAAAATTATGAATCTTAAAATAATCCCAGCCTCAGGCAGAAACTGCCATTTCAAGAAAACGAAACCGCCGCTAATTTGACTGTAAGACAACTATTACAAGTATAATATTATTTTCAAAGCTTCCAAATTCACTCAGAAAACACACAAAATTCATTGTATATTCATAATATAACTTGCCGGTGTTATTCGTATAACGAGGAATATACCCACATCAAAAACGTTGACAACTGACAATCCAACAAAATAATAGTCTGTCATATTCCTTATTATGTATCTCTATAACGAGGTGTCCGGCTCCAGAAAGGTCATAGCAACCTTTCGTTTTTGGACAGTTTATTTTTATGTTTTCTGTGACAGATGCGTAATGTTTTGTGGTGGGAATTATTTACAACATAGACTGTTAGGCCAGATTTCAATAACATGTGGTATGACTTCAGTCACCTGTAATATCTTGTAGAAGTACGGTTCTTTACAAAATAGTGCACCACACCCCGACAACATTTTGCGCGAGCGACTATGTACGAGTATCTTGCTGTGTTCTGTCACTGACCCACCACTGGTGTGTGTCTAATAATATGTCTTCTGTATAGGTATATATAATAATTAATGCGTTACTGATTGACAAACAGACAATGCAGCCTATGGGTGCAATAAGCTCGAATTTGGTATGTAAGTCTCGCCACGGCCACGAGTCAACTCGTGACCACGGCTGCTGTAAGCCACGCCGAAGCGTCGAGGGGAGTAGAGGGTACTTTACCTTTATTTCAAATAATAAGGAAACATTGACCTGTTACCTAAATATTATGTTGTGTACAAGTCACGAAAGCTTAAAATTCTTCACAATGTAAATTATTGGCAGCCTTAAACAGATTAAAGCTATAAACGCATTAAAAACTATACACTCCAAATTGTTAACCAGCTACTTGGCAACTGATGCCCTGAATCTGTATCTCATATTTGTCTTATGATTATAACCAAAAGTTAAATTGAAGTGATATTTTCTTTGCTGGAAAGAGTCAAAACGACAAACAGAACCTATGATTTTGCCTTTTGTGGTCATTAAAACTGCTTTTAAATTTTCTTTTGGGATATATATATATATATATGGACATTGCTCGTATCATTCATCCACCCACAATACTTCAGTACATCCGTGAACATGGCGCTTGCAACAGTGTTGAAAATATCGGTTACTTAAAAATAAGGTTCGGTGGTATATAATGTATATGCAAAAAAACAATCTACAATTTAATAAAAATCTAAACTGCTTTGCTTCTTGTAACTAACCACTTTACTCAAAGTGCTTAGTTGAAAATCTTACGATACTACCCAGGTTTCAAAACATGTAGAAATAAATGCTCATTTTAATACTCCAAATATTGAACGGACAAAAAAGTATCGTTAACAAAAAAGTCCTCGAACAGAAATTGTTCCATTAACTTTTGTTTCATGTTCGAAATAAAAATTTGAATTGGAGAACCCGAAAATCTTCGCATAATTGCCAACCCGAAAAATAATTAACTGTCATGTTCTCAATATCACTGTAACAGGACTTGATAGCGCCTGTCCTCTTTGTATTAACAATATTTTTTTATGAAACTTCTTGGCAATCGCTCCGAAGATTTATTTATCAGAATTTTGTTAGTAAATATTATTTTGCTTTTGTTTTCTAAGAACAATTATTTTAGATAAAAGTTTGTTTGCTACGGTAAATAAGATACCTTTTTTGTTGTGTCATTTGATAATTGAGAAAAATACAGCTATGAGAAGAGTTCATTTGAGATATCTTCCTCAATATTTTGAAACCTAAAGTTATTTCAATCTGTAAGACTCACGTAATCTATAGTTATATTAAAATCAGCTACTAAAATATGAGGCTGGTCCCTAGGCATTTGATTGTGGTCAGTACTTAAGCACTTATCACAGTCAATATGTGTAAAATATACAATTGACGAGATAGTCGAAACAAAAAGTATCTATGTCTAGGTAATTCAACGCAAACTCTTTAAAATCATCATTATCATCATCATCAGCCCATTATACTGTCCCACTGCTGGGAACGGGCCCCTTTCCATTATGAGAAGGTTAAGGCCATAGTCTACCACGCTGGCCAAGTGCGGGTTGGCAGACTTCACATGTCTTTCGAAAACATTATGGAGAACTCTCAGACATGCAGGTTTCCTCACGATGTTTTCCTTCATCGTTTAGCAAGCAATAATTAACAATTTAATACGCACATAACTCCGAAAAGTCATTGGAGCGCGCCGTGGATTCGAACCCAGACCCTCTGCGTAGCAGTCTGTCGGTCTCTCCACTAGGCTAGGCTTTAAAATCAATTTTTGTAAATGTTCACCCATTCAGAATCATAACCTTAGCAGAGTTACTTAACCTCACAACTCTGTCGATATAATCCATCACAAAACTCCAAATTCTCATCTCTAATAAATTTCACTTGAATTCCATCAATAAAACTTTAACTGGACAATGGCTAGGATATAAATCATATATACTGCTCTTATATTTAGTGTTCGGTCAATAATTTCCCAAGGGTAGTGGAGCCACTATGTCCGTCCTTTGTGTGAGTGGCGTTATCGCATATTCGTTTTATCTTATGTGGGTTCGCGTGAATTAATTTTAGTGGTAATTATAGAGAGAATCTTATCAACAGCACTTTCTGTTGTACGGTCAATGTGTGGGTAAAGTTTTGGACCCTTTCAAACTAGGCCACGACTGGGAAAAAGTCTACACCTACAGTAAGACGGTTTGGCGACTTTGTCAGCTTTTCAACATTCTGTTGAAATAATAAATATCGTAAAAGTGGTTCCATTGCCTTAGAATAGTTTTTTGTTTGGTACGTACATAGAGTGTTTTTTGGGATCTCCGACTATTTTTACATACATACATACATATCGTCACGCCTTTTATCCCCGAAGGGGTAGGCAGAGGTGTATTTCTACACCCACTTTTCGCCAGATATACTTTAGTCCCACGTAATAAGGGGCGAGCCTATTGCCGTACCGGGCACATTTCCTGACTCCGTGCTGCTACTGAGAATTTCGTGCCAGAAAAACCCAATAACACTGCCCGACCCAGGAATCGAACCCGGGACCTCCCGATCCCACGCGCACATTTATGCCGCGAGACCAACGAGGCAGTCGCATAGGGTTTGATGTCGAGTTTTCCGTCTCTACGCAAAGATGGTATTTGCATCGTGTTATTATTTATGTATATAGTGACTATTTTTATTTTATTTTAATATCCTATAAAGTTTTCTGTTATGTCATAGCAGCATTATCAGATAGCCCAGATAATTGAGAAAAGTTACTAGCAGGAATGAACGCAATATTTAGCGAACTTGATCTTAAAATAAATACTAGCAAGTCCAAATGTTTGACAACTTCGAAATTTCAGTCGCAAAATAGACCCATTAAAATTAACAACATTGTCATTGAACAAGTCAATAGCTTTAAATATCTAGGTAGCCAAATAACACACGACTCCAGATGAACACCGGATATAAAAACTAGAATTGCAATAGTCAAACAAGCATTTAATAGGAAAAAGACTCCATTCAAATCAAATATTAACCCAAAAATAGAAAACAGCTAATTAAAACTTACGTCTGGAGTATCGCCCTATACGGCTGTGAAACTTGGACCATGACGCAAAGGGATAGAGAAATATTGGAGGCGTTTGGGATGTGGTGCTGGAGGAGGATGAAGAGAATAAGCTGGACAGAAAAGATTACAAACGAAGAGGTTCTGCGAATGGTTGACGAAGAGAGACGGTTGTTAAAACAAATAGAAAATTGGAGAGGGAAGTTGATTGGCCACTTGATACGACATGACAAATTCTTCAAAATAATACTGGATGGCAAAATAGAAGAGAGACGAGGAGGAAGACGTCCTCATCGTACCTATGTGACACAGCTGAAGGAAAAAGTTGGAGTCGAGTCGTATCAAGAGGTCAAAGAAAAGGCAGAAAACCGAAGCCACTAGCAATTGCTCTACCGACAAGAGATACCTAGTTCTTAAACGGAAGAAGAAGATTTAGTTTTCATGAACTTGATATGTGATTCATTAAACATTTCCTCAAACCATTTTTGTTATTTTCGTTATGATTTTGAAGGCAAAAAGAATTTTTATGCCATGAAATTCATCCGAGCCTTTCTTTTATGGATAGAAGGAATGAGAAAGAAAGTAATGAATAGCGTCGAGACAGAGGTAGGGGACAAACGGGCAGATGCATCGCCTGATGGAAAGCGATCACCACCGTCCATGGACACCCACAACGCTAGGCGAACTACAAAGTTACTGGAAAGGCATAGGAGGAGAAGCAGAATGAGGGAGAAGGAAAAGCTGATAGAGCCTCCGGCACTCTTGATTACCGAACGGAACGCAATAGTATAATTACCTTTACTTTACTTCAATACTCCCCGGGTAGTACTTCCCCGGTCGAGCCGGTCCAGTCATGCTGAAATGAGCAAGGTTCTACTACCTTTAAACTTTGCTCGCATTTACGGCCGCGTGGGAGTCAGTTATTGCCGTCAAAAGTAACCTATGTAACTTGCCAGCCTCCTGAATATCTCCATATACAACTCATACCATACCTCGTTTCGTTGTGACATGAAAGAATTACAAAACAAATAAACTTTTGCATGTAAAATATAAGAATGGATTCTAACGGCGACTGATACACTTGAGTGTTTACCTGTAATGAGCATTCTCGCGAATGTTACAAAACAAATTAGTGTGTTTTAGCGAGCATTCTCACAAACATTCGGATGAGCCTTAGAATATAGATAATACATAGAATTCGCGCTACAATTGCGCTTAAGCCCAATATTTACTTCACTTTTACATAAGATTTTAATCTAGGAAATAATCTCCTTATTATAATTACACAGAATAAATATCGATAAAATATCGAAAATGTTTACAATAGATCCTTAGATTTGGTTCACTCAGAATTAATTTCAATAGAATTTTGATAAACTCTCGATATCGATAAATAAATTTTAACGTATGAACAGACACTTGTGTGATTTAGTAAACCTGTTCAAATTAAAATCTGCATTTTAATATTTAGAAACGTCATTTGTTTATGTATCTTACTCTTAGTCTAGGAAATAATTCATAAGTGAAACTGAATTAAACATATTGGGTAAAACTACTGTTGTAGTGCGATTTCTATATTTTTTCTATATTCTACGGACTATTTGAATTTAGAATGATCGTGAAAATATTCGGTTCGACAAAACAGAAAACGGCGAATGCTCGGTGTTCTGTTGCAAGTGAATGCTCAGGTGTAACAGCGCCATAAGAAAAATAATAGTTTTGAGATATCATTAATGAGTGAAATCGAAATACGTTACTGCACACTTATTTATTTACTTTGAACACCATAATGGACAGTTGTTAAGTGCGGTGTTTTAGTACTTTGAAGTTACGTTTGATCTATATTACCTCGGAAATCGTTAGTTCAATAACCCTTACTTACAATAAGGTTGATTCGAATTTCTTTATATCGTAGACTTTCTCATTTTTTTTGCTAGATGTACCGAATTTCTACGTTCAATATGAGTATTCTCGTCTTGGCTGTTTTTTTTTTTTAATTTTACTACATAATGATTGTTTTCTCAACTCTACAACCACATAATTTAGGGCTATGCCATAGTAATTCCATTGTCACGGTGGAGTTAGAGGTACCAAAATGAATGCTTCATATTATTATCTTGCCAGCGAGGCTTAAATCTCTTTAAAGTTTTATGAAGAGTAAGTAGGTATAATATCAATGATGGTTTGAACCCGAGGTAACCTCGGGTGGCATAGTGACTTTCATTGTTTATTTAAACGAAAACTAAAATACTCAAAAGTCATCCGTTCTTATTAAACTATAATGTGTAGATACCAAATTTAACAAAACAAATTTTACTAATTTTTGCCTGACCCACGCACCCTTAAATAATACTAGAGCTAAAAATAAATATTTCTGTAATAAATGAATCAAAGATCAAAAAATATCACCAAAAAGGTAACCCACCAAACCACAATAACAATTCCCAACCCATAACAGCAAAAGTAAAAATCCATAACGAAAAAAATCTAAAATTTTCTATTTTCCTTTGAGTATTTTATTCAGCAGTTTTATAGACTTGGCCCGACCGGAAGGGTCTTGGGCTCGTATTCTATAATTACATCCTAAGGGTCCGGTGAAACAGCCTCTCTTTTACATATTCATAGGGAAAATTGACTTCCGTTCTGACGGAAAAAAATCTTTCGGCGGTATAAAGTTCTATATACCTTTTGTGTTTGTAAACAAGGCCTTCGGCAGTATTTATTTCAAGTCTGATAGTCTAGTAGTTGATCTGTAGATGAAATTTATTTTATACTCCTGATTTTGCCCGATCCCGTGGGAATTTCGGGAAATCCTTTCTAGAACGCTCCTCAAGGAGCATACATGCCCAATTAAAGCTTCCTGTACCCAATAGTTTTGGAGTACATCCCTATGCTCTCTAAAAATATAAATTACAAATTTTAGCTTCTAGCACTCAATAGTTTTGATTGTGCGTTGTCTGTCAGTCAGGCAGTAACGGAAGAATTTTATAAATATAGATTTGAAGAAGTTGTCTTTTTCCTTTTTTTTATCAAGTTTTCTGAGGCTTGTTGACTACAATAGTCGTACAATGGACTCACGATATATCCAAACAAATAAGACAGAAACAGGTATAATTTAACACATCCAAAACATGTACTTCAAAGACCACGTTTCATATCACAAACTCTAAAATTTTATTACCCACCGGCGATACGCGTGTTACGAGTCGTCGTAGACAATAAAATGTAATAGTTAAGAAATGCTTAAGTTTGTTTCCATTCCCAGCAATTTAAAATAAAAAATATTTTAGAACACTATGCATCAAAGTGAATTAGAAGTAGGTGTCTGTCTAAACCATCGCAGGTAGAAATATTTTACAAGCTACGAAAAATGCAAGTCTAATGACAAAAAATGTGTATGTGTGTAGGTGATATAATCATCAGTCTGCATCAGTACACTGCTGGGCGTCCTATGGCACGCAAATGAGTTCGGCGTTCAGCTTTCTTCCTACTGTCACTGCCCGCGGCCCTACGAATATCATCACCCACCTGGCTACGGGGCGCCCTACACTACACACCTGTGTAAGCAGAGGTGTAATATTACACCCACATTCCTACTTTATAGGAAGCGAGTCTATTGCCGTCACCGAGCATATTGCCAGATTCCGTGCTGCTACTGAGAATTCGGAAAAACTCAGTACCACTTTTGCCCGACCTAGGAATCGAACCCGGGACCTCTCGATCAGAAAACGCATTTGCTATTCAGTAGTCCGTTATCCGTGTGGTGACGGATTAAGAATACGAAATGTCACCACCCCATATCATCCCATGGGTGTCGTAAGAGCCGACAGAGGGAGCATATTATGCAGAGAAAAACACTGTAAAAGAAGGAAAACTTGATACAAACCCTATACCAACCCGTTTGGCCAGCGTGGTATAGTAGGCCAATTCCTCCTTTCAAAGGAGAGGCCCAGTCCAGCAGTGGACTGTTAAAGGCTGTTGATGATGATTCACTCGTCCACGGAGGCAGCACTTTATAATGTAATATACCTAGTTCTAATAGATTTCACTTCAAGATTCATGATTCAAACGAAATCGATGGCTTTCAGAATTCAATGCTTGACCAAATTGCTAAAGATCAAACTGAAGAGGAAGTATCTTTTCAGTTCGTCTGTTCAATAGTAACGGAAAGGTTATGGAATCGCTTTCAAGCCTGAGCATTCACTTGAAATGCTCAGGTGCAATAGAGCAATTAGCGCCATAATGTTACACTTTTTCATAGCAACCGTTGGTAGATGTCATATAAAAAAAATAAACACTGAAAGAAAATGATACGTTTCCGTTAAATTTAATTTTAAAATATATGTTTTATCTGCCCTATTTACTTTAAAATATGATGATCGCCGTCGGAATCAAAGCCACCGCAATAAAAATACATTCACGAATTGTATTTATTGATATCGTAATATGAATGGCTTGATGATTGATTAATTATTGCCGGGTTAAGCTTCTGAGGCATTCAATATGATATTGGTCCAATAATATCATGTTACTATTAAACCTGAAATAATTCGTAGCTTTCCAAAAGCCTTTTAAAACTAAATAGCTGCGAACCCCTTGCTTTATTTATAATCTACCCCTTGTAGCAAATGTGTTTGGCTAGAAGGTATATTAAGTGTTGTTGACCTAGAGAACTATGTAATAGCTCTCGTAAGTCAACGAAAGTTAATATCTACTTAATATGCAAAAATAGAGGTATAATCATTACTGGTCCAGTATGCATACGATCGACAATAAGTGAAGGTAGAAAGCAGTGTACAAAAGGTATAAAATACAATTATTTATCGCTTTGCGGGAGAGATTTGTTGTGATGCAAATAAAATTTTGTAAGATCAGCTCGAAGAGTTTGATGCAAATATTATACATACATACATATACTCACGCCTTTTTCCCGTCGGGGTAGGCAGAGACAACAGAACGCCACTTGCTCCTATCCTTACAAACCTCACGCGCTTCCTCTACACTCATTACACTTTTCATACATGCTCGGCGGTTTCGGGTACTTCGGACCTTTCCGTTTCTTAGGATGTCTCCAATTTGGTCGACGAATGTCCGCCGAGGTCTGCCGCGACCGACTTGCCCACACACATTTGCCTTATATATCTGATTCGTCATTCTTTCTTCACTCATTCGCTCCACGTGTCCAAACCACCTAGGCATTCCTTTTTCAATCCTTGTCACCACATCTTCTTTCAGTCCACTACTCTTTCGTATAGTTGCATTCGGAATTCTATCAATCAGTCTTACCCCACACATACTACGCAGTGATCGCATCTCAACTGCGTTAATTCTACTTTCATGCTTTTTCTGCCAAACCCAGCTCTCATTTCCATACATCAACGTGGGGACAAGCACTCCATTGTGAACCGCCAATCGCGCCTCTTTTGGCACCGTCTGACCGTTCATAAACGCCCACAGTCTCCATTTACACGATTTCCCGCAGTCACACTCCTTTCAATGTCTCCCTCACATCTTCCGTCCCTTGTAAACACGCTACCCAAATATACAAATTCCTTTACTTGCTCTACAATTTCACCTCCAATCGTAATATTACACTCAGTCACACTTTCATCTTTTTCAAACACCATCACTTTCGTCTTTCGTGCATTAACTTTCATACCTTTCGCTTTAAAGCTCTTGTTCATGCAGTCCATCATTTCTTGCAACTCATTCGCCGATGATGCAAGAATGACTTGATCATCGGCATATAAGAGGCACTTAACACGCACTCCTACCATGTCGATCCCGCATTCAGTTTCTCTCATATCATTCATGCAGCTATCCATGAATACGTTGAACAACCAGGGCGAGGCTGCACACTGTCTGACACCTTGGGAGATGTCAAACTAGTCCGTATAGGCACCATTGATTCGGACACAGGCTCTAGAACCCCTATACAGGGATTTCAGAGCCCTTACTATAAAGTTGTCTACCCCATACATGGATAACACCTTCCATAATTCCTTTCTATTCACCCTATCATACGCCTTTTCCAAGTCTATGAACGCGCAATACACCTTCTGGTTTTTTGCCAGACATTTTTCGGTGACGCAGCGCAAGGAAAAGACTTGATCCGTACATCCCATTCCCTTCTGAAATCCCGCTTGCACATCCCATATCTTGTCATTAGGCACATTTACTACTCTTTCAATCAAAATTCTGGCATACATTTTTCCAACAACACTAAGAAGGCTGATCCCGCGATAATTTTGTCGTTCCTGCTACGAACCTTTACCTTTATAAATTAAAACAAGCCCTGCCTTCACCCAGTCATCTGGAACTTGGCCCTGTTTTCAGCATTGATAAAAAAGGCAATGCAGCTAGTTAACTATGAGTCCGTCGCCAGCCAGCAGACTTCCCTGACCTCATACCTTTTAACGCTTTCATAATTTCATCCATGCCAATTTCATCAGTCGGGCTCACAAACATATCTATCGTTTCTTCTTGCTCTATTTCACACACATCTTTCTCAAATAAGCTCTCAAAATAATTCTTCCAGCGCTCTAGTATCTTTCTTTCTTCATTCATGACTTCACCTCTTTCATTCCTAATCACTTTCATCGATGTACTCATATTTTTACCTCGCGCTTCTTTCACGAGTTTCGAAAAGAGTTTTATATTCTCTCGGAAACTTGCAGCGAATTGTTCCTCATACTTCTCCTTTTTCTCATTCTTCTTCCTCTCTATACATTCTTTGACTCTAGTTTTCACACATCTATACTTGTCCTTCATTTATTTAACACTATTTTCATTTATACCACCACTAGCTCTATTCGTCGCCTCTATTGCTAGGATATCCAGCCATGCTTTTTTCTTTTCCTCAACCATTCTTCTAGTTTCATCATCCCACCAGTCAGCTTTCTCGCATTTCTTACTTCTTCTTTTACTCATACCGCATACTTCTTCAGCACATTTCACAATGTTGGTTTTAAATACCGACCATACATACCTCACTCATACTTTCCTTATTTACAAGATTCCAACTTTTGTCCATCCGTTCGCTCAATTGCTTTTTGTACATATCTTTCATACCCTTATCTTTCAATCTTTCCACTATAAATCAAATATTATATTAGATTAATAATAATAATAATAGTTTATTTTCACAAAAATAGGTTTCAATTCATCACACAAGAAAATGTTGATTATAAATTACATCACAAAAAGATTTTGAACACTGGTACCCAAGGTAAGATCAAACTTGTGTTATGGGTACCAGGCCACAGCAAGTTATTAGTTTACAAGTTCAATTTATAAAAAATATTATACAAACAGACAAATTGAATTTACATGACAAACACACACAATAGTGTGTGTTTGTATGTTTGTACTATAGTATGTGAGTAGGTGTGTCTGGGGGTGGGAGAGGCAGGATCGGTGTGTGCGTGTGTGTGCTACCATTAGAGAATGGAGATTTTGAGGAGATGTTCTGTTTCTTGGTAAGTTTTACGCATGAGCCTACTACTGCTACTACTGTTTTTTTGCATTCAGATCTGAGAAGTGCATAAATGTTGCAGTGACGGTTGACTGTGTTATATAAAAGAGAGCCAAGAACGCCATAGTGTCTCGCGGCTAGATAAATCTTATTTTTTTTTGTTTTGGCATACCTTATTAGCACGTCTATGTTTGGTGAAACTTGGGTCATAAACAAGCGAAATATGTTTTCTCAAAATTGTCTCCAGCACGAATAGTTGTCTCACTGTAAGGACTTAACAAACGTCATAAAGCTCAGTGGTACAATACCTATAACATTTAAAGTTTACCCTTTAACCTTTAGGACAGCCCTCTGTGCACGCTACTAGAGCAAGACGTGAGTTTTGGCTGCTCCACCCCATACTCCGATGCAATAAATTATTATCGATTGACCCAGAGATATATAAACTGTTCTAAGCGTAACTGAGTCAGCAGAATGACGCAATTTTTTAAAAACATGTATCAATTTACCTACCCGGGCTGTTAGGTTAGTAATATGAACTTTCCAGCTAAGTAAATTATCTATAAAGATACTCAAATATTTAACTTCAGTGGCCCTATTTAAAATCATACAATCGCATGAAATTGACATACGTAGGTCACCATTATGAGCTTTAAGGGCGTATAGGTCAGGTGAGGGTTGCGATATGTTTGAAAGCGAAAATGTTAAATAGGTAGTTTTATCAAGATTCAACGTTAACAATTTTTCTTAAGCCATTGCATTACGCGACTGAGAGACAGCTCTGCATGTTCAAACACATCATTCCAGTTCCTGCCATGGATAAGCAAAGCAGTGTCGTCTGCGTAAGTAACAATAGCGCAATTAGGCAGAGAAAGCTGGCACAATGAATTAATGTAGAGCAAAAAGAGCCTTGGCCCAAGAAGTGAACCCTGTGGAACACCAAAATCTAGAGGTGCATTATTGCTGATACAGGAATCTATTTTTACACACTGACTTCTCCCAGTGAGATAATCGGAGAAGATGCCTAGGGCATATCCGCGTATTCCATACCTCTCCATTTTCAATAAGAGGTGAGGAGTAGATACAGTGTCAAAAGCTTTTTTGAGGTCTAGAAAGATACCTAGACATTTTTGGCCACTATCTAGACTGTCAATTTTTAAGTCAACAAGGGATGCAACTGCATCTTGCGTCGATTTTCCGTTCCTGAAACCAAACTTGTACGAAGCAAGAATATTATTTTTATTTAAAAAGTCGATGAGTCGTTTGTTAAGCAGCTTCTCCAGAATTTTTGACAGCACCGGCAATACAGATATCGGTCTGTAGTTATTGACACTGTCTCTACTCCCACTCTTAGGAATTGGATGGACAATGGCCTTTTTAAATAGTCTAGGAAAAATACCATTTGACATTGAAATGTTGCAGATATGTGTGATGATGGGTACTAGAGTAACTGCAGACTGTTTTATAAGTTTTGTTGGGATATCATCCCATCCAACAGCACTATCTGCGCATAAACTCCAAATCACCCGTTCAACTTCACTCTCATCTGTTGGCAGCAATACAAAGGAATTGTTTGGAGACTTATCAAGTAGCAGTACATCATCACCAATCATTGGTGTTCCCGGATTGAAGTTAAGAGCCAAGTCTCTACCAATACTAGACAAGTATTCATTAACTTTATTGACCGAGCTCATCGTGCTATCTCCAACTTTAAGTAGCTAGACTGTGTGATGTTTTGTACAACATTCCAAGTTGCTTTAGGGTTATTACGAGCCTTGGTAAATTCACATTTCTCATGGGCGTGTTTTAGTCTTTTCAATAGTTTGTTGCAAAAATTACGATATCTAAGATAGGTCAGCTTAAGACTAAAATTTTCAGGCTATATAATTTTCAGGCTAATACATAATCTTAATATATAAAATCCTTGCGTTACTGACTGACTGACAGACACGCTACAGCCGAAACAATTGGGCGCAGGAAGCTGAAATTTGCCATGTATGTTCCTTGGCGACCGTAGGGGTGCACTAAGAAGGGATTTCCCGAAATAACCACGGGATCGGTGAAAACAGATAAATTAAAAAAGATGTGCAGGCCTAGCTGCTGGCGTCCTTTAGTAAAATATCAAGGTAAAAAAAGGAACCCTTATAAGATCACTTTCTTGTCCGTCTGTCTGTCTGTCTGTCTGTCCGTGTGTCACCACCGATTTTCTCAGGAACGCGTGGACCTAGCAAATTGAAATTTATACCAGATACTGAGGTCTATAGTTGCTATTAGGTGTATGAAAATCAGGGTCCTGGGTCAACCCAATAAAAATATATGGTCAAAATTAGATTTTTGCGAAAACTTGTAAGTACCAAAATTAACCTTAATTTTCAACTTTTTTTAATTTTCGGAATTTTTCCTTTACTTTTGCTGTAAGGCCTTGGTTTTGACCAAAATTGACAATTCTAGGTCAACCGTAAGTACCCTATAGGTTTTGGGTCGAAAACCTATATGGTAGTTCCCGTTGAACTAGAATCACAAAATTTGGCCAAAAGCAGGGTCTTACAGCACAAATAAAGGAAAAATTACAAAAAATAAAAAAGTGGAAAATTTAAGGGTGTCCCCATACATACATAGTAGACTCCATTTAAGATAGTCTAAGTTGTATGGGTGCTCATACAGATTTAGAGGACTAGCGTAATTCAACCTCAAATAAGGTAAAATACGTACGGAACCCTCGGTGCGCGAGTCAGACTCGCACTTGCCCGATTTTTTTATATAGTAATAGGTGGTAAACGAGCAGACGGATCGCCTGATGGTAAGCAATTACCGCCGCCCATGGACACAAGCAACACCAAAGGAGTCACAAGTGCTTTGCCGCCCCTCGGGGTTGGGAAAAGAGATGGGATGATGAGTGGGATGAGGGAGAAGGAATAGGGGATTGGGCCTCCGGCACTCTCATTCACCGAACGAAACGCAACAGTTTAAGTACTGTTACTATACGTCGATTTTCTATGAGAGGGTAGTACTTCCCCGGTCAAACCGGCCCATTCATGCTAAAATCAGCAAGGCTCTACTACCTATATTGTTTGGAAGGAACTTGTTTTATTACAGAATGTGTTTTAATCACAGCTTTAATGCTTGTGACGATCGTTTCTGCAGCTAAATTAGGTTCTAAAATATCTAAGATTGGGCTAAAGTCAGTAGCTGAGATTTCCCTATAAACTGATTCATAATCCACTTTCACGTAAGTGTTACGTTGTTTGTTCTGTTTTTGCGTGATCTCTAGATTTATAAAAATAGGTGCGTGGTCGGTTATAAATGTATCAATTACGACATCAAGATTAGCCGGAGACAGCTTTTTACATATTGGCCTTTCCTTATTTGCGTCACAATGGCATCTGATTGAGTTAAAAGGCTGATTTGAAAATCAAAATCAAAATCAAAATCATTTATTCATCTAGGCCACAAAGTGACGCTTATGAACGTCAAAGTTTAAGTTAATTACTTAATGATTCTACATTTACATTTACTGCCACGTTCGCAATGAAATAAGTAGAACCACGAGAAAGAACGGGCAATAAAACTCATGGCCACTCTTTTCAAACAAATATGTATAATGGTGGTACATTTTATTTTTGTAAGGAGCTGCAACTGTTTCACATTGTAGACATCTACTAGTAAAATTTTTAGTAGCTATTGATATCATACTCAAGCAGTAAATGATGTTCATATGGTAAGCCTCCCAAAGTAAATACGGTGAAACAGGAGCATCCACTTACGTCTTTTTAATGTAGGCAACTCGCGAACATGGTCAGAACTATGGTAGAAGTGAATGAAGCAGAAAGTAACGGTATTATGAAACCAAAGCAATCAACAACCTATTAGTTAGCCCATGACCACGAGTTACCCACATTTTACAAATCCGCAAAGTTATAATGAAAGTGTGGAACATGAATGCAAAACATAGTATGAAATGAGAATATCGTAATTAACTACACTATAAAATAAAACTACTAATTATTGACCTAGTCAAAAGCGAACAACTACTTCCAAGCGCTCCTGTCATCTAAATAATCCTTCAAACTGTAATATGCCTTATTTATAAGATTCTTTTTAACTTCTGCCTGAAACGAACTTAATGGTAAGTCTAAAATATAAGTTGGTAATTTATTGTATATGCGAATACTGAGCCCAATAAAAAAATACGGAACACATAATTTATGTCTATTTCTAGTATTGATATTGTGTATGTCACTATTCATTTTATAAGAATTTATGTTTAGTCTTACATGCATAACACTGGCATAAATATATTGTGACGCTACAGTAAGAATACCAATAGTTTTAAATTTTTCTTTGAGTGAGACTCTTGTTTTTAACTGGTAAATGGCCCTAACTGCCCGTTTCTGCAATATAAAAATATTTTGGATATCAGCAGCTCTACCCCATAACAATATGCCATATGACATAACACTATGAAAATAACTAAAATAAACCAATCTAGCCGTATCGACATCGGTCAACCTACGAACCTTCTTAACGGCATAAGCAGCTGAGCTAAGTTTCCCTGAGAGATATGTAACATGCGCACCCCATTGCAACTTCGGATCAAGTGTTAATCCTAGAAATAATGTGGATTCAGTTGTTTCGAGTACATCGTCATTTAAAACTATGTTAGGACCAGAGCAAACTTAACACATTATGTTTTTTTGGCGTTCAGTACTAGATTGTTTACATTAAACCATTTAGTCACTTGAATGAGTGCACTGTTTATTTCGTTAAAGTGTTCCTTATTTCTATCTTCTTTAAATATCAAAGAAGTATCGTCAGCAAACAGTACAACGTCACAAATGTTTCTCAAGTAAAAAGGTAAATCGTTTATGTAAACAAGAAACAAGAAAGGCCCTAGGATGCTGCCCTGTGGCACTCCTAATTTGATTTACTTGACATAAATTTAACACGTTACATTTATGTCAAGTTTTCCGTTTTCCAAATATATTATTTCCTTTGTCTATTTTTCTTAATCGGCTCATACGACAGCGGAATGAAATGCTATAATGACACTTTGTATTTTCAATACGTCACTACTAGACGCTGGTATAGTCCAAATACCTCTAACCTTGTACGCCATCAGGGCAAACATGATAACACTGTCAAGAATTTAAATTTGAGCTGATGGACAAACAACAGTCTATAGTAACTAGAGAAATTTGAGATAGAAAACGCGATAAGTGCGTATTGGTCGCATAATAATACAGGGTACCTTAATTTCCCCATGTGGTGTACTATAGACAGGAGTGCAACATTATATTAATTGTATTTTCGTACTAGCTTCTACCCGTGGCTTCGCCTTCGTGGGGGTTGGTTATGGTGTCAAAAGGTAGTCCCTTGTTTCCGATGGACAAGATATGATATACTTTATTGACTGCCTCCATGGTCCATAGGAAAGCGATCAGGAGGCCCCGGGTTTGATGCCTGGGTCGGGAAAAAACGTTACTGGGTTTTTACGAATTCTCAGCAGCCCAGAGTGCAAAGTGATGGTGAGAGCAAAGTGCCCGGTAATGGCAATAGGTTAGCCCACTATTACATGGGACCAACGTATTCATAACATGGCAAAATGTGGGTGTAATATTATAATATTACACCTCTGCCTACCCCTTCGGGTACACAGGCGTAAGTCTATAAAAAAAATAAGATATGATACTGGTAAGTTTAATCAAAGTCCATTCTGAAGTTTTTGCGCGACAGAGCAACAAACATTCATCCATCTTCACAAATTTTCGCATTTAAAATAAACTTATGTAAGCCGAGCATCACTGCTTAAATATGCTCTGCTATTATAAGAGAACCTATTATCTTCATTTTTTATGCCAATATTTAGCATAGTTTGTAAACAGCCAAATACTGCGGTTAGTTGGTAAAGGGGAGAGAATAAGTTACGATTGGTGATTCATGCAAAATGTTTCTCAAACGGATCGCTAAAATAGTAGAAATGTTTATGCGAATCTCTGGTGGTTTTGAAAGACCTTCATTAAAGATTCAGACAAGTAAGAGTAACATAATTATGTACAATAAAATAAAACTAATTATATAACTAAACTATCCTAAACTATACAAAAGCATTCATGAAAATCATTCATCCTTCATTTAAGATTATCGTTGTCATGAAATACCCCTTTGACAGTCATTCTGAGGAAAAGGTAACATTCTGTCAATTCCGATCTTCAAATGTGAAATGCCCAGTCTTGCATACCACCGAGATAAAAATTTGGATCCCACACAATGTAAAAGAATAAATGAATTATGGAAAAATTTCCCATCGTAGTACAATTAGTTCAATTTATGGGAGCTAAACGGAATAATATTTATTGAAGTTGTACTTTAGGTATATAGTTTTGTAGTCAGCGGACTCCAAAACATTCGAATGAACTTGGTAAAAATATAAGTGTTCTTCATAGTGTTAAAAAAAAACTGTCGAACTTCAGTATAAATTGCAACTCTTTTTGAAGATACTTAAAGTATACCTTTAAAATCTTTATATATCTTTTCAAATTTCTGAGACTAACTTATTTTACCATAATACAAAATTATTTTTGCTTGTAGTTTTCAAACAACAATTTTAAGACCCAAAAGTTCACAATAGGTGTCTACTTAGATTCCTCACAAATTACTTGAAGCGAAATTGTCCAAACAACTCGAAATAACCAGGATTTAAAACATTTTGAAAATCAATCCCAAACGAAACGCAAAAAATTTGCAAACTTTTCAATCAAATCTGTTCGCAATAAGTTCTCGGCTAAACAAAAATTGGTCGTTCGGAAATATTGTACAAATCCGTGTACAAATTATTTTGCTGCTGATTTTTTTCGAATTACGTGAATATTGCTGTAGTTGCAAGTTGAAACGATGTTACTCTTTCAACAATATTCTTTTAAGAGCTCCTCGTTTACATTCTCATCATCGTCATACTTTGGAGCCTAGGGTTGGCTATTCTAGTTTCATCATCATCGGCCCTGTATAACTTCGAAAAGTCATTGGTGCGTGGCGTTTTTTAGTTAAGAATAATTATCTTTCCACAGGGCGAATGCTATATTACCTCGACAGCTCAAATGGATAGCGACATTCTATTGCTAAGACCAGTATCAGTTTATAGAAGTCAGGACGACTATCTTGATGATAACTAGGACCGAGTGCTTCATCAACATCATAATCAGCCTGCCTATATCCAGTAGTGGACTACCACTACTGGATATAGGCCTCTCCAATGGCACGCTACTGGGCCCGATTTTCGGCTTTCGTGTCCAACCCCTGCCAGCCACTTTGCTTAATGTGCTCTAACTCTACAGGCAGAATTATACTCATTCACTACCTTCGTATTACAAACACTCTCATACAATTACGAAAATATAACATTTTGAAATATATTTTACGAGAACTTATCAGAATGTTCTTTTTTTTTTTGAAATTTATTGAAATTTGAAATTGAAATTTATTTATTTATTCAGAGAAATTATTCAAAGAAATTAACCTAATACAAGAAAAATTAACCTAACCTAGAAAAAACAGCAATATCAATGCAAAGGGGCCCGAATCACGAGGAAAAATGAAAGAAAAGGCTAAACACCCCTCCATCCCCCCGACGCCCCGGCACGGACCACACCAGTCATGCCCGCACCTCAGCCGGCGCAATCCACGCCGAAACGCCGCGGAATAAACAAAGAGGTGCTTCCCAAAACTCCCACGCGGCCCAGACCCATTTACACTAATATCACTAAATAGGTACTTAGTAAAATATACAATTTGTGCTTATTAAAGTTATCTCCACTCATATTCAAATCATTAATTTAACATTAGGTTATTTCTAGCAAATACTGTTCCGTACCCTCTGAACTAGTTTGGGACTGTATCTCAGAGGATAACTGTTCATCAGTGCCAATAATTTATACTAAATTACTGATATTACGAAAGTGTGGAGAATGGATGGATGGTAAAGGATACTAGGAACTATACAATAAAAGGTTAATGTTGTTAGTGAAATTCCAATGCTATAGGTTTATCAGTCATATTGTAGTCAAAGGTATCAAAAAACGATTCGGTGACATCGTAAGTTAGTGTTTTAAGATAGCTGCAAAGTGCCAGTTTACAATTTATTTTCGTTAGATTAGGAAGATCTGGGATAGCCCTAACAAGCTTATTATAAATAAAGGGTCCAAAAAATGGGATAAATCTTTGTGCAAAAGTTGTTCTGCATAAAGGGGCTGTGAATATCCTGTCTTTGCGTCGCTTATTACTGAGAGATGCTGTGTAGTAGGCATGTTTATGTTGTTCTAGAGCCGTTTGTAGGATAAACAGTTGTCTTATAGTGAGAGTTCCCGATAAGCTATATAACTGTGTCGTAGGAAATAGGAAGGGTTTAAAGTACATGACTTTTAGTACGACACGCTGTGCCCTTTCCAGTTGTAGTAGAGTGGTCTTGCAACAGCCGCCCCAACACTTAATGCAGTAGGTGAGTATGGACTCACACAGAGCCAGGTAGATGGAGTTTAATTGTTTTGGGTCACAAATGTACCTCAATGTTTTAAAAACAAATATGAATTTTCTAATTCGCGACGAAAGTTTGCTAATATGTTCTTTAAAATTTAAATTATTGTCGATTTGAATTCCTAAATATTTAATTGAAGTGACTGAACTAATAGTTTGACAATTGCATGAAACATCGGTTATTTGAGTATTATCGCTATTGCAGGTATGAAGTTTAATACTGTATTTATTTTTTGGAGGTTGCCCATCGGCTCTAATACTAAAATTAACATAATTTGTCTTAGCCAAGTTAAGTGAAAGGAGACTGCTATCAAGCCATTTAGCAACTTGATTCAGCCCTTTGTTTGCACTTGAGTATACATCATCCCAAGTTTTTCCTTTGAAGAATAATACTGTGTCATCTGCATATGCAATAATATTACCATTTTCTAAATTCAAATTACACATATCGTTTACATAGGCAATAAAAAGGGACGGTGCGAGGACACTGCCCTGTGGGACACCAAAAGTTATGCGTTCAGTTGTAGAACTCCGATGTTCGCCCACCTGTATCATTTGTGTTCTATTGGTTAAATAGTCAGTTATAAGATTTAACGGTTTTCCACGAATTCCCATATGATTTAGTTTATTTATTAATTTTGTATTGAAACTGTATCGAAGGCTTTCGATAAATCTAAAAATATAGCTAGGCATTTCTCTTTAGAGTCTAGAGTTCTAATAATAGAGGACGTTAATGTAAGAACAGCTTCTTGGGTTGATATATTACTACGAAAACCAAATTGATTTTCTGAGATAAGTTGTTTACTCTCTAGGTAATTTCTTAATCTATGGTTTATCGCTTTTTCAACAATTTTAGATAAAGTTGTCAACAAAGATATCGGCCTATAATTAGCTATATTAGATTTATCACCTTTTTTTAATATTGGGACGACTTTAGAGTTTTTTAACGGTTCAGGAAAGAATCCACTGTCGAAACAAGCATTGCAAATGATTGATACAGGTAGAGCGAGGAAGTCAACTCCCATCTTATAGATGATACCTGGTATCTCATCCCAGCCTGTGCTAGAACTACTTTTTAATGATTTAATTATATTTTTATCTCATTCTCGTCAGTTGGCAACAAGGCAAACGAATCCAAGGTGCCCGGGAGTTTACTGGCTGAAATTACAAGATTTTGTTCATCACAATTTAGTCTATCAAGAATCACCTTAGCTAAGTTAGAACCAACATTAACGAAGTAATTATTTATGCTATTTAGGGAATTCATAGGGCTATCTTTGAGAGTTAATAATTCAGGTGTGTTTCCTTTATTTTTTGCAAAATTGCAGACATCCTTTATTAAATTCCATTGCTTTTTCACGTCTGATTTATATTTTTGCATTTCATTTCTGTAGAATAGGTTTCTTGATTTTCTTATTATATTGTTACAAGTATTTCTATAGCGTATATAAGTTATCTTTAAAATTATATTATCCGGATCCTTTCTCAATTTTAGGTGTAGTCTGTCTCTATTTTTTATGCATCTGATTAAACCCGGCGTTATCCACGGTTTGATATTGCGGACTTTTCGTTTTACCCTAATGGTAGAGTTGTGGATTGTAATTAACTCTTGTAATTTGTTAACAAAAGTATTAACATAGTCATGCACATCTTTATCCGCAAGTGTTTCGTACCAGTCGATCTTGGTCAATTCGGTCGGGTTGTTCATCACAATTTAGTCTATCAAGAATCACCTTAGCTAAGTTAGAACCAACATTAACGAAGTAATTATTTATGCTATTTAGGGAATTCATAGGGCTATCTTTGAGAGTTAATAATTCAGGTGTGTTTCCTTTATTTTTTGCAAAATTGCAGACATCCTTTATTAAATTCCATTGCTTTTTCACGTCTGATTTATATTTTTGCATTTCATTTCTGTAGAATAGGTTTCTTGATTTTCTTATTATATTGTTACAAGTATTTCTATAGCGTATATAAGTTATCTTTAAAATTATATTATCCGGATCCTTTCTCAATTTTAGGTGTAGTCTGTCTCTATTTTTTATGCATCTGATTAAACCCGGCGTTATCCACGGTTTGATATTGCGGACTTTTCGTTTTACCCTAATGGTAGAGTTGTGGATTGTAATTAACTCTTGTAATTTGTTAACAAAAGTATTAACATAGTCATGCACATCTTTATCCGCAAGTGTTTCGTACCAGTCGATCTTGGTCAATTCGGTCATTACAGCGTCATAATTTATTTTTGTAAATGATCTTCTAACCTGCGGATATAGTTTTGACGTTTTATTTATCGATAAAATGATGCAATTGTGACGTCACGTATAAAAATTGTCGGGCTTTTCTCATCTTTTCTTGCTTAAATCCGGCCATCCTTGATCCAGACAAATCTGTGTCCAGTTTCCTTTGCTCTTCTTCTTGCAGCAGCGTGTAGACTTTTGTTTGCCGGACTAAGATGTTCTGATATGTATACTGGCACAGGTTTTCCTCCATATCCAAGATGGTTGCTATTGAGCTTAGGATCCTGGCTTTTGTTGAACTTTGTTGTTGCCGAGAGTAGACAGTCACGTAGACTACGATTTTTAAGTTTAACGATTATAGATCGCGGGCGATTTGCTTCCTTGGACAATTTAGCTACTCTGGTTGCATGCATTATGTCTTGAGTAGTTATTTCACATCGCACAGTTTTTCCTATTTGTGTCACTAGGCTTGGCAGATTTTCTGCGCTATCTTCTGGTACGCCGTTTATCTCTACGTTGCATTCTCTTAGATATTGTTCCACTACTCCTAGTCTGCTACCCATATCTTTGACCGTATTCTTCAAAATAGCATTGTCTCGTTCTAATGCCTCAATTGTTTTTGATTTTGCTTCGAGGCGAGTTTTCATATCCTCATAAGCAGAGTTGAAAAAATTTAAAGTCCCTTCAAAGGATATCATTTTCTCATTAATCGATTTGAGTTGGACAGTAACCATCTCATTTATGGTCGTTTTCAATATTTCACCGAGTTCTTCTCTTATCAGGGTGCGCAGGTTATCTATGGAAACCTGTGACTCAGCATTCGGAACGTCATCTGAGGATGTCTGACGAGGTTTTTGCGTGTTTCTTTTAGTCACAAATGATATTTCCTCCATGCATTGCGTAGTGGAGCGAATCGGCGTATTTGTATTACCGGTCTTTGGTTCTGTACAGCGACACTGTGGGCATTTCCAATTTTGCTTACTATCTTTGATCATGGATTGAAAGCGTTTAGGTGATATATTTGCGCATTCCAAATCATACAGCAAGCAGCAAATGGCACATCTCATTATCTCTCGATTGTTAGATGATATAGTTTTCTTACATCCTGCACATTTCTGCACCGTAGACATTTTTGTATGTTGTCTATGCGCCGATGATAATAATAGCGAAATTTTTAGCGCCTGTTGGAAATGTAACAGCAAAGAGCGCAGAAAAATAAGAAGCGCCTACTGGTGAAAGTGAATGGCTAAATTCAGCGACGATGTCAGCTGCACTATTGGTCCAGGGGCAGGGCTGACCGACTTGCAATCCGATGTCCGTGGTTTCAAATCTCACCTGTCAATAAGTCTTTTTCTGATTTCAATGGCTTCATAAATTTGTGTAGGCACTGATATTCACACAGACACAGTCCACAATATGCAGTACGTAATATGACCGATTCAAGAAGACTACGCCGAAAGAGAGGTCCGACACGAATCAAGATGGCCGCGGGTGTATACGGCGACAGGCCCAGGCGAGAACAGGAGGGACCGATAATATCTCAGTTCTCTTACTTGACACGAGGACGTATAATGCGAAACAAATAAGTAACACGACCACTCTCCACAAAGTCTAACGACGAACTTTTCATTGTTACTCGCCTCACAGCTGTCGGAAATACTGACACTTCACAAAAGCAAAACATTTCTGACAAAGATAAAACTTCAGAATATTAAACAACTAGCCGCCCGCGGTGATGTCGCAAGGTGCATTTAATATTGGACTGAATGAAAATAGTTCGTTAATCTTCTAGGTATATAAAAGCTTCACTTTTCAACTTTGTTACTATTCCTACTCCAGCGACCAGCTTTAACATATGTCTTGTGTGAAGTCCTGGAGACAGTAAAGCAGTCTTGCATTCCGCAAATAAATATATAAAACTAGAGGACGCCAGCAGCCACGCCTGCATTTTTAAATTTACCCGTTTTGGCCGATCCCGTGGGAATTTCGGGAAATCCCTTCTTAGTGCCCCCCTACGGTCCCCAAGGAACATACATGCCAAATTTCAGCTTCCTGCGCCCTATAGTTTCGGCTGTAGCGTGTCTGTCAGTCAGTCAGTAACGGAAGGATTTTATATATTAAGATAAGTAGTACATAGTCTCACGCCTATATCCCCGAAGAGGTAGGCAGAGGTATATTGCTACACCCACTTTTCGCCATATTTATTTTAGTCCCACGTAATAGGGGGCGAGCCTATTGTCGTTCCAGGCTCATTACCAGACTCTGTGCTGTTACTAAGAATTTCCTAACGGGAAAACCCAATTACACTTTGCTCGACCCGGGTATCGAACCCGAGACCTTCCAATTCCAGGCGCACATTTATGCCGCGAGACCAACAAGGCAGTCTTTGCCGCAAGACCAACGATGCAGTCTTTGCCACGAGACCAACGAGGCAATCCAGTAAAATATATTGTAGGTTTTCATTAAGTCGGAACGATCTTATATAAGCCATATTAACGAGCAAATCCTGCTTATTTTGTTCAACCAATTCCGACAATAAAAGAGAAAATGACTTCTTATATATACAAACAAAATAAGCACCATTATCAAATAAACATACTCACAACAGCAATAATATATCCGAAGCAAAAATTGTAAAAAAGCAATTCGTATACAAATGAAATTTGAATCATAACTTCGCCGACAAATTGGTCGCAAACATTTGAACAAACCCTTTGTAGATTGGTATTGAGCGCTTTTTCACTGACTGATACGACAACGACCCGACTCTAGTAGGCTTCAGGGGATAAATAAATTTATAAAATTATTTTGCACGCATTTTTGCTCACCAAATGTCATTCGTGAAGGATTGCGATACGACCATGTAGGCTCCTTTTTTCCTCTTTTGAAGCCAATAAAGCAGCCACGTTGACTTCATTGTTGGAAGCAACATTATGTATATCAGTATTTTCTGCGTGCAAGTTTTCGCGCACGCAGGGCACGATGTCAGATGTTACATCGTTTGCCTTGCACCGCACGAGCAAGTCAGATCGTTACAGTCCGAAAGTCCCCATCTCATCATACAAATATTGCAATATATGCGTTCCCTTGAAATCTGCCAACCAATTATGGCCTTAACGTTTGAAAGAGATACGAAGCAGCCTTACATATCTTGTGTAGTTTTGGTGCCGACGAGTAGAACGCTATTGGGACCGCGGTCCTGCATGTGAATATTTACTTTCATTTACAGAATGTATATAGGCTTCATGCATGGAATGTCTAATCAGTGTTATTCAAATAAATAATGTAATTCACGGTATTATTTATTGGAATACGAATTGTCAGTACAAAGACACGATACCGGCCTACATATTACTCCACTGGTGTTCAAGTACCCGGTGTCATATCATATCGGCAATATCATATTGAGCAAGTCGTATCGGCAAGTGAAAAAGCATCCAATGGCTTAAAACATAAAACTGACAATTTATTTTCGCTACGTACGACTGACAATATTATACGATAATCCGCTCTGCGGTTTCTGTTTTAAGTATGTCGTTGCAATACATTTTTAAAGAGATGCACGTTTTATGGTGTAAATATGTGACACGATGTGTAGGCAACGGAAACAGCATTTTGCTAATGGTGGCGGTTTTAATGTGTCCTTTTATGTGCATGAAGAGTTTGTATATGAGCTTCACTATATACAGGGTGTAAAAAGACCCTTAACGAAAACTGAAACCCCATGTTGTACCAATCACTATGAACATGTTTTACTTTGGCACCATACCTGAGAAATTACTGGTTCAGGAGATATTGAGGCTCAAAGTTAGTATGGATTTTTTCTTATTAAGTTAGGTTAGGTAAATCGATGCATTTACCCCGCCAATATGTTCTTTGATGCCCTATAACCCCATGGATAAGTAGGTATTTCGAACATTGCACGTGCGCGCTTTTATTTGCGGTTTAAAAAATGAGAAAACTCAAATAAAAATTCGTTTCCCAGGTATTGTTTTTGGTTAGTATGACTTGGCATGATGTCCACAACGAGAAGACTTCGGCTTGGTGATAGGTCTTGTGACACCCTGTATTTGTTTATTCACTAATGTGTGTGTCCCTGATCAGTAGGCAGTCAGATTGTAGGTTCAATTCTCAGACAGGACAAATCGAACCGAATTTGTACGTCTGACTAAAATTGTTATTAATAATATCTATGTATGTATTTGTTTTTTTTATAATGTAGAATGTAGATAACGCTGGCAAGGAATAACTTTTATATCGCAGGCAACTTTACAAAAATACTATTAATGAATACCTACAAGAGTCAGTATTAAGGCTAGCAAGGCTACCATTTAAACAACTATGTTAACCATGTGGTACCTATAAATGTACAATTAATGAAAGCTTTTTTTTATTGCATATCAAGATAACAACCACAAGCGGAATACAATAAAATATTTTTTTCTAACTATACTTTTCTAGGAACTAATACGGTCAACTGATCCGAAAGAAAGCAGAGCTTGTATCACTTTTTCGTCTCATTTAGGTTCATAAAAGCTGACTGAAATATTTCCTTATAACCACAGACTTGAAACTATGTACCACAAATCCTGGCGATAAATAGAAACCTATTTCTAAACCGTCCAGCTTCAAATCTTTCCTTTTAAAAATCCTCCCACGTTCCACAGCACCCACCATTCTGCCACTTTTACTACTATTTACCACGACGACACTGTAGATGTAACGGCAGTAAACAGTGTAATAAAACCGCAAGGGACCTATCGCGACGCGATCAGAGGTTCATGAATAAATTTACGCCATTTTTGAGGACACAGCTCTGATAGTATTTAGCGCGGGGAAATTTTAATACGATGTTTTATAGCCAAGTAAATTTATTCTATAGTTTGTTGGTAGAATTATAATTTGAGATTGGAGTTTAGTCTTATTCTAATGTCATCCAAATTCTCTCAGAGGATTAGTTGTAAGAGGATTGTATAATTATTTTGGATACACTATTCGAATCATTTAAATTGTTAACTATCGTTTGCCCTCGGAGAGTAAGTTAAATCATCTCTAAGAGCTCAGGCAGTCTTAATAGGTACACTAAGGCATAAAATAGCGCTATCCCTATAGAGTTGCGAGGAGAAGCTGTAGAAAAGCTAATAATTATTATGCCAAATCTTGAGCGGCAAAAAAATACCTCAGCTACAAGGTGTTGAACAATGAGTCTTGGATCTAACCCAGGTAATGCTAGGACAATGGTGAAATGTATTCGACTGATATTTATTGAAAACATGAATGACTACTAAAAGAGAAGTCGGCAAAATGTAAATGGGTGTTTGAATCCTGCATTGAAAGTTCCATACATAAATAATGTACAATTTATTCCGTACTGCAATATAGTACATAATAACACCACCGCGCAATACTCAAAATATAAATTTATGTAAGCTTGTCATTGTAAAAATATTGTTACGTATCCTCTTTTACACTGCCTGCACTGTGGATTCTATCGCGATAAGTGTTTTTAAAGACTAAATTAAATTTGACTTCTGGTGGACGTAGCAAGTATGGCTATTAAGTGTGCTCATGAAATTTTTAAAAATTAGTAATATGTTTTTTTCGGACAATAAACGTCTAAAACGAACTTTGTGTGCCTTTTCCCTTTCATCCCACAAATTATTTGACTAAATATATATATTTTTTTTTATTATTCAAACTAATTAACTCGATATTACATTATTTTATTACTACTAGCCGACGCTTCAGTTTCATTATAGAAACCGTGGTCAAGGCCGACTCCATTACCTATTCAATTATGTCATCCTTCACACAATTCATCCATCTTCATTTTGGTCTCCTTCTTACTTTATATCCATATGATTTTTATCCCTTCCACAGGCATAATGCCTATACCACGTCAATCGATTTCCTTCCAACTTTTCTTGCAAAATACGAAGTATCATCAAACTAATTTTACGTTTTTGGCATCTTATTAATAAAATCTACAAGTTTCATATTTTTACACCAATGAACACTGAAACTAAGTATTACATAGTAATGAACAACTTGATACCTCGAGCGTTCTTGAAAGAAAAGGGTCTGCTGGACAACAAACGATCTTATTATATATTAACGGTCCGTTTACTTTTTGAGGTACAGAGTGGGGCGTACAGGGTTAAAGAAATAAGTAAAAGACAGCTATAAGAAGTCATGAGCATGACCTTTGCATGCTTGACGGCTTAAACTTGTAGCGCTTTAAACGGTGGCCATGCTATTTAGCACTGTTGTACGTTCGATCCCATAAACAGATCAATGCACGGTTGGCGCAGTCGTTTAAGCGGCCGCCTCGTCGCTTGACATTGCACCGTGTGTTGTGGGTTCAATCCCCACACGAGACAACACACAAAAACTTTGTGTGATTCATAAATTGTTGTTTCGAGTCTGGGTGTTAATTGTGTTCGTAAGTTGTATGTTTGTAGTACCCCGCGACACAGAATTAAGTCCTAGTGCGGGAGTCGTCTTTAAAAAAAAATGTATTGTTGATTCCAATCTGAGGACCAAATCTCGCAATTATATTTGTTCAAAATGCAGTTTTCATCTAGTCTCGGTGTCATACATGTATATATTCAGATAAATTAAGCAATATTTCATGGATATTGCGAATTGATTGTAAATTGAACAAACTCAAACTCAAACACAAATATGTTTATTTCCATAAAAATATTTAAATTTTTTGGACACGTCAGAAAGTCATACAAATAAAAAAAATAAAAAGTAACTTTAAATGCATATTAACATAGTTGAGCATTGAAAAAAATGCCTGTTCAGAAAGTAGAGCCTCGTGAGAAGAATCAGGCAAGAAACTCCGGGCCACTCTTTTCTACGTCTTGATTCTATACAATTTAAAAACTTAGTAACTACATTGAATTTTTCATAAGTATATGAGCTGGTGTGTCTATAATGTTGTTGTCAATTAATAAGGCTTTTTTAATAATAATATAAAAGTACTTACTAGCATAATATAGACACAATAACTCACACTCACATGAAACTTAACGCTAATCAAACATAAGAACGAGCTATCAAACTATGTATGTGTTAAGGTCAAATTATATGTGTCCATTTATGACATTCAGTGTACCAGAATACCAACTGTGAGTCTATTGAAAATCCAATCGCATTCCGTTCAAAATATTGTGTCGATGTCAGATAAAATACGAGAGTTGGCCTTCCGTTCTGTGTATCCGTTGATGGAATGTCTATGAAGTTTCCCGCGACACAGGATTTAAAGGGCGCTTTTCCAGTTTCAAGATAAACCTTGTGTTTTTCGGGGAATTCGCAACCAAATTAAGCACGATACGGGGTCACATCGTGGTTACGTCAATAATTTAAATTTTGTACCATAACTCGTTATTAAATCTAGGTACGTCTTTCAGATTCAATAGCAGCGATAGCCGAGTGGAGAAACTGACAGACTGCTCGGGTTCGAACCCACGGCGCGCACCAATGACTTTCCGAAGTTAAGTGCGTAATAAATTGTTAATTATCGCTAGCTTATCGGTGAAGGAACACATCGTGAGGAAACCCTCATGTCTGAGAGGTCTCCATAATGTTTTCGAAAGACATGTGAAGTCTGCCAACCCACACTTGGCAAGCGTGGTGGACTATGGCCTTACCCTTTTCATAGTGAGAAAAGGCCAGTGCCCAGCAGTGGGACAATATATAGGGTTGATGTTAATAAGTCTTTCAGAATTATACCCTCATAATGAGTTTCAAACATATGCGCCAGAGTCATCGAAATCCTCACATGCAGCACCCATTCCTAACATGTATTATTATTCTTTAGTATTCTGTTTCATTCAAGGACGCAACATTGTAACCCGTCATAGTCAACATATCTTTAATTTCGCGCCACAAAACCAGGTATCCCGCTTTCCGCCTCCAGTCACAAAGTAATTGAAATAGAATATCACACATTGGAAGTTCCATGTATGTGGCCTTTTCATCTATATTCAGATGGTTTACGCAGTGATTGTAAATTATTGCAGACACTTCTTCTGATGATGTACAAGCCAATTCTGGAGCGGCAAGATCGACCGCATCCAGAACATATGTGCAATGTGTTTGGTGGGTTTGATGGAAGATTGTCACTTTGGTGCCGTTTGGCCCTAGTGTCGGCAAGCCTGTCGAACCACTCTGTGTCATGGCGCTTTATACCCTGTGCAACCTGATATCTCCACTGGTCCCTATCTTCAGCAAGCTTCTCCCATACGCTATGCTTGATGTTGAACGTGGCCATGTCACGCTTGACGCAGTCCTTAAAGCGAAGCAGCGGGCGCCCAATTTTTCTCTTTGCATCGGCTACGGTACCCAGCATGACCTGCCTCGGCAGTCTGGAAGCATCCATGCGTTGCACATGCCCCAGCCACCGTAGTCGTCGCTGTTTAAGCAGCGCAGTTAAGCTGGGAAGCCGCGCTTTGGTGAGAACTGCCTCATTCGTGACCCGGTCCTTCCACGTTATGCCCAAAATACGGCGCACGCAACGCATGTGGAAAGCGTTCAGCCGACGTTCATGTTTGGCGTACGAGGTCCATGTCTCAGCTCCGTACAAGAGTATGCTGAGAATGCACGCTTGGTAGACCAATATTTTGGTTCTAGCGGTTAGGTGGTTGTTTTCCCATACTCTTGAACGTAGCCTCCCGAACATAGTGGCCGCCTTACCGATGCGAGTGTCGATCTCCGCATTGAGCGAGAGATTGCTTGTAACGGTCGAGCCAAGGTAGGAGAACTTGTCGACTACGTCTAAAGGGGCGCCATTCAGTAAAATAACTGGTTTTTGAGCAAAACCTTGGGCGAGTATTACAGTTTTCCTGGCGTTGATGGACATGGAAAACAGACTACATGCATGGGAAAACTTATCCATCATAGTTTGGAGCTCCGAAGGGGACGTTGCAACAAAAGCGGCGTCATCAGCAAAAAGAAGACTGTCCGCGTATAGGTCTTCCCGGTTGCGCTTAGATCTTTGTAGGGAAATATTGTAGAGTTTCCCATCGGCTCTCGTATGGAGATGGACACCTTGTTGGTTTTCACCAAAGGCAACTTTTAAAATCAAAGAAAAGAAAATCCCAAACAGGGTAGCCTACCCTGTTTTGGAAGTTCCATACAACATAAATAATGTACAATTTATTCCGTACAGCGATGTAGTACATAGTAACACCACGCTCAATACTCAAAATACAAATGTATGTAAGCTTGGCATTGTAAAAATATGTTTATCCTCTTTAACACTGCCCGCACTGTTCCCATTAATACTAAGAGTCGGCGCAGAATGTCTTTCTCTTCCATTCTCCCTTATCACGTCATCTGAACTTCCACTAACTAGTATCTTCTTGGGTTTACGCGAATGTTACACATTGAAATCAAACAACGGTTTATGGATTCTGTCGTGATATATTGTTTTTAAAGACTAAATTAAAGGAGAATGGGCAAAACTGTATGGAACGTGGTACGCGCTCCAATAGTCATCATTAATATATCATTAAAAAGACATTTTGATGCAGAAAACGTCTACCATGGCACCTGTCCCTATTCACGTTTAGGAAGCAGTAATTTCACTAAGTTTTATAAATGAGAATTTACTACAAACTACTTATATAAGTAAAATTAAGCTGGAATAAGATAGAATTAGACGATGATATAGCACACTTAGGATTCTATTATCAAAAGAAGTAAGAAAACAAGCATCCTTCAAATAAAAGTCCTTCATATATTTTAGCAATAAGTGAGTAGATTCAAAACATTACATATCGGCATCAACTATAACAGCATTGAGGAAAGATAGGAGCAGTAAATCCCGTATGCCTCGCATAGCCTAGGTGCCATACGATGGACACTATATGTGCACAAGTGCCCATCGTTCGTTGCCCGGTTACACATGTGCAATACTCCGCTGGACAATATTATTTTCACTGTTGATCAATAAATAACAAAAATATGTTTTTATACGGACATGTCGCGACTGGATTCGTCCACGCAAAAGCCAGGTATCTTCGTGTATGCCATAGTCTGGCAGATCTTCAAGTGCTCCCTCTCTGTACGTTTCAATTATATACAGACCATTTGATAAATGCTCGGTACAGTAAGATCTTGCCAGCTTGAGTTTGTATGTACCTAGCGCTAGTAGAATTATATCCTCCTCCGTCAATGAAGGGAAGTTTTCTATCTGGCTCGCTTCCATCTTCTGAAAATATACTCTTGTGTAATTAAGCCGTTTTCTCTCTACATACATATGCAGAAGATTCGGGGTATCTAGTTGAAAGGAGGGGAGCATGGCAAAGTCTTACCTACGTAAAAGCGTTATTTATAGAAAATATGAACGGAAATGCAGAAAATATTACCTTTGTACTCATTTTCTTAAATAGATAAGTAGTACCTAATATACTCGTATATGTATGTTTATCGCCGGGGCCACGGCACTGTCTTAACAGGTTACCGTGGCCCTGGAATGCAAAGGGAAACCGAAGAAACAGGGTTTTTATTAGTTAGTAAGACTGTATTTTATCTCCAAACGCAATCAGATTTGAGACTGGCGGCAATAGTAAATACTGTTCCTCTTGGTAAGACCTTTTAAACGACACTACAATCATATCTACTGGAGCCGGGTACCATTTTGCCCATTCACCTTTGACTTCTGGTGGACGAAGACAGTATGGCTGTTGAGTGTGCTCATGAAAATTTTCAAAATTATAAATATGTTGTTTTCGGACAATAAACGTCTAAAACGAATTTTGTGTGTATTTTCCCTTTCAACTCAGAAATTATTTGACTAAATAAATTATAATTTTTTTTTAAACATTTAAACTAATGATCTAGATACAACATTATTTTATTATTACTAGCCGACGTTTCAGTTTCATTACAGGGACAGTGGTCAAGGCAGACTCCACTACCTATCCAGTTATGTCATCCTTCACACAATCCATCTATCTTCATTTTGGTCTCCTTCTTACTTATACCCCTATGATTTTCATCCCTTCCACAGGCATCATATGCCTATACCACGATAATCGATATCCTTTCAACTTTTCTTGCAAAATACGAAGTATCATCAAACAAATTTGAAGGTAGTAGAGCCTTGCTGATTTCAGCGTGAATGGGCAGGCTCGATCGGGGAAGTACTACACTCTCACAGAAAATCGACGTAAAGTAACAGTACCTATATTGTTGCGTTTCGTTCGGTGAGTGAGAGTGCCGGAAGCCCCATCCCCTATTTCTTCTCCCTAATCCCACTCCTCCTCCCATCCCTTTTCCTAACCCAACGGGCGGTAACGCACTTGTGACTCCTGTGGTGTTGCTTGTGTTCATGGGCGGTGGTAATTGCTTACCATCTGGCGATCCGTCTGCTCGTTTGCCGCCTATTGCTATAAAAAAAACAAAAAAAACAAAATTTACGTAGTTAGGTATTTGGCATCTTAATAATAAGACCTACAAGTTTCATATTTTTACACCAATGAACACTGAAACTAAGTATTACATAGTAATGAACAACTTGATATCTCGAGCGTTCTTGAAAGAAAAGGGTCTGATGGAAAACAAACGATCTTATTATATATTAACGGTCCGTTTACTTTTTGAGATACAGAGGGGCGTAAAGGGTTACAGAAATAAGTAAAATACAACTATAAGAAGTCATGAGCATGACCTTTGCAACCTTGACGGCAAACTTGTAGCGGTTTAAACGGTCGCCACGCTATTTAGCACTGTTGTACGTTCGATGCCATATACAGATCAATGTACGGTTGGAGCAGTAGTTGGAGCGGTCGCTTGACATAGCGCGTGTTGTGGGTTCGATCCCCACACGAGACAACACTTTGTGTGATTCACAAATTGTTGTTTCGAGTCTGGGTGTTCATTGTGTCCGTTAGTTGTATGTTAGTAAAGTCCCCCGCAACACAGGATTTAGTCCTAGTGCGGGAGTAGTCTTAAAAAAAATGTTCGATCCTCACAAAGGACAATTTGCTATTCATGTATTGTTGTTTCGAATCTAAGGCCCAAATGTCGTCATTATATTTGTTCAAAATGCAGTTTTCATCTAGTTTCGTTGTCATACTTATGTCATAAACGGTATTCAGATAAATTAACTAATATTTGATGGATATCGCGAAATGATCATAAATTCAACGAACACATACTATGTATGTGTCTATATTATTTGTCTGACGATAATGACATTAAGTTTACCAGAATACCAATTGTGAGTCAATTTAAAATCCAATCGCATTTCGTTCAAAATACTGTGTCGATGTCAGATAAAATACGAGAGTTGGCCTTCCGTTCTGGATCCTTTGATGGAATGTCTGTAAAGTTCCCCGCGACACAGGATTTAAAGGGCGCTATTCCAGTTACAAGATAAGCCTTGTATTTTTCGGGTAATTCGCAACCAAATTAAGCACGATACCGGGTCACATCGTGCTTACGTCGATAATTAAAATTTTCTACCATAATTCGTTATTAAATCTAGGTAAGTCTTTCAGATTCAATAGCCGAGTGGAGAAACCGAATGTGTTCGAAAGACATGTGAAGTCTGCCAACCCGCACTTGGCAAGCGTGGTGGGCTATGGCCTTACCGTTCTTATAGTGAGAATAGGTCAGTGCCCATTAGTAGGACAATATATAGGGTTGATGAAAATAAGTCTTTCAGAATTATACCCTCACAATGAGTTTCAACCATATGCGCCAGTTTCATCAAAATTCTAACATGCATCACCCATTCCTAACATGTATTATTATTCTTTAGTATTCTGTTTCATTCAAGAACGAAACAATGTAACCCGTCATAGTCAACATATCTTTAATTTCGCACCACAAAACCAGGTTTCCCGCTTTCCGCCTCCAGTCACAAAGTAATTGAAATAGAATATCAAAAAACCTTAACAGTATGTTCATCCATATACCGTACAATCCATTCCAAACCCAACCTTGTTGTAATACTTTTAAAGTTCATATTCATTTGTACAGAAGTTGATTGCCAAGCAAAATTATCATAGGATTGTAGATACAGTGAACCCATCCCGCGAGTCGTTAGGGTTTGAAAATTCTGAAGCAATGTCACCGGGCTTATCGCTGACGTTTTGAAGTTTGGTTTTTGATACCTAAGCCGAATGTTTTAAAGAATTTGGAAAGCTAAAGGTAAGATTCGTTTATTGGATTGGAATTATTTTGGATGATAAACCACGGCAAAATCCTTTCAACAGCGTCTAGTAGTAAATGAAGTACTAAAATTGTATGTATATTACATACAAGTAATCCAATCAAAGCAATCCTGCCTTAGAGTATACAAAATCGCCAAACGGGCAATGATTTAGATATAATAATGGAACTGAAAAACTTTTTTTATTTGCGTTCTTTTGCCTCCAAGTTGCTTCAAAAGTCAACCAGAAATTTAAGTGCAATTTTTGTAGACGATGATGCCTTTACAAAAACAACCCGAAAAGGGTTATCGCCATATTGCAGCCTTAGCCACCTTAACCGTTATACCTTCTTCTACTTTCGTTAACCACCTATTTCTTTACTGATCCGAAGTTTTGCAACCTATCTTTAAGGGTTTTTGCCAATGTTGGGTGCTTGTCCCTAGGCAGGATTTTTGTGGCTAAATAGAATATACCCATATTATTGCTAGTCACCAAAGAGTGATATAAACAACAAAATATTGGAGATACTGTCCCGAATCACAGTCATCCAGTTTTGGTTGGTGGCTTTACCGAGTCTTATCTCTCTTAAGGCAGACGATAATATAATAAGTAATGTTGTCATCTTCTCATTTATCATGGCGGATTCAAAATAAGTATAATTATAGAGAGATATTCTAACAAAGTTAATTCACGTAATTATTCGAGTCAAGATTCATTTATTTCTCTTTAAGCGTTAATTAATGTAGTCTCTAATTGAAGGAAATTAATTTTATTATGAATATCGAAGCACTAGGGAGACAATGTGAAATATCATCTTCGTTTGTTTATTTAGGTTCGTTTTAAGATGATATTTATAACTTTTGTAATTATTTGAATAACGTCTTCCAGTTTTAGAAATCATTCTTGTTTTAGACTCTATGTAGAACCATAGACTGACCTCATAAGGGCAGGAGTGAACTTGCAGATTTCCCCGAGATAGTGCCGGGTAGGATAAGGCGAAATGAGAGCAATAGTGGCCGCCTCCTGTACCCTGTTCCTCCCCCGTCTTTGTCGGAAGTGGCGGTGTTCTTGGTGGTGATTAGCAACACATAGTCTTGCTCAAATTTTCTCTTGAGACAAATATCTGAAGGGATTTTTCCATCCCGTAACAAAAAAGGGCTACAAACTGGCGTGCTCGGCTAAATGACTTAGCTCATCCAGACTAGTTGAAGTTCGTGGGTTCAATTCCCAATTAAAACAAATCTGTGTGCCATTAGCAAGATTATTTATTCTATGAGGCTAATGTATCTACATATGTGTATATGGATGATTATGTTTACCAGCTATCTGGTTTAAAAAGTACAAGCTCTGCTTAGTTTGCGATCAAAATAAATGATAGTGTGTGATGGGATAGGACTATTTGAACAGTAGTACGATGACATCCATCACATTTCTTCGTATATAATCGTTAGGTTACAAACTAGACCAGAATCAGAATCTCGAAACTACTTAAGAGTGGACTAAGGGATAAAATGGATGTCGCGTTCGAAACTTTGCCATAAGCAACTTTTAATACCATTCTTCTTATACGAATGAGGCGTATAAGAAGAAGGGCATGAAAGTGAATGTAAGTAAGACTAAGGTGATGGTCATAGTGAGGGAAGACAGTATAACTGAATGTAACACAATGATAGGAGATGAAAAAGTGGACCAAGTGAATGAGTTTGTGTATTTAGGGTCTATGTTTACAAGAGATGGCAAATATGAGGGAAAAGTTGAAAGGAGAGTGAAAGCAGGAAATAGTGTGAATGGCGCCTTACAGTCCATCATCAGTAACGAAATTGTCCCAAATAAGGCTTGCCTTGAGCTTGATAAAGATTGAGAAAGGAATGTTGCGATGGTTTGGACATTTGGATAGGATGGAAGAAAGAAAAATACGAAAGAAGTGTATCGTGTAAGAATGAATGGAGATGTCGGTAGGGGACGCCCAAGACAGACGTACGCCGACCAAATAAGTGACGTACTAAAAAGGGTCAAATTATAAGTACCCATAACCGGCGAGCATGTATGACGAGGTTAATGAATGTCGAAGAAGCGAAAAAGGTGTGTTTGAACCGGAGCATTTGGCGTTCCATTAGGGTAGGCAGAGACTATGGTCTCTGCCTACCCCAATGGGAGACAGGCATGACGATAGATAGATGAAAATTATGAATCTTAAAACAATCCCAGCCTCAGGCAGAAACTGCCATTTCAAGAAAACGAAACCGCCGCGAATTTGACTGTAAGACAACTACATATTACAAGTATAATATTATTTTCAAAGCTTCCAAATTCACTCAGAAAACACACAAAATTCATTGTATATTCATAATACAACTTGCCGGTGTTATTCGTATAACGAGGAATATACCCACATCAAAAACGTTGACAACTGACAATCCAACAAAATAATAGTCTGTCATATTCCTTATTATGTATCTCTATAATGAGGTGTCCGGCTCCAGAAAGGTCATAGCAACCTTTCGTTTTTGGACAGTTTATTTTTATGTTTTCTGTGACAGATGCGTAATGTTTTGTGGTGGGAATTATTTACAACATAGACTGTTAGGCCAGATTTCAATAACATGTGGTATGACTTCAGTCACCTGTAATATCTTGTAGAAGTACGGTTCTTTACAAAATAGTGCACCACACCCCGACAACATTTTGCGCGACTATGTACGAGTATCTTGCTGTGTTCTGTCACTGACCCACCACTGGTGTGTGTCTAATAAAATGTCTTCTGTACAGGTATATATAATAATTAATGCGTTACTGATTGACTAACAGACAATGCAGCATATGGGTGCAATAAGCTCGAATTTGGCATGTAAGTCTCGCCACGGCCACGAGTCAACTCGTGACCACGGCTGCTGTAAGCCACGCCGAAGCGTCGAGGGGAGGAGAGGGTACTTTACCTTTATTTCAAATAATAAGGAAATATTGACCTGTTACCTAAATATTATGTTGTGTACAAGTCACGAAAGCTTAAAATCCTTCACAATGTAAATTATTGGCAGCCTTCAACAGATTAAAGCTATAAACGCATTAAAAACTATACACTCCAAATTGTTAACCAGCTACTTGGCAACTGATGCCCTGAATCTGTATCTCATATTTGTCTTATGATTATAACCAAAAGTTAAATTGAAGTGATACTTTCTTTGCTGGAAAGAGTCAAAACGACAAACAGAACCTATGATTTTGCCTTTTGTGGTCATTAAAACTGCTTTTAAATTTTCTTTTGGGATATATATATATACATATATGGACATTGCTCGTATCATTCATCCACCCACAATACTTCAGTACATCCGTGAACATGGCGCTTGCAACAGTGTTGAAAATATCGGTTACTTAAAAATAAGGTTCGGTGGTATATAATGTATATGCAAAAAAACAATGTACAATTTAATAAAAATCTAAACTGCTTTGCTTCTTGTAACTAACCACTTTACTCAAAGTGCTTAGTTGAAAATCTTACGATACTACCCAGGTTTCAAAACATGTAGAAATAAATGCTCATTTTAATACTCCAAATATTGAACGGACAAAAAAGTATCGTTAACAAAAAAGTCCTCGAACAGAAATTGTTCCATTAACTTTTGTTTCATGTTCGAAATAAAAATTTGAATTGGAGAACCCGAAAATCTTCGCATAATTGCCAACCCGAAAAATAATTAACTGTCATGTTCTCAATATCACTGTAACAGGACTTGATAGCGCCTGTCCTCTTTGTATTAACAATATTTTTTTATGAAACTTCTTGGCAATCGCTCCGAAGATTTATTTATCAGAATTTTGTTAGTAAATATTATTTTGCTTTTGTTTTCTAAGAACAATTATTTTAGATAAAAGTTTGTTTGCTACGGTAAATAAGATACCTTTTTTGTTGTGTCATTTGATAATTGAGAAAAATACAGCTATGAGAAGAGTTCATTTGAGATATCTTCCTCAATATTTTGAAACCTAAAGTTATTTCAATCTGTAAGACTCATATAATCTATAGTTATATTAAAATCAGCTACTAAAATATGAGGCTGGTCCCTAGGCATTTGATTGTGGTCAGTACTTAAGCACTAATCACAGTCAATATGTGTAAAATATACAATTGACGAGATAGTCGAAACAAAAAGTATCTATGTCTAGGTAATTCAAACGCAAACTCTTTAAAATCATCATTATCATCATCATCAGCCCATTATACTGTCCCACTGCTGGGAACGGGCCCCTTTCCATTATGAGAAGGTTAAGGCCATAGTCTACCACGCTGGCCAAGTGCGGGTTGGCAGACTTCACATGTGTTTCGAAAAGATTATGGAGAACTCTCAGACATGCAGGTTTCCTCACGAAGTTTTCCTTCATCGTTTAGCAAGCAATAATTAACAATTTAATATGCACATAACTCCGAAAAGTCATTGGAGCGCGCCGTGGATTCGAACCCAGACCCTCTGCGTAGCAGTCTGTCGGTCTCTCTACTAGGCTAGGCTTTAAAATCAATTTTTGTAAATGTTCACCCATTCAGAATCATAACCTTAGCAGAGTTACTTAACCTCACAACTCTGTCGATATAATCCATCACAAAACTCCAAATTCTCATCTCTAATAAATTTCACTTGAATTCCATCAATAAAACTTTAACTGGACAATGGCTAGGATATAAATGATATATACTGCTCTCATATTTAGTGTTCGGTCAATAATTTCCCAAGGGTAGTAGAGCCACTATGTCCGTCCTTTGTGTGAGTGGCGTTATCGCATATTCGTTTTATCTTATGTGGGTTCGGATGAAGGAATTTTAGTGGTAATTATAGAGAGAATCTTATCAACAGCATTTTCTGTTGTACGGTCAATGTGTGGGTAGAGTTTTTGGACCTTTCCAAACTAGGACACGACTGGGAAAAAGTCTACACTTACAGTAAGACGGTTTGGCGAATTTGTCAGCTTTTCAACATTCTGTTGAAATAATAAATGTCGTAAAAGTGGTTCCATTGTCTTATAATAGTTTCTTGGTAGGTGCGTACATAGAGTGTTTTTGGGATCTCCAACTATTTTTATTTTATTTTAATATCCTATTTAGTTTTCATTTATATATTCTCATTATTTAAGGGTTTGTTAAAACCCATCACAGTCAGTTCTTGGATTTAATTTATTATCAATATTCATTACACTAAACATGTTTGTAGCTCATACAGTGATATTTTCAGACTAAGTTGGGATTGCAATGAATTTCTACGAATTTAATTTTATTACTAACGATTAAAATGACATGTGAGTCAATAAACATTTCCTCAAACCATGTTTGTTATTTACGTTATGATTTTGAAGGCAAAAAGCATTTTGATGCCATGAAATTCATCTGAGGCTTTCTTTTTCGGATAGAAGGAATGAGAAAGGAAGTAATGAAGAGCGTCTGGGCAGCATCTATATCCACTGATAAAAAGACCTCCGTCACTCCTACTTTCTAGACAAGGAGCAACAGAAAATAAAGTGTCCGAACTTTTTCATGAGATGGGCGACAAACGATGCATGGCCTCATGGTAAGCGATTACCGCCGTCCATATTCATCCGAATTACAAAGTTACTGGAAAGGCATAGGAGGAGAAGCAAAATGAGGGAGAAGGAAAAGCTGATAGAGCGTCCGGCACTCTTGATCACCGAACAGAACGCAAAAGTATAGTTACCTTTACTTTACTTCAATATTCTGAGAGACGGTAGTACTTGCCCGGTCGAGCCCGTCCAGTCATGCTGAAATTAGCAAGGCTCTACTACCTTAAACTTTGCCCGCATTTACGGCCGCGTGGGAGTCAGTTATTGTCATCAAAAGTAACCTATGTCACTTGCCAGCCTCCTAAATCTCCACACACAACTCACACCATACCTCGTTTCTTTGTGACATGAAAGAAGTACAAAACAAATAAACTTCCGCAAGTATAATATAATAATGGATTATAAGAAAAATAATAGTTTTGGTATCTTATCAATGAGTGAAATCAAAATACGTTACTGCAAACTCCTTTACTTTGAACACTATAAAGGACAGTTGATTAGTGCGGTGTTTTAGTACTTTTGATTTTACATTTGATCAATGTTTAGTCCGAAATCGCTAGGTCAATAGCCCTTACTTCAAATGATATTGAAGACTTTCTCATCTTTTTTGCTAGATCTAACAAAACTCTACCTGAGAAATGTGTGCATTCGCATAGTTGCTAACCGGGATATATTTGAAAATTAATAATGTAGTGATTATTTTTCAACTCTACAGCCCAAAACGCAAATGTTATGCCATGGTCATTTCATTGTTATGGTGATGTTAGAGGGTACCAAAATGAACCAAATATGTTCACATACATAATATCTTGCCAGTCAGGCTTAAAGTTCTCTCCGTAACAAGTGATGATGAAGAGTAGGTATGATATTGTAATAATGGTGGTTAGAACCCGATGTTAACAGTCAGTCTCATTGTTTATATAAATGAAAACTAAAAATACACCAAATTTATCCGTCCCTGATTCGTCTAGGACGAGTAACTTCAGCATCGTACTATAAAATAATCATATCCCATAGAGTAACATATATTGTGATGAAACCAAAAAATAATAATTATTAAATCATGTTACATAGATATCTCGCTCAAAGGGACAATGCCTGACCCACGCACACTCCAAAAATACTGGTTGTACAAGTAAAAAAAGCCATGATATACAGGGTGTCACAAGACCCAACACCAAGCCGAAGTCTACTCGTTGTGGACATCATGCCAAGTCGTGCTAACCAAAAATAATACCTGGGAAACGATTTTCTTTTGAGTTTTCACAATTTTTTAAACCGCAATTAAAATCGCGCGCGTGTAATTCTCGAAATACTTACTTATCCATGGGGTCATAGGGCATCTAAAAACATATTCGCGGGCTAAATGCATCGATTTTGTACCTAATTAGAAAAACTCCATACTAACTTTGAGTCTCAATATCTCCTGAACCAGTCATTTCCCAGGTATGGTACCGAAGTAAAAAATGTTTGTACTGATTGGTACAACATGGGATATCAGTTTTCGTTAAGGGTCTTGTTACACGCTGTATATATCATGGCTTTTTTTACTATGTTATATGTATTATATCATGTATGATATATAAATCAAAGATCAAATATATACTACCAAAAAGAAACTCACCAAACCACAATAACAATTCCCAACCCATGACACCAAAAGTAAAAATCCATAACGAAAAAAATCCAAAATTTTCTATCTTCCTTTTAGTATTTTATTCAGCAGTTTTATAGACTTGGCCCGACCGGAAGGGTCTTGGGCTCGTATTCTATAATTACACCCTAAGGGTCCGGTGAAACAGCCTCTCTTTTACATATTCATAGGGGAAATTGACTTCCGTTCTGACGGAAAAAAATCGTTCGACGGTATAAAGTTCTATATACCTTTTGTGTTTGTAAACAAGGCCTTCGGCAGTATTTATTTCAAGTCTGATAGTCTAGTAGTTGATCTGTTGATGAAATTTATTTTATAAATCTGATTTTGCCCGATCCCGTGGGAATTTCGGGAATTCCTTTCTAGTACGCTCCTCAAGGAACATGCATGCCAAGTTACAGCTTCCTCTACCCAATAGTTTCGGAGTACATCCCTATGCTCTCTAAAATATACATTACAAATTTTAGCTTTTAGCACTCAATAGTTTTGACTGTGCCGTTGTCTGTCAGTCAGGCAGTAACGGAAGAATTTTATAAATACACATTTGAAGAAGTTATCTTTTTTTCTTTTTGGAAGAATTTTTTTATCAAGTTTTCTGAGGCTTGTTGACTACAATATTCGTACAACGGACTCACGATATATCCAAACAGATAAGACAGAAACAGGTAGAATTTAACACATCCAAAACATGTACTTACTTCAAAGACCACGTTTCATATCACAAACTCTAAAATTTTATTACCCACCGGCGATACGCGTGTTACGAGTCGTCGTAGACAATAAAAAGTAATAATTAAGAAATACTTAAGTTTTTTTTCCATTCCCAAGAATTTAAAATAAAAATATTATAGAACACTATGCATCAAAGTGAATTAGAAGTAGGTGTCTGTCTAAACCATCGCAGGTAGAAATATTTTACAAGCTACGAAAAATACAAGTCTAATGACAAAAAATGTACGCCTTTAACAAACTCCTCAGCAATTAATTACAAGGTGATATCATCATCAGCCTGCATCAGTCCGCTGCTGGGCGTCCTCTGGCACGCGAATGAGTTCGGCGTTCAGCTTTCTTCCTACTGTCACTGCCCGCGGCCCTACGAATATCAACACCCACCTGGCTGCGAGGCGTCCTACACTACACGCCTGTATAAGCAGAGGTGTAATATTACACCCACATTCCTACTTTATAGGAAGAGAGTCTATTGCCGTCACCGGGCACATTGCCAGATTCCGTGCTGCTACTGAGAATTCGGAAAAACTCAGTACCACTTTTGGCTGACCTAGGAATCGAACCCGGGACCTTTCGGTCAGAAAACGCATATGCTATTCACTAGTCCATGGAGGCAGTACTTTATATTGTAATATACCTCTTTCAAATAGATTTCACTTCAAGATTCATGATTCAAACGAAATCGATGACTTTCAGAATTCAATGCTTGACCAAATTGCTAAAGATCAAACTGAAGAGGAAGTATCTTTTCAGTTCGTCTATTGAATAGTAACGGAAAGGTTATGGAATCGCTTTGAAACCTGAGCATTCACTTGAAATGCTCAGGTGCAATAGAGCAATTAGCGCCATAATGTTACACTTTTTCATAGCAACCGTTGGTAGATGTCATATAAAAAAAATAAACACTGAAGGAAAATGATACGTTTCCGTTAAATTTAATTTTAAAATATATGTTTTATCTGCCCTATTTACTTTAAAATATGATGATCGCCGTCGGAATCAAAGCCACCGCAATAAAAATACATTCACGAATTGTATTTATTGATATCGTAATATAAATGGCTTGATGATTGATTAATTATTGCCGGGTTAAGCTTCTGAGGCATTCAATATTAAATTGGTCCAATAATATCATGCTAGTATATCGTTTAAACCTGAAATAATACGTAGCTTTCCAAAAGCCTTTTAAAACCAAATAGCTGCGAACCTTATTTTATTTATAATCTACCCCATCTAGGCAATATGTTTGGCTAGAAGGTATATTAAGTGTTGTTGACCTAGAGAGCTTTGTGATAGCCCTCGTAAGTCAACGAAAGTGAATACCTACTAAATATGCAAAAATAAAGTTATAATCATTTCTTGTCCACTGTGCATACGATCGATGATAAATGAAGGTAGGAAGCAGTCACAAAAGGTATAAAATACAATTATTTATCGCTTTGCGGGAGAGATAATAATCTTTGCCGTGATGCAAAAAAAAATGTTTGTTATATCAGCTCGTAGAGTTTGATTCAAATATCATATTAGATTATCCTGAGACAGCCTTTTACAGTCCAAATTGGCCTTTCCTTATTTGCGTCACAATGACACCTGAGTGAGTTAATAGGCTGATTTGATCTTTTTTTTTTATAGTAATAGGCGGCAAACGAACAGACGGATCGCCTGATGGTAAGCAATTACCACCGCCCATGGACACAAGCAACACCAAAGGAATCATAAGTACATTGCCGCCTCTCGGGGTTGGGAACAGAGATGGGACGAAGAGTGGTATGAGAAGGAATAGGGGATAGGGCTTCTGGCACTCTCACTCACCGAACTAAACACAACAGTTTAAATACTGTTACTTTACGTCGATTTCTGAGGGTAGTACTTCCCCGGTCGCAATTTATGCTAAAATCAGCAAGCATCTACTACCTATAAAGTATCTACGTGTAAAAAGCTGTTCAGTCGGGTTAAATTTATGTCAAGTTTTCCGTTTTCCAAATGTAGGAAGGGGTAGGAAGAGGTGTATTACACACCCACTTTTCGCTAGTTATGTTTCGGTCCCAATGTAATAGGGAGCGAGCCTATTGCCATCTACCGGGCACATTATTAAGCTAGCGATAATTAACATATTTAATACACAACTTCGAATAGTAAGAGGTGTGTGCCCGGGATAGATGGGGATCGAACCCGAGACCATCGTCTCGGCTGTCCGTTACGTACACATTATTTGCTTTGTCTATTTTCCTTAGTCACCTCATACGACAGCGAAATGAAATGCTATAGTGACAGTTTGTATTTTCAATGCGTCACCACCAGACGCTGGTATAGTGCAAATACCTCTAACCTTGTACGCCATCAGGGCAAACACGATCTCTTTGTCAAGAATTTATAGTAAGTACAACAGTCTATAGTAACTAGAGAAATTTGATATATAAAACCCAGCAAGTGCGTATTGGTGGCATAATAATACAGGGTACCCTAATTTCCCCATGTGGTGTACTATAGGCAGGAGTGGAACATTGTATTAATTGTATTTTCATACTAGCTTCGACCAATGGCTTCGCCTTCGTGGAGGTTTGTTTTTTAAGATTATCTTTGTCATGAAATATCCCTTTGACAGTCATTCTGAGGAAAAGGTAACATTCTGTCAATTCCGAACTCCAAATGTGAAACGCCCAGTCTTGCATACCACCGGGATAAAAATTTGCATCCCACACAATGTAAAAGAATAAATGAATTATGGGAAAATATCCCATTGTAGTACAATTAATTTAACTTATGAGAGCTAAACGTAGTAATATTTTTCGAAGTTGTACTTTAGGTATGTACTTTTGTAGTCAGTGGACTTCAAAACATGTGAATGAACTTGGGAAAATATAAAAGGAAACATATAAAAGGGTATATCTTAGATTACAAAGAAAACTGTCGAACTATACTATAATTTCAATATAAATTGCAACTCTTTTTGAAGATACTTAGAGGTATAAATCTTTTCAAATTTCTGAGACTAACTTATTTTACCACAATACAAAATTATTTTTGTTTGTAGTTTTCCAACAACAATCTCAAGACCCAAAAGTTCACAATAGGTGTCTACTTAAATTCTTCACAAATTACTTGAAGCGAAATTGTCCAAACAACTCGAAATAACCATGATTTAAAACATTTTGAAAATCAATCCGAAACGAAACGCAAAAGTTCTGCAAACTTTTCAATCTAATCTGTTTGCAATAAGTTCTCGGCTAAACAAATATTGGTCGTTCGGAAATATTGTACAAATCCGTATACAAATTAATTTGTATTGTTTTGCTGCTATGGATGTACAGACTGATATAGGGTGCTGTAATTTAGGTGACAGCCATGTTTTTTCCAATCACATCAATATTGCTGTAGTTAAAAGTTGACGTGATTTTACTCTATATATATAATACTTTATTTATATACACAATAGAATACAATAACTTTGAAAATCCATATTTTCGGTACAAACATATTATTTTAAGAGGTCTTAAATTCATCATCGTCATAACGTTATCCCAATACATTCAAGACTTTTAGCTTCGAGCATCGGCTATTCTAGTATAACGAGAGATGCACAGCTTAGATGGATTGCGACATTGTATGACTTACTATGGAATTCAATATTCGAAATATAGATAGATCTGTAGATTTTAGATTAGTTTTTGACAGTTTTTGACATAGCTTATGTCAAAAACTGTCAAAAACCAATCTAAAATCTACAGATCTATCTATAGTTCGAATATTGAAAATGGCCGTTAGACCGATGTCAGTATACAGAAGTCAGAACGGCTGTCTTGATATCAACCGGGACCTATTGCTTCATCATCATCATCCGCTATAGTCCACTACTGGCTAAAGATCTCTCAAATGGCATTCCACTGAGCCCAATTCTTGGCTTTTTACGTCCAGCCCCTGCCAGCCACTTTATACTTATTCACTACCTCGTATTACAAACACCCACATACAATTAGGAAAATATTACATTTTGATATAGTATATTTTACGAGAACTTATCAGAATGTTCATCTTTTCATTGTTACTCCCCTCACAGCTGTCGGAAATACTGACACTTCACAAAAGCAAAACATTTCTGATGAAGATAAAACTTCAGAATATTAAACAACTGGCCGCACGCGATGATGTCGCAATGTGTATTAAATACTGGACTGAATGAAAATAGTTCGTTAATTTTCTGAGCAGACCCGGTACTAGGTATATAAAAGCTTCACTTTTCAACTTTGTTACTATTCCTACTCCAGCGACCAGCTTTAACACATGTCTTGTGTGAAGTCCTGGAGACAGTAAAGCAGTCTTGCATTCCGCAAATCAATATATAAAATAAATAGTACATAGTCTCACGCCTATATCCCCGAAGAGGTAGGCAGAGGTATATTGCTACACCCACTTTTCGCCATATTTATTTTAGTCCCACGTAATAGGGGGCGAGCCTATTGTCGTTTCGGGCACATTACCAGACTCTGTGCTGTTACTGAGAATTTCCTAACGGGAAAACCCAATTACACTTTGCCCGACCCGGGTATCGAACCCGAGACCTCCCAATTCCAGGCGCACATTTATGCCGCGAGACCAACGAGGCAGTCTTTGCCGCGAGACCAACGAGGTAATCCAGTAAAATATATTGTAGGTTTTCATTAAGTCGGAACGATCTTATATAAGCCATATTAACGAGCAAATCCTGCTTATTTTGTTCAACCAATTCCGACAATAAAAGAAAAAATGACTTCTTATATATACAAACAAAATAAGCACCATTATCAAATAAACATACTCACAACAGCAGTAATATATCCGAAGCAAAAATTGTAAAAAAGCAATTCGTATACAAATGAAATTTGAATCATAACTTCGCCGACAAAGTGGTCGCAAACATTTGAACAAACCCTTTATAGATTGGTATTGAGCGCTTTTTCACTGACCGATACGACAACGACCCGACACTAGCAGGCTTTAGGGGTAAAAAAATTTATGAAATTATTTTTTTCACGCATTTTAGCTCACCAAATGTCATTCGTGAAGGATTGCAATACGACCATGTAGGCTCCTTTTTTCCTCTTTTGAAGCCAATAAAGCAGCCACGTTGACTTCATTGTTGGAAGCAACATTATGTATATCAGTATTTTCTGCGTGCAAGTTTTCGGGCACGCAGGGCACGATATCAGATGTTACATCGTTTGCCTTGCACCGCACGAGCAAGTCAGATCGTTAGAGTCCGAAAGTCCCCATCTCATCATACAAATATTGCAATATATGCGTTCCCTTGAAATCTGCCAACCAATTATGGCCTTAACGTTTGAAAGAGATACGAAGCAGCCTTACAAATCTTGTGTAGTTTTGGTGCCGACGAGTAGAACCGCTATTGGGGCCGCGGTCCTGCATGTGAATATTTACTTTCATTTACATAATGTATATAGCCTTCATGCATGGAATGTCTAATCGGTGTTATTCAAATAAATAATGTAATTCACGGTATTATTTATTGGAATACGAATTGTCAGTACAAAGACACGATACCGGCCTACATATTACTCCACTGGTGTTCAAGTACCCGGTGTCATATCGTATCGGCAATATCATATTGAGCAAGTCGTATCGGCAAGGAAAAAGCATCCAATGGCTCAAAACATAAAACTGACAATTTATTTTCGCTACGTACGACTGATTTTTTAGGATAATCCGCTCTGCGGTTTCTGTTTTAAGTATGTCATTGTAATACATTTTTAAAGAGATGCACGTTTTATGGTGTAAATTTTGTGTGTTTTTTGGTGTAAATGGTGTTTTACTTTGGCACCATACCTGAGAAATTACTGGTTCAGGAGATATTGAGGCTCAAAGTTAGTATGGATTTTTTCTTATTAGGTACAAAATCGATGCATTTACCCCGCCAATATGTTCTTTGATGCCCTATAACCCCATGGATAAGTAGGTATTTCGAACATTGCACGTGCGCGCTTTTAATTGCGGTTTAAAAAATGAGAAAACTCAAATAAAAATTCGTTTCCCAGGTATTATTTTTGGTTAGTATGACTAGGCATGATGTCCACAACGAGAAGACTTCGGCTTGGTGATGGGTCTTGTGACACCCTGTATTTGTTTATTCACTAAATATGTGTGTGTCCCTGATTAGTAGGCAGTCAGATTGTAGGTTCAATTCTCAGACAGGACAAATCGAACCGAATTTGTACGTCTGACTAAAATTGTTATCAATAATATCTATGTATGTATTTGTTTTTTTTTTTATAATGTAGAATGTAGATAACGCTGGCAAGGAATAACTTTTATATCGCAGGCAACTTTACAAAAATACTATTAATGAATACCTACAAGAGTCAGTGTTAAGTAGCAAGGCTACCATTTAAACAACTATGTTAACCATGTGGTACCTATAAATGTACAATTAATGAAAGTTTTTTTTCGTTGCATATCAAGATAACAACCACAAGCGGAATAAAATAAAATATTTTTTTCTAACTATACTTTTCTAGGAACTAATACGGTCAACTGATCCGAAAGAAAGCAGAGCTTGTATCACTTTTTTGTCTCATTTAGGTTCATCAAAGCTGACTGAAATATTTCCTTATAACCACAGACTTGAAACTATGTACCACAAATCCTGGCGATAAATAGAAACCTATTTCTAAACCGTCCAGCTTCAAATCTTTCCTTTTAAAAATCCTCCCACGTTCCACAGCACCCACCATTCTGCCACTTTTACTACTATTTACCACGACGACATTGTAGATGTAACGGCAGTAAACAGTGTAATAAAACCGCAAGGGACCTATCGCGACGCGATCAGAGGTTCATGAATAAATTTACGCCATTTTTGAGGACACAGCTCTGATAGTATTTAGCGCGGGGAAATTTTAATACGATGTTTTATAGCCAAATGCCACATGTTTTATAGTAATTTATTCTATAGTTTGTTGGTAGAATTGGAGTTTAGCCTTATTCTAATGTCATCCAAATTCTCTCAGAGGATTAGTTGTAAGAGGATTGTATAATTATTTTGGATACACTATTTGAATCATTTAAATTGTTAACTATCGTTGGCCCTCGGAGAGTAAGTTAAATCATCTCGAAGAGCTCAGGCAGTCTTAATAGGTACACTAAGGCATAAAATAGCGCTATCCCTATAGAGTTGCGAGGAGAAGCTGTAGAAAAGGTAATAACTATTATATTGTTATGCCAAATCTTGAGCGGCAAAAAAAGACCTGAGCTACAAGGTGTTGAACAATGAGTCTTGGATCTAACTCAGGTAATGCTAGGACAATGGTGAAATGTATTCGACTGATATTTATTGAAAACATGAATGACTACTAAAAGAGAAGTCGGCAAAATGTAAATGGGTGTTTGAATCCTGCATTGAAAGTTCCATACAACATAAATAATGTACAATTTATTCCGTACTGCAATATAGTACATAGTAACACCATCGCTCAATACTCAAAATATAAATTTATGTAAGCTTGTCATTGTAAAAATATTGTTACGTATCCTCTTTAACACTGCCTGCACTGTGCCCACTAATACCAAGAATCGGCTTATCAGACGTCATCTGAACAAGTATGTATCAGTACCATCTAGTATCATCTCGGGTTTACGCAAATGTTACACATTGAAATCAAACTACGGTTTATGCATTCTATCGCGATAAGTGTTTTTAAAGACTAAATTAAATTTGACTTCTGGTGGACGTAACAAGTATGGCTATTAAGTGTGCTTATATATTTTAAATATTCAAACTAAATATCTAGATCTAGATTACTAGCCGACGTTTCAGTTTCATTACAGAAACCGTGGTCATGGCCGACTTCATTACCTATTCAATTATGTCATCCTTCACACAATTCATCCATCTTCATTTTGGTCTCCTTCTTACTTTATATCCATATGATTTGTATCCCTTCCACAGGCCTATGCCTATACCACGAAAATCGATTTCCTTACAACTTTTCTTGCAAAATACGAAGTATCATCAAACTAATTTTACGTTTTTGGCATCTTATTAATAAGACCTACAAGTTTCATATTTTTACACCAATGAACACTGGAACTAAGTATTACATAGTAATGAAAAACTTGATACCTCGAGCGTTCTTGAAAGAAAAAGGGTCTGATGGACAACAAACGATCTTATTATATATTAACGGTCCGTTTACTTTTTGAGGTACAGAGGGGCGTAAAGTGTTGAAGAAATAAGTAAAAGACAGCTATAAGAAGTCATGAGCATGACCTTTGCAACCTTGACGGCTTAAACTTGTAGCGGTTTAAACAGTCGCCACGCTATTTAGCACTGTTGTACATTCGATCCCATATACAGATCAATGTACGGTTGGAGCAGAGGTTTGAGCGGCCGCCTCGGCGCTTGACATAGCGCCGTGTGTTGTGGGTTCGATCCCCACACGAGACAACACTTTGTGTGATTCATAAATTTTTGTTTCGAGTCTGGGTGTTCATAGTGTCCGTTAGTTGTATGTTTGTAAAGTCCCCCGCAACATAGGATTTAGTCCTAGTGCGGGAGTAGTCTTAAAAAAATGTTCGATCCTCACACAGGACAATTTGCTATTCATGTATTGTTGTTTCGAATCTGAGGCCCAAATGTCGTGATTATATTTGTCCAAAATGCAGTTTTCATCTAGTCTCGTTGTCAAACTTATGTCATAAACGGTATTCAGATAAATTAACTAATATTTGATGGATATCGCGAAATGATCATAAATTGAACGAACACACACTATGTATGTGTCTATATAATTTTGTCTGACGATAATGACATTAAGTGTACCAGAATACCAATTGTGAGTCAATTTAAAATCCAATCGCATTCCGTTCAAAATACTGTGTCGATGTCAGATAAAATACGAATTTTGGCCTTACGTTCTGGATCCGTTGATGGAATGTCTGTAAAGATCCCCGCGACACAGGATTTAAAAGGCGCTATTCCAGTTACAAGATAAGCCTTGTATTTTTCGGGTAATTCGCAACCAAATTAAGCACGATACCGGGTCACATCGTGCTTACGTCAATAATTAAAATTTTCTACCATAATTCGTTATTAAATCTAGGTAAGTCTTTCAGATTCAATAGTGGAGAAACCGACAGACTGCTACGCAGAGGGTCTCGGGTTTGAATCCACGGCACGCACCAATTACCTTTCAGAGTAAAGTGCGTAATAAATTGTTAATTATCGCTTGCTTAACGGTGAAGGACACATCATGAGGAAACCTGCATGTCTGAGAGTTCTCCATAATGTTTTCGAAACCCTTGTGAAGTCTGCCAACCCGCACTTGGCAAGCGTGGTGGACTATGGCCTTACCCTTCTCATAGTGAGAATAGGCCAGTGCCCATCAGTAGGACAATATATAGGGTTGATGATAATAAGTCTTTCAGAATTATACCATCACAATGAGTTTCAACAATTTGCGCCAGTTTCATCAAAGAACAATGGCAGAATTAGGTCTGGGTTTGTTGTGGCGAGCTTAAACTTCATATGAACAAAACAAATTGTTTATTTTTTCTAATATTTTTTATATTTTCACTTTGTCTCGATAAAGCCGGATTATTTTATGATGATTAAAAGCATTCCAATTGATTACGAACTAGGTGCTTACTTTATTATTTGATTGTTGCCATAGACAATAGTGTGACAGGAATAGACGTTTGACATTGATGCGTATCGATTATTAAATAAGTAATCGATATGATCGACCTTTATAGGGTTGGTTTTGTTAAAAATATAATAATTAAAATGCAGTTAATTAATTGTTAATCAACATTATATCAATAAGCTAATTCTTTTGTAGCAAAACAACTTTTAAATCAAATAATAACATCACAGCATCGTTTTAACGTTATATCGATTTCACATAAAATCGATTTAAAATGTGCAGCTCTGCTTTTGACTTTGGCTGTGACAGGTAGATGCTACAGAATAGTTCTGCGTTTAGATGTCAATCTGACATAATACCTTTGATAATTCAAACGTACCCACATTGTTCATTCTTAACTAAACATTAAACAAAGATATCTTCTTTTTCCGGCTTTCCCGAGTGAAAATAGAATAATTTATATACTCTGTTACTTACGCCAAATTTTTTGATATATTTTTTATTACTGAGCGCTTCAATTTAATTTCAGACATTTTGATGTATGGAGATCTGCCACTGTCCTTTCCTAACATTCATCACCCATTCCTAACATGTATTATTATTCTTTAGTATTCTGTTTCATTCAAGGACGAAACAATGTAACCCGTCATAGTCAACATATCTTTAACTTCGCGCCACAAAACCAGGTTTCCCGCTTTACGCCTCCAGTCACAAAGTAATTGAAATAGAATATCACAAACCCTTAACAGTATGTTCATCCATATACCGTACAATCCATTCCAAACCCAACCTTGTTCTAATACTTTTAAAGTTCATATTCATTTGTACAGAAGTTGATTGCCAAGCAAAATTATCATAGGATTGTAGATACAGTGAAGCCATCCCGAGAGTCGTTAGGGTTTGAAAATTCTGAAGCAATGTCACTGGGCTTATCGCTGACGTTTTGAAGTTTGGTTTTTGATACCTAAGCCGAATGTTTTAAAGAATTTGGAAAGCTAAAGGTAAGATTCGTTTATTGGATTGGAATTATTTTGTATGATAAACCACAGCAAAATCCTTTCAACAGCGTCTAGTAGTAAATGAACTACTAAAATTGAATGTAGGTATGTAATATATCTTGCCTTAGAGTATACAAAATCTCCGAACGAGACAATGCCATGTTCCAGATATAATAATGGAACTGAAAAGCAGATATTTTTATTTGCGTGCTTTTACCTCCAATTTGCTTCAATAGTCAACCAGAAAGAAAGCCTTAAGTGCAATTTTTGCAGACGATGATGCCTTTACAAAAAACAACTCGAAAAGGGTCACCAGGCAGCCTATTCTATAGGCATACTATGTTATACTTTCTTCTACTTTGATCCGAAGTTCTGCAACCTATCTTTAAGGGTTTTTGCCTATGATGGGTGCTTGTCACCTGGCAGGATTTTTGTGGCTAAATAGAATATATACATATTCTTGCTAGTCACCAAAGAGAGATATAAACAAAAAAATATTGGAAATACTGTCCCGAATCACACTCATCCAGTTTTGGTTGGTGGCTTTACCGAGTCTTATCTCTCTTAAGGCAGACGATAATACAATAAGTAATGTTATCAACTTCTCATTTATCATGGCGGATTCATATTAAGTATAATTAGAGAGGGATTCTAACAAAGTTAATTCACGTAATTATTCGAGTCAAGATTCATTTAATTCGCTTTAAGCGTTAATTAATGTTGTCTCTAATTGGAGGAAATCAATTTTATAATGAATATCGAAGCACAGACAATGTGAAATATTATCTTCGTTTGTTTATTTAAGTACGTTTTGAGATGATATTTATAACTTTTGTAATTATTTGAATAACGTCTTCCACTTTTAGAAATCATTCTTATTTTAGACTATATGTAGGACCATAGACTGACCTCATAAGGGCAGAAGTGGCCTTGCAGGTTTCCTCGAGATATTGCCGGGTAGGTTAAGGCGAAATGGGTGCAAGATTGGCCACCTCCTGTACCCTGTTCTTCCCCCGTCTTCGTCGGAAGTGGCGGTATTTTTGGTGGTGATTAGCATCACATAGTCTAGCTCAAATTTTCTCTTGAGCTAAATATCTGAAGGGATTTTTCCATCCCGTAAAAATAAAGGGCTACAAACTGGCCTGCTGGGCTAGGGCTAAGTCATCCAGACTTTTTAGTTGAAGTTTGTGGGTTCGATTCCCAATTAAAACAAATCTTTGTGCCATGAGCAAGATTATTTATTCTACATGGCTAATGTATCTATATATATATATATATATATATATATATATATATATATATATATATATATATATATATATATATATATATATATATATATATATATATATATATATATATATTTATGGGTGATTATGTTTAACAGCTATCTGGTTTACAAAGTACAAGCTCTGTTTAGTTTGCGATCAAATGATCTCGTCACATCGTCTCATCTCCATCACAAAACTCAAAATTTTCATCTCTAATAAATTTCACTTGAATTCCATCAATAAAACTTTAACTGGACAATGGCTAGGATATAAATCATACATACTGCTCTTATATTTAGTGTTCGGTCAATAATTTCCCAAGGGTAGTAGAGCCACTATGTCCGTCCTTTGTGTGAGTGGCGTTATCGCATATTCGTTTTATCTTATGTGGGTTCGGCTGAAGGAATTTTAGTGGTAATTATAGAGAGAATCTTATCAACAGCATTTTCTGCTGTACGGTCAATGTGTGGGTAGAGTTTTTGGACCCTTACAAACTAGGACACTACTGGAAAAAAGTCTACACTTACAGTAAGACAGTTCGGCGAATTTGTCAGCTTTTCAACATTCTGTTGAAATAACAAATGTCGTAAAAGTGGTTCCATTGTCTTATAATAGTTTTTTGTTAGGTACGTACATAGAGTGATTTTTGGGATCTCCAACTATTTTTATTTTATTTTAATATCCTATTCAGTTTGCATTTATATCTTCTCATTATTTTAGGGTTTGTTAAAACCCATCACATTCAGTTCTTGGATGTAATTTATTATCAATATTCATTACACTAAACAATTTTGTAGCAAATACAGTGATATTTTCAGAGTAAGTTGGGATTGCAGTGAATTTCTACGAATTTAATTACTAACGATTAAAATGACATGTGAGTCATTAAACATTTCCTCAAACCATGTTTGTTATTTTCATTGTAATTTTTAAGGCAAAAAGCATTTTTATGCTATGAAATTCTTACGAGCATTTCTTTTTTGGATAGAAGGAATGGGAAAGAAAGTAATGAATTGCGGCCAGGCAGCATCTTTATCCACTGAAATAAGACCTCTGCCACTCCTACATTCTAGACAAGGAGTAATAGAAAATAATGTATCTATACTATTTTTTTATGAGATAGGGGACAAATGGGCACATTGATCGTCCGATGGTACGTGATTACCGCCGTCCATGGACACCCACAACGCCAGGCGAATTACAAAGTTACTGGAAAGGCATAGGAGGAGAAGGAAAAGCTGACAGAGCCTCCGGCACTCTAGATCACCGAACGGAACGCAATAGTATAGTTACCTTTACTTTACTTCAATATTCTGTGAGAGGGTAGTACTTACTTGGTCGAGCCCGTCCAGTCATGCTGAAATGAGCAAGGTTCTACTACCTTTAAACTTTGCCCGCATTTACGGCCGCGTGGAAGTCAGTTATTGCCATTATACACACATACATACATAGTCTCACGTCTATATCCCCGAAGAGGTACGCAGAGGTATATTGCTACGCCCACTTTTCGCCAGATTTATTTTAGTCCCACGTAATAGGGGGCGAGCCTATTGCCGTACCAGGCACATTACCAGACTCGGTGCTGCTACTGAGAATTGCCTAACGGAAAAACCCAATAACACTTTGCCCGACCCGTGAATCGAACCCGAGACCTCCCACTCCAACGCGCACATATTTTATGCCGCGAGACCAACGAGGCAGTTATTGCCATCAAAAGTAACATATGTCACTTGCCAGCCTTCGGAATCTCCACACACAACTCATACCATACCTCGCTTGGTTGTGACATGAAAGAATTACAAAACAAATAAACTTCCGCATGTATAATTATAAGACTGGATTTTAAGAAAAATAATAGTTTTGGGATCTTATTAATGTGTGAAATCGAAATACGGTACTGCAAACTACGGTACTTTGAACACTAAAATGGACTTTTCTTTGGTGCGATGTTTGAGTAATTTTGATTTCACTTTTGATCAATGTTAGGTCCGAAATCGCAAGGAATAAGCCCTAACTACGTATGATGTTTTTTCAAATGTTTTTATATTGAAAACTTTCTCATGTTTTTTGATAGATCTAACTTTGTGTAATTTGATATGTGTGTTTTTATAATGTATGTATTCTCATAGTTGCTATCCGGGATTTTAAAAAATTGAACGATGTAGTGATGCTTTTTAAACTCTACAGCCCAAAACGGAAGTGTTATGCCATGGTCATTTCATTGTTATGGTAGTATTAGAGGGTACCAAAATGAACCAAATATGTACACATACATATCTTGCCAGCCAGGCTTAAGGTTCTCTCCGTAACAAGTGATGATGAAGAGTAGGTATGATATTGTAATAATGGTTGATAGAACCCGATGTTATCAGTCAGTCTCATTGTTTATATAAATGAAAACTAAAAATACACCAAAGTTATCCGTCCTTGATTCGTCTAGGACGAGTAACTTCAGCATCGCACTATAAAATAATCATATCCCATGGAGTAACATATATTGTGATGAAACCAAAATAAATAATTATTAAATCATGTTAAATAGATAACTCGCTCAAAGGGACAATGCGTGACCCACGCACACTCAAAAATACTGGTCTTAATAGTAAAAAAATCCATGATAAATAAATCAAAGATCAAATACATACTACCAAAAAGAACCCCACGAAATCACAATAACAATTCCCAACCCATTACAGCAAAAGTAAAAATAACGAAAAAAATCCAAAATTTTCTATTTTCCTTTCAGTATTTTATTCAGCAGTTTTATAGACTTGGCTCGACCGGAAGGGTCTTGGGTTCGTATTCTATAATTACATCCTAAGGGTCCGGTGAAACAGCCTCTCTTTTACATATTCATAGGGGAAATTGACTTCCGTTCTGACGGAAAAAAATCGTTCGACGGTATAAAGTTCTATATACCTTTTGTGTTTGTAAACAAGGCCTTCGGCAGTATTGATTTCAAGTCTGATAGTCAAGTAGTTGATCTGTAGATGCAATTCATTTTTTACACCTGATTTTGCCCGATCCCGTGGGAATTCGGGAAATCCTTTCTAGAATGCTCCTCAAGAAACATACATGCCAAATTAAAGCTTCCTGTACCCAATTGTTTTGGAGTACATCCCTATGCTCTCTAAAAATATACATTACAAATTTTGGCTTCTAGCACTCAATAGTTTTGATTGTGCGTTGCCTGTCAGTCAGGCAGTAACGGAAGAATTTTATAAATATAGATTTGAAGAAGTTGTCTTTTTCCTTTTTGGAAGAGATTTTTTTATCAAGTTTTCTGAGGCTTGTTGACTACAATATTCGTACAACGGACTCACGATATATCCAAACAGATAAGACAGAAACAGGTAGAATTTAACACATCCAAAACATGTACTTACTTCAAAGAACACGTTTCGTATCACAAACTCTAAAATTTTATTACCCATCGGCGATACGCGTGTTACGAGAGGTCGTAGACAATAAAAAGTAATAGTTAACAAATATTTAAGTTTGTTTACATTCTCAGCAATTGAATTATTATAGAACACTATGCATAAAAGTGAATCAGAAGGAAGTGTCTGTCTAAACCATCGCAGGTAGAAATATTTTACAAGCTACGAAAAATGCAAGTCTAATGACAAAAAATTTACGTCTTTAACAAACTCCACAGCAATTACATACAAGGTGATATCATCATTATCAGCCTGCATTATTCCACTGCTGGACGTAGGCCTCGTCTATGGCACGCGAATGAGTTCGGTCTTCAGCTTTCTTCCTACTGTCAATGCCCGCTGCTCTACGAATATCATCACCCACCTGGCTACAGGGCGCCCTACACAACACGCCTGTATAAGCAGAGGTGTAATATTACACCCACATTCCCACTTTATAGGAGGTGAGTCTATTGCCGTCACCGGGCACATTGCCAGATTCCGTGCTGCTACTGAGAATTCGGAAAAATTCAGTACCACTTTTGCCTGACCTAGGAATCGAACCCGGGACCTTTCGATCAGAAAACGCATAATATATGCTATTCACTATTCCATGGAGGCAGCACTTTATAATGTAATATACCTAGTTCTAATAGATTTCACTTCAAGTTTCATGATTCAAACGAAATCGATGGCTTTCTGAATTCAATGCTTGACCAAATTGCTAAAGATCAAACTGAAGAGGAAATATCTTTTCAGTTCGTCTGTTGAATAGTAACGGAAAGGTTATGGAATCGCTTTGAAACCTGAGCATTCACTAGAAATGCTCAGGTGCAATTGAGCAATCAGCGCCATAATGTTACACTTTTTCATAGCAACCGTTGGTAGAAGTCATATAAAAAAAACACTGAAAAAGAAAATGATATATTTCCGTTAAATTTAATTTTAAAATAAATGTATTATCTGCCCCATTTACTTTAAAATATGATGATCGTCGTCGGAATCAAAGCCACCGCAATAAAAAATACATTCACAAATTGTATTTATTGATATCGTAATATGAATGGCTTGATGATTGATTAATTATTGCCGGGTTAAGCTTCTGAGGCATTCAATATGAAATTGGTCCTATAATATCATGTTACCATTAAACCTGAAATAATACGTAGCTTTCCAAAAGCCTATTAAAACCAAATAGCTGCTTTATTTATAATCTACCCCTTCTAGCTAATGTGTTTGGCTAGAAGGTATATTAAGTGTGGTTGACCTAGAGAACTATTTCCAAATGTATTATTTCCTTTGTCTATTTTCCTTAGTCACATCATACGACAGCGGAATGAAATGCTATAGTGACACTTTGTATTTTCAATGCGTCACTACCAGACGCTGGAATAGTCCAAATACCTCTAACCTTGTACGCCATCAGGGCAAACACGATCACTCTGTCAAGAATGTAAATTTGAGCTAATGGACAAAGAACAGTCCATAGTTAGCTAGAGAAATTTGAGATAGAAAACCCGGCAAGCGCGTATTGGTGGCATAATGATACAGGGTACCTTAATGTAATACCAGATTGAAATATAAAGTAAAAGAGACGGTAAGAAGAAAGAAAGAAGAATGTAAGGATAAATTTGATAGAGAGTTTTCTCAGCAGTTTCGGGCCAATATAAAATTATTCTGGCACTTGGTTAGAACAGCCCGAGGCAAAGCAGGAGATTCGAAAGTTGGTGTGATGAGGGATGTAAATGGAAATATTATAATAGAGCATGGGGAAGTTTTGGATCAGTGGAAGGTGTATTTTGAGAATTTGTTTGAAAGAGGAGAAAGTGACACTAGGAATATAGTAGCGAATGAGGAAGATAATTGTGAAAGTAATATAAGTATGGAAGAGATACGGTATGCAATGAAAAGTATGAAAACGGGTAAAGCTGCGGGATATGACAGGATATCTGCTGAAATGGTCAAGGTAGGCGAAGGCGTCACTGCAAGCCTGCTGTATCTATTGTTTAATAAATGTTGGCGGTCCGGTCGTATACCAGGTGACTGAAACAAGGCCGTCATTGTGCCACTGTATAAGGGAAAAGGGTCACAGCAGGAATGCAAACATTATCGCGGTATAAGCCTCCTGAGTATTGTTGGCAAATTGTATGCAAAGATACTGATTGAAAGAGTGATCTCTGAAACGGACAGTAAAATTTGGGATGTGCAAGCGGGATTCAGAAAGGGAATGGGATGTACGGATCAAGTCTTTTCCTTAAGGTGCATTTCAGAAAAAACCTTAAGTAAACACCAGAAGGTTTTCTGCGCCTTTATTGACCTGCATAAGGCTTACGATCGAGTGGTGAGGGATGAACTTTGGTCAACACTTGCTGTGTATGGAGTGGGCAGCAATCTGATACGGGCACTCGAATCCTTATATAGGGATTCAAGTGCCTGTGTCGGAGTAAACGGGGCCTACACGGACTGGTTTAACATTGATCGTGGTGTTAGACAGGGATGTGTAGCGTCTCCTTGGCTGTTCAATCTATTCATGGACAGTTGTTTGACCGATCTGAAAGGGTCTGAATGTGGATTAAGAATGGGTGAATCTGTGTTTAAGACCTTGCTATACGCTGACGACCAGGTTCTTTTTGCGTCGTCAGCGTCTGATTTACAGCATATGGTCACCGTAATGAATGAGGCGTATAAGAAGAAGGGTATGAAAGTGAATGTAAGCAAGACTGAGGTCATGGTCATAGAGAGGGAAAACAGTATAACTGAATGTAACATAATGATAGGAGATGAAAAAGTGGAACAAGTGAATGAGTTTGTGTATTTAGGCTCATTATTTACGAGAGATGGAAAATGTGACGGAGATATTGAAAGAAGAGTGAAAGCAGGAAAAAGTGTGAATGGCGCCTTATAGTCCATCATCAGTAGCGAAATTATCCCAAGTAATGCTCGCCTTGCTGTACTGCAGGGAGTTTTGGCGCCAACACTGATGTATGGTAGCGAATCATGGGTATGGCAGAAGAAGCATGAAAGTAGAATCAATGCTGTGGAGATGAAAGCTTTAAGGAGTATGTGCGGAGTAAGTATGATAGATAAAATGCGTAACAGCGTGATACGGGAAAAGTGTGGTCTAAAAGAAGATGTAGTGACAAAGATTGAAAAAGGAATGTTGCGTTGGTTTGGACATTTGGAACGGATGGATGAAAGAAGAAATACGAAAGGAGTATATCGTGCGAGAATGAATGGAAATGTCGGTAGGGGACGCCCTAGGCAGACGTACGCCGACCAAATAGGTGATGTACTAAAAAAGGGCCATATTAAAAGTACCCATAACCGACGCGCATGCATGATGAGGTTAATGAATGTCGAGGAAGCGAAAGAGGTATGTTTGAACCGAAGCGTGGCGTTCCATAGTCTCTACCTACCCCAATGGAGACAGGCGTGACGATATAGATAGATAGGTACCTTAATTTCCCCATGTGGTGTACTATAGACAGGAGTGCAACATTATATTAATTGTATTTTCGTATTAGCTTCTACCCGTGGCTTCGCCTTCGTGGGGGTTGATTATGGTGTCAAAAGATAGTCCCTTGTACTATTCCGATGAACAAGATATGATATACTTTACTGACTGTCTCCGTGGTCCATAGGATAGCGATTAGGAGGTGGCCAAACGTGTTACTGGGTTTTTACAAATTCTCAGTAGCAGCCCGGAGTGTGGCAAAGCGCCCGGTAATGACAATAGGCTCGCCCCCTATTACGTGGGACCAACGAATTCATAACATGGCAAAATGTCGGTGTAATATTGTAATTTTACACCTCTGCCTACCCCTTCGGGGATACAGGCGTTAGTCTATAAAAAAATATATATAATATATGGTAAGTTTAATCAAATTCCATTCTAATTTTTTTGCGCGACAGAGCAACAAACATTCATCCACCCTCACAAATTTTCGCATTTAAAATAGTTATGACTCAAACTTATGTAAGACGAGCATCATTGCTTATGCTCTGCTATAATAGGAGAACCTATTATCTTCATTATTTATGCCATTATTTAGCATAGTTTGTAAACAGCCAGATACTGCGGTTAGTTGGTAAAGGGAAAGAATAAGTTACGATTGATGATTCATGCAAAATGTTTCACAAACGGATCGCTAAAATAGTAGAAATGTTTATGCCAATCTCTGGTGGTTTTGAAAGACCTTCATTAAAGATTATCTTTGTCATGAAATATCGTTATCCCTTTGACAGTCATTCTAAGGAAAAGGTAACATTCTGTCAATTCCGAACTTCAAATGTGAAACGCCCAGTCTTGCATGCCACCGGGATAAAAATTTGGATCCCACACAATGTAAAAGAATAAATGAATTATTAAATATCCCATTGTAGTACAATTAATGCAACTTATGGGAGCTAATCGTCTGCAAGGTTGGCGTAGTGGTTTAAGACGCCGCCACGCCGCTTGACAGTGTGCCGAATGTTGTGGGTTCGATCCTCACACGAGGCATCACTTTGACTGATTCAAAAATTGTTGTCTCGAGTCTGGGTGTTAATTGTGTCCGTTGGTTGTTTGTTTGTAAAGTCCCCCGTGACACAGGATTTAGTCCTAGTGCGGTCTGTTAGGCGGCAGCCGCGGATTGTCTTTTAAAAAAAAACACTTTTATTTCAGCTGGAACCACAGTTTATTGCAACAGAGTTTTACACAGACACGAACACCTAATGCCTCACTTTACTTTACTAGAGAAAAAAAAAATGACAATCTGTCTGACTTGTTAACGACGGCTACGACGGGACTTCTGCGGCTCGCGGTCTATCTGCGACTCGTTGGCCGCGTGGCTTATGGCCCTATATATAATATAAATAGTGCAGATATCAGCATTTAATTAGGAACTAATTATGGATATAACATCTCCCCCCTTTAGATGAAGCATTATCTCAAGAGATGAGATGAGCGAAATCGAGTTCAAGAAAAATGAGGCTTACAAAAACATTGAGAAAATTAAAGAAATTATATCAACACAGTATAAAGATTTAGTATAAGACATAGTTTAAGATATTGTTTAAGACTAAGTATAAGTCATTGTATAAGATTTAGTATAAGACATTGTATAAGATTTAGTATAAGACATTGTATAAGATTTAGTAGGTATAAGACATTGTATAAGATTTAGTATAAGACATTGTATAAGATTTAGTATAAGACATTGTATAAGATTTAGTAGGTATAAGACATTGTATAAGATTTAGTAGGTATAAGACATTGTATAAGATTTAGTATAAGACATTGTATATAATAATCATCTTAGAATCATAGCTTAAATTAGATAGAGATATATTTAGAACTAGGTTCAAAAATTACTTATGTTTCTATTAGATGAATGATGAGAGTTGTTATCGCTATCAGATAGAGAGTGTTCATGTTGGTCAATCATTTCAATAGAATTACTGATTCTATTTTGATTTTGGATATTTCTCCTAGTGTTACATTGATTAAATATTTGAATGCAACATGATGAGCGACTTTTGTAATTAAAATAATTATACACTTTATATAAAATAAACAACATTATTGTAACAATACATGCGTAAGTGAATCCTGAATAATATGTTGAATATTTAACAAAATGAGATTGATTTTGGTATTTATTAATTTCAATTTCCAAATCATCTAATTTATGAAAAGTATGCGTTAAAGAATCTAAATCTATGTTACTTAAAGATAACGGAGATAACAGTGGAATTGTTTTGTTAACGAAATCTTTATTACAGCAATTATCTTGAGTAATATCAAAATCTAAGGTAAATGGGTTATTATTATACATTGACGTCATAGTGGTCGATGGTATAAATTGTAGAGTTTTCGAATAACCGATACAATCAGGGGTTAACTGAAGTAACCCAGTACCAAGTACAGAAAGATCTTTGAGACCCTTTTTGCATTTTACTGTTAACTTATTTGGGTTGGACTGCACATAAATCCATTCATTTTTGTGTAGTTTTTGCCAAATATCTATTTGACCATATAATAATCGGAAATCACACTCTTTAGGTAATGACAACACTACTTCTGTTAATAATTTCATCTCGCAAGATGGGTTAGAGACACTAGAGTATATAGTTACCAATTGACAAATAGAATATTCATTATTTATTTTCAAACAGTCCTTTATATTTAAATTTGATAACATAGCATAATTTAATCTATCTTCTGTAATAGCTAGATAAGGGTTTGTAGGATGAATAAGGGCAAAAGTATTAGGGTTGGTTTGATCGGAAGGGGTAGGTAATGGTATTAATTTGTATACATTGTATTTTATAGGAGAGATAAGAGGAATTTGGATGACAAATACAATTCTTTTCTTATAGTAATATGCAGTTAGTTTTGACACATCTATGACTGTATGAATAGTCTCTATATTGAGTGGAGCTGGAAAATCTAATCGTTTATTTATGACATGAGTTTGCTTAGTTAGTTCTATTAATAAGTTAGAAGGTGTAATTATAGAAGGATGTAAAACATTCGCTTTCGCAAATAAAATAGAGTTTAAGACAGAATCTAGAAAATTAGAAATAGTTAAGAAGGAACCTTCGATGATATTAAGTAAATTATTTATTTTTGATATATACAATACTTCGTTATTGTTTTTAGTGGTTTGAGTTAAGATCTCATTGAGTTTATTAATTTGAGCAGTTAATCTAATTTCGTTCTTGTTTAACCTTGAAATAGTAGTATTAAATGTGTTAATGCTAGACTTTACAATATGAATATTCTCTTTCATTAAGTTGTACAACTCATCCTCGCTTTGTTGACATGAGTCAATAGCGGCGTCGTATTTACGTGCATCGTCAGCATCTAGTGTGCCGAAGAAAAACTTTAGTATTTCGCCACCAAACTCAATTGATCTTTTGAATCTGTTTGGTGAATCTGAGGATATGATATAATCAAATTAGCTTGCAAATTTATTTCTACTGGGTTGAAGAGGTCTTTACATTGCATAAATTCCGTTAATTGCGATCTGATACATAGGTCTAAAGTTGATTTAATTAAATTGTCAATATTATTAAGATGCGGTTCAACAGACACTATATCTATATGCGTTATTATTTTCCAGTAATCATTATAAAAATAAACAGTATCAATAGGGTCGAAATAAATTCCTGGGCTGTGTACTATCGGCGTTAAGGTAGGCTCTGCGTGGCAGTGACGCCATAGCGTTCTGAAAAGAGACAACACTACGTGTGAGCGGGTTTGATTTCATTGGTATGATATTTTGCGTGTTTACGATTAATGCATACGGTGACGTTATGATTACCATTAGTTTTTATAATTTTGTAGGGACCTTTCCAGATAGGGGATAAGGCCTTTCGTAGCCTATGGTGATGTTTTATGTATACCATATCGCCAGTCTTATATGAAGTACTACGGCTTGATTCGTCATAGTAGCGTTTTGATGTTTCTTTACTGTTTACGATGTTCTGTAAAGCTTTTTCGCGGCTAAACTTCATTCTGTACTGCAAAGCACGCACATACTCGTGCTACGTGTTGTTACCGTTTGTTTCGTAAAGTGAATTTGGGATGACAGGCTTATAACCGAATAACAATTCAAAAGGACTGAAACCAGTAGTGGTATGAGGTGTAGTATTATACGATAACAACGCTGTTGATAAATAGCAATGCCAGTCGTTTTGGTTCTCATTGACGAATGATTTTAAATACTCTTTCAAAGTAGCATGGCTGCGTTCTAAAGCGCCGTTTGACTGAGGGTGATAGGGAGTAGTGAAAATAGATTTGATCTTACATATATCTGTAACCTGTTTAAAAAGCTCTGAGGTGAAACATGTACCTAGATCGGTAAGTATAGTTTTAGGGAAGCCGAATAGTGACATGAAATGTATGAGGTTACGAGCAACTTCATCGCTAGTAGATGTAATCATGGGGTAAGCACAGGTAAACTTAGTTAAATCATCTTGTAAGGTCAAGATGAATCTAAATTTCTGCAAACCAGCTTCTGGTAGAGTTCCCACAATATCTAACGCTAGTCTTTCGAGAGGTCTAGTGCTAGTAGAGGTAATCTCCATAGGTGCTTTATTTGAGCAACGTAAGGGTTTATTTATCTGGCAAAGTTTACAATTTTTTACGTAGTTTTCTATATCTAGACGCATGGACTTCCAGTAATAGGCTTCTTTGATTCTACTTAACATCCGTTTTATACCTAGGTGACCGGCAATGGGTGAGTCGTGATTTTCCTGAAGTATTTTGGGTACTTCAGCGGGTGTAGGGTAAATAAGCTGATTTTTGTAAATATGTATTTTGATATTAGTGTTATGGAAGATAAAGTTTAACATGTTATATATTTTAGTATAGACTAACTTAGAAAACGGTTCGCTAAAATCTGATATCGCGAGCTCAGGTTCGTTTATGTTTTGATCTAGCATAGTGTTACGTAATTTTATTAGAAGAGAATATATTGTTTTATAATTAGTTTCGTCATAATGATGAACTTTAGTGAATAAGAAATAGTATTGTTTATTATTAGATAATGTAGTAAATATTGATTCAGGTTCGCGTTCGGAGGCGATCATCTCGGCTGAATTTTCAATTTGAGATAAAATGTTTTCGCAATGTGGCATTGAACTATCAAAATCTAGGGATGTAGGGCAGGCTATCAGCTCGCATTTGGTAAGGTGTAAAGCTTGAGTATGTTCCTCGATTTGTGTATTTGTTGGAGGAATAGATTTGGTAAATTGTAGTTTAAAATATTGTTCGTAAGAGTGATCGTTAAGGCTGTTGCTGCGTGTAGTAACTAGTACCGGGTGACGTGATAAAGCGTCGGCATTCGAATTAAGCTTTCCTTGTTTATACACTATTTCGTAGTCATATTCTTCCAGCTTTAAACGCCAGCGAATAAGACGGCTTCCTGGGTCTTTTACATTGAAAAGCCACACGAGGGGCCTATGGTCGGTGATGATTTTGAATTTATTGCCATAAAGATAGGGACGGAAAGTTTTGACGGCAAATAATATGGCTAATAACTCCTTTTCTGTCGTGGAGTAATTACCTTCTGCTTTATTAAGGGTGCGCGAAGCATACGCGATAGGTTTATCCTTGCCAACTGGCCCTTAGGATAGTACTGGGCCTATGGCGTAATTACTTGCGTCTGTAGTAACGAGGAAAGGTTGAGAAAAATCAGGGTATTGGAGGAGAGGAGCGGTGGTTAACTTTTCCTTTAGGATGTCGAAGGCTGTTTGCTGTTCCACACTCCAATGGAAAGCGGCATCCTTTTTCAAGAGCGAAGTTAAAGGTTTGGTGATTTTCGAGAAATTTTCGATAAATCGTCGATAATAACCGATGAGACCAAGGAAAGATTTTACATCTTTAGGATTCTTGGGAACGGGATATTGTGAGACAGCCTTGACCTTGTCGGGATTTGGAGAGACACCTTTATCGGTGATAGTATGACCTAAGTAGTTCACTTCACGTCTTAAGAACTCACATTTATCGGGCTGTAGTTTTAAATTAAATTGACGGAGTCTTTCGAAAACTAGGTGGAGCTTTTCCATCATAGAAGGCAGGGAATTTGCATAGATTACACAGTCATCGAGGTAGACATAGCAGTGCAGACCTTGAAGACCCGATAACACAGTGTTCATAAGCCGTTGGAAGGTTGCAGGGGCATTTTTGAGCCCAAACGGCATTCTAGTAAACTCATAATGACCTGAGGTACCATTTGTGTTGATTACGGTGAAACCAGTTTTTGCAGCGTCAGCAGGATTGATTTTTATTTGGTGAAAACCAGAAATTAGATCGAGAACACTAAAATATTTAGAATTGCCTAATTGGTCTAGGATATCTGAAATAAGAGGGATGGGATAAACTTCGTTTACGGTGACGTCGTTAAGTCGTCGGTAATCTATGACGATGCGCCACTTTCTCTGCCCTGAGGCGTCCATCTTTTTCGGGACCACCCAAACAGGTGCGCTCCAAGGAGAGGTTGAGGGTCGGATGATGTTTTGATCGAGCATCTTTCTAATTTGTTTGTCAACTTCGTCTTTGTGACACTCGGGAAAACGGTATGATTTTACATTGATAGGCGGCGCATTGCCTGTATTAATAGAGTGCTGAATTGCATTTGTACTAGTGAGGGGGTCTCCCTCAAGGGCCTCAAGATAGAAGATATCGGTAAAATCTGCACAACATTCTAATAGGGCTTGGCTTTCTTCCGAGTTAAGATGATCGTGTCTAATTAAATTTAAGATGCGTTCTCGTCGATCAGATGGAGATGAGGAAACTGTGTTAATTATCTCGTGAGATTCATGGGACTCAGGGAATTCTAAAGGAGTTAAAGTGACCTTGAAGTCTTGAATACGAATTTCAGATTCAGTGGTGTTTAAAACTGAGATATTGACTCGATTATTTGGTTTTAGACTAACTATACAATTCGCTAAATAAACGCCTTCACTAATTACGTGATCTAAAACAAGCGCTTCGCGTAAGTTATGCAATTCCGAGATATCATTTGACACCATGCATTCGATTACTGTTTCACAACGCACCGGTATGATGTAAGTCTTATTCTCGAAGTAAATCGGTAGATTATGACCTCGCAAATTTAAGTACTTAGAATCGTAATTTATATTGGCGTTATGAATACGAAAGAGATCAGTACCAATTATACCGTCATATTTGAGATTTATATCATCTGTAATGACATGAAACTTGTGCAACAATGTTTCTTTACACAACTGAAGCTCTAGGTCAAAGGCACCCAAGGTTTCATTATAAGATCCAGAGTTATTGATACCCTTGAGGTGGATTATTTCCTCAGTTAATCGAGGTTTAGTTGACAAACTAGATTTTTTTTACGATACTGACACTCAAACCGGTGTCGATAAGAAAGCTAAGAGGCTTTTGCGAACAATTCGTAACGAGATAAGTAAAAGGTAAAGAGATTTTGTATTTATTAATACTCGTTTCAAAAATAGGCACAGAAACTTTTGAGTTCTCTGGCACTATATTGATCTCATCAAGAACACAAGATTGAGATTTGGTGACGTTTGAATCATTTTGAGATAAAGACTTAGAATTAGTACAAGTAAGACTCAGATTATTCTGAGGTATTTTATAGGACTCAGTGTAAGATCTAGTTTTAAGATTAAGTGAGTTACTTTGACTCGAAGTAAGACCCGAATGATTAAGTTGATCATTGGTATACGAACTAGTAATAGATTTAGGATAAGACTTAGTACTAAGATTTGGTAATTTATGTTTATTTAAAGTAGGACCCGAATGATCCTGTCGATCATTGGTAAAAGATTTGGTATAAGAATTAGGAATAAGATTTGGTAAGTTATTTCTACTTAAGGTACGACCCGAATGATTCTGTTGATCATTGGTAAAAGAACTAGTATAAGAATTAGTATTAAGATTAGATAAGTTATTTTTACTTAAAGTACGACCCGAATGATCGTGTTGATCATTGGTAAAAGAACTAGTATAAGAATTAGGATTAAGATTTGGTAAGTTATGTTTACTTAAAATACAACCCGAATGATCCTGTTGATCATTGGTAAAAGACCTAGTATAAGAATTAGCATAAGAATTAGCATAAGAATTAGTATAAGAGCTAGTATTAGATTTAGGATAAGAGTTTGCATTAAAATTAGTAAAATAATTTGTGCCGTTATTATTTATTGATTTCGGCAGGCACGAATCCGAAATCAATTCGCGTTTAAATCGCATTCATTATTACCATCAACAGATGCATAACTGGAGTCGTGTTCACAGCAATGCACGCGCGCAGCGTTATTCGGTACACGTGTACTGGCGCTATTACTTTGAGTTCGAGGCGCGGCATCGGGTAGCGAGTTCTGGGAGCGGTGTTGATTGTTATATTGACGCTTGCGGCACTCGTTTATAACATGACCCTTGTGTTTACAATATGCGCAAAACTTATTGTTAAAATTAGAATTATTAAAATTAGAATTATTGGAATTAGGATAATGTCGATTGCTTGGAGATGCCTGAAAATGAGATGAAGGATTCGGGACATGATAGGATTTTTGAACTGGAGGAGAGCTAGCTTTCTTTTTATAACATTCATTGGCAGTATGCCCTTGTTTGTTACAGATCGTATAAGATTTGCCTGTGCGTTGCGATAAGCGGCTTAAATTGAAAATTTTCTCTTCCTCTACGGCTTGTGTTACCGCATAATTTAGGGAAGTAGGATTTCGGCAGCGGACCATATTCGATATGTTGGGATTGAGGCCCATTATAAAAGTATTTAGGGCAAGGTCCTCCATGGCAGCTATTCTACCTATGAGTTCTTGTTCATTTGAACACGAATAATGGATGTCTGCTTGGATTCTGGTCAAGCAGGCTTCAATTCGCAACGAATATTGCGTTACTGTTTCTGTAGCTAACTGTTTACAATTTTGAAGGTCTATTAATAAATGGGAACTGTGCTTTCTTTCACCAAAGGTGGACCGTAGAAATGATTTTAGGTCTGACCATTGTGTAAATGTTTTTAGACTGCACGCTAGTTGGGCTTTTCCCTCTAATTGTGATATAATATATTTACACAAAATGCCATGCTGTTCAGGTGCTGCTAATGACATAGCATTGTCACAGTTCGTTAAGAAAGCCGGAAGTGTTTCACGGTCTCCCTTATATGGCCTAATGAATTTAGTAAGTACATTTAGGGTTACCTTCTCATGTTCGGTTTTTACGGACATGGTTTAGGATTTAGGAAGGATACACACAGAATTACACAGAAATATAAAATGCAATAGAATAACAATAAAAAGACTTACAGTATCAGGATCAGCAACATGCCTGGACGCACTGTTCCTATGCAAGATGTAGTTTTAGAGTCTATACGGAAATCAAATTCCTGAGGAGTAACTTGAGAGACGCTGACGAGTCCGTGACGCGAGGTCCGATCAGAGTCGAATTATAACACGTACACGAACGGGATTGATGTTGACACGGGGCGCGACCGAAAGTATGCGGACGGCTTCAAGGATCCGTGGTGACTTCAATGACGACACGGGGCGCGACCTGAGATGTGCGGACGGCTTCAAGGATCCGTGACGATGTGGAGTGCAGAAGACGCTGACGACACGGGGCGCGACCAATGATGTGCGGACGGCTTCGAAGATCCGTGATGGTTTGGATGATGGCGAGTGCAGAAGACGGCGACGACACGGGGCGGTGTCTGGAGACGGTGGTGGTGCGGGCTCACGACGCTGGCGGAGGCTTATCGTCGACCACGTGGTGTGGCGGTGGTGCAGGCTCGACGTAGGAGGAGACTTACTGTCGACCACGATGCTGAAGTGCTTGATGCGGGCTCAGCGCTTCCAGGGGCTGAGACTGACCGTCGATCAACCTGACGAAAGCGCGGCGACCTCGGATTCGGATCTCAGGGTTTGCACGGAAACCACTTACGAGATCCCACTTCTGACACCAATGTTAGGCGGCAGCCGCGGATTGTCTTTTAAAAAAAACACTTTTATTTCAGCTGGAACCACAGTTTATTGCAACAGAGTTTTACACAGACACGAACACCTAATGCCTCACTTTACTTTACTAGAGAAAAAAAAAATGACAATCTGTCTGACTTGTTAACGACGGCTACGACGGGACTTCTGCGGCTCGCGGTCTATCTGCGACTCGTTGGCCGCGTGGCTTATGGCCCTATATATAATATAAATAGTGCAGATATCAGCATTTAATTAGGAACTAATTATGGATATAACAGGTCGTTGTCTTTTTCAGGAAAAAAAAACGTAATAATATTTTTCGAAATGTACAAATTCGAAAAATATTATTACGTTTTTTTAGGTATATAGTTTTGTAGTCAGCGGCCTTCAACACATTCGAATGAACTTGGCAAAAATAAAAAGGGTTCTTCATAGTTTACAAAGAAAACTGTCGAACTATACTATCATTTCAGTATAAATTGCAACTCTTATTGAAGATACTTAAAGGTATAAATATTTTCAAATTTCTGAGACTAACTTATTTTACCACAATACAATATTATTTTTGTTTGTAGTTTTCAAACAACAATCTCAAAACCCAAAAGTTCACAATAGGTGTCTACTTAAATTTCTCACAAATTACTTGAAGCAAAATTGTCCAAACAACTCGAAATAACCAGGATTTAAAACATTTTGAAAATCAATACCAAACGATACGCAAATTTTCAACAAACTTTTCAATCAAATCTGTTCGCAATAAGTTCTCGGCTAAACAAAAATTGGTTGTTGGGAAATATTGTACAAATCCGTATACAAATTAATTTGTATTTTTTTACTGCTATGGATGTACATATATAGGGTGCTGTAATTTAGGTGACGGCCATGTTTTTTCCAATCACATCAATATTAGTTAAAAGTTGACGTGATTTTACTCTATATACATATAATACTTTATTTATATACACAATAGAATACAATAACTTTGTAAATCCATATTTTCGGTACAAACATATTATTTTAAGAGGTCTTAGTTTCATCACCGTCATAACGTTATCCCAGTGCATTCAAGACTTTTAGCTTGGAGCATCGGCTATTCTTGTATAACGAGAGAATATTATCTTTTCCACAGGATGTGTACTATCTTACCTCCACAGCTCAGATGGATTGCGACATTGTATGGCTTAGACCGATATCAGTATATAGAAGTCAGGACGATTATCTTGATGATAACCGGGACCTTTTGCTTCATCATCATCATCCTGCCATAGTCCACCGCTGGCTAAAGGTCTCTCCAAGGGCACTCCACTGAGCCCAATTCTTAGCTTTTCATGTCCAGCCCCTGCCAGCCACTTTGCTTAATGTGCTCTAACTCGACAGGCAGACTTATACTCATTCAATCACATACAATTACGAAAATATAACATTTTGATATATATTTTACGAAAACTTATCAGAATGTTCACCTTTTCATTGTTACTCCCCTCACAACTGTCGGAAATACTGACAATTCACAAAAGCAGAACATTTCTGACGAAGATAAAAGTTCAGAATATTAAACAACTAGCCGCCCGCGGTGATGTCGCAAGGTGTATTAAATATTGGACTGAATGAAAATAGTTCGTTATCTTCTGAGCAGAGCTGGTACTAGGTATATAAAACCTTGACTTTTATCCACTTATTAATGAAATTCATTCCACAATCAACTTTGTTACTATTCCTACCCCAGCGACCAGCTTTATCACATGTCTTGTGTGAAGCCCCGGATACAGTAAAGCAGTCTTGCATTCCGCAAATAAATCTATAAAATAAATTGTAGGTTTTCATTAAGTCGGAACTTCTAGAATGATCTTATATAAGCCATATTAACGAGCAAATCCAGCTTATTTTGTTCAACTGATTCCGACAGTAAAAAAGAAAATTACTTCTTATTTATCAAAATAAGTAGGTACCGTTATCGAATAAACATACTCACTACAGCAAAAATATATCCGAAGCAAAAATTGTAAAAAAGCAATTCGTATACAAATGAAATTTGAATCATAACTTCGCCGACACATTGATCGCAAACATTAAATTTGAACAAACTCTTTATAGATTCGTATTGAGCACTTTTTCACTGACCGATACGACAACGAACCAACTCTAGGAGCCTTTAGGAGATAGATAAATTTATGAAATTGTTTTGCACACATTTTAGCTCACCAAATGTCATTCTGGAAGGATTGCAATACGACCATGTAGGCTCAGCACTCCCTTTTTCCTCTTTTGAAGCCAAGAAAGCAGCCACGTTGACTTCATTGTCGGAAGCAACATAAGTTTTTTCTGCAGGGCACGGTATAAGATGCGACATCGTTTGTCTTGCACCGCTCGAGCAAGTCAGATCGGTACAGTCCGAAAGTCCCCATCTCAACATACAATCATTGCAATATGCGTTCACTTGAAATCTGACAAATCATTATGGCCTTAATATTTGAAAGAGATACGAAGAATCCTTACAAATCTTGTGTAGTTTTGGTGCCGACAAGTAGAACCGCTATTGGGACCGCGGTTCTGCATATGAATATTAACTTTCATTCATATAATGTCTAATCGGTGTTGTTCAAATAAATAATGCAGTTCCCGGTATTATTTCTTGAAATACGAATTGTCAGTACAAAGACACGATACCGGCATGCATATTACTCCAGTGGTGTTTGAGTACCCGATGTCGTATCATTGACTATATTCGTACATACATACATACATACATAGACTCACGCCTGTTTCCCCGAAGGGGTAGGCAGGGATATTTTGTTTGCCAGAGCCTCGTCCGTTGATCGGCAGGTGCACCACTTGCAGCAGGTAGCTTGTGCAGGTGAGGTTGGCTTGGGACCCTAAGTTCTTGGTGGGAACCCTATGAGTATATTCGGTAGCGAATTAATTTCGTATCGGCAAGTGAAAAAGCACCAATGGCTCAAAACATAAAACTGACAATTTATTTCCGCTACGTAGGACTGACAACATTATACGATAATCCGCTATGGGGTTTCGGTTTTAAGTATGTCGTTGTAATACATTTTTAAAGGGATATGCACGTTGTATTACACGATGTGTAAGCGACGGAAACAGCATTAAGATAATGGTGGCGATTATAATGTGTCCGTTTATGTGCATGAAGAGTTTGTATTGAGCTTCACGATATATTTGTTTATTCACTAATGTGTGTGTCCCTGATTAGTAGACAGTCAGATTGTAGGTTCAATACTTAAACAGGACAAATACACCCGAATTTGTATGTCTGACTAAAATTGCTATCAATAATATCTGTGTATGTATTGTTTATTTTTTAATGTAGCGTGTAGATAACGCTTGCAAGGAATAACTTCTATAACGCAGGTAACTTTATAAAAATACCATTAAGGAATACCTTTTGTTTTTTTTTGGTCTCCTAAATGATAAATGTGGAATGGAAAAATGGAAATTCCTCATGGAGTCCCTCCGCCCTGGGGGAAGGGCGAAGGGGACTGTCAGACTCTTACTGACTAAAAACCAACCCATGTTCCTCATGTACCCGTATGACGGAGGGTCGGGTAACGCCGAAGCATTCGTTGCTACTCCCCGACGGGTATTGGCCCGCCAGATGGTCAGGCAGGCCCCGAACAAAACCCTTTTGGCGGCGGATGAAGGCGTTGGGCTCCGCCGCCATAACACCCAGCGGTTGCAGAGGACAGGGAGGACGGCAACATGGCAACACCGCATCTCCTCTTCCTCTGCGGCCCCACCGCAACGCATCACATGGTGCGCCCCCATTCGGTCGCGGGGCAACACAACACCGACACGCCTCTCATCCCGCGACCGCGCCCGACTGCGAGGTACAGACAGAACTGTCCCCCGCACATTTGGACGCACGCAGGCCCATCTAAGCCCACGCGGAGCGTCCACTCCCGAGATCTCTTTTAGCTTCACCGCGGGTGTCCAAGCCATGGTTACTGAGCCTCCCCCACCACGACAAAATGGAGATCCCACGGAGGGGATTAAGGAATACCTACAAGAGTCAGTATTAAGTAGCAAGGCTACCAATTAAACAACTATAATAACCATGTGGTACCTATAAATGTACAATTAATGAAAGTTTTTTTATTGCATATCAAGATAACAACCAAGCGGAATAAAATAATATCTTTTTTTCTAACTATACCTTTCTAGGAACTAACACGGTCAATTGATCCGAAAGAAAGCAGAGCTTGTATCACTTTTTCGTCTCATTATACTTATTGGGTTCATAAAAGCTGACTGAAATATTTCCTTATAACCACAGACTTGAAACTATGTACCACAAATCCTGGCTATAAATAGAAACCTATTCCTAAACCGCCCAGCTTCAAATCTTTCCTTTTAAAAATCCTCCCACGTTCCACAGCACCCACCATTCTGCCACTTTTACTACTATTTATCAGGACGACATTGTAGATGTTACGGCAGTAAACAGTGTAATAAAACCGCAAGGGACCTATCGCGACGCGATCAGAGGTTCATGAATAAATTTACGCCATTTTTGAGGACACAGCTCTGATAGTATTTAGCGCGGGTAAATTATAATACGATATTTTATAGCCAAGTAAATTAATTCTGTAGTTTGTTGGTAGAATTATAATTTGAGATTGGAGTTTAGCCTTATTCTAATTGGTAGCGCCATCTACCTTCCTATCTGTAACTAATCACATCAACGTTAATCGTTCCAGCTTGGCCAGTGCGAGCGATGCCTTTTGTTTCTATCCCTCTCTATCCCTTCCCTAAGGAGAGGCACGCCTTCCGCGGATTGGTCGCGCCAATCGTCGACGCGAGAGACAGGCCAGAACTTTCGAGAACATTCGATTCGCGATACGCGTCCGCTATACCGGATCACCGCGCCGCTCCCGCTATAGTTATTACCTCTTAAAAAACCGCTCGCAAGTGGAAGTGACTGTGTAGTGAAGTGAAAACAAGCAGCTGCATCACGAAAATCACCAGGAGACTGCCCTTCGGAAACGAAGAAGATTGCCGTATAAGGTAAGTGCTCTCCATCCTTGAAATATCCTATACCCACTCACAATCACCTCTTCCCGTATCCAATCCTAGGCGGCTAAAACCCGCTATCCTTTGAATACAGTCCATTCCATTAATCCTTCCCAAGTCGCCTAGAACCTACGGTTTCGGTGTATCGCCGAACCATTTTTTTGATCCATACGAGTCGGATTCATTTACGTTTTATACGTTATATCGCTATACCTAGGCAGTTATAGCACCTAGCTATACTCCTAATATATTCACATAACCGTCACATGGTTGTTTCCGCCCGCATCAGTAGGTAAACTTTTATGTAGCTACCTACTTACTAAATTATTATTTCTGGAACTATCATAGTTGTCTTGTAAATCTCATATTTCGAGCAACTTTTAATTCCACAGCTCTAAAGTGTTGCCTACTTAGCCTACTTTGGTAAAATAAAAGGTACATTAGATATTCTTATTTTGTTTCGTTCTCATTAGCTTATACTTACGTAAGCATGTCACAACAAAAGAATTCACGCGTGTCGGAAGACAAAGAAATGACAATCTTAGAAGCAAAACGCAATATTTTATTTGAGCGCATTCAAAACATCTATGAACGCTCAAAAACCGCATCTATGTCTGACAGTAATAGCGAAGCATTTCTCAGTTATTGTATGACAGTAGATAGTATTCGAAGAGATTTTCATAAGTTGTTAGACGATTATAACGCAAGATTACTTTCTATCAATCCTGATGAAAAACCGAACTATCAGGCGTATACCTCATTCGAAGATCTTTATTGTATTATTAAGCGTATACAATCGCAATTGGAGGATAAATGTTCAGCAGAGCCCGTTGCCCGCAAACCGAGATTACCGCCAATCGAGATTATGTCGTTTGACGGAGATATACGAAATTGGCCGTTATTCTATGCGAGTTTTAAGTCCACAGTGCACGATAATGGTTCTCTGACAGATGCTGTCAGGTTGTACTATTTAATAGGTAAACTGTCACCGAAGGCCCAGTCCGTATTTGCAGGTGTCACACCCAGTGCTGAGAATTATCAGGTCATATTTCAGTCACTACTTGATAGATATCAGGACACGCGCGTCCTAGCGTCTACCTACTTTGACCAAGCTTTAAATCTCAAACTGTCCGGCAACGCGTCTGTCTCGAATTTCCAGCTGTTTATTGATAACTTCGTAACCGCGGTTAATTCTCTTAGGAATTTAAAATTAGAAGATCTTTCCGACTTTATGTTGCTTCAACTCGCTTTTAAAAAGTTTGACACTGATACAATTCGCGCATTCGAGATGACGGAACGCAATAATAAAATACCTACACTAGATAGTTTTATTTCGTTCATCAAAGATCAGTGTCGAATATTTCATAATACGCAGTCTGGTTCACCTGGCCCGTCTAACACTAACAGCAACCAACAAAGGTTGAATAAATCGCGAAATAGTAATAATAACTCGGTCCCTAATCCACAACCTTACGTAACATGTTCGGAGTCTAATAGAAATAATTCGCAGAAGTGTCTGTGCAGTAATATAGTGCACGACCATCTATACAAGTGTCCCGCCTGCGATAATTTGGATGCTACCGCTCGTTTTAAATGCGTATAAGATAACAAAGCTTGCATTAATTACTTAAACATAAAACAAGTAATTGTTCTAGTAGCACGAGATGTCGCTCATGTAATCAAAGACATCATACACTGTTACATTTCGATAAAGGTAGCCCGTTGTCAAGCCAAGCCGCTAACCTTGACACACTTACATCGCAGATGCAGGCCACGGTGCCCTCCCCCTGCACGCCTCTAGGGTGAGGTATCGTTGTGTACGACGTCCATTGCGCGGGCGACGCGCACGCTAGGACGGCACTCGCGCATCTATAATGATCCGCGCAGGGCCAAAACGCAGTGTATGACGTCTAAGACTGTTCTGTTGTTAATGGGTCGCCGCACATGGTACGTTGTCTGCTAGATAGCGCATCTCAGACCAATCTAATAACATCGGAATGCTTCAAACGCCTCGGATTATGGAATAACTTTAAAAATACTAACTCAACCGTCAAAGGGATAGGCGGATCAGAAAAGCATTGCAGGGGTTCCGTAGATATTAAAATACATTCGCGTTTTGATAGGAATATTAAGTTTAACATTTCTTCGCTTATCGTGGAGCGTATCACGGACGCATTGCCGAACGCTAATGTAGACGTAGCATCACTCACTCACCTCGAGTCATTGCCGCTAGCCGACGCGGAGTTTGCGAATCCGGCAGGCATTGATCTTTTGATCGGAGCTTCAATATTTCCGCACTTGCTACTAACTAAAATAGTACGTAGTGAGCGATATGATTTACCGCCCGCTATTGAGACGGTACTTGGGTATGTGATTATGGGTACCGTACCTACGTTACATACTTCTCATTGTATTACGTCTTGTTGTTGTTCTGCTCTTCAAGAGATCAAGGTGGGTGCTAAAACTGTGTGTAAGATAAAGCACTAATTAGCTACGCTATGCTATGCTATGCTACGCTATGCTATGCTATGCTATTCTATGCTACGCTATGCTATGCTAAGCTACTCTACGCTACACTATACTATACTACACTTCCGCTTTGTATATGGATGACACTGCCTGTACTGTCATACCCGCTCCGCTAGCAATTTCGCTTAGTGAAGAGCTTATTCAGCTTTTCAAGCGAGGCCAAATTGATCTTGTCAAATGGACAAGCAACTCTAAGGAGGTTCTCGCACGCATACCAGATTCTCATAAAGCTTCTCCAGACATTGAGTTTGAGAAGTCTGTACCGCGTAAGGTTCTAGGTTTACGCCGGGACAAATCCTGTGATAGTTTTCGGTTTGACGTCTCACCACCAGATGATAAGTGCACCAAACGCACTATGCTGTCCACAGTGGCTCGACTATGGGACATAATGGGTTTTGTGGCTCCCACAATTTTGTACGCCAAGCTCTTGATCAAAGAGCTTTGGCTATCAAAGTGTGAGTGGGATGAAATACCCCCTGACCATATTGTCGCCGCTTGGGGCCAGTTTTGTATTGAACTTACCACGCTCAATCAAGTTACTATTCTGCGTCATCTTGGGTTGGTAGATGGATGTACCATCAACTTAATAGCTTTCGCTGACGCCAGCGAGCGTGCTTACGGCGGAGTCGTATATCTGCAAGTCCGTATTGGTTCTAACTACTCGGTGCAGTTAGTTTGTGCCAAGTCTCAGGTCTCGCCCGTTAAACCATTTCAGTTGCGAGACTGTAGTTGTGCGCGGCCCTTCTGCTGCCTCAGTTGCTCCGCAAGGTTCAAGACACAGTTTTGCCCCACTACTCTATTAATAAATATACGCATTTTCCGACTCCAAGGTAGTGCTCGCTTGGATTTATTCTTCTCCTCACCGCTGGCAGACTTTGTCGCCAACCGCGTTAGTAAATTGATTGAACTTGTTCCCGCTACTTGTTTCAGTCACGTCGCGGGTTATCGTACTCGTCTTCAGGAAGAACTTTCCATAGGTCATATTGACTGGAGGTTTGTTCCACCAGCATCTCCACATTTCGGTGGATGTTGGGAAGGCATGGTCGAAGTAATTAAGGCACGTCTCTTCAGAGTTATAGGTCAACGGATCCTAACTTACGAAGAGCCTTTAACTGTCCTTGCACAAGTTGAGGCACTGATCAACTCGCGTCCGCTCACGGTATTGAGTAGTGACCCTGCAGGACCATCCGCGTTAAGCCCTGCACATTTTCTGAACACAGTGCCATTATCGTCACTTCCGGCTCTCATGGCCGTTAGCCATCGTAGAGAAATTGCATACTTCCAAGGACGGTACGACCCGCGTTGTTACCGTGAAAACCGCTAAAGGGAGTTACGTGCGCCCTGTTGTACGTCTCTGTCAGCTTCCAACTCAGTGAGATCTAGCCTAAAAATGGACCTACCTCTTAGTTTAAGTATTTAGTTAGTAGTTTTCGCTATTATTGCGTTTGTTGTTTTCGCTAAAGTTAATTTAGATTAATTTTATTGTCATATCGCTCTCTTAGCCTATTGATGGGTTATGCGGTAGTACACCCAACATAGCTAAGTTCAATTCTATTTTTTTTAAAGGAAACCTTTAGGGCCGGGGGGATATGGTAGCGCCATCTACCTTCCTATCTGTAACTTATCGCATCAACGTTAATCGTTCCAGCTTGGCCAATGCGAGCGATGCCTTTTGTTTCTATCCCTCTCTATCCCTTCCCTAAGGAGAGGCACGCCTTCCGCGGATTGGTCGCGCCAATCGTCGACGCGAGAGACAGGCCAGAACTTTCGAGAACATTCGATTCGCGATACGCGTCCGCTATACCGGATCACCGCGCCGCTCCCGCTATAGTTATTACCTCTTAAAAAACCGCTCGCAAGTGGAAGTGACTGTGTAGTGAAGTGAAAACAAGCAGCTGCATCACGAAAATCACCAGGAGACTGCCCTTCGGCAACGAAGAAGATTGCCGTATAAGGTAAGTGCCCTCCATCCTTGAAATATCCTATACCCACTCACAATCACCTCTTCCCGTATCCAATCCTAGGCGGCTAACACCCGCTATCCTTTGAATACAGTCCATCCCATTAATCCTTCCCAAGTCGCCTAGAACCTAAGGTTTCGGTGTATCGCCGAACCACAAATGTCATCCAAATTCTCTCAGAGGATTAATTGTAAGAGGATTGTATAATTATTTTGGATACACTATTCGAATCATTTAAATTGTTAACTATCACTTGCCCTCGGATAGTACGTTAAATCATGTTAAAGATCTCAGGCAGTCTTAATAGGGAGTCTAACGGCTGGTTTCAATATTCGATCCATTCATGGGTTTTAAGATTCCAGATTCGTGTTTGACATATTTTGTATGGAGCTTATGTCAAAATTATTTACAGTGTTATTTCACGGTAGTAGAGCCTTGCTGATTTCAGCATGAATGGGCTGGCTCGACCGGGGTGGCACCCTCTCACAGACAATCGACGTAAAGTAATAGTACCTAAACCGTTGCGTTTCGTTCGGTGAGTGAGAGTGCCGGAGGCCCTATCCCCTATTCCTTCTCCCTTATCGTATCCCTTTTCCCAATCCCAAGGGGCGGCAACGCACTTGTGACTCCTGTGGTGTTGCTTGTGTCCATGGGCGACGGTAATTGCTTACCATCAGGCGATCCGTCTGCTCGTTTGCCGCCTATTACTATAAAAAAATCGAATCTAAAATCTCTAATAAATGGATAGATCGAATATTGAATTCCGCAGTAAGACATAGAATAGCGCTATCCCTATAGGATTGCGAGGTGAAGGCAGCAGTCGCTCTAAGAATTCAACCATACGCGTGAGTTTCGTCAAAATTCTCTGCGACACCCATTCCTAACATGTATTATTATTATTTAGTATTCTGTTTCATACAAGAACGAAACAATGTAACCCATCACAGTCAACATATCTTTAATTTCGCGCCACAAAACCAGGTTTCCCGCTTTCCGCCTCCAGTCACAAAGTAATTGAAATAGAATATCACAAAACCTTAACAGTATGTTCATCCATATACCGTACAATCCATTCCAAACCCAACCTTGTACCAATACTATCAAAAATTTCTTTGTAAAGAAGTTGATTGCCAAGCAAAATTATCATACGATTGTAGATACAGTGAATCCATCCCGCGAGTCGTTAGGGTTTGAAAACTCTGAAGCAATGTGACTGGACTTATCGCTGACGTTTTGAAGGTTGGTTTCTTGATACCTAAGTCAGCTGTTTAAAGAATTTATGAAGCTAAAGGTACGTTCTGATCACAGGGTAGAAAGTATTTTGGAAGATAGAATCAAAATTCGTTCGAGAGTATCTGGTGAAAAAATAACTAGCAAACTATTGCATTACTCAAAATAAGGTGGGATTACTTTGGCACTATAAATATATTTTTTTGTTCTCATGTTCGAGCCAGTAGTCTACCAAAAGCAAAAACTAAACTACTCCGATTTGGCAGATGGCGATGCTTCTACAGCAGCAACCCGAAAATGGAAGAAAGGACAGTTACACTTTTTGCCCCTATTTTTAACTCGCTACTTACTCTTAAGTACGTAAGTTGTTCTTCCTCTTAAGTAAGTTCTACTTGAAGATCATCTGCAAGTCGTGCAACATATTTATATCGTTTGTCGCCTACGTTGGCTGCTTGTCATCAGATAGGATTTTTGTGGCTAACTAGAATATACCCATAACTAGCTTTCTTTAATAGCTTTTTTTACTTTAATAAAAAGTAGCCTTTGGACTTGCCCAGGTTTCAGACTACCCATATCATATTACATCACAAACGGAACTGCACATTAGCCCTGTAGCATACATATAAACAGATAATACTTAAAATTACTTTTGTTTTCATAGTCGTTAAACTTGAGGTAAAGATTAGTACGTAGGTATATTATTAAAGTTATTGAAAAGTTTATATACCTACTGAATAGAATAGCAGCAAAAATAAAAACTGAAAACATTACCACCATAGATATAGTAAATAAGTCCCACATTTTCTACATAAAAGGTAGGTATATGTCGGCGATACGCCAGGGTTATGGTGTCCAGAACTCTAGACTCCATAATAAAAACACTCACGTAATATTACTTGGTTTATTATCAGTTGATTTCTAGCACAGAATTGAATTACAATGCGAACTACAGTCCTTTTTATACACTAACCGTCATAGTCATTACACTTAATGTTTTAACAACTGCCACTTCCTTTACAATATATAATTGAAATTACTGTACAATTATAAACTAATCAAAAATCGACATTAATATTGTAATGAATTTTGCACAACACCAAATCATTTATTTTACACGAATAACAAATTTATTTTATTAACCAAACTCTGCTTTACAACATTGTCAACAGATGGCGCTATCAATAGGATGCAAATATAAACGCATGTTACTTATTACGGTAAAAATAAGGGTCAGAATAATGTTATTTAATACTAATTGATTTTACTTTGAAAGTTTCTGTAGTTATCTTAATAACTAAGTTGTAAATTAAATACTTTATAAAACAGTTAAGCAGCCAGTACAGTGTCTAATATTGTAAAGTAGTGAAGTTCTCAGTTCTGTGTTCACAAATAGTTATTTAAATATCAATCTTAAATATTATTAATATTTTCGAAACAATATAATCATAATATATTAATTTGCGCCCATATATACCTATGCTGCCGCGGGCTTTTGTTTAGAACTTTATAAGATAAACCTTATCACGGTACATTATCTTCATGTAACTTCAACGGTTTAGGCAACGCACGCGAAGATAGCTTTCAGAGCTCAGGATTTTTACCGACTTAATTGATACTTTTCCTTATATTATGGCAACAAAACCTGTATAAATTGTAGCCTATGTGTTATTCTGATGTATAAACTATATTACTGTAAAGTTTCATCCAAATCCGTTAAGTAGTTTTTGCGTGAAAGAGTAACAAACATCCATACATACATCTTCACAAACTTTCGCATTTATAATATTAGTAGGATTAGTAGGATATTCTTGTTATCCACCAGCCACCAAAAAGGGATGTTAAGAGAAATAGATAAGAAGTGTAATCCCGATTCACAGTCATCGTTTTGGCTGGTGGCTTTACCAAGTCTTATCTCTCTTAAGGCAGACGATAATACAAGTAAGTAATGTTATCAACTTCTCATTTATCATGGCGGATTCATAATATGTATAATTAGAGAGGGATTCTAACAAAGTTAATTCACGTAATTATTCGAGTCAAGATTAATTTAATTCTCTTTAAGCGTTAATTAATGTTGTCTCTAATTGGAAGAAATTAATTTTATTATGAATATCGAAGCACTAGGGAGACAATGTGAAATATTATCTTCGTTTGTTTATTTAAGTAGGTACGTTTTGAGATGATATTTATAACTTTTGTTTGGACCGGGCCGTAAGTCATCCAGACTTTTTAGTTGAAGTTCGTGGGTTCGATTCCCAATTAAAACAAATCTTTGTGCCATGAGCTAGATTATTTATTCTACTCTGTTTAGTTTGCGATCAGATGATAGTGCGTGATGGAATAGGACTATTTGAACAGTAGTAGTAGTACGATAATGTCTATCACATTACTTCGCAAATAATCATTAGGTTACAAACTAGACCAGAATCAGAATCTCGAAATTTTTTAAGAGTGGACTAAGAAATAAAATGGATGTCGCATTCGAAACTTTGCCATAAGCCACTTTCAATACCAGTAGATGAGAATTATAAATCTTAATACAATCCCAACCTCAGGCAGAATCTGCCATTTCAAGAAAACGAAACCACCGCGAACTTTACTGTAAGACAACTATTACAAGTATAATATTATTTTCAAAGCTTCCAAGTTCACTCAAAAAACGCACAACATTCATTGTATATTCATAAAACAACTTGCCGGTGTTATTCGTATAACGAGGAATATACCCACATCAAAAACGTTGACAACTGACAATCCAACAAAATAATAGTCTGTCATATTCCTTATTATGTATCTCTATAACGAGGTATCCGGCTCCAGAAAGGTCATAGCAACCTTTCGTTTTTGGACAGTTTATTTTTATGTTTTCTGTGACAGATGCGTAATATTTTGTGATAGCAATTATTTTATAACACACCCCACTTGTTACATGGTGTGTGTCTAATAATATGTCTTCTGTATAGGTATATATAATAATTAATGCGTTACTGATTGACTAACAGACAATGCAGCCTATTGGGTGCAATAAGCTCGAATTTGACATGTAAGTCTCGCCACGTCCACGAGTCAACTCGTGACCATGGCTGCTGTAAGCCATGCCGAAGCGTCGAGGGAAGTATTATACTTACTTATACTTTACCTTTATTTCAAATAATAAGGAAATATTGACCTGTTACCTAAATATTATGTTGTGTACAAATCACGAAAGCTTAAAATTCGTCACAGTGTAAATTATTGGCAGCCTTCAATAGATTAAAGCTATAAACGCATTAAAAACTATACACTCCAAATTGTTTACCAGCTGCTTGGCAACTGATGCCCTGAATCTGTATCTCATATTTGTCTTATGATTATAACCAAAAGTTAAATTGAAGTGATATTTTCTTTGCTGGAAAGAGTCAAAACGACAAACAGAACTTGGGGTTTTGCCTTTCGTGGTCATTAAAACTGCTTTTAAATTGTCTTTCGCGATATATTATATGGATATTGTTCATCATCCATTCATCCACCCACAACACATCAGTACACCTGTGAACATGGCGCTTGCAACAGTGTTGAAAATATCGGTTACTTGAAGCAAAGGTTCGGTGGTAAATTATGTATATCCAGAAAGACAATCTACAATTTAAGAAAAATCTAATTTGCATTGCAACTTGTAACTAACCACTTTACTCAAAGTGCTTAGTTGAAAATTTGACGATACTAACCAGGTTTCAAAACATGTAGAAATAAATGCTCATTTTAATACTCCAAATATTGAGCGGACAAAAAAGTATAGTTAACATAAAAGTCCTCGAACAGAAATTGTTCCATTAATTTTTGTTTCATGTTCGAAATAAAAATTCGAATTTGAGAACCCGAAAATCTTCGCATAATTGCCAAACCGAAAAATAATTAACTGTCATGTTCTCAATATCATTGTAACAGGACTCGATAGCGCCTGTTATTGTATTTTTTCTCCCCTTTGCATTAACAGTATTTTTTTATGAAACATCTTCGCAATCGCTCCGAAGATTTATTTATCAGAATTGTGTTAGTAAATATTATTTTGCTTTTGTTTTCCAAGAACAATTATTTTAGATAAAAGTTTGTTTGCTACGGTAAATAAGATACGATTTTGGTTGCATCATTTCATAATTGAGAAAAATAGAGTTATGAAAAGAGTTCATTTGAGATATCTTCCTCAGTATTTTGAAACTTAATGTTATTTCAATCTGTAAGACTCACGTAATCTATAGTTATATTAAAATCGGCTACTAAAATATGAGGCTGGTCCCTAGGCATTTGATTGTGGTCAGTACTTAAGCACTTATCACAGTCAATATGTGTAAAAAATATACACAGTTGACGAGATAGTCGAACCAAAAAGTATCTATGTCTAGAGTAATACAAACGCAAACTCTTTAAAATCATTTTTTGTAAATGTTCACCCATTCAAAATCATAGCCGCAGCAGAGTTACTTAACTTCACACCTCGGATAATATACTCCATCACAAAACTCCAAATTTTCATCTCGAATAAATTTCACTTGAATTTCATCAATAAAAATTTTAACTGGACAATGGCTACGATATAAATCATATATACTGTTCTCATATTTAGTGTTCGGTCAATAATTTCCCAAGGGTAGTAGAGCCACTATGTCCGTCCTTTGTGTGAGTGGCGTTATTGCATATTCGTTTTATCTTATGTGGGTTCGGGTGAAGGAATTTTAGTGGTAATTATAGAGAGAATCTTATCAACAGCATTTTCTGTTGTACGGTCAATGTGTGCGTAGAGTTTTTGGACCCTTCCAAACTAGGACACGACTGGGAAAAAGTCTACACTTACAGTAAAACGGTTTGGCGAATTTGTCAGCTTTTCAACATTCTGTTGAAATAATAAATGTCGTAAAAGTGGTTCCATTGCCTTAGAATAATTATTTGTTAGGCACGTACATTAAGTGGTTTTTTATTAGGATCTGCAACTATTTTCATTTTAATATCCTATTTAGTTTTCATTTATATCTTCTCATTACTTTAGGGTTTGTTAAAACCCATCACATTTGGATTTAATTTATTATTAATACTCATTTCACTAAACAATTTTGTAGCACATACAGTGATATTTTCAGACTAAGTTGGGATTGCAATGAATTTCTTCGAATTTAATTACTAACGATTAAAATGACAAGTGAGTTATTAAGCATTTCCTTAAACCATATTTGTTATTTTCGTTATGATTTTGAAGGCAAAAAGCATTTTTATGCCATGAAATTCATGTGGCTTTCTTTTTCGGATAGAAGGCATGAAAAAGGAAGTACTGAATAGCGTCCAGGCAGCATCTTTATCCACTGAAAAAAGACATCCGTCACTTATACATTCTAGACAAGGAGCAATAGAAAATAAAGTGTCAAATGACAAACGGGCATATCGATCGCCTGATGGTACGCCATTACCGCCATCCATAAACATCCACAACGCCAGGCGAATTACAAAGTTACTGGAAAGGCAAAGGAGGAGAAGCAGAATGAGAGAGAAGGAAAAGCAGAGCCTCCAGCACTCTTGATCACCGAACGCAACGCAACAGTATACATAGTTACCTTAACTTTACTTCAATATTGAGAGTGCCGGCGGCTCTATCCCCTATTCCTTCTTCCTCATCCCACTCCTCATCCTATCCCTTTTCCCAACCCAAAGAAGCGGCAATTCACTTGTGAGTCCTGTGGTGTTGCTTGTGTCCATGAGCGGCGGTAATTGCTTACCATCAGTCGATCCGTCTGCTAGTTTGCCGCCTATTACCATAAAAAAAGTATTCTGTAAGAGGGTATTACTTGCCCGGTCGAGCCCGTCCAGTCATGCTGAAATGAGCAAGGCTCTACTACCTTTAAGCTTCGCCCGCATTCACGGCCGAGTGGGAGTCAGTTATTGCCATCAAAAGTAACCTATGTCACTTAACAGCCTCCTGAATATATCCTCACACAACTCATACCATACCTCGTTTCGTTGTGACATGAAAGAAGTGCAAAACAAATAAACTTCCGCATGTATAATATAAGAATGGCTTCTAAGAAAATAATAGTTTTGGGATCTCATTAATGAGTGAAATCGAAATACGTTACTGCAAACTTCTTTACTTTGAACACTAAATGGATAGTTCTCCGGTGCGATGTTTGAGTAGGTAATTTTGATTTCACGTTTGATCAATGTTAGGTCCGAAATCGCTAGGAATAGCCCTTAATGATGTTTTTTCAAATGTAATTATATTGAAGACTTTCTCATGTTTTTTGATGGATCTAACTTTGAAATGTATGTATTCTCATAGTTGCTATCCGGGATTTTTTTTGTTGAACTATGTAGTGATTTTTTTATACTCTACCACAGAATAATTAATAGTACTAACGTGCATAAGCTTCACTTTTCAAACCAATTTACTGAAATTGCGACTCTTGGTACTAAGCAATAAAGTTCAATTCAGCTCGCATAAGCACTCAGTGCCTAATGCGATATTAACCTAACAGTTCCCGTTCTTTTCTAACACATAACGCTGTCGCTGTCTGGCGCGGAGTGGCGCGCTAGGGTTGTCGACTTGGCGCTGCTACTATATTTATTCATCGTCTATCTACCTACTTGACCACGTACCTAATAATAAATAATTAAGTATCCTATAAGTATCCTATCCCACTATTTGAGCTAGTAGAACAAAAGCACAAACATTCTGGTCGTTTACATTTTTACTACCTATACAAATTCTTAGTTATTTCCTAAACGCGTGGACCGATTTACATGATTCAAACAGATAAATGGTTTTTGAACTAGATCTTTAATTTGACAACATAATCGTTGAGATATCTCAACAAACAAAAAAAAACAAATTTTCAAGTTGCTCTCGTAATATAAATAAAATCAAATTTTCAAGTCGCTTTCGACACACAGTTAATTAAGCAATACTTTGCATTAGATTTGTGATGATACATTTTTGTTGTTAAAGGCGTTTAAGTATATAATTTGAACAGTGTATGAACACGGCGCGTGAGAATACGGAGCGGTTGCACTCGTTGCGTGACGTCTAATGTGAGCGGCGCGCGGCAACCTACTAAATCCAACCATGTCGACATGGTCGGCCGAGGTACTTGTAAGTTTGTATCTAAAATGCGAAGTGCACCCGGCCTGACTCTACAGCCCAAAACGCAAGTGTTATGCCATGGTCATTTCATTGTTATGGTAGTGTTAGAGGGTACCAAAATGAACCAAATATGTATACATACATATCCTTCCAGCTAGACTTAAAGTTCTCTCCGTAACAAGTGATGATGAAGAGTAGGTATGATTTTATAATAATGGTGGTTAGAACCCGATGTTAATTTTAACAGTGAGTTAATAAAAAATACACCAAAGGTATCCGTCCTTGATTCGTCTAGGACGAGTAACTTCAGCATCGCAGTATAAACAATCCTATCCCATAGAGTAATATATATTGTGATGATACCAAAAAAATTTGATTATTAAATCATGTTAAATAGATAACTCGCTCAAAGGGACAATTCCTGACCCATGTATACTCCAAAAATACTGGTTCTAAAAGTAAAAAAATCTATGATAAATAAATCAAAGATCAAATACATACTACCAAAAAGAAACTCACCAAACCTCAATAACAATTCCCAACCCATTACACCAAAAGTAAAAATTCCATAACGAAAAAATCCAAAATTTTCTATTTTCCTTTGAGTATTTTATTCAGCAGTTTTATAGACTTGGCCCGACCGGAAGGGTCTTGGGCTCGTATTCTATAATTACATCCTGGGTCCGGTGAAACAGCCTCTCTTTTACATATTCATAGGGGAAATTGACTTCCGTTTTGACGGAAAAAAATCGTTCGGCGGTATAAAGTTCTATATATCTTTTTTGTTTGTAAACAAGGCCTTCGGCAGTATTTATTTCAAATCTGATAGTCTAGTAGTTCATCTGTAGATGAAATTTATTATATACACCTGATTTTGCCCGATCCCGTGGGAATTTCGGGAAATCCTTTCTAGTACGCTCCTCAAGGAACATGCATGCCAAGTTACAGCTTCCTCTACCCAATAGTTTCGGAGTACATCCCTATGCTCTCTAAAAATATACATTACAAATTTTAGCTTCTAGCACTCAATAGTTTTGACTGTACGTTGTCTGTCAGTCAGGCAGTAACGGAAGAATTTTATAAATACAGATTTGAAGAAGTTGTCTTTTTTTCTTAAGATTTTTTTTTATCAAGTTTTCTGAGGCTTGTTGACTACAATATTCGTACAACGGACTCACGATATATCCAAACAGATAAGACAGAAACAGGTAGAATTTAACACATCCAAAACATGTACTTACTTCAAAGACCACGTTTCATATCACAAACTCTAAAATTTTATTACCCATCGGCGATACGCGTGTTACGAGAGGTCGTAGACAATAAAAAGTAATAGTTGAGAAATACTTAAGTTTGTTTCCATTCCCAGCAATTTTAAATAAAAATATTATAGAACACTATGCATCAAAGTGAATTAGAAGTAGGTGTCTGTCTAAACCATCGCAGGTTTATACCTTGTAAAATATTTAGCTTGTAAAATATTTATATATTTTACAAGCTACGAAAAATGCAAGTCTAATGACAAAAATGTACACCTTTAACAAACTCCTCAGCAATTAAATACAAGATTATATCATCATCAGCCTGCATCCGTCCACTGCTGGGCGTCCTATGGCACGCGAATGAGTTCAGCGTTCAGCTTTCTTCCTACTGTCACTGCCCGCGGCCCTACGAATATCATCACCCACCTGGCTACGGGGCGCCCTACACTACACGCCTGTATAAGCAGAGGTGTATTATTACACCCACATTTCCACTTTATAGGAAGCGAGTCTATTGCCGTCACCGAGCACATTGCCAGATTCCGTGCTGCTACTGAGAATTCGGAAAAACTCAGTACCACTTTTGCCCGACCTAGGAATCGAACCCGGGACCTCTCGATCAGGAAACGCATATGCTATTCACTAGTCCACGGAGGCAGCACTTTATAATGTAATATACCTAGTACTAATAGATTTCACTTCAAGATTCATGATTCAAACGAAATCGATGGCTTTCAGAATTCAATGCTTGACCAAATTGCTAAAGATCAAACTGAAGAGGAAATATCTTTTCAGTTCGTCTGTTGAATGGTAACGGAAAGGTTATGGAATCGCTTTGAAGCCTGCCTGTCAAAGTAGGGGAACCATTATGGGCGATTTCGGTGGGCTGTTTCAGCACGGTGAGACGTCAATGCTAGTGATATTGAAGCAAGGTTAAGCTAAATTTACTTCTTTGTTACTAAACTTAGGATTTTCCGCCATGTCCGTACGTCCGTTTGTCCATCCGCGACTCAAGACACTAGGTAAAGGATGCTACAGAATCCTACATTGTACGGCTCGACATTCACGTGGTTGGTTTTTCTATAAACAACCCGTTCAACGTCCCCGCCAATTTTCTGTTGTGACCCGTGAACATAACAACACAACATGACTGCCAGATATAGAGACTCTTTGATGAAAACTTCAGAAACTAATGGGCGAAACCGTATTACGTCATAGTCATGTCCCAAATTCTGCCTGTAGATATGGTGACACCAATCACAAGTATTTTCTCGAGAGCTTCGGCATAGAATGTTGATATTCCGTACAATTCCCGGTAACTGGGACGATAATCGGTTGAACACAGTAAGTACATGCTTTATAAGTTCGACTTTGACACCTATAACTAGATTCTTAAGTTCGTATATTGAACTTACATAGTATAAAAGATATATTATGTAATATATATATTGGCACATGCGATGGTTGTTATATTTTATTTATTTTCTGTCTGTGTTGTAGGTATCATTTCGCTTGATATGAATCTGTCAGTAAAGCATTATTGTGGAGCACGGTACTAGCCTGTGATGCCAGCCAATAAAGAAAGACCCGTGAGACGGTACAAAAATGGAATGATGTTAACATTTTTCTACCCTCTCGCGGGTATTGCTGATAACTAGGTTAAATGTAGATATGGACGATACATATACCTAACTATCAAATATTAAGCTGTACTTATACATATATTAATAAATAGTTAGACTCAACGTGTTTTAAAAAATATACCTACACCTTGAGCTTGGTCGTCTTATAAGGACTTCTTCAATACCTTAATACCTTTAAAGGTTTGTTCGCTATTGTTATAGTTGCCGCGAAGCACGGTTACGCAACTTAAAATATTTGGTGCATGTGAAGTGTATGATTTTAAAGTACAAACGTCAAAACATGTTTTTTCTTTTAAATTTTAATGGCTTAATGTTTTCAATCACTGGGACCCGTCTTACATTCTTTTTCACGTTAATTTGCCCACTCTTACATGAATATTGCAATGTACAGTTGATAACCGCTATCTGTAATTGATTGATTGATTTATTGATTGATTGTGATGCGGTAGACTTCACACAGTTTCAATCTATGGTCGCAAAAAACACTTAAAATAACACAAAGTGTTACTTCGTATGAGGATCGAACACCTAATAGGTACGTGGCGCAGTACTAACCGCTGAAGCGGCAGCTTAATCTACTACGTCACTTGTTATACATTACTTCATATGTTTGTTTGTTTGTTTTTCGTGTGAGAGTGTGGCCAACTCTAGTGTCGAGGTTTTCAGACCGCCCGAAGGTCTCCAACATGGTCTAACGATTCTTATCCTGAGACAAGAACCGGGACTAATGTTTAAAACTCTATGATGCAAAGAAATTCATGTCAGACTTAAGGGAGCTGCGCTTAAAACAAGAAGACTTTCCTTGTTGCCTTACCAGGTTTTCCAAAATTCTTTAATATGACAAAGATGTCTCAGAACTTTCGCGCAAAATATATAATTTGTTGTTGGCACAAAATCTAGTCAAATATTTACATAGTGATGCTAAATAGCGTTCTCAGAAGACATTAAGGAGGTATTGCGTGCTTCGAGCGCGTTACATTTGGCCTAATGACTCTATTTATGCCTAAAAAGGAAGCCTAAACGACCTGTATTTTTTTCCTAGGATGTATTTTTACAAAGTATTAGTAAATATTTTCTTCGCGTAAACCTTAAAATTCCAAGGATCTGCCTTTTTTTAAATATGTCTTTAGAAAGGTATTATAATGCATCCGCTCTTAGAGGGGAAAATAATAACCTTTTCCTTAGTCGGAACTTACCTATGGTTTGCAAGAAACATGTGTGCGAAGTTCAAAAAATAATGACTCGATCCACTGGTTTGGATTCGCAAATAAAATATATTTGTAAGAACAATAAGTTTCATAACTTTTTAGGAATCGATGATCTCGTGGCATGCATGCAGGCTATACACCCTCTGTAAATATCGACTTCAAACCAACGACGCGCAGCACTTCCTTATGAAGTTGTGTGTTTGAGATTATTAATAAATTAATCGCTTGCCCCGTGCCTCGGAGGGACGGATTAGGTAGTCGGTGTCAGTTTCATGGAGGTTTTTGAGAGTAATTATATGCAGGAGTACCCTTGAATTTATATTGACATTAAGACATGGAATATCACTCTCTCCTTTGTTTAAGGAGCTCAGATGGAACTCGTTCTGTCGAAGAGCTCTGTCGTGCGGGTTAGACTAGAAAGCAGCTCCTGGTTTGGCCACGAAACCTGTATGGCCCGTACTACACCAAGCACAGATAGCTGTGACTTAGCAAAACCACACACATATATGGTTAAAGATTAAGCACATTGATCATGATCACTGCAGTAAATATGTATACAATATACATTATAGCAAAATAATTCTGAAAAAGAGATTTCAAAGCGAAATATTCTTATATGAATCGTATTAATTAGAACTTGTTATCTTTGCGTACAGTCGCGTAACTCGTAAATAAACAAAAGTTTTTACTTTTTAATAAATCACATTCCAAGGACGCGACGGAAACCTAAAATTATGTGCCATGTAAAAAGTTTTAAATCACTTTTTGTTTTCTCTTTATTTTTATTTAGTAGCGCGAATAAAGGTTCATCTCTATATGAACCCGCAGTTTTACCTGTATAGATTGAACTCAATATCGCAATAATTGCTATTAATAAGGGAAAATATGTACTTCTTATATTCTATTTTGGAGTTTCAATTTGCTTCATAACATAATTTTATCGAAATAAGCGCAGTGATTTGAGCTTTACACATGATATATTTTATCTTAGGAAGTATTAATGATGTAAGGCATAAGATTGTTTATTTATTTTTTAGATTATTGCCCTATACAGATAATAAAGCACTCTTAATAAAATATAAATTATTGTGTCAGTCCAATTTAAATTAACAATTTCAAAATACAAAAGATTCAAATAGGTATTTTGGAACATAGATGAGCTTGAGTGTATCGACTATTTGCGTTAGGTGTGTCATGAATGTGTCGGTGGCAGTTGCATCTCAAAACTCTTCAACAACACAACTACGCACATACACAAACAATAACAACGACATATTTTTCCTTTTGCTCTCAAATTAGCCTTTTTATTTTCAGTATCAAATGACAGAAATTTCGCGCACTATTACATAGATGAGCTTGTAGATATTTGTTAAAAACAAATAGATTTCATACAACAATATAGTTTACGGTGTTTTAGGGTTCCGGAACTAAAAGCTAAAAACGGGATCCTATAATTACTAAGCCTCCGCTGTCTGACTGTCACCAGGCTGTAAGTCATAAACCGTTATAGCTATAACGGTTTATGATATACAGCCTGGTGACAGATTTCTAGCTAGAAAGCTGACCTTTTCACAAAATATGTATTTCCGTTGCCGCTATAACAAATAAATAAATGAAAATATTATAAAAATAAAAAAATAAACAAAATATTAAACCCATGCAATAAACGTGTTGTTTTCGTATTTTCTTGCTCTATATTACTAACGCTAACAAGTAGACGCTTCAAATTTTTACAGAATATTTAGTTGTATATCTAATATATATACCTTTCAAAATAATTAAATAAAAATAAGGTGAATAACATAATTTTTAAGCATTTTTTTACTCGATCTTACTAAACAGGTAGAAACTTGAATATTTTCATAAAATTAAGTAGGTATTTGGATATATATTAACTATAACAATAAACACTTCTTTAATAGATGATGGTACGGAACCCTTCATGTGCGAGACCGACTCGCACTTGTCCGGTTTTATTTTATAATGTCTCGAAGTGCACTTATTTTTTTTTTGTCTGTGACAGTCTGTGCGCACTGCGCAGCTGCGTACTGATTCACAGAAATTATACGATTGAACTGTTGTTGTGATCATAACTGTTGTAAAGCACCCGAAACTTCAGGAAAATTTAGGTAAAATATGCATGAAATTCAGTCCCGGGTGATCGAAGCTGCAGTATTCGTAGCGGCGTAGTGGTGTCACAACCACCTTAACCGTAACGCTATCCTTATCTTAATATATAAAATCTCTTGCGTTACCGACTGACTGACAGACACGCTACAGCCGAAACTATTGGGCGCAAGAAGCTGAAATTTGGCATGTATGTTCCTTGGGGACCATAGGGGTGCACTAAGAAGAGATTTCCCGAAATTCCCACGGGATCGGCCAAAACTTTAATTATTTATTATTATTAATTTATCGTTTTTTCTGATCTCGTGGGAATTTTGGGTAATCCTTTCTTAGTGCACCCATACGTTTCCTACAAAACAGTTTCAACTAGTTCGTCTACGTTGGCTGTGCGTTATATGTCAGTCAGTCAGTAACGCTAGAGTTGTTCATATATAATTAATGTCTTTGATTTGACGATTTTATCGAATCTCTCTCGCAGATTTGTAATCATTATTATTTGACAGCATTTAAGGGAATGCTCAGTCCATGATTTTTGTCTAAACTAAAGCAATCAAATGGTTGCTTACAATATTGTAATGTGGTGGTGGAAAGCCTCCAAACTTTATGGTAACCGCTGGTCCAGTAAACTTCGGGATCTGTGGTTGACAATTACTCTCGATCGGCGGGTAACACAAAGGGCACCCATAAATTACGACAACCGATTTTTATGAGTTTGTAACCCCACCCCCGTCCTTTCACAGATGGTTTCATACATCCTCATCGCATTCTTCATACAATGTCACACTTTATCGGTAAGCATAATTATGTGCGACGTTATTTGTGGATAACCCCTGATAAAAAATATGTTTACGTTTAATCTTTATACCTACCTGATAGAAGATGATGATTAGTAAAATTATGATGCGTTTCTCTATCACGCGTACGTTTCTAACATATGGTGTCAAAAAAGTACACGGCCCTTTGGCAGACATACACGGAGACATAGATCCAACGCGCAGTGGCCCTTTGAGAGTTTTAATCTAGGATGTGATGGGACACCTACTAAGGAGCCTCCATAACAGCACTATGAAGTACAGCCACGGATTAGCCACAGCAGGTGCAGGACTATTGTTAGTTGTATGGAAATTAATTACTCTGGGCTATTGTGATGGGTGTTCAATGGTTAAGTGAATATGGAAACTATGTATGAAAACCACCGTCTGCCCTAAATACTCTTATAGTACGTCGAAAAGGGGTAGACGGTTACTCGCCAACTCACTAGATGGCTAAATTATGATTAATATTACTTTTCCATGCAAAATTAATATAATCATAATTAAAATTTCCTTTAATACTTCCGGTAAGCAGATAATTATGGCAAGCTCACCATAATATTATAATCAACATTTAATTTTGATCCTACAAACTGCTATATCGAATTCTTTTTGTCAATTTGAGTTTAATTTTGTTTATCGTCAATCGTGTCTCTTTCACCAATAACTTATTGTATGTTTTCCTTGTACAGTACTGTAATCGTATTGTTTCCAGTTTGAATGGATAGTAATTATCAACATAATTATAAATATAATTTGTTACTGGTTCACAATATCAAAAAAAAGTAAAAAGCGTACGCGTAACGTTTAAAAATAACGCATTTGTTCCAAAATTATATTTACATAAGTATATTCTAAAACATTGAGGAGTTACTACGGGATTGCATATTTTGTTATGGAAAAGTTAAGTTACTTACGCAGGTAACGAATTTAAAAATAAATGTCTAACAAAAAGTTTGCGTGCATGCATAAACATTTATTGGCCCTCATCAAACACTTCTTGTGTGTCCCTGACCTATTTTCCATATCAACAGCCCTAAAAGACTCTGATCTTCGCACATTTTAATTAAAGCACGTTTCCACTATATTTTACTTTGGCGCCTTAATTGTCTCTTAATTGAAACTTTCAAGCTTTGTAAAAGCAAATCCACGAATAAGCCAACAATTAATTTTGTACAAACACAGCCAAAGTTGACAACAATCACTAAGTACAGGAGAAGCTGTCAAGAAACTTAGATTGCGGCTCAAAAACTTAAATTACATGTACTCGTAATCAAAGTAAAACTTACCAAAACGGTGGTAAAATATCACGTTCCAAAATAAAAAGTCCAAAAACACAAATGTCCAAATCACCAGAAATCACAAATGAAATTAAAAAAAGAAATTTTCGAACGCTCGAAAAAAGAACTGTCACAATTTTCCCGCCAAGACCAGAGAGAGATGCGTTCTCCCCCTTCCGTGGTACGAGAGCTACTGGCGTGCGGTCGGGAGCTGCAAATGATGTTCCAAGTTTGAAAAGTTAGGGTAGGTCCTTTGTGTCGGGAAAAGAGGGTAGAGGGTTTTATTCAAAACTATCTTCGAAAAACCCAAACCGATTTCAAGGGAAATAATATTGCGTAGGTAGTAATTTGTCGATGGATGCCGTTTTTGGCTCTAATTGCTTCTGCCAGTTACCTTTGAAGGGACATTTATGTGAAAATCTCTATAAAAGCATTCATATTTATCATTTTTACGATTTGCCAGTCTTCTTTCCTATTCTTCAATATTTTCAGTCTTAGCAAGGAGCGTTATTTTCGGTATAAAAGGCTCTCTTTGTGTCCTTAATCTGTTTAGATCATAATATAATCTCGGGTGTTTGAGGTGCCGATCTGTTGACTTGTTTGACGAATAGTTGAGTCACGTACGTATACGTAGCTTATATTAAAGGATTTTCTTATTCAACGACGACATAGTGTTTATTTTCTTTCAAAAGTTCAGTATACGGTGGTACATATATCGAAAACAATACATTTGGTTAGCTCTGTTTCATATTATTATTTCATTTACTTCGATTTGGATTCCTTCCTATCTGAATCTTTCTTCACCTTCCTACTACAGTCATGTAAACTTTGTACTAATACTTCTGAAAGCAAAAATGTTAATCACAGGTCACAATTGACTTTGGCGCAGAATTACTTTCATGGGATGTACTGTATAAAAGATTAACGTGATGAGGCAGTTAACCTCAAATCTACTTAAAGTCATTTAAAAACTATATTTTCTTTTTCATGTCATTATTTTTCATTATTCAAACCATTTCTATGGATTTCTTGTTTCAGGGTACATTTTTATCCGAGTAAATTTAATACCAATAGCAAAGTCTGAAAATATTTATTTTCTCGCTCTTTTCTCTAACATGGCGGCCCCCGATCGTGTGACCGCGTTTTCGCGCGCTGCGATCGCTCATTGAGTTACGAATTTTGGACACAATTTATATCCAATTCAGTTCATTATTGAGCATAAATTTAATATGAATAATAAAACGGTATTCAACTATACAAAGCTCTTCCTGTATCCTATTTGAAATGGTTCGGTAATTAATCAAAGCTTTAATATTAGTAATAATCGGGGTGCATTTTAAATGATGATGAGTTTCTTAATGTTCCGTGTAATTCAAATGAATTTACATATTTAATAGTGACTAATAAATAAACTGTTAATAGAGGATGCCCGCACGATTTCTTTTATTTTACCAATTCTTCCTCAGGAAATCCCTGAAATGAATTCTTAGGTTACCAAGGAACATGCATGACAAATATCAGCTTCCTGCTCTAATCATTTTGGCTGTAGCTTTTCTGTCAGTCGGTCAGTAACGCAAGAATTTTATATAAACAGATAACGTAAAAGACAAAATACCGACTAAGCACAAAATATATAGATGAAACACTTTGAGTCTATTTCATGAAATATAGGTCACTGTTAATCTACTGGAAGCCTTGTAGAGATTTCGTACTGAATTACCTAAGCGTATCGAAATTCGGCATATATAATTCTAGCTGTTGGCTTATTTTATCGTGCTTATTTGAAAATCCATGGATATTCAAATTATATTTCAACCACAAATTTGTTTCCTAAGGAGTCATCATCATCGCCCTAGCGTTATCCCGGTTGCATCCAAGACTTACACGCCTGGAGCCCGAGGTCCGCTTACTAGTCCAACCAGATATGACAAAATATCAACTTTTCCACAGAACGACTGCCGTCTGACCACCGCAACTCAAAGGTTAATGATTAGCAGCCATTGATATATTATTGTAGGTATACTTATTATCAATGTTTATAACTTACTTCTAGTGTACCTAATAAGCTTAACTAGAAAATGCCCATAGCATTTTCTTTATATTTTTTCCATTTTTGTCCGACCACGTGAGAATTTCGGGCAATCTCTTCGTATTGCACCCCTACCGCGGCCCTCAAGGAACATACATCACCTTGTTGCGGCCATTAGTTTTGCCTATGCGTCGACAGTTAGTCGGTCAGTAACCCACTAATTTTATACATACAGAATATATACAGAGACAATTAGAAACAATTTCGGTAGTTTTAAGTAGTGATGTCATCATCATCAGCCTTTATCAGTTCACTGCTGGACTAGGCCTCTCCTTTGAAAGGAGGAATTAGCCTACTATACCACGCTGGCCAAACGGGTTGGTATAGGGTTTGTATCAAGTTTTCCTTCTCTTACAGTGCTGTTCTCTGCATAATATGTTGCCTCTGTCAGCTCTTACGACACCCATGGGATGATATGGGGGTGGTGACAATCTGTATTCTTAATCCGTCATCACACGGATGTGATGTGCCGGATCGTTAAAAAAGCATATCCGCGGATACGGATCGGAATACGGATATTTGGTGTCTAGATCCGCGGATACGGATACAGATCTTTATTTACTTACTGGATCAATTTAGGTGCGCGCGACCTTGAAACGATAGTTGACGTCACGCACGCCCGGCGGTACAATAGATAGATCATGTTTCGACTTGTATTTAAATTTTATTAAAAATACTCTGAATGGAATTTAAGTTTTTTAATTTTACCTAACCACCTATAGCATTCCATCCTATCAATTGAAAATTAACAAGGTGAAAGATCCGTAAAAGATCGGCGAGAAAAGTAACGGATACGGATACGGATCCTTCTTCTTCCACGGATATCCGCAGATACGGATACGGATATCCGGAACATCACTAGTTTTAAGTATGTCCGTTATAAATATTATAGGAAATAGCACGCAAGAAGCATTTTTATCGTATTCGTGGTGCTAATCACTTATAAGCCTTTAAAACTCTTTATTCTTGTCACCTGCAATGATAAGAACCAAATGTAGGCGAACCAATTATTTCCTATATCTTCCAACAATACAATATCTTACAATTACCATTTTCATAGTATTATTACCATGGTTCTAGAGGTTGCAGGCTTTCGCCTTGAGGTTCCTGGTTTATTTTCTAGACTAACAGGATTTGATTGATTTACCAGTTAAAGACAAGCGTCTCACTCAAAAAAAAATTAAAACTTTTGGTATTCTTATTGTAGCGTCACAATATATTTATGCCAGTGTTATGCAAGTAAGACTAATATAAATTCTTATAAAATGAATAGTGACATACACAATATCAATACTAGAAATAGACATAAATTATGTGTGCCGTATTTTCGTTTGCACAAAACGCATAGCTCTTTTTTTTGGGCTCAGTATACGCATATACAATAAAATACCAACTTATATTTTAGACTTGCCGTTAAGTTCGTTTCAGACAGAAGTTAAAAATAATCTTATAAATAAGGCATATTACAGTTTGAAGGATTATTTTGATGACGGATTGTTTTTGACTAGGTCAATAATTAAGAAGTTTTATTTTATAGCGTAGTTAATTACCATATTCTCATTTCATACTATATTTTGCATTCATGTTCCACACTTTCATTATAACTTTGCGGATTTGTAAAATGTGGATAACTCGTGGTCATGGGCTAACTAATAGGTTGTCAATTGCTTTGGTTACATATACCGTTACTTTCTGCTTCATTCACTTCGACCATAGTTCTGACATTTTCGCGAGTTGCTTACATTAAAAAGACGTAAGTGGATGCTCCTGTTTCACCATATTTACTTTAGGAGGCTTACCATATGAACATAATTTACTGCTTGAGTATGATATCAATAGTTACTAAAATTTTATTAGTAGATGTCTACAATGTGAAACAGTTGCAGCTCCTTACAAAAATAAAATTTATAACTATTATATTTGATTGAAAAGAGTGGCCATGAGTTTTATTGCCCGTTTTTACTCGTGGTTCTACCTATGGCATTGCGAACGTGGCAGTAAATGTAAATGTAGAATCATTAAGTAATTAACTTAAATTTTGACGTTCATAAGCGTCACTTTGTGGCCTAGATGAATAAATGATTTTGACTTTGACTTTATTAGCTTTTCACCGAGCGACTGCTGTTTGAAATTAGTAACCTAATTGCGATATTTCACGTCTTTGACCAGTGTCAGTACATTCAAAGGCCTGATACGCAATTATGACTGTCTAATAATATCTTCATGACTGTTGAGACCGAAGCCTTTACGTGCTATTTGAGGCACTGTTGCTTGCTCTAAGCATCAGTCACATTGACATTAAAATTGTATACTGACTAAATATCATTACAGCTTTACATTTGGCTCAAGTATTTTATAAAAATATTAATAAGAATAATCTCTATCCACGCTTTTAGGCACACAGGCTTCAGCGTAAACAAAGAAATTTGCCTTAAAGCCGATCAATGAACCTAATTAAGTAGGCCTTGATTTCGTTATTTATCTAGAGCCTAAAATAAAGGCTAGCCGTAACTTTGTTATTCCTGAGAGTATTGGGTCGGCTTTCTAGTTTAACTAGATTCGGCTGAATATCAGTTTTCTTCTAAGGAGAAACTGCCATCTAACGTTCGCCTCAGTGACTTGCTTTTTCCTTTGTGTTGCTAGCGCTGAATTTGATTTACGCGTTTATTAGTACATTATTTGTTTAGCAGTTTGGTAGATCAATCAATAGATTATAGTTTTTGCTGTATGGTATACCTTACATTGCGTGAAAGAGACGTTAATATTTATTGTTTTACTATGACATAAAATATTCTTCTCAGTTGTGCACTCTTGTCAGAGTAGTCGTGGTCATCGGTCGGTTCTTGTGCCGTTGCTGTTCTTCTGATGCGTCGCTATGTAGCTCTATGTTACGCAGAGTAAGAGCAATCGTTGATGTTGGAGTGCGTCACAGATTTAATGAGGCCTGTCCATCGTGTCGGAGAGTGCCCACGTGATCTCTTGCCCTCACTTTTCCCTTGGACGACCAATTGTTCCATTGAGTCCTCGTTACAGGTGACATGGCCAAAGACCTTGAGGGTTCGTATTTGCACAGTCGGCGATAATCTCTCTTTGATGTTGAATTCCTTCAGGATGGAAACATCGGTTCGATGCGCGGTCCATGGGATTCTTAGCATGTGTCTCCAGCACAACATTTCCAGGTCATCAATCAGTCGTCAAGCGTCGACCCTGCGTCCTCAGCGTCCACGCCTCAGCTCCGTATAGAAAGATTGGAAAGACCAGGCACCTCATCAGTCTAACCTTTGTGTTTCTGGTTTTTCTGCGATCGTTCTAAATCTTTGTGAGTTTTTCAACTGAGGATCTTGTTACCGCGCAACGCCACCGAATTTCATCCTCGCAACCTCCAGCGTTGATGAAAGTGGAGCCTAGATAGACGTAGATCTTGACTACTTCGCATAAAAAATGGTGTCATTTAAATTCTGAAAAACATTATTGTATTACTAGCTGACCCGGCAAACTTCGAACCGCCATATAATTATGTATTATACATATAAACCTTCCTCTTGAATCATTCTATCTAATAAAAAACCGCATTAAAATCCGTTACGTAGTTTTAAAGCTTTAAGCATCGATAGGGACAGAAAGACAGGAGACAGACCCTGTTTTATACTATTTGGTGTGTATCTGTAAAATTTAATATTGCTAGACAAATTTTGTCGTCAAAATGTAACTTTGATTTACAATTCCGTCAGTCCATTAGCTAGACTATCGCAGCTCATGAAGCCGATAGTTAATACAGTAACCAATATTTCCAAGGTGCATCACCCGATATCAAAGTCACACAGAATTTAGTTTATAATGTACTTAGTACATATAAGTAAGTAAGGGTTTGGGTACAGAGAAGGCACAACACCAGACTTTTTCAGACAGAGCAATATATCTTAATATTTATCAATGCAGCGATAGCCTAGTGGAGATACTAACAAACTATATGACAATATATTGGTATCACAGTTGCAATTTCGCTTAGTAGTCTAACCGGATTTGACTGAATATTAGCTTTTCCACAGAGCGACTGCCTGTCTGACACCCGCAACGCAATGGACTAGCGAGTTATTCCAAGGTTTAGACTAATGCTAGTTTATTCAGAGGTACTGACTCCCTATAATGACTGTCAAAGATCATAATGACAACTGAGGCCGACAGCTTAAAGTGTTCTCTGAGGAACGGGGTAACCGATAAAATAATAATAATTAAATAAACACACTCCGAATAGTCAGTGGTGCTAAATGGATTCAATTCTGATATCCCCTAAATGGTAGTCTGTTGTATCTCATCTAGCCTGTCGCTGCTAGCCCCATTAGGGAATTTAAATATGACCGATATTTATGTTACCAACTAGTTAGAAAATTGAAAGCCTATTCAAGAGTGAAAACAATTTTACGTTCCAAAGAAACTGTCAGAGAATACTATTGCAGTTAAAATAATCGACATATGACTGTACTAACCAATACTTTGGTCTAGTAAAATTTAAAATTTAATCTAAAGCTTTTTAGTTACTCTATTCTTTATCGGTAAAATAGCCGTCTCTTGTGAATCAATGCTTAGTTCACACAAGTACTAGTAAGTTAGTTACGATCGGTTCAGTAATTACGTGAAGTAACTTCGGAATGCAAGTTTCATGCGGGCTGAGGCAAAGGCGAGAAACTTTGTTATTGGAAGCGATTGTGTTATAGATTGCACTTGACGAATTATCACAGAGCCAAGCTTTCTTAGTATAGATAAATACAGTAATATTGGAAGCGAAACGAGTAATTTATACGCAGGTGAAACGAGTGAATTTTACGACCAATATTTTATAGTATTGTCTTTACCATCATCCGTCTACCGTAGTTCAATGCCCGATTGAGGCCTCTTTGAGCAGTGATGTATTTTGTTAAGTAAATGTTAGGCATTGTACATTAACATGAAACTATTACAAACAAACATATTTTATCACCTTTAATTCAGTTTTGCAGGTTTTATAAGAAGTATACGTCAGCCTGTGGTCATAATTCTTAAGTTTCCTTTCAGTCTTAGGGGTGCTTTTTATTGCATAGGAGTGTTCCTCGTGTTCGTTTATCTAAAAGAGTAAGCAAGTCACCTGATAGTAAGTGATCATCGCCCATAGACACTTGCAATGGCCATTGCTAGGAGACACATTAAATAAAAAAAAAATAGATAAATAAAGACACATTGTGCTTGCAATATACCAATTAAAGTGGCAATATTTGGCAAGTAAACAAATGATAGCCACACTGTTAGATTGGGAAAACAATCTACAATGAAAAGTAGGACTACAATAATAAATATTCCAATTACATTGGGTTTTATTACTATCTGGATATTCTACAAAAGTTTTCATTCGAGAAAAAAATTCTAATGTGGGGCTGGATAACAAACGATAGTAAAAAAAAGTTGCGCTCCTAGCGAGACTTGGCTTGCTGTTCGTAACAGATCAGCAAAGTTAAGCAACGCTTGCACAGGTCACCACTTGGATGGGTGACCAGGTGTGGCATTTACATCTGCGTGCTACCGTGCTTCGGAGGGCACGTAAAACTGTCGGTCCCGGTTCTTGTCTCAGGATAAGAATCGTTAGGCCATGTCGGAGGCCTTCGCGGTCTAAAAACTCCGACACTAGAGTTGGCCACACACTCACACGAAAGACAAACAAAACAAACTAAAGCTATTATTTTTTACGACGTATGACTCGGGTGGCTCAAGATCGGTATGTATGGGGACGTGGAGGCTTATTAATATTGCAAACGTTATCGCATTGCAAGAAACTTGGCTTTTGCCGCATGATGTAGCCTTTTTAGGGCAAATCAATGATGATTTTGCTTTTATTGGCAATTCGGCAGTCGATACCTCGGCGGTTATACTACGTGGAAGACCTTATGGCGGAGTGGCATCATTGTGGAGGAAGAGTCTATTTCCATCTGTCACAGTAATTAACTGTAACAACGTACGCCTTGTAGCTATAAGGATAATGGCGCAGGATCGTTCTGTACTCATCTTCTCGTTGTATATGCCTACGGACTCCAACGATAACGTCACTGAGCTCACAGACTGCTAGAGTGAAATTAGTGCCATAATAGAAAGTCAGAATGTGCAATCTGTAATCATGCTCGGTGATTTTAACGCTCATCCGGGTGAGCTTTTCGGTAGTGAATTGACAAGTTTCTGTGCGGAGCAGAGCTGGACCTGCACGGACTTGGACCTGTTGCCGCAAGGTACGTACACTTTCGTAAGTGACGCGCACGGTTGCCACCGATGACTCGACCATTGTGTAGTGACGGATGCCGCGAGGCGTCTGATCGTTAGTGTATCTGTGTTTGACACGTATTGGTCGGATCACATGCCTGTATAATTAAAATGTAATTTTAATATGATAAGACCTGCTATTGTGACTCCTAATCTATCTAAAAATAGTACGATATGTGGTGACAGAAACGCTTGCCGAATTGATAAATACAAAGAAATATGTAACACTAAGCTACAGGAAATTAATTTGCCCATGGAATTTATAGATTGTGCGAATGTTAATCACAAACTGATATTAGATTATATAATAATATTCTACCACATACACACATCACCATCTAGTCGTATAGTAGCTTGTACTATGGATACTAGACAATGGATTAACATACATATATACTTTTTTTTTTGTAAATACATACATATTTTACATAGAAACACCCAGACCAAGACAAATATCCATGTTCATGCACACAAATATTTGACTTGAGCGGGAATCGTTCGTCGAACTCGCGACCATCGGCGTAGCAGTCGCTTAGGCCTATTGTCCACGTAAACCGCACGTCATGCGCACGCTTTCGTCACGTCTCGTCATGCGGTCGTCATGCGATGCGCGCGGCAGCATGCCGCACGGTGGACACAGTTTTGATTTTTTATACGCAAGATGCAAGCATTCGTCTTGCAATCGTCAATTGACGATAGCGTGCGCATGACGTGCGGTTTACGTGGACAATAGGCCTTACACTCCCGCTGCGCCAACCGGTCGTCTAATACTACTATATGAACAAAGACATTGTGTTTATACTTAACTGATGCTGCCCAATGTACCAATAATGAGGCAGCAAGAGGGGGTAAAAGAGATAAACGTGTTGTCGGGTGGAATAGGCATGTTAAGCAAGCTCACCCGGATGCGCGGCTTGCTTTTTAAATCTGGAGTATGTCCGGTAAACCAACTTTTGGTGATGTGTATAAAAATATGTATGAAACGCGAAAAATCTTTAAATCGAAAGTAAGATAGCGTCAGAACAATCAAAATAAAATAAAAATGGATATTCTAGCTGAGAATCACAAATATAAAGACTTTTCAAGCTTCTGGAAAAACACCAACAGATTGAATCTGAGGCCGGGCGTCCCCGTGAGTGTCACGGGGCAGTGTGAGCCTACCGCTATGGCAAACTTGTTTGAGAATTAAAACATTTTAGAGTCGAATCCTCTCTTAGATCAGCATCGCAGGCGGTCGATGCTGAGGAGTGCCTGATTTAGCTAGATCAATTTCTCAATAAGGCTGTTGCCTCGGTTATTAAACGTATGGTTAGGAGGAAATCTTCTGGGCATGACAACCTCAGCATCGAGCACCTGCATTTATTTCAAAAATTAGGAAAATATAAACAATATAATCTTCTTGACTATTATGACGAAATTTAGGAGAGGCCTTTATCCTGCAGCGGCCTGTAAAAGGCTGTATGATGAAAGTGGAGGGGCGACTCATATCGGTAAATATATCTAACAGGGTGGAAGAAGATGTCCAGATATTCACAGAAAATATATAAAATATAAAGAATGACTAGGTATTATATTAGTATACACAGTTACATAATTGTATGAATCTGTTCAAAGTCACAACTCAAACTGTGCTGGGATCGCAGGTAGAATAAATTAATGCAGAAACGCCGAGGAAATGCACGGATCTAGAATTGGGATCGGTTTGATAATAATATGGTAATCCGAATTCAATTTATGTTTAAGAACTTTGTAATCCTCTATTACACCGCCTCATAAATAAAGTAGTTAAAGTATTTTTTATTTAAAATAGCGCTATAACGCTAAGAGGATGATCCCAGTTGGCTCTCTTCAAATGTTCACTATCTATTTCAGACTTCACATGAAATATATGTCTGCCCGTTATATTTAGAACCTTCTAAAAAACTGGCCAATAAATCTTTCCACATAAACATTCCTTCAAACAAAAAACTTAAAAGACATTTTACAAATTGTCATTCAGCCAAAGTTTGGATGTCAGATTACCAACAAACTTACTACTTACTATCAACTACTCGTCGAACAACTTTATTAAGGCTCTATTTCTTAGAGTATAAAGTTGATTTTAGCGGTTTTTCAGTTAAGTTGGGTGTATGGATAACTTTGTGTGGAACTACAAGGGAAGTCGATTTAAGTTTGGCGGCAGCTTCATAATGATTTCATGAATTACAAATCAAAGTTGGTAGCCGGGCGTTTCGCTGACATGTTCCTAGTCGATATAACAGTTTTAGGAGTTATAGTGCGGGTTTTCGCTCTGTTTGGATGCCTTACTATAATGATGAGGCGTTTCGTAGATATGTTGGATTATCGATGATGTAAATTCTGTGCGTTGTAAAGGAGAAGATGTTTCTTTGAAAAGCTTGAAAAGAGAGAGACGTTTTTTTATTTACTGTGGTGGCACAATTACTACGATGGATAAGGGTAAGACTAAGCGGACGTTATCTGACCAGATTGGAGACATCCTTAATAAAAAAACAGGTCAGAAATACCCTAAACCGAAGAGCATGCATTAGAAATTTGGTAAGAGTGAATGAAGCAAGAGAGATATGTCAGGATCGTTACAAATGGCGGTCCGTAGTCCCTGCCTACTTCTTTGGGATTTATCCATGAGTCTATGTATGTAGATAAGAAATTATTGAAGAATTGCTTAGTTTCAGACGCTTCGTTTTCAGTTATTTTGTATCTCATTGTATTATTTCAATCTTAATAGAATATTTAAATCTAACGCAACGTAGTTATTCGTTTTATAATTACTTCGAAAAATAACTTTATCTGCATGGACTATTGTAGTCTAAAACTTTTTATAACGATAAAAGATATATTTAAAAAGTAGGAAAATCTATTCAAATGATTTATAGCATAGCTTAATTTTTTTTGCACAAAAAATACTTTCGCTTTGCTCGATACAGGAATCGAACCTACTGGTATAGCCTGATAGGCTGAGACGTTATTTTTTCACGTAGATACTGACTAGATTGCAACTGTATGTCTGATAGGCTTTCACGATATTATTAAGGTTATATTCCATCCCTTAACCAAACAACAAACGAAGCATTCTGTCGATATTAAACTACTCAAACTATTCCATAACTAAGTTTGACAGGTCTGGCTTGTTACGCAAACCTTTGATTCCACAAACAGTATTGTCTATTTGAATTTCAACCTGGTGGACACTGGCATAACCAATTATGGCTATATATATTAATATTAGACTAGTTCTTCCATGTGGTTTATCGTTGTTTTCGGTGTCTCGACCAATTTCATATTACAGCCTATATTTAGCCTTATAAAGTCCCATTAAAATCGGTTGCACTATTCCAGAGATTACCCGGCCAAATAGAATGACAGTCATTATGGCAAAAAAAAAAGTTTGTTTATACCTTGGTATCGTGTACTTACTATACACTTGAAAAACATGATTATGAATTTATGATGCATCATGCAACTGGCGTGATTAAAATCAATTTTTATTACCTCAATAACTCAACAATATTTGCTAAACATGAAGCTAACTTTCATCATAAAGACTTCGTAACTGTAAAATTGTGAATGTTTCCTATCAACTCCTTATACAACTCTTTCTATAAAAGACGTGACATGGTGACTTAGAAACTGCGTCCGTCTTATGCCTAACGTCTGTGAGGATAGATTATTTATTGGACGTATATTTGTAAATATATTCTACTCTTTAAGGCAAAAATACGCATAGGATTTTGAGGAAACTTTGCAAAGTACATATGCTTCCATTTGCTGCAATAACGACACCCATCCAAGCATAGCCGCGGGCAGACGCCAGCAAGTATAATTCTTATTTATTTTTCCACATGAAAACTCATCAAATAAGGTTGCCTTGATATTTATCTACAAACTAGACGTAATAATCCTTACATGTTTCTCCGAGATATCGTCTTAGCTAAATATTTGATTTGCGCGAGATGAGATTTAACTCGCTCTTCGAATTATTAGACCCGAGCGCATGTCTTGAGTGACTGAAGGCTGGGTTCATACTGCCGTTTGCTGAGCGTGTTAGGCGTTGGATAAACGGGAATGGTGCGTTATATTCGCGTAGCAGCTGCGTTATCTCGTTTGGAATGTAATGTTGACGCACAGGAAGGGCATAATAATTTCTCCTTTTTATAGTTATCTAATCAGTATTACATAAATAAGCGCTGGAAAAATGCCCGTGTGTAAATTGCGCTTAAATACGGTGTTCCGCTCCTCTGCTCTTAAATATCGTATTCGTGTCTTTACGCACGCATTATCTCGTCCGCTCAAAATATAAAAGTAGATTGTATGTGCCCTTTAAATGCCGTTATCTAGCAAAGGAAAATACTTAAAAAACAGTATGAAGGAGTCCTTACAGACAAGTACACGGCCAATAAACATACGATAACAACCTAAGGCAGTCCTCACACAAAAGTCTGTTCGCCGAAAACGTTACACAAACCAAAGCGTGTATGTTGCGTCAATGCTACGTTGCCGCTGCGTTTTTCCACGAATTAAACGAGTGCTCTAAACAAGTGACGAAGGTAGATTGAAGCAATTTTTTTATAGTAGAGAATGGTCACACGTTTTATTTTAATTTAACTGTTGTTTCTGTCCTATCCCGTAAGAATTTCTAAAAATCCCTTCTTAGTGCATAGTAAGTGAGTGACGCAAGAATTTTGCAAAAACAGTTATGTGTTAGTAAAGTAAGTGAATAAATTGTTGCCCTGTCAATATAACGCGTCTGTTAACTGGTATCCCTTTTAAGGCTTCAACGACATGACGTAAACTCTGCTATATCATTCCTTTCATTTCCTACTGAACCCTAAAACGATAGTGTATATTATAATCTATTTTTTATTGGCTCTTCAACAATGAGTACACCGTAACATTCAACGTATAAATACATTGTAAACTTAAATCTAAGCGTTTCACTACTTATAGAAGAGCACTAGATGTACTATATTATGCGTAGAGAATTATGTGGTACAACATTTATTATTATTAAATAAACCTGTCAAGTGCGAGTCGGACTCGTACACCGAGGGTTCCGTACAAACCTGTAGGTATACATAATTATTTAAAAAAATATGTGATGATACAAAAATTTTAGGTTTTCGCTATTTTTCATTTATCTATGCTACGAGACGTCGGTTTGTACCAAATTTCAAGAATGTGAGTTTACAAGTAAGTACCCTTTAGGTTTTGATTTCCTTGCCAGTAGTAGCGAGTTTGAAAATATAGTAAAATTGCTGTTTCTTTTGATTGCTTTGAGATAGAAGTTTGATTTTGTTACAGCTTAAAGGTATTATAGACCCGAGTATTTGATATGAATTTCAATTTAATAACTTTACGCGATCATGAGGAATGGGGTAGTAACTTTAAAATTAATACAAATATATATTTTTATATGATGAAACAAAAAAATTACGGTTTTCGCAATTTTCCTTTATCTATGCTATAAGAAATTACTTTTTACCTAACTTCAAGATTCTGAGTTCACGGGAAGTACCCTGTAGGTTTTGATTTCCTTGCGAGTTGTTGCGAGAAAATATGCGGCTTAAATTGCTGTTTCTTTTTATTGCGTTGACATAGAAGTTTGATTTTGTTAAAGCTTAAAGGTATTATAGACTTGAGTATTTGACATGAATTTCAATTTAATATCTCTAAGCGTTCATGAGAAAATGGTAATAACTTTAAAATTATTAAAAATATTTTATGATATGATGTAACAAAAAATTTACGGTTATCGCGATTTTTCCTTTATCTGCGCTATAAGACATTCCTGCGTACCAAATTTCAAGATTCTGAGTTCACAGGAAGTACCTACCCTGTAGGTTTTGATTCCCCTGCGGGTTTCGAAAATTGTTTTTTTCACAGCTTTCACAGTAGACTTGACTATTTCATATAAATATCAGTTTGATACCTCTACGTGTTTCTAAGAAAAAGGGTCTTGACAGATGGACGGGCAACAAAGTGATCCTATAAGGGTTCCGTTTTTAACCCTAAAAGAACCCTACAAGTACAAATTAGAATTTAAATTTGATAATAAGATTAGAATTAAAATCACAATTGAAATTAAATTAAATTTGTGTCACCACCCCCTATCTTCCCGTGGGTGTTGTAAGAGGCGACTAAGGGATAACACGATGCAAATACCATCTTTGCGTAGAGATGGAAAACTCGACATCAAACCCTATACGACTGCCTCGTTGGTCTCGCGGCATATATGTGCGCGTGGGATCGGGAGGTCCCGGGTTCGATTCCTGGGTCGGGCAGTGTTATTGGGTTTTTCTGTCACGAAATTCTCTGAAGCAGCACGGAGTCTGGAAATGTGCCCGGTACGGCAATAGGTTCGCCCCTTATTACGTGGGACTAAAGTATATCTGGCGAAAAGTGGGTGTAGAAATACACCTCTGCCTACCTCTTCGGGGTTATAGGCGTGAGACTATGTATGTATGTATGTATGTATGTACTTTGATGCCAATCAAAAAAATTCATGCCCAATTATTAATCAGCATTGCCATCGCTTGTCCATCGTGGCTGGCAGCAGCTGGACACGAAAAGAAAAATCGCGATCAGTGCCGTGCCATTGTAGAGGCCTATATACAGCAGTGGACTGCGACAGGTTGATGATTATTACGATGAAGATCGCTTATCCATAGACGGTGGCTCATGTATAGAAAGTCAATGTTTTATTTTTTTATTTATTTATAGACTCACGCCTGTATCCCCGAAGGGGTAGGCAGAGGTGTAAATATTACACCCACAACGTCAATGTTAAGTATTCTTTTTCTACAAGTTCTCGTATTATATCTATTGATTTTTTAATATTCCGCTATGACAATATCAAATCAAACAACAATGGATATCAGTACTAATATTCATACAATTGGGTACATTTAATATTACTCACGTAGACCTTTGATAGATACAGACTCGGAGCGAACTGTCGCTTCCACATTGTATTGTCATTGTCTTAGCGTCTCGGATATGATCTTGAACCCTTAATCTAGTTATTACATTTATCATCATAACGTCACGCCTTTTATCTCCGAAGGGGTAGGCAGAGGTGCATTACACACCCACACTTCGCTAGTTATGTTTCGGTCCCAAGGCATGTATGTAAAATTGCTTGTTTGTAAAATTGTGTTTGATTGCTTTTAGATAGAAGTTTGATTTTGTTACAGCTTAAAGGTATTATAGACCCGAGTATTTGATATGAATTTCAATTTAATAACTTCACGCGATCATGAGGAACGGGGTAGTAACTTTAAAATTAATACAAATATATATTTTTATATGATGAATCAAAAAATTTACGGTTTTCGCAATTTTCCTTTATCTGTGCTAAGAAATTACTTTTTACCTAATTTCAAGATTCTGAGTTCACGGGAAGTACCCTGTAGGTTTTGATTTCCTTGCGAGTTGTTGCGAGAAATATGCGGCTTAAATTGCTGTTTCTTTTTATTGCGTTGACATAGAAGTTTGATTTTGTTAAAGCTTAAAGGTATTATAGACTTGAGTATTTGACATGAATTTCAATTTAATATCTCTAAGCGTTCATGAGAAAATGGTAATAACTTTAAAATTATTAAAAATATTTTATGATATGATGTTACGGTTATCGCAATTTTTCCTTTATCTGCGCTATAAGACATTGTTGCGTACCAAATTTCAAGATTCTGAGTTCACAGGAAGTACCTACCCTGTAGGTTTTGATTCCCCTGCGGGTTTCGAAAATTGATTTTTTTCACAGCTTTCACAGTAGTCTTGACTATTTCATATAAATATCAGTTTGATACCTCTACGTGTTTCTAAGAAAAAGGGTCTTGACAGATGGACGGGCAACAAAGTGATCCTATAAGGGTTCCGTTTTTAACCCTAAAAGAACCCTACAAGTACAAATTAGAATTTAAATTTGATAATAAGATTAGAATTAAAATCACAATTGAAATTAAATTAAATTTGTGTCACCACCCCCTATCTTCCCGTGGGTGTTGTAAGAGGCGACTAAGGGATAACACGATGCAAATACCATCTTTGCGTAGAGATGGAAAACTCGACATCAAACCCTATACGACTGCCTCGTTGGTCTCGCGGCATATATGTGCGCGTGGGATCGGGAGGTCCCGGGTTCGATTCCTGGGTCGGGCAGTGTTATTGGGTTTTTCTGTCACGAAATTCTCTGAAGCAGCACGGAGTCTGGAAATGTGCCCGGTACGGCAATAGGTTCGCCCCTTATTACGTGGGACTAAAGTATATCTGGCGAAAAGTGGGTGTAGAAATACACCTCTGCCTACCTCTTCGGGGTTATAGGCGTGAGACTATGTATGTATGTATGTACTTTGATGCCAATCAAAAAAATTCATGCCCAATTATTAATCAGCATTGCCATCGCTTGTCCATCGTGGCTGGCAGCAGCTGGACACGAAAAGAAAAATCGCGATCAGTGCCGTGCCATTGTAGAGGCCTATATACAGCAGTGGACTGCGACAGGTTGATGATTATTACGATGAAGATCGCTTATCCATAGACGGTGGCTCATGTATAGAAAGTCAATGTTTTATTTTTTTATTTATTTATAGACTCACGCCTGTATCCCCGAAGGGGTAGGCAGAGGTGTAAATATTACACCCACAACGTCAATGTTAAGTATTCTTTTTCTACAAGTTCTCGTATTATATCTATTGATTTTTTAATATTCCGCTATGACAATATCAAATCAAACTACAATTGATATCAGTACTAATATTCATACAATTTGGTACATTTAATATTACTCACGTTGACTTTTGATAGATACAGACTCGGAGCGAACTGTCGCTTCCACATTGTGTTGTCATTGTCTTAGCGTCTCGGATATGATCTTGAACCCTTAATCTAGTTATTACATTTATCATCATAACTTCACGCCTTTTATCTCACAAGGGGTAGGCAGAGGTGCATTACACAAACACACTTCGCCAGTTATGTTTCGGTCCCAATGTATGTAATAGGGGGCGAGCCTATTGCCATCTACCGGGCACACTGTTAAGCGAGCGATAATTAACATTCTAAAAAGACACATAACTTCGAAAAGTCAGAGGTGTGTGCCCGCGGTGGCTGAGGATCGAACCCGAGAGCATCGTCTCGGCAGTCCGTTACGTACACCACTGGACTATTGCCGCTTACATTTATCTTCCCAGATATTCCAATACATACTAAAATACCTAAATCCTATCTATTTAAATACGCCTTCCACCAATCTGCAAAGCCCCTTAGATGTCCCAGACTCACGATTATTACATTTCCAATTTTGAGTCGCAGACGTCTCAAATTTTAGTTGATTTGGTTACAAGACGTTAATGTATCGTGTCGTTGGCAAATGGTGCCACACGAGTATCTTCCGTCTAGAGATTTCAATCAAACAGCGAATTATATGAATATGTGTAAATTTTTATTAAAATGAGAGTTTAAATAATAAATGTTTGAAGGAACGAGTAATGTTAGGAGTATTTTGATACATACTTTATTATTTGATATAGCCGAGAGAAAGGCAGCGATAGCCGAGTGGATATACCAAAAGACTGCCATGCAGAGGGTATCGGGCTCGAATCCACGGCGCGCACCAATGACTTTTCGAAGTTATGTGCGTATTGAATTGTTAATTATCACTTGTCCCGTGCCTCGGAGAGCACGTTAAGCCGTCGGTCCCGGTTGTCATGAAGATCTTTGACAGTCGTTACAGGGCGTGAGTACCTTCTAAAATTAACTGACACTAGTCTAAACCATGGAATATCGCTATCCTTTCGGGTTGCGGAGGTCAGACAGGCAGTCGCTCTGTGGAAAAGCTAATATTTAGCCCAATCCGGTTAGACTAGAAAGCGGACCCCAGATTGATACTGGGATAACGCTAAGAGGATGATGACTTTATTATTTGAGATATTGCAGAGTAATTGAGAGTTTATCGATTTTGCTTATATTTTAAAAGACAACTCCCATACTAGTAATAAATCTTGTGTGGCTGGGGACTTGACAAACATACAACCAACGATTCATAAGACACACTTAGAGTTTGGGGTAAACTGAAGGGATCCCATCATCCTTCATACCGCACGTATGTATAAAACGAAAAATAGGTCGGTTAGGAGCAAATTACAAATACTCTGGAGCCAAATAGTGGTTTAAGCGATGCGATGAGGGAACCAATTTTGTCTTCAATATACATTTAGCTTGGTCTTCACCTACAAACGACGGCAAAAGCCGTACCAATCTTTCTGGCCGGTGTAGCATAGTAGGCCATATCCTCCAATTGATGCAGTATGCTATTGTGATGCAAGTTAGGAGAAGTTTATGTCTAGTAGAGGACTGCGCAAGGCTGTGTGTTATTATCAAGTGAAAGGCATCCCGACCAGATAGCAAAAGTTGCCATATAATTGTTATTAATTGATTACGAAATTGACAACAATTTCGGTAGGTAATTGAGTCATTTTAATGCTTTCCTCGTTGTTATCCCTATAAAACCAGCTTACGAATACGTAACAGTTTTTCATATATGTAGAACATTTTACTATAAGCAGGTTCTACAAAAATTTCAGACCAGCCCAATTACACACTCCATTGAACTTTCCCGATTACATGTAAAAAGTTATAATTGGTCTAACTATATAAGTTCGGAGTTTCGTTTCTACCACGCAACATAATATAAGGCCAAAACTAGCACAGGCTATCTCTGAAATAAAAGAAAAAATATCTAAAAGCTGCAGATGGCTGACATATTCCCTAACACTCTTATAGGGTATAAAAAACATAATCATCATCTTTCCCATTGTCATCACCTACCCTTGACTACCGCCGTGGAAGCTGTTCCAAACGTAACCTTGCATAAAATGTTAGTTACCACAATTTTTTTTCATAGACTCACGCATGTATCCCCGAAGCGGTAGGCAGAGGTGTAATATTACACCCACATTTCGCCATGAATTTTTAGGTCCCTCGTAATAGGAAGCGAGCCTATTGCCGTTACCGGGCACATCACCAGAATCCGTGCTGCTACTGAGAATTTGGAAAAAACCAGTAACACTTTGCCCGACCCGGGAATCGAACCCGGGACCTCCGATCAGCAGTCGCATACGCTATCCACTGGACCACGGAGGCAGAGGCTTCCCACAATTACGTTACGATAAATAAGTTTATAAGGTGTATACAAACCACGATACACACCGCTTATTTTAAATCATTTATATCCAATATGAAGAACAGCTTTCTACGTGATTCCATCAAAGTTTACCAACTACAGGTAAAAAGTTACAACTGTCATAACTTTATCACGTTTAATTTAGCACTCAGTTTAAAAATCTCACAGGCAGGAAGCCGCACAAACGTTGGGCCGGACATGGCGTAAGAAGGCAGAAAACTCAATTTAACTTCGTCACGATCTTGTTAATAAAATTCATGAATTACAAATCAAAGTTTGTTTCGTGGTGGCGCGAGAAAAATATTAACTACGCGGTAAAAATGATGGAAATTTCTTGTGATACAAGGTAAAGCCGCGGTTTCGCCTGCGTGGAATTCTGATTAAAACTAAAAAAAAATTACGCCTATCTACTTCTGGAACGCGTGTCTAAAGACGAAAGAAAGTTTTTATACGCTGTTTCCAGGCACCAAACACTAACCTTCTTACTGATGAACAAAAATCGAAGTTGACGATTTATAATTCTCTTTATAATTCTTAAATGTGTTTTAAATTCTAACTGCAAACAGCCAAAATTTGTTGCATTCAATCAAGAAAACACGACTAACTCATAGCGTAGTTTTGTGCCTATGCGCAAACCGACGACCTGGTGGCTTAGCCAAAGTGTAATTAAACATTTGTGTTCGTGAACATGGATTCTTGTCTTGGTCTGGATTTCTGTAATCATCATCAGCCTGGCATAGTCCACTGCTGGATATAGGCCTCTCTAATGACACGACACTAAGTATGTACGCCAGACAAATGTATGCATTTACAAAAAAAAGTATACATGTATGTTTACCCATTATCTAGTAACCATATTATTATAAGCTCTTCTTAGTTTGGGACTAGATAGTGCTGTGTGAATGTGGTAGAATATTATTAAGCCACCAGATAGCTCCTATTCAATATTCGAATCAACTGTATATTGAATTTACTATCAATAAAATTCAGTTACATTTTGTTGTCAATATTGTACTCAATAGATTTTAGGAGATCCAGCAAGTATTATTATTATTATGTAATTTCAGCTTAACATACAAGAGGCTTACAAGTAAGATATTGCTAAATAAACACACATTTACTCTCGCCAAGACGTCTGTGTAAGTGTATTCGTTCACCAATCTTTAGGGGATAGGTAAGCCGTATGTATAGATTTATTATGAGCTTAGACAATGTCTGATACTGGGCTTATCACTTAATACTGTCAATGATCTTGAAAGAGGCTTATAGACTTATAACATATAATGAAGTATCTGCAAGTTGTTGAATCATTGAGATACTATACGCTAGAAAAGCCACTTTAAGCGAAACATATACATACAGCCTTTAGCAGCTCATAGCTGGACTTAAGCTTTGGCTTACTATACCATGCTGGCCAAATTCTGTCCGTCTATTCGCTAAGATATTATTGATTTCATGTATTTAACATAATCACGATACCCACGGTATGAAATGGGGTTGTGCCATTTTGTATTTTTAATCTGTCACAACACGTATGCACAAAATATTTTGATTAAATTCAGGGCGTGCGAATCTACTAGTCAGTAATTTAGGTAGAATGGTCAAAATGTTGGCAAATACCAAGATATTTATGCCTTAAATATCTTATTTATCGCGAGTAAGACCCACAAAATAACCTTGTATAAAATAGCTTATAATTTGCCTGTTATGCTGACTCTACTTTTTTATATTGGATTTCATTGAAACTATTTTGGTACTAACTACCTCCCTCCCGTGGGATCTCCACCTTCTCGTGGTGAGGGGCCTTAGTAACCGTGGCTTGGAACCTGCGGTGAAGCTAAGAGAGATCCCGGGAGTGGACGCTCCGCGTGGGCTTGAAGGGGGCCTGCGCATGATGCGCCAAAGGTGCGGGTGCGGGGGACAGTTCCGTCTGTCCCTCGCACGTCGGGCGCGGTCGCGGGAGGAGAGGCGTGTCGGTGTTGCATTGTCGCGCGCCCTATCTCCCGTGACCAAATGGGAGCGCACTATTGTTACGTCGCGGTGGGGCCGCATAGGAAGAGGAAATGCGGTGTTGTCAGGTTGCCGTCCTCCCTATCCTCTGCGGCCGTTGGGTGTGTTGGCGGCGGAGCCCAACACCTTCATCTGCCGCCAAGGAGGTTGTGGCCTTCGGGCTATCCGCCGGGGTGTCAGGGTAGAATGATAACGCGACCCCTGCCGTCCCCAAAATGGCGTTGAAGTATGCGCTGGTACTAACTACTTAGTATATACAATTTTGGTACTAATTGGTTATAAGAACTTTGCGCGTAGTGGAATTAATTGTTGGAGCTCAGTGGAATAGCCCCTCGAAAAGGTTAGGCAGAAGATATATTACACCTACTTATCTTTGTGCTATGAATTTTTAAATCCCACGTATTTAATAAGGGGCGAGCCTATTGTCGTTACTGGGCACATTGCTAGATGCCGTGCTGCTACTGAAAATTCGGGCAAACTGAGTAACACTTGTGCCAGACCCTGGAGTTGTACCCAGGATTGTATCTGTATTCTGGGAGTTCTTCTTGTGTTTGATGCTGTCTAGTTATTTTTATGAAGTCTTCCGAGACACAAAAAATTAATCAAACAAGTATAGTCATAAAACATTACACGTGGAATCAGAATAAATAAACCGGTCAAGTGCGAGTCGAACTCGCGCACCAAGGGTTCCGTACAAACCTGTAGGTATAAATAATTATTTAAAAAAATATGTGATGTAACTAAACATTAAATATTGAAGGTTTTCGAAATTTTTCCTATGTGCTATAAAAGGTTGCTTTATGCCATATTTCAAGATTTTAGATCGACTAGAAGTACCCTTTAGTTTTGACTTGAGCATTTCATATGAATTTAAATTTTATATCTCTACGGGCCTCCGCAGATTAGCTTCTTTTAGCATCGGCGACCGGCGATTCAGTCGCTTTTTAGCATCCAGATGCACCATCCGAATTCTTACACCGCACACTGGAACATGCCGATCGCGGCGACTTGTCACTTAAAATAATAACGTAGGGGTCGTCCATTAATAACGTGATTTTATGTCTTTCCAATTTTAAACTTACTCTGTGATGATGATACCTGGGTAGGCTGGAGGCTTTACCACCTCTCCTCATTCTTTATCAAAAGTTTTTTTATACAAAATAAATAAAAAAATATTTTATCCAAAACAGACATTGAGAGCGGTGAGGAGAGGTGTCAAAATTTAAGCTAAAATAAAAAAATACATACATACATACATATCGTCACGCCTTTTATCCCCGAAGGGGTAGGCAGAGGTGTATTTCTACACCCACTTTTCGCCAGATATACTTTAGTCACACGTAATAAGGGGCGAGCCTATTGCCGTACCGGGCACATTTCCAGACTCCGTGCTGCTACTGTGCTACTGAGAATTTCGTGACAGAAAAACCCAATAACACTGCCCGACCCAGGAATCGAACCCGGGACCTCCCAATCTCACGCGCACATTTATGCCGCGAGACCAACGAGGCAGTCGTATAGGGTTTGATGTCGAGTTTTCCGTCTCTACGCAAAGATGGTATTTGCATCGTGTTATCCCTTAGTCGCCTCTTACGACACCCACGGAAAGATAGGGGGTGGTGACACTTGTATTCTATGCCGTCAACCACAAGGCCAAAAAAATATAACACTCATTATTCTCTTCATCTCTTACCTGACTTCAATTTGTTTGGTTTGGCGTTGTATGGACATACATTCTCTTCCATACTTCTCTGTCACCAGTCATTCGATCACTTCCCCCTTTTCTTACATATCTATTCTCACACAGTTATTCCATCTTTTATTTGGTCGCCCCCTGCCTTTTCCTCTCTACCCTCCTATTTATCACTTGTTTACCTACATACATAATCATCCACTCTTCTCATAAGATGTTTCTAAAATGCAAATCTTTTCATCCATGGACGCTACTTGCAGACTACTTTGATATTTTCTCTATTTTGGCATTGTAAAAAAATATTAATATACATATCATGCATCATTACCTTTAAGAACGCTATTTTAGAAGTATACTGGCTCATTTATGTCTTAACTTGAAATAATTGCAATTCAATCTTGCAAAATATAATAATCTTGCAAAATATAAGCATATCAAACATAAGGAATTCCAGAAATGGATCAGTAAATTCAGAGACCGGTGCACCTACATAAAATCAAAATATCCAGACTAAACTGAGGACATCCTCCTTTTTGAAGTGGGTTGATTAAAGCATCCTAGAGCATCCAAAGGCAACGAAAAATCTTAATACAGGACTTTTCTGAATCCCTGTCAATCGAACGAACGATCGTTGTTTTATGATGCGTATAGGATAAAAATCTCTGGCTCAAGAAAAATAAGGACACTTGATATCTGTCTACACTTATTTGTCCCTTCCACCTATCAAGACTCACGTGATTAAAGGACGACTCCTTACCATAGGTTGTCACTTATTTGTTAACCCTTAAATAACATCGTGGGGTAATAAAATTCTTCACCCCAGGGGCACAACTTGTATTTTTTCTTACGATGATTACGATTATTACGATTCATCTCCTAAAGTTGTCAGTCACGTGGCCTAAAAAAAACTTCCATCTAGTCTACTTAGCTATGTGAAAAAATTACCCCAGTGTGTCAGTTACGCATGCATTAATTTCTCATCAATTTAGTCAAATGTTTGATAAACTATGTTTACAGAGACCTGCGAAGCTCCTTTTTTTTGTGGCAGCGTCACAAGAAAACCTAACATAACCTATTAAGTTTTTTGAGTGGATAAGTTTCCAGAGCGGACGAGACTTTTCATATGAAATGATATTTTGTAGAACGATCGTTAATTTGGTGTACAATTAGTAATTTAATGAAATAATGAAGTTTTTTAACGTGAAGCACTTTAGTGTTATTAAAATTTTTTTATGCTTTGTTAAAAATATCCCCATGTAAACTACAAAAATTATTTATTTTGTACATTACAACTTTTAATAGGCGTTTGGGGTAATTTTACCTCAAAGTTTTATTTATTATTCTGTAACCGAAAATAAGGATGTTATTATAGGGTTTGACTAGTGACTGGCTTAAACAGAATAATTAATGTCGATAAAATTATGACAGCGCTTATAATAAATATTTAAGTTTTTATTAAGGCAGTACACTACCTAGGGTGATGTATTAGATTTTGATGAGGCGACCCTTATCTCAGGTTATGATAAAGCTACACTACCTACAGCTTTCTTTATACCGATGAAAATATTAAGCAAGCTAAAGTCAGTATTTTTTACCTACATCTAAAAACCAGTTCCCTCGTATTACTTTCAGAGAGCATCATCTATCAATTCAAACGTTAATATTAATACGAAGAAATGAATGCAGTAATGTCCATGCCATCTATTGTTTAGAGCATAAAATGTAGAGTATAACTTGCCAGTTTTCGATAGTATAAGTCTATTAATAATAGAACATAATTTAACATCATTGTAACGAACATCATTTAATTATACTGGTATATTTGTGTTTTTTGATAGAAACCTATATTACTGATATTGTACAATTATTGTATTACAACGATGAAAAAATAAATCAAGTTATCGATAGTCGACTCGGCCGATCACGAACAACACACTACAGCACTACGGTCGCCGCGTACGAACGCAGAGAGTCGCTAAAACGCGATGCAGCATCGATACAGTGGCAAAATCGCCGGTCGCCGATGCTAAAAGAAGCTAGTCTGCGGAGGCCCTACGTGTTCATGAGGAACGATATGAGAATTATAATATGATGTTACTAAAAATGTACGGTTTTTTGCAAATTTTCCTTTATCTGTGCTATAAGACGTTGCTTCGTGCCAAATTTCAAGATTCTGAGTTCAAGGGAAGTACCCTGTAGGTTTTAATGCCCTTGCGAGTAGCCGCGAGTTTGAAAATATGCTTAAATTGCTGTTTCTGTAGATTGCGGTGACATAGAAATTTGATTTTATTACAGCTTCACGGTGATATAGGCCTTAGTATTTGATATGAATTTCAATTAAATAACTCTACGCGTTCATGAGGAAAGAGGAAGTAACTTTAAAATTAAAAAAAAATGGTTTTATTATAGGTATGATGTAACAAACATTAAATTTTTTGGATTTTTTTCCTTATTTTGTGCTATAAGAAGTTGCCTTGTACGAAATTTCAAGATTCTAAATTGACGGAAAGTACCCTGCAGGTTTTGATTCCCTTTTGAGTTTCGATAATTGGCGAGAATTTGCGGCATAAACAGCTGTAAACTTTGATTGCGTTGGCTTAGAAGTTTGATATTGTAACAGCTTAAAGATATTATTGTCCCAAGTTTATATTAATATGCTCAATAATACATTAGGCATAACATGAAATATGGATAACTAAATACTTAGTATGTACTTTTGTGATGTATTTGATCTATCCAATACTGTTTCACACTTGTTATTAATTATTGAATAGAACTAGTTCGAGATTTTCTTTCCTATATTATAGTTTATATTAATATGCTCAATAATACATTAGGCACAACATGAAATATGGATAACTAAATACTTAGTATGTACTTTTGTGATGTATTTGATCTATCCAATACTGTTTCACACTTGTTATTAATTATTCAATAGACTAGTACGATATTTTCTTTCTTATATACTAGTTAGAAATATATAATTAGTGAAATTAATTTATTTCAATTTATTGAAATTAATTTCAATTTAATACCTCTACGCGTTTATAAGGAAAAGGCTAGTAACTTTAAAATTATTATTTTTAATATAATATATAACTAAAGATTTGCGTTTTTCGCAATTTTTCCTTTATTTGTGCTTTAAGCTGTTGATTCGTACAAAATTTCAAGAATCTGAGCTTACGGGATGTACCTTGTAGGTTTTGATTCCCTTGCCAGTAGTTGCGTGTTTGAAAATATGCCTAAATTGCTGTTTCTTTTAATTGCGTTGAGATAGAAGTTTGATTTTGTTACAGCTTAAACGTATTATAGACCTGAGTATTTGAAATGAATTTCAACTTAATAACTTTACGTGTTCATGAGGAAAGGGGTAGTAACTTTAAAAATAACACATTTTTTTTTATATGATGTAACTAAACATTTACAGTTTTCGCAAATTTTCCTTTATCTGTGCTATAAGACATTGATTTGTACCAAATTTCAAGATTCTGAGTTCACGTGAAGTACCCTATACGTTTTGATTCCCTTGCGATTAGTTGCGAGAAAATATGCGGCTTAAATTGCTGTTTCTTTTTATTGCGTTGACATAAAAGTTTGATTTCATTACAGCTTAAAGGTATTATACACTTGAGTATTTCATATGAATTTCAATTTAATACCCTTAAGCGTTCATGAGAAAATGGTACTAACTTAAAAGAATTTAAAACATTTTTATTATAATTGATGTAGCTAAAAATTTACGGTTTTCGCAATTTTTCCTTTATTTGTGCTATAAGAAATTGCTTCGTACCAAATTTCATGATTCTGCGTTCACGGGAAGTACCCTGTAGGTTTTTGTTTCCCTTGCGAGTTTCGAAAATGGTGGAACTTTGAAGCATAATGGAGCGGCTGTATCTTTTGATTGTGTTGGTTTAAAAGTTTGATTTTTTCACAGCTTCATGGGACAGTAAACTTAACTATTTGATATAAATTTCTGTTTGATACCTTCACGTGTTTCTGAGTAAATGGGTCTTGACAAATGGACGGACAACAAATTGATCCTATAAGGGTTTCGTTTTTTTTTCATTTCGACGTACAGAACCCTAATAAAAAACGTCAATCTTTTAATGACCCAATTAAGATATAATGCGAAATCGGCTTTCCAATTAATTTCCTCCAAGAAGACCTTCCAATATAATCATTAATTACGTTCTTATTCAATAGTATATTCAAGCTTTGATTTTCTATACATTTTCTTATTTTTATTTAACGTTTATAATTAATCTTATTAAAAACATTTTTTTATTTTTTTATATTTACAATAAAATCGGTGGCACGTGTAAAATTAAAAAGGAGGCATTAGAAGGTTTTCATATTTTTATAGAGGCTTTTAAGCACATTTTCACACGTGAGTGGACCTATATATGTATGTATGTGAGTAAAGTTTTATAAAATTCTAATCTATCCTCACAAACTTTGGTATTTCTAATAGAAATCGTATCTATAGCCTAAACAGACAAAGCCTGTATTTCGGTATGCTAATAAAAATGCTTTCCAGATAATATCCATAAATCTAGTCGTTCACTAAATATTAAAAATATCCAAAAAGACATAAAGTTAACGCCTTAACTTTTTGTCATGGCATTAAGATTTGCAACGCTTAACTTGAAAGTATAATTATGTTCTCAGTGTCCCAAAAGGCTGTTGGGCAGCGTCTTGTGTTTTGAGATGTTTTCAAACTCTGAGTCGTACTTCCGAAGTTTTGGCCTATATTTTATATATATTCGGATAAAAATGCAAATAATAAAGACCGCAATTTTTATAAAAATTCTGCTTCGTAATTAATATAAAATAAATTTAATATTTTATAATGATTGTGAAGCAAAATTTTTGCATTTTGTGCAGTTTCATAGAAAATGACTTTCGATGAATTTGAAAGTTTACTAATATAATTTTCACACAATTTTAGTAGATCAAATATATTATCACAAAAGTACATACTAAATATTTACTTATCCATATTTTATGTTGTTCCTAATTTATTTTTAAACATATTAATATTAACTAGTATATAAGAAAGAAAATATCGTACTAGTCTATTGAATAATTAATAACAAGTGTGAAACAGTATTGGATAGATCAAATACATCACAAAAGTACATACTAAGTATTTAGTTATCCATATTTCATGTTGTGCCTAATGTATTACTGAGCATATTAATATAAACTATAATATAGGAAAGAAAATCTCGAACTAGTTCTATTCAATAATTAATAACAAGTGTGAAACAGTATTGGATAGATCAAATACATCACAAAAGTACATACTAAGTATTTAGTTATCCATATTTCATGTTGTGCCTAATGTATTATTGAGCATATTAATATAAACTATAATATAGGAAAGAAAATCTCGAACTAGTTCTATTCAATAATTAATAACAAGTGTGAAACAGTATTGGATCAAGTTTGATACTGAAAAGTAATCGGTTTGATTACCATTCTCTACTAATCGTTTTGTGATATTATGTGTGCCTAATTATTCCTTTTGTACATACATACATACATAGAGTCACGCCTGTTTCCCTGAAGGGGTAGGCAGAGGCATATTAAACGCCCACTTTTCGCCAGTGTTTTCTTTTGTCTCTGGGTGTATTCTAAGAATATACAAGTATATTTGTTAAATATCGGATTACCATAGTACAGGCTCTGCAGATAGATAGGGATCAGATGACTTAGTGTCATTTATCCAAGCAAGAATATCTTTATTAAATTAAGTAAATTATGGTGAAACATGGTACATATAACTAAGAACAAAATTTCACTGTGTTATCTGTCTACTTCTGTAAAATAAATTCTTGCGTTACTGACTGACTGACAGACAACGTATTTCTGAAACTACTTGGAGCAAAAAGCTGAGGCTTGGTATGTTTCTCGGCTACTGTAAAGAAGTGATTTTCCGAAATTTCCACGGAATTGAACGGAAAGTTTTTTTTTCAATCTGCGGATGTAACTACGCTCTTCCTCTAGTATTACATAAACTTTACTGCACCAGAAGATGAGAACATTTTGCAAGGCAATTGTTGCCACCATTACGTATGCACTTAACATGACTTTAATTTAGCACTGAATCAAAAATTTGTATCATTGTTGCTAGATTATTAAACTGCATTAATATGATACTGTATTTTATTCAATAGAATTATTTACCAAGCTGCTGAAATTTCACGTGGCCTAAGATCGACTCCTTTGCAAGTAAAAGATGTGGGCTTTATTTTCTTTGTCTTTAAAACTAGCCAATATAAATCCAACGAAAAACTTAATGAAACTGACAAGTTTGATAAAACTACGTCCGTTGGACCTTGAGATATCCAGACAAATATAATTCCGATGAGTCAGTTGGCATCGGAGTATATTAAAGCAAACGCTTTTAGATTATATCTCGCCAATCGGCCGTTGGAGACGAATAAGGGAGTTTGTCCATTGAATCCAATGTCACGGTACGTCAAGTTATATTTATCTGATGAATCTGACATGTTAACAATAATTTCAATATAAATTTTAAGCGTTCTTTGTAACTTGCAATTGGTATTTGATTGGCTAATTTTGCTGAAATCACCACTTGGACTTACAATCATCTGCATTGTCATAACACTACATAGCCTCAGTGGATAGAAATATAGCAGTAGATTCCGGTTCTTGTCTCAGGACACAAATTTGTGGCGATGACGGAGGCCTTCGGATGGTCTAAGAGCCCTGACAGCAGAGGTGTCCAACCTCTCACAAAAAAGAATTAAAGAATCGTGAAGGCCAATTTTATTGTGAATCATCACATCATGTAATCATGTTGAACAAAATATTGGCTTAGTTAATAAATTATATACAACAACATTTATTTGCCTTGTCCTTTATCCAAAAACATCTATTCGTGTTCCATGAAAGACGTAGTTGCTTAGCATTGATTAGTTTCATCACCAAATCAGCATATCCATATCTTATTTTGGATGTCAATGGACTAAAACTCTTGGTAATGCAAGATAACGCTTCGCGTTGCTCCAAAATATCAAAGCGCTTGATAATATCGGCAAGCACAAAGACGCATTCAATAGCATTAAAGAACGCCCCCGAGACTTTGACTTTGATGACTTTGAAGACTTTGAATACGCACAAAATCTATTTATGCAAATTATGAATGACCTATTCGTGTATTTTAATATTTATAAAATCATTGCCAATCATTAATATTGTATAATATGTACGGGTCTCTACACATACATTCGTATCAATATTATCTACCTACCCACCTAAAAAAAAGGAATTATTTTTAATTTTAATTAGGAAATATCTAAGTTGAATCATTGTATAATTTATATATTAATTATTGCTTGTTTTTATATCAACCATTCGACCTATATTGTATTGTGATCTAATAAACCTTTTTCTATTCTATTCTATAATACATGCCAAATTTTGAGAACAGTTTCCTTTTAACTTACTTGTACCGGTTTTCTTCTGGTATTTTTTATTTTTGGATATTCAATGCGGTGCAGACATTCATAGATGATTGCAAGTATCTCCATTTTATTTTCAAATTGCTGTATAAGTAGCTTTAAAAATAAGTATCGTACCTTTTTGTTGTCATAAAGGTTTTAAGTGAACATTTTGTTCTTCAATATTTGCCTTATTTAATTTGTTTTCATACTTTGTATTTGTTGTTTGTTCTTGAAGGTCGTCTATATCTCTCGTCATCGATCCACAATTGGTCCTTGAGGACTTTCGTGGTATATCTCCAGATCGAAAATGGATATTTATTGTTAAGATATTCATGTTTTTGTTTTTCTACGATAGACGTATCAATAGCTTCTAAACCAACTTGTATAATTGCCCTGTAGTAAAATCGGACAATTACACGCAATGTTCTTGTTTCTGAATTCAAAGTATTTTTTTGTTGAATAACATAGATATCAGAAATCAAATGCTATCATGTAAATTGTAAACATGCTTATTTATGGAATACGTTCTATTACCCGCTTTCAGCTCTCAATTAACTAACCTAATTAAGAGTGGAATTTAAAAAAATATTTTGATAATAAGTTGATAATGACGGAACGTGATAATGATGACGGATGCGGCTAGTTTCATAATATTTTCGGTGGCTACCGTACATAAATACCCAATATTTATGTATGATGAAGCAATAAAATTTCATAATACGTCGTGCTGGCGAATAAACTATTCTATTCTATTATTTATATTCTTGTCGCGTCTGGCGTACCAGCTGTACTTGAACCAAACGGTTTGGCACGCGACGACGGTAAGAGACCAGACGGTATATCATTGTTGCCATGGAAAATGAGTAGGCCTTTTGTGAGGGACGCAACCTGCGTAGACACCCTCGCACCATCCCATGTTCCAAGCACGGTAGGTCATGCTGGCGCTGCTGCTGAATCTGCGGAAACCCTTTAACGATGCAAATAAAGTAAACTTGTAGCTAATTACGTGTTTGAGCCGTTTGGGGCGGAATCGCGAGGCTTATGGGGTCCGAGCGCTCGTTCTTTATTCCGAGATTTATCTAAACGGTTAACCAACATCTCACATGACCAGAAAGCTGGTTTATGCTTTGCTCAATAGCAATGTTGACAGCCTTCTGGGCACGTTACCCGATGACATTGATGGGGAGGCATTCTACGACGCCTAAACACACCTGTGCATATTTTCAGCATTTATTTTTAGATTCATGTACATATATTTAGACATTATGATTATGTAGGTATAGTAATGTATTGTATATAGTTAAAATTAATATTATATTTTTAATCACATTTTACAATAGGTATACATGCCTCTACATTAAAATCCAAATCTCTTTTTACATCAAAGTAACCATAATTGTAATAATCTTCAATTTCCTGCAATGTTTTCCCTTTCGGCTCTGGTACGTACTTATGTATTAGCAATGTACAAGTAATGCCAGTAGCGGCAAATATAAGAAATGTACCCCAAACTTTCAGATATAAAAGCATGTATGGCAATGATTTTACTGTTACAAAATAGAGAAAACATGTGATAATATTATATAAAGCACCTCCTTTGCCTCTATGTTTAACAGGCATCAATTCTATTGCAATAGTAAAACTCATAGTATTGAATCCAGAATCGAAACATGTCATAATACTTAAGAAAAGGCCGACAAATATATATGGATTCTTTGATATAAGTTCAAAACTTTGTAGAATACTAACTATAGCTGCAACTATCATAAATACATTACACATAGAACCAATATATAATATTGTTTTACTATTTAGATATCTAATACATACTAAAGAAAATATTGCACCTGTACCGAAAGTAACGCTTATCATTAGATACCCAAAGAGTGCTGCTTTCGGGTCCCCAGTGGCAGTTTCCATAATGTCTCTACTGTATATAAGAATACATAACGCACCGCTACCGTAAAAATTTACAAGAATCAAGAGCATATGTAAACTTGGCATATAAAAGTCCCTCATTTTCATATCTTTAATAATTTCTTGCCACTTTGACGTTCCTGTTGGTTTTCTCTGATTTTCTTTTTGAGCTATCATCAGTACCTGTAATTCTCTTTTCGCATCATCATCTGACCCTCTCAACCATGTAAATGCTTTTTCGGATTTCTCGAACTTGCCTTTGTAGATTAACCATGCTGGTGATTCGGGCCATAAAAATATCATTACTACGGCTGTGACTACGGGGCTGCACATGATCATAGCCATTGTCTTCCAATGGATAAAAGTTCCTACTGTTGTCACTATTACAATGCCTAAAGATTGACTAATACCTATGAGCATCATTGAAACAGTTCTATATTTCGGTGCCAGCATTTCACTAATGGTCATCAAATTGGCGACTGCCATACAATTGCTGCCTAGCCCCATAAACGTTTCAGCCAGAAGTACCATATAGGCGTTTACTGCAGTGACCATGAGACACCAACCGATTATTTGAACGAGACAACTGCCAATGTATGTGAATTTTCTGCCTTTCAACTGCATTATTGATGGCATCAGTGTTGCCCCGACTCCAACAATGCCATACATGGATGCTGCAAAATAAGTTAAATGATATTGTTTAATTTATAAGTGGCATGAAATGCAGAATAAATTGCATTTAATTGTTTGATATTTGTTTGTCTTCCAAATATTATCATTCTATGCTAGTAATTAAATGAGTTATTTATTTATTTGTTACTTATGTAACTGGCGAAAAGTGGTGTCTCTGTCTAGTGGTACCTCTGCCTACCCCTTCGGGGATAAAAGGTGTAAAGTTGTTATGTTTACTTATGTATTGTTTTTATTTATCATACACTGATAGTAGTTCGTTAATTTTAGATAAGAATATTATTGTAATAATTTACCTTACTTTATTTGCAAGCAAATAGACAATACAGCGAAAATTGTAGGACAGGTAGACTTATGAACGTTATCGGTAAAGACGCAAAAGTTGGTGGCAAGCGGGGAACATGAAAATTCAATTTGCAGTGGACACCACAAATGAAACATAGTGTATAAGAATAGGATTCACAGTGTGATTATTTCCTGCTGATTCATGCAAGTTCGGTGTTGCAATTTTTATAACAATAAAAATTATCTTCCGTTTTTAACATTTGTAAGATTTATCCTCACACTTATATCTAGTCTATTTACTACATTTATTTCTGTAATTATGGGCAGTCCTAACCATGACTAGCCTACTACTAAAGAAATAGTGAATATTTTAGTCCAGAATTATTTTTTTATAGACTCACGCATGTATCCCCGAAGGGGTAGGCAGAGGTGTAAATATTACACCCACATTTCGCCATGAATTTTTAGGTCCCACGTAACAGGGGGCGAGCCTATTGCCGTTACCGAGCACATCACCAGACTCCGTGCTGCTACTGAGAATTTGGAAAAACCCAGTAACACTTTTGCCCGGCTTGGGAATCGAACCCGGGACCTCCAACTAGCAGTCGCATACGCTATCCACTGGACCATGGAGGCAGTCCAGAAGTGTGTGCGCAAATACACAGTTTTATTATGTACAGTAATAATTAATCAGACGGCATATCCAACGCGATTGGAGTATGAAGGGTTGAGGTCCAACGGTTTAATGTACTTTTCAAGGCTCGAAGTATAACACCGCCAATTGCCTGACTCCAATTGAATAATTCCTAACAAAAATACCTAATACCAATTTGCTCGACACAGGAATCGAACTTGACTTCTAATTCACAGTCGCACACTACTGCTGGATTTCAAAAGTAGTTAACAAAAATAATAATCATCTCTGTAACTTACTGATCCAAGTCATTGTGTCCAAGTCTGGCCGAATGCTGCTCTCGTTTGAATTCAACTGCTGCAGTAACACGCAGGGATATCCCACAGACGCTCCAACAGACAAAGCGCCTAGTTGCGGACCTATTGCTACGAAGACCTGGATCAAAAATATTAGAGATTAAATTAATTTGCTTCTTACCTCTCTTCAGTTTAAGATGTAAACACTACAATAGGGTGGTCGAGATGATGTTCAGGGCTCTATCAATCTCGCCTACCGCTTAACGTAGAAATACGTCGTGCGTCAATATTTTTTCCTTTAAGTTAATTCTATAAGCTGAGTTTTATTTTTATTTAATCTTCCTGCGATACAATTTGCACAAGGCAATGCGAAAGGTTTTACGATTTTGTACTAAAATGGAGATATGGTAAATATGGATGCCACGACAAAAGTGTAGGATGCTCGCTGACTAGGTGAATGGCTATTAACGCAAAGTGGTCAGCAAATACGAAGAGCCGGAAATCGAGCTCAGTGGCGTGCCATTGGAGAGGCCTATATCCTGCAGTGGCCTTGGATTAAAAGTTTGAATCAGCGATTAGTCCATCTACTACTACAGTCATGTCACAATTGTATTATATACATACATACATACATTATCTCACGCCTATATCCCCGAAGAGGTAGGCGGAGGTATATTGCTACACCCACTATTAGTATTATATATATTGCTCATTAAGCGAATTTGGCCTACTATACCTCTCTGGTCAGAGAGCCTAGCCAAATGACATTCGCTTCGGATTTCTACTTTTGTTGACGCTTGGTTGCCATGGCAACAATTCCTTCTTCGTTGACCATATCGAAAGTCTACGTCAGTTCCATAAATTTTTGCACTTTGTGATTGGCGATATCGCTAGTCTAATGCCATTTAGCGGCTCAGACCCTTGTTAGCCTCTATTCATAAGTATCTATTTTACCATCAAAAGTTATAATATCCAACAAAAGCAAATCATAAACACCGTCTTTAATTTGGGCAACTAACAAACCGCCTTGTTAAGCGTAATTATTTTGTTTGAAAACAAATATTCTTCGCTATATAACGAAGATTGTTATAGCAGTAGCTATAATTATAGCAGTAAGCTATAATTATGTTATCGCGACGGAACATCGTTTGCTGACAAACAGAATGTCAATATTTGTTTGTGAAATGTGGGTCGCAGTTAAGACAAGGACGCATGATTGAGCATTAATGAGGGGAGTACATAATTATATTTACTGTCTGCGAGATGCTTTATTTTGTAAGTAACTAGAAACAATTTTAATGCGCCGGCCAATATGCCTCCCTATATGAAGGTGATTAACTCCAAAACTACCAAGACTTTTGTAAGATTGTTACCAATTAAGTAAGATTCCTGAGAGCTTAAGAGTATAAATCACGTGAGCGGAGCCACCTCGGACGAAGCCTAATACTATTTTAAATATGTACTACGAATTTTACTACTTAATAATTTTACTACGCTTTAAAATCTATTTGTAGATAACAATACTACGAGCACGATGTAAAGAATAATTCATTAAGTACTTACCTATAATGACGTGCTAACACAAAATAATTATGCTTACCTGTCGAAAGAATGGTGAAAATTCCATTGTTATTGGGTATTTTTCGTAGTCAAACAGAAGGCAATATCGACGTTTACTTCTAAACGATTATACATTGGGGCTCTTTAACATATTGTATATAATCCTTATACGTGGGCTGAAAATTAGAAATGATTGTTATTATTTTAAGGCATCTAGAAAAAATACTGAACAAGTGGTTGACTTTACAGTCAACCAAACAACATACGCAAAAATCATCTACATGGATTTGGAACAGATCTTTGATTATCGAACTAAATAATCACCCAACTTGTATATGGATCAAACTATTAGTTATGGAATACTAATTAATTCGATTCAACAAACTCGCAGTTGAGTTCGAGGGTGGTAAGTTTCGGTTGGATGCGGTCGGCTCAAAATATGTATTTGTAGAAGTCTTTGAAGGAGGTCTGTCTATATTTAGCACTGGATATCTCCTGGTTGAAATAAAAAATTACTTTTATATTTGCGAGGTTATAGTTTGATGTCTTCACCAACAAACACTATACACAGATTAAAAAACAATGTTGTTGGTTATTGTATGGTATTTTGAATAAAACTTACAATCATAATTTGGTGACTTGAAATGAATTCTTACAACAATCACAAATGTTTTCAAATATAATTATCAAAATGTTTGATAAAATACTGTGTAATGCAACGAGCTCATATTAAACAATGCATGTTCATTGTGTAACAAGAAACAATAATTACACTTAACAAATATTAATAGAGTTACGTGAGTTTAGCGTTTTTATATCGTCATGCATATATTATTCGTTCAACGTCAATGTAAAGTAGTATTGCATAAAAATATTAAACTACTACTAAAATTGTTTTCTCTTTTGTTTGCGCGAGGCAAGTTTGAGGCATTTAGGAAAGGGGTGTAAGATTTTCCCACGAGCTATTCTGTTCCTACTCACGAAACGATTGTTTTTGAAGTCCCTTAGTGGTGAGGTTGCGCTAATTGTATACCATTTAGTTAAATGTACTGCAACCTCGCCGAGAATACTACTAAAATCCTAGAATTAGACTACCACCACTAAAATATAGTATTGAAACCGACAGAACATAGAACGCTTTAGTACTTAAAGATAAGGAACATTTTGATGCAGAAATACTAATTTATTAATTTTACAATTAAAAAAAAGTTAATATCAAATTGAAACGTAACTAAGTCTTAAAATATTATACAAAGAAACATTTTATTATAGAGGAAATACAAATAAATATATACAGAACCGTTTTGATTAATTAAAACCATAACATTTTTTATTTTATTTATAACAATTGATTTTAATGAAGATGTATATTTATTCAGTTGTAGCTGCATGCGTTTTACCTTTCATAGCTACACAATACATTGGTAGAGAAATCTCCATTCAATAAACTATTCGACTAGCAATGTACTACCTTCTAGCTGTCTATAACTTTGAAAATCAATGGTACCGAGACATACGGAAAATTTATATTTCTAAAATAAATTCTGGAACTCTTAATTTTCTGCTTGCTGACCAAAATGTATTTTTTGACTTCTGAGGGCCACATAAACAACTTTGTTCAAAATGCAGGTTCGATCTAATGTCACTGTCATACTTTCATCATAAATGGTATTCTCTCTCTAGATTATATAACTTATAGATGAAGGATGATCCCGCAATTGTATTGCAAGATCATCATTAAAATAATCTGACATTTGTGGCCATGGCCACCCGTCAAATTGAAATAGAACTTCATTTGAAACTTTGAGCTTTCGTTCATTGACTTTTTGATTTATTCGTATAAAGATGGTATTGATGTTCGTAGTGATGTTATAATTTTATCGATACTTTTACTTTGCAGACTAGCTTCAGCTTACGGCTTCGCCCACGTGGGTGGCACTTCTCGCCTAAAAAGGTCGTTTATTCCGATGTATAAGCTATACTGCAATATTTCATTAAATTCTTTTTTTTTCATGATTGAGTAACAAATATCTGTAGATCCTCAAAAATTTTGCGTTTATAACAGTTTATTTATAAAACCATCTGTGGCAAACAACTACTAAGCCATGCAGATGTTGTCGTGATGTTTTCCTGCATCGTAGCCAGCCAAGCTTCATGCAGTGGGTTTAAGTATGAAAATCGATGCGTGACAATGATATTGTCACAGATTCTATCACTGCTTAGAGTGGTTAAAAGAAAAAAAAACATTTGAGTTATTGCACGCGTTAGGGGTTGGTCATGGGAGAAATAAAACAATGCGTTTATTTTTATATTAATTTAGAAGGATGTCTGTAAAATTGCCAAAGAAAATTGTAAATTTGGGGTGTTTCCAATTCAACTTGTGTCAACAAGGTGTCCCTGTTGACTGAGTTAAAGGTTACGTTACTCTTTAAATGTAATTACGAGAACTAGGGAAGATACCATCAGACTCAGACTTCATGCAGAAGATATCAGACACCTACACAAAGCTCGCACCCCTGAGTACCTATTTGATGTCTATGTTTCAATTCAATTCAAATGTTTATTGCCCTCGATATGTATTACATCTTGTACAAAGGTAAGGTAAATACCAAGTATGGACCCTGTCGGGCACGGCAAAATAGATAGAAGAGGAGAAAGGAGGAAGCCATTGTTATTATTAAATATTGAAAAGATATTGAACATCATTATTTGTCTTTTCAATTAATTAAATTACTTTAAATAATAATAACTAATAATGGTTAACTGGCAATCATTGTATAAATAAATAAATTATGTAAATTCAAATGCAAGCTCTTATTTGTCACAGTGTTTATTAAATTAATGTAAGTATAAATTATAATTTGTTGTTCACACATGAACATGCCAGTTCAGCAATATAATCCTACGTGAGTACTGGAACACAGATTGTTGGTGATAAGTTAAGAAAAAATCACGTACTCACGTAAGGTACATACCGCTGAGATGGCACCTTTCAAACACAGCACACAACCGTAAAGTTGTGTGTGTGTACGTAGGATAAGTTTAGTATATAAGATCAGGTAGTTTAAGAAATAAAGCAGTCACAAGTTGAATCCCACTTTGACTCAATACCCTTCCTGCACCTCAGATTGTGGCCAAGACTCCTTTAACCATCAGTACCGATAAGCTCGATGAGTCTGTCGAGTTGGCAATCAGAAAACCATCTCCACCATACCTGATTCCTACCCACAGTCCGTCTGTCATCATAGGTCTCCGGTGGCAGATATCCCGCACCTATTTATATAAGTATATATTAATGCGTATGGTAGGACTAGGGTCTAGGGACAGTAGGGTTAGGGTTGTAGACGTGTACGAAGCGTAGGTCTGTATCACAGTATACCACGGTAGTACCACGATAGTACTTACGTACCCTAGGTTAAGGGCTTAGTAGTAGGTGCGTATAAGTGCTGGTCTGTATCACAGAATACCACAAAGCACCAAGCCGTATAGGCTTGGTGCTCTAGTATACGCTAGGTACAAGTTAGGATAGGTTTAGGATTCATATAGGTAATTAGGGTTTGGATAACTAGGATAGGACATTATAGGTGATAGGATAATACGTTAGGATAGTGTAGGTTAATAAGTTAGATTAGTCCCTTAGCATTTAAGCATTCCCTGTTGTTTGAAATAGAATTAGTTTTTATTATAAGTCAAATCGATTATATCGATTAAGTAACATTTTGTTTAGTCTATTGAAAATTTCTGACAATGGTCACACTGAACTGTCACTTCCGTTGCCGCCTTGAAAAATTAACACGCCGTCTCGGTCTGTCTCGCGAGATAAATTTATCGCCTTTTGAATTAACGCGAATTGAATTAACTTGTAATTACTAACAATTGCCGCTTTTGACTTCCGGCAAAGTTTGTGGTAAATTGGTGATATATTGAACATTGAACTTTGTAAAACACGTGTGTGAATTCCTGATTGGTGCCCGAGGAGGACTACGATGAACTGGAGACTGGTATCTATTCGATTCTCTTGTTATTTTGACCAAGATTATGAGTTAATCCTATAGGTCCACTTCAAGAATATCACCAGTGAAGATAACAGGTGAGTTGAAACATTTTATTGGTTGTGACTCGCTGTGCAACGCAGTGAAAGTGTTTAGATATATTGTCTATCGTGGTCAGGTAGATGTATTACACCTTCCACTGCAACTCTGTTCTGAAAATCCCTACCTGGCTACGGTAATTCTAGACATAATTTTTGGTAGCAGAGCGTAGTTGTATTTAGCCGCTGTTGCATTACTGAGTACAAACCTCAGATTGGTATAAGCTTGTATCTTATCACCTTGTAGACAGTATTGTAGTGTTTGTCAGGTCAGTTATTGTCTAAAATACATAATATTTAATTGTATAAGTTGACCTACATAACTTGAAACGCATTGTCATACATAACCTCAATCAGTAATTGTTTGATTTAAATTGTTGAAATCTAGCATAGATTTGTTGCTGTTACTATTAATAAGTCAGTTTGTTTGGATACATAACAGCTGTATGTATCAATAAATTTAGTAAATTTAGTTTATCTCATAATTATATTAAGTTTGAATCATTACTTATAACAACCAAACTTTTGATAAACCTTTGTTTGTTATAATATATAGATAATATTGCTAGGTAACACATATTCTGTGCTTACTTACTATTGTATATCTCAAATAACACAGCCAGTCTGTCTATTGCAAATAATTAATTAATTAATTTGAAGTTTCAACTTTTAATTTGTTATAAGTTACAACTTTGATAACTTTTCTGTTTGTTTCAATATATTGAAACTATTAATTTTGTTGGACAGTAGATACCTGTCACTTGCTTGTACCAACAGTAAACAGGCTAATACTTTGTTGGTTTCAAAGAATTAAGAAAAAATAAGTTTTGATTGTTAATATTATTTAACGCTTGTCCGGGCTCTTTTGAATTTTGATTATGTCAGCTATCAAGGACTTGCGTGCGGCTGCTGGTGCTATTGCATCAGATTTGCGCTGGTTTGCCTCGGCCAGTGCCTTAGTGAACCGGTCTGATCGCCAGCAGGCCTTACTACAAAGGTACGAGCGGATTGACGATCGCCTGGCAAGTGTGGAACAGCAATTCCGCACTTTCAGCGCTTGCTGTCTCGAAGTGTCAGTCAACGATTTCACCGCTGACCAGCGAAATAAGGTCAGCGAAGACTATGCCCAGGTCTTAGACCTGTATGATGCTGTCTCCAATAGTGCGAGACAACTAGTTGCCGATATGGAAGGGCAACCCGGCCTGAAGCAGGAGCTTCCTAGGTCAGCACCGGGGCTGGTGAGTAGGCTCCCTACTTTGGACCTCCCCCATTTTGATGGCTGCCTAGGAAGCTACCTGGGCTTCGTTAATTTGTTCGACAGCCTGGTCAATGACAGGGCTGACCTTCGGCCAGCACAAAAATTGGCATATTTAATGTCGGTTCTGGATGGGGAGGCCAAGGGCCTCATCCAGCATCTGCCCGTGTCTGACGAGACGTACCAGACGGCTCGGGACCTAATTACCCGTAGGTACCATAATAAGCGTGGCCTCGCCGACACGCACATCGAGCAGATTTTGGGTTTGCCGACGCTCACCCGGGTCTCTGGGTTGCGCACCCAACTTTTGAACCCGCTTTTGGTGGCCATCAACGCACTTAAGTGCCTTGACCTGCCCGTGGACCAATGGTCCTATCTATTGGTGCACATTGTGCTGAAAAAGCTGCCTGCCGACCTGAGGTCGCGTTTTGAACAGCGCTTTGGTGGGGATAGCGCGACCCATCTGCCCCCTTTGCTGACCTGGAGAGGTTCCTGGAGGATGAGTGCCGGGTCTTGGACAACTCCGGTGGTGACACACCGGCTAAGACGCAGCCGCCCAAGGTTAAGGAGCAGGCTCGCGTTCACAACCGAGCCAATGTTGACCGGCGCCCTTCTCGCTTTGCAGTCACGCAGAGCCCAGCGGAGTGCTCTTACTGCAAGGTCACGGGGCACAGAACGGCCAGTTGTAGGGCATTCTTGGACCTGCATGTCGCCTCTCGTAGGTGCATCGCGAATGCCCGCCGCCTTTGCTTCTCTTGTTTGGGGTCCCACTACCAGCGAGACTGCCCAAACTCTCGCCCCTGTCCTCATTGTGGAGGACAGCATTTGGACAATCTCTGCATGATTGCCAGAGAGGTGGACCGCTTGTCCAATCAGCCGACGCCGCGCACGGGCGGTTGTTTTGAAGGTGGCAGCCGAGGCTCACCGGCGCGCAGCCGAGAGTCGCCTCGCTCAATTGATCGCCGCTCACCCCGCTTATAGAACCGTAGCGTGCGCACGCCTCCTCTCTCTCGCGCACCAGAATGTGCGACCGCTCAACGTCACCATCACCATGACTGCTGCCCCAGGTATTCCCCTCCTTTGGTGGAGTGTCCCCGCCTTCACTCGCGCCCACCTCGTTTTGGGCGGGTGCGTCATTATTACCCCCACAGATGGCGCGCGGATCGAGTCATCGCGCCTTTGAGGACTTTAAGCCGCACCTTCGTTTTGACTTGCCTGGTCCTGTTGTCCGTGCTATATTGGACACAGGTTCACAAGGTTGCATTGTTTCCACTTATTTGGTAGGGCATGTTAAATTAAATATGGGCTCTTTTCAAAATTGTATACGGGGCATAGGGGACGTAGCCTCTAATGTTGAAGGGCAAGTTAAGGTTTTGTTTGGCCCTGTTGAATCTTCACACCCAAGAATTAGAACCTCGGCTATTGTGCTGAAGAATATTTTGGGTATGCATCCACAGAAACAGCTACCTGCTGCTGTGGTGAATTTGACATCGGGATTGGAACTGGCAGACCCCAAATTTGACACACCGGGACAAATCGATTTGCTGATTGGCTCTGATGTCCTCGGTAGAATTTTGATTGGTGGGAAACGGGTCTTGGTGCCAAATGGTTTGACTGCCATCCCGACCATATTTGGATTTGCTTTGATGGGACCTATACCTAGGGACCCCCCTCCACCCGAACTTGATAATTTGTTGGCTGTAGGCTCCGCTCTCTCTGATGCGGTTCAGAGGTTTTGGGAGGTAGAGGAGCCTCCTCAAGCTGCTCGTTTGAATCCAGAACATGAGGAGTGCGAGCTGTTCTTCCAGAACAACACTGGTCGACTCCGTTCTGGTCGGCTCATTACGAAGCTACCTTTTCTGTCTGTTCGGCCTCCGCTTGGTGAGTCACGACCTTTAGCCGAAAAGAGATTGTTGGCTATGGAGCGTCACATGGGTCGTGATCCGGAGCTCAGGCAGAAGTAAATTGAGTTCATGAGGGAATATGAACAGTTGGGACACATGTCTGTGTTAAATTTGGATTGGCGTTCGGTGGAGCACTACTTTCTCCCGCATCATGCGGTATTGAAGCCATTGACTGGGAAGCTGCGCACAGTATTTGATGATTCTGCGAGGACTTCAAAAGGCGTATCCTTGAACCAGTGCTTGCATTCTGGTCCCAAGTTGGTCAAGGACCTTTGTGACGTCATCACCAGCTTCCGACGACATCAGGTTGTCTTTGTGGCCGACATAAAAATGATGTTCAGGCAGACTATTATCCACCCTGATGACCGTCGCTTCCAGCTGATCATTTGGAGAGAGTCTTCTCGCGATCCCATGGTCGTCTACGAGCTCAATACTAATACGTACGGGTTAAGGTCAAGCCCCTACTTGGCAATACGTTCTCTTTGGGAGCTCGCAGACCGCGAAGGCTTACGTTTCCCAAGAGCCTCCGCCATCTTGAAAGACGATATTTACGTCGATGACATTTGCTCGGGCGCCTCCACAGTGGACGAGGCGATCCTCCTGCGGGACGAATTGATAGGTATTTTGGCCTCCGCTGGTTATGAGTTGCGCAAATGGATTTCCAACTCACCAGCGCTTTTGGAAGGCTTGCCAGAGGATCATCAGCAAGATCCACATCTATTTGAGATTGTTGACAACCCCGCCATGATGGCAGTTCTCGGCGTTCAGTACAGACCAGTCCAAGACATCTTAACATATAACGTAGACTTGAAATTGCCGTGTTCTTGGACTAAACGTCTCGTATTGTCTACTGTCGCCAGAACCTTTGATCCGAATGGTTGGATCTGTCCAATTATATTTTGGGCAAAATGCTTCTTGCAGAAGCTTTGGACAGCAGGATTGACTTGGGACGAACCTCTACACGGCACTCTTATTGAGGAATGGACCTCTTTTGTATCCTCACTTCCTGCCGTCAACGAGATCTCCTTGCCTCGTCCCATCCTTCCTCCCGGGAAGTACAAGGCCACCCTTCACGGGTTTTGTGATGCCTCGGAACGTGGTCACGCGGCCGTGGTGTACTTGCGCACAGTCAGTGCCTCAGGTCAGGTGAGAGTTTCCCTGATCATGGCGAAGAGCAAGGTTGCACCCCTTCGGACATCTCTGACCATTCCGAAGTTGGAGCTCTCGGGAGCAGCCCTACTTGTACGCTTATTGAACCACGTGTCTAACACTTTGGGTAAAAGCATTTGTATTGATGGGACCTACGCCTGGACAGACAGCCAAATTGTACTTTGTTGGTTGAAGGCGTCTGTCCACACTTTGGAGGTATTTGTCGCTAATCGCGTTTCCCAAATCCAGAAATCCGAAGTCAAACTTGTTTGGAGACACGTGCCAGGTGAGCTCAACCCCGCTGATTGTGCCTCGCACGGATGCTTGACGCCTAGTTTGATAGGTCATTCGCTGGGGTGGGGTCCGGAATGGTTGAGTCGACCAGAAATTGATTGGCCTCGAACGCCAGTTTTGAATACTTCTAATTTGCCGGGTCTACGAACACTCGCTCTTGAGAAGGTAGAATGCGCCTTCGACCCCGATTTCCTGTTGAATCGTTACAGCTCCCTCAACAAGTTGTTAGGTGTTACTGCTTTGATAAAGCGTTTTGTTTTTAATTTTAGGCACCCACAACAGAAACGACTGACACCGTTTATCTCACCACAGGAACGACAGGAGTCCCTCACCTTTTGGGTTCGTTCTGTGCAATTGGCGCATTTTGAAAAGGAGATCCTTAAATCAGGGAGATCGAAATTGTCGGGAGCTGTCTCTAAATTGAACCCCTTTTTGGACGATACGTGTCTCTTGCGCGTTGGAGGGCGTCTCAAGAACGCCAACCTCCCTTACGGAGCACGTCACCCCCTTTTGTTACCTAAGGACGGTCATTTGGTACGCTTGTTGGTAACTGACCGTCACCTTAAAAATTCGCATGCTGGTTGTAATGCGCTCTTGGCCATTTTGCAACGCGAGTTTTGGATCTTGTCTGCCCGAAGAATTATTCGAAGTGTAGTCTTTCGCATATTATGCAGAGAACAGCACTGTAAGAGAAGGAAAACTTGATACAAACCTTATACCAACCCGTTTGGCCAGCGTGGTATAGTAGGCCAATTCCTCCTTTCAAAGGAGAGGCCTAGTCCAGCAGTGGACTGTTAAAGGCTGCTGATGATGATGATGATGTAGTCTTTTGCTGCATCCCTTGCTATAAGCTCAAGGCTTCTACCATGCAGCCCTTGATGGGAGACTTACCGGCAGATCGCGTAACTGAGAGCAGGACGTTTGACGGTGTTGGCACGGACTTCGCAGGTCCCTTTTTGGTGAAAACGTCGACACTTCGAAACAGCAAGACTGTTAAGGCCTACTTGTGTGTTTTTGTTTGTCTCTCCACAAAGGCCGTACACTTAGAACTGGTCTCCTCGCTTACGACCGGAGCGTTTGTAGCCACATTTGACAGATTTGTATCCCGCAGAGGGCTGCCTTCCTTGATCCGTTCTGACTGCGGCACTAACTTCAAGGGCACGTATAATTATTTGAATGATGTTGTTAATTTTCTTGAAACCAACAAGGCTGATATAGGTGATAGGCTTGCCCGACGTGGGATAAATTGGTTGTTTTCCCCACCAAATTGTCCACACTGGGGTGGTATATTTGAGGCCGCTGTAAAATCGGCCAAAACACACTTGCGCAGGACAATCGGTGAATCTGTCCTTACATTTGAGGAACTCGCAACTGTGTTTTGTAAGATTGAGGCCGTTTTGAACTCTCGGCCATTGTGCCCGATCTCCTCAGATCCGAATGATTTGGAGGCCCTTACGGCCGGGCCATTTTTTGATTGGTCGCCCACTTGTCGCCTTGCCTGAGTACCCCTATATTGATACGAGACCTGGTCGTCTCTCGCGTTTTGAATTGGTACGCCAGATTACTCAGAGCTTTTGGAAACGCTGGAATTTGGAATATTTGCACATACTCCAGCAACGCGTGTAGTGGACCAACAAGACCAATCCACCCAAGATTGGTGACCTCGTTTTGATCAAGGAGGCTAACCTTCCGCCACTCAGATGGCGCAGGGGGCGCATCCTTCGTTTGGTAACTGGGGCTGATGGAGTTCCCCGATTTGCTGAGGTCTTGGTGGACGGTTCGATTCTGAGGAGAGCGGTTGCAACATTGTCACGTCTACCAACCGATTAGCGGACCGGTAGGCCGGTCCGGGGCGGGTGGATGTTTGAAATAGAATTAGTTTTTATTATAAGTCAAATCGATTATATTGATTAAGTAACATTTTGTTTAGTCTATTGAAAATTTCTGACAATGGTCACACTGAACTGTCACTTCCGTTGCCGCCTTGAAAAATTAACACGCCGTCTCGGTCTGTCTCGCGAGATAAATTGATCGCCTTTTGAACTAACGCGAATTGAATTAACTTGTAATTACTAACAATTGCCGCTTTTGACTTCCGGCAAAGTTTGTGGTAAATTGGTGATATATTGAACATTGAACTTTGTAAAACACGTGTGTGAATTCCTGATTGGTGCCCGAGGAGGACTATGCTGAACTGGAGACTGGTATCTATTCGATTCTCTTGTTATTTTGGCCAAGATTATGAGTTAATCCTATAGGTCCACTTCAAGAATATCACCAGTGAAGATAACAGGTGAGTTGAAACATTTTATTGGTTGTGACTCGCTGTGCAACGCAGTGAAAGTGTTTAGATATATTGTCTATCGTGGTCAGGTAGATGTATTACACCTTCCACTGCAACTCTGTTCTGAAAATCCCTACCTGGCTGGTTTATGTGCCTTCAAAAGGGTGACAGTGGATAAATAGCGTAGGGCTGCTAACCCGCTGTGCATTTGTCATTTAGGTACTCATTTAAATTATAATAGCTTTTCTTCAGCAGAAATTGTATTAATCTTAATATATAAAATCCTTGCGTTACTGACTGACTGACAGACACGCTGCAGCCGAAACTATTGGGCGCAGAAAGCTGAAATTTGGCATATATGTTCCTCGGGGACCGTAGGGGTGCACTAAGAAGGGATTTCCTGAAATTCCTACGGGATTGGCCAAAACGGGTAAATTTAAAAAAATTGCAGGCGTAGCTGCTGGCGTCCTCTAGTTTAGTAATAAATGTATTGTATTTAATTTCGTCTTTTATGATAGCTAGTACTTTATTGTATATTTTTATACACATCACAAATGTACTGGTTGAGTGCATGTTTAGTCGCGAGACGGGTAGGTTTAGTCGTCTTCCGTGTCTTAATTTAATTTTCTTTTGAACGTCTTCTCTCTTGGTAAAAAAATTGGATATTTGCGAACAAACTTACATATTCCAAATATCTAAAAACTGGCTAAAGTAAAGGTTTTTAATTCTTGAAAGTGAGGCTTGCAGCTATTTATTTAGTCTATGTTTACTATTATTCTAATAAGCTTTTTCTGGAGTGTAAATAAAGTGGGTGCGTGTTCGTATTGAAATGCTAATTATTACTTGTTTGCCTCGAAGAGTACATTCGGGCATCCATCCCAGCTGTCATGAAGATTTGAGCAGTCGTTATAGAGATCCAGTATCATTTAATATACGGTCACTAGTCTAGACCATGAAATATCACTATCAGAATGTCTATGAATTTCCACAATTCATAGACATTCTGATAGCGATATTCCATGGTCTACATGGACAGACTGCAATATTTTATCAATCTAATTCGACTTAAAAGTGGAATTCAAGGTGAAAGTCTACGATGCTGCCAGGATAGTACTCAGGCGATAATGATGGTGGATTGATTAAGGCAGCGATAGCCAACCAACAGACTGTCAAGCAGGGGGTATCAGGTTCTAATCCACGGCGCGCACCACTGACTTTTTGAAGTAATATGCGTATTTTTAACTATCGCTGACCCCTCGGAGAGCACATTAAACCCTCGGTCCCTGCTGTCATGAAGATCTTTGACAGTCGTTACGGAGAGTCAGTACCCTCAAATAAACTGATACTGATCTAAACCATGGAATTTATCATCTCTTTGGGTTGTGGAGGTCATACGGCAGTCGCGCAGTGGATAAGCTGATATTCGGTCATATCTGGTTGGACTGGTAAGCGGACCTAGGGTTCCAAGGCGTATAAGTCTTAGACCAACCAATATAACGCTAGGACGATGATAATAAAAATAAGGATGGTGGATTGAATAAAGGATGCCACTATCTACGGAATTCAATATTCGAATTATAGATAGATCTGTAGATTTTAGATTTGTTTTTGACAGTTTTTGACATAAGCTCCATACAAAATATTTCAAACACGAATCTTAAATCTACAGATCTATCTATAATTCGAATATTGAAAATGGCCGTAAATGAGTAAGTATTTGTTTGCATACGTTTATTAATGAACAAATTAATTATATTATCTTATTTCTAATCCATAAAATACAAAACCAATGCTATTTTACCATTGATTTTTGAACCATTGAAATTAAACTTTTAACACAAATTTTAAGTATTTGCGATGTTAAGATAAACTTAAGATTAGTGGACTAACCTTAGGTTAAAGTAAGGTTCGTTATTTAATTGAAAATAAACCTTAGCTGAGCCAGTTAATACTAGTATTTGGAGTTGCTTGGGTAATACCAAGTAAACTGGGATAAAACTAGATTTACTCGCTCTCCCCCCCATAGGATCTCCACCTTGTCGTGGTGGGGGGGTTCAGTAACCGTGGGTGAAGTCCAACACCCACGGTGAAGCTAAGCAGGATCCCGGGAGTGGACGCTCCACTTGGGCTTGCGTGGGGCCTGCGTAGGATGCGTCCCAGGGTGCGGGTGCGGGGGACAGTTCTGTCTGTCCCTCGCAGTCGGGTGCGGTCGCGGGAGGAGAGGTGTGTCGGTGTTGCGTTGCCGCGCGCCCTATCTCCCGCGACCAAATGGGGGCGCACCATCGTTGCGTCGCGGTGGGGCCGCAGAGGAAGAGGAGATGCGGTGTTGCGTTGCCGTCCTCCCTATCCTCTGCGGCCGCTGGGTGTTTTGGCGGCGGAGCCCAACACCTTCATCCGCCGCCAAGGGGGTTTCGTTCGGGGCCCGCCTGACCATCTGGTGGGCCAATACCCGTCGAGGGGTAGCGAAGAATGCTTCGGTGAAACCCTACCCTCTGACACATGGGTACATGAGGAGCACGGGTTGGTTTTTAGTCAGTAAGAGTCTGACAGTCCCCTTCGTCCTTCCCCCCCCAGGGCGGAGGGACTCCATGAGGATTTTCCAACCCGATACCAAAAAAAAATGATTTACTCGCTCTGCCTCCCGTTGGATTTCCACCTTGTCGTGGTGGGGGAGCTCAGTAACCATGATAGGTCACCCACGGCCACGGTGAAGCTAAGCGAGAGCCCGGGAGTGGACGCTCCGCGTGGGCTTGACGGAGGCCTACGCAGGATGCGTCCAAAGGGGTGGGTGCGAGGGACAGTTCTTCTGTCCCTTGCAGTCGGTCGCGGTCGCGGGAGGAGAGGCGTGTCGGCGTTACGTTGCCGCACGCCCTATCTCCCGCGACTAAATGGGGGTGCACCATCGTTGCGTCGTGGAGGGGCCGCAGAGGAAGAGGAGATGCTGTGTTGCGTTGCCATCCTCCCTATCCTCTGCGGCCGCTGGGTGTTTTGGCGACGGAGCCCAACACCTTCATCCGCCGCCAAGGAGGTTTTGTTCGGGGCCTGCCTAACCATCTGGCGGGTCAATACCCATCGGGCGGTAGCGAGGAATGCTTCGGTGATACCCGACCCTCCGACATACGGGTACATGAGAATAAAAAAAGAAAAAAAAAGGTTTACTCGCTCTTTAGCGTTACCTGCGAGTAGGTAAATCATACATGGCTTATTTGCTTTAGTGTTTATATTAGGTCATGTTTACCGTTTGCAATATTTTTTCCCAGATAGAGCGCAATTTAAAAAAAGCGACGATAGCCCAGTGGTGAACGTAACGGATGATGAACGACTGAGGCGATGGTCTCAGGTTCGATCCCCAGGTACCCCGGGCACACACCTCTGATTTTTCGAAGTGTATATTAAAAACAATGTTAATTATCGCTCGCTTAATATTGTGCCCGGTAGATGGCAATGGGCTCGCCCCCTATTACATTGGGACTGAAACAAAACTGGCAAAGTGTGGGTGTGTAATACACCTCTGCCCACCCCTTCGGGGATAAAGGCGTGAAGTTATGTTATGTTATGTTATTATTGCTTTATTAACTATTACCACACTATGGGTATTAGTGAGTACGCTTATGTTTGCTAGTGAAAGTTGGGTATGGCAGAAGAGATTTGCAAGTAGAATAAATGCGTTAGAAATGAGAGCACTGAGAAGTAGAGTATGTGTGGTGTATCTTTGACCGTCAGAGTAAAGAACTGTGTGATAAGAGAGTGTTGTGGGGTAAAAGAAGATGTAGTGACAAGCATCCAGAAAGGCATGTTAATATGGTTTGGGCACATGGAGAGAATGGATGACGAAAGACTGACAAAGAAGAGATATAAGGCAAGTGTGAATGGGACAGGACAAAGGGTAAGGCCTAGGCGGACGTTTTCTGACCAGATCGGAGACATCCTAAAAAGAGGTCAGGTCAGAAGTACCCTAAACAGAGGAGCATGCATGAAAAACTTGGTGGGAGTGAATGAAGCTAGAGAGGTATATCAGGATCGTTGCAAATGGCGTTCCGTAGACTCTGCCTACCCCTCCGGGAAACAGGCGTGGGTCTATGTATGTATTAACAATTTAAGCTTTGAGTACATTGAACTATAATATTATTCAGTCTAATTTACATATCTATATTATTTTGGTCTGAATATCGTAATCATATTTTTTGAGATGCTATAAACGGCACACTATCTGCATTTCTCGTAATATTATCTTTAAACTTACCATTCTTATAATAATCTTCAATTTCCTGCAACGTCCTATTCCTAGTTTCCGGTACAAACTTCCATATAAACCAAATAGAAAACGTTTTATACAGAGCATACAATAAAAACACACCCCATATCTTTATATACACACACAAGTAAGGGTAAACTTTCAAAGATAAAGAATGCAGCACACATGTATAGATGACGTATAGACATCCGCCTATGCCTCTATGTTTTACCGGCATGATTTCACTGGATATAGAAAAGCCTATACAACTGGAGCCTAAACTTAAAAACACGACGAACCCAAGTAAAAAATACACCGCAAATTCAGAATCCTTTGGCACTTCCCCTATGCTTTGTAAATATGTCACAATTGCAGCTGCCATCATAAAAACGGCTGAACCAGACATACTGAAGAGCATAACCTTTTTACTACTGCAGTATCTTACTAAAACAGCCGCGATGTTGTACCCAATGAATAACGTACAGTCCATAGTGAGTTTAAGTTGCTTATGTGGTTTACCAGAAGATTTTAGAATCATATCAGCCGAGTATATTATCACTGGCATACCACCACCTCCATACAAAACATTGATTAACACAAAAATATGTAGCGCTGGTAGATAGAAATCTCTTCTTACAATTGTTTCAAAGAATTGTTTTACCACTGAACTTTGATTTATATCCTTCAACATTGCTTTCTGTGAATCAATCATAGCCTCCAATTCTTTTTTAGATTCTTCATCAGTGCCTCTTAGGCTTTTGAATGTCTTCTCACATTGTGCAAATTTTCCTTTGCAGGCCAGCCACGATGGTGATTCAGGCCAAGCCAACCCGATTGGCAGTGCTAACAGAGCAGGGCTGCACATTATTAAGCTGACTGTTTTCCAATGCAAGAATCTTCCTAAGACCCCCACCGAAGATATTCCAAAAGCTTGAACCGTTCCATACATTAATAAGCACGTATTCCTGTATTTCGGTTGAACCATTTCCGAGACGCTTAAGAAGCTGACTGCCAGAAGACTGTTGGTGCCGAGGCCATGGAAACATTCTCCAATTATCAGCGATGTGATGTTTTGGGCTAAGTATGTGAATGCCCAACCAGTTATCAAGAAGATGCAGCTAAGCATAAAGGCGAACTTTCTGCCTCTGTATTGCATCAAGACAGGTAATAAAACGCTTGGTATGCCTGCTATGCCGTGGACTGATCCTGGAAAGATGGAAACGGGTTAGTTGAATAATGTTGGACAGTACTATTTCATTTATTTATTTGCTACTAGACAACACCCGAGGCTACGCCCTTCTGGTATTCCGTTATCGCCGTAAAAAGCCTTTGGATAGACTGGAGAGTCTATCTTACCACATTGAAATCATAATTGCTCAGTTGCGACGTGAAGGAAGGAGAAAAAAATAATACATATTTGTAGTTACAACATAAATATGGATTAAAGAGAAGGAGATTGGCTCATTTAAAAATCATCTGAAAAATGGTAATATAAATGTTATAAATAGCCTCTATATCATGGGCTGAGCACATAGCTATCGGCAAAACACTGACTTAAAATACATTGTGTATATTATAAACATATAAAAGTTAGAGCAGTTATTACGACACATTACTTCGCTTCTCAAGTTTTTACATAAACTGGATAGATCCAGAAGCAGCACGCAAAAATTCGATTAAGATTATTGGTAAACTTTACAAGTTAGGCTTCGTAAAGGGTGTCTCAATAAATTGGTAAATACAAAAAAAAACAATTATAAACAGATTGTACGATAGCTCATGTCAATAATGTAGATATAGTTATTATGTCTGGAATCTCTTGAAAGATTATCAATAACGTCACAGTTTCTGCCCGATTCAGAGGGAATTTTAGGGAAATTTTACACATGGAACATACATATCTGTCAGACAGTCTGTAACGCAAGGATTTTATATATATTTAATGATTTCAGTAGAAAAAAGAAATCCATTTAGGGATTTATATATTAAAAAAATATTAAAAATAAACTTGCTTTACCTATCCATGACGCATTATGCAAATCCAACTGAACGATAGTGTCATTTGCTTGAAACTGTTGAAGCAAAACGCTTGGGTACGCAATCACACCTCCAGCTGATAACGCTGCCAAATGCGTCGAACCGGCTACAATGAACTGCAAATACACATAAAGTATTTTGAAAAAATTATGAGTTGTACAGTAAATACTGCTCAGATTTATACTATATTCAGCGAGATAGACTTGCAGACGGTCTCAATATTTGATTTCTTCATGGATTAGTATTTTACAGTTTCATATTTGTCATAATTATTTCGTATGGAGCTTATGTGGAAAATGTAAATGATTATAGCCTGCCCTTTTTGATATTTAGTGTAAACTTGGAATGTTGTTATAGGCTTGTGAAAGTAAACTTGTACAAGAACAGTCGCTTGAGAAAGAGAAGATGGATCTTAGAACCTACAGAACGGTCTTTTACGACACGAAAAAAAACAGGTTAAACCGTCAGGTTAAATACTTTCCGTGAATATAGGTACAGTGAAATGAATACCACTCGCTGGCAAAACAAAAGGGTACCAAATGTTATAGTGAGGATACTTGTTGAAAAATAATAAGAACCGCAAGTTTATTATGATCCTTGAATTGAATTCAAACCCAATCTTTATTCTGATTAACCTATTGATAAACTGTCGCCACTTCAGCATTCATAATTATTCTGCTGTCGTACAATTGCTAGTAACTACTCAGATCAGTATAAACCTCTTCGAACGAGGTTTAAAGAGAGCATTACTTTCACGGTAGGCAGCGGCCTTGCTGTGTACACCCTGACATTAGCGAAGTCCAGGAGCAGCGGTTACCGTTTACTATCAGATGGGCCGTTCGCTAAAAAAAATGTGTCTCGGTACTGCTTGATCCAGGCTGCAGTGCCAGGTTTACAATAACTGGATATTTGACCGGTGTGCCTTTACGTACAGCGAATTGAATTGACATTCAATACCAGCTTGTAGAATTGTCGACTAATCGGATTTTCTTTCGCTGACTGAATAATATTATAGTTCAATGTACTCAAAGCTTAAATAGTTAATACATACATAGACCCACGCCTGTTTCCCGGAAGGGTAGGCAGAGACTACGGAACGCCATTTGCAACGATCCTGATATACCTCGCTTGCTTCATTCACTCCCATCAGATTCCTCATGCATGCTCTTCTGTTCAGGGTACTTCTAACCTGTCCTGTTTTTAGGATGTCTCCGATCTGGTCAGAGAACGTCCGCCTAGGTCTTCCCTTTCGTCCTGTCCCATTCACACACTTGCCATATATATCTGCTTGGTCAGTCTTTCATCATCCATCCTCTCCACGTGCTTAGCATACCCTGCTCGATGCTTGTCACTACATCTACTTTTACCCCACAATACTCTCTTATCACACAATTTTTTACTCTGTCAGTCAAAGAAACACCACACATACTTCTCAGAGCTCTCATTTCTACAGCATTTATTTTACTTTCATGACTCTTCTGCCATACCCAACTTTCACTACCATACATAAGTGTAGGTACTAATACCCCTCTATGCACAGCCAAACGTGCCTTTTTGGAAACGTTTCAGCTGTTCATAAACGCCTTCAGAGCTATATTCACTCTATTACCTGCATTAGCTCTTCTTTCAATATCTTCTACATTCTTACCATCTCTTGTAAACAGCGTACCTAAATCATCATTGCCCTAGCGTTATCCCGGTTGCATCCAAGACTTACACGCTTTGGAGCCGGAGGTTCGCTTACTGGTCTAACCAGATATGACAGAATATCAACTTTTCCATAGAGCGACTGCCGTCTGACCTCCGCAACCCAAAGAGATAGCGATATTCCATGGTTTAGACCAGCATCAGTTTATTTGAGGAACTCCCCGTAACGACTGTCAAAGATCTTCATGACAGCCGGGGCCGACGGTTTAACGTGCTCTCCGAGGCACGAGACAAGCGATAATTAACAATTTAATACGCACTTAACTTCGAAAAGTCATTGGTGCGCGCCGTGGATTCGAACCCGATGCCCTCTGCATGGCAGTCCGTTGGTATCTCTACTAGGCTATCTCTGCCTTCAGCAATAGCCTAGCAAACCGCGTACCTAAATATATAAATTCATTCACTTGCTCCACTCGTTATCCATTAATCATAACATTACAATCCGTAACACATTCCTCCTTTTCAAAAATCATAACTTTCGTTTTACTTACATTCACTTTCATTCCTTTCCTCTCTAACGCACCATGCATGATTGTTACCATCTCCTGCAACTCCTCCGCTGAAGACGCAAGTATTACCTGATCATCAACATAAAGAAGGCATTTGGCAAGTAACTCATTCATCCTTAATCCACAATCACTATGTTTCAAATCTTGCAAACAGCTGTCCATGAAGAGGTTAAACAGCCACGGCGACGCTATGCTTCACATCCTTGCCTAACACCTGTGTCGATGGTAAATCAGTCAGTGTATGCCCAGTTTATCCTCACACTCTAGGCTCTAGAATCCTCATAAAGGGATTTCAGAGCTCGAATGAGGCTGCTGTTCACCTCATACATCGACAGTACCGATCACATTTCATTCCTCACCACTTTATCGTAAGCCTTTTCCAAATCCACGAATGCGCAATAGACCTTTTGACCTTTGGCCAAGAATTTCTCGGCTATGCATCCCAAGGAAAAGACTTGATCCGTACACCCCATACCCTTTCGGCCCTACCCTTTGAATTATTACAGGTACAATTCTTATCCACCGAGCACAATCAGACAACCTGTTACCACGTTCTTAAAACCGAACCATTGTCTTATGTAAGCATACAAAGGGATTACTATTGCTACCTGCTGAATAACGAGGTTACGACGATCTATGTACGTGAAAACTCCTCAAACTTGTATGAAGTGTTTGTATTTTATTATATATATAAAGATTACATACATAAAGATTACAAATATATCAAACCTGTTTTAAAACCATCTCACTGGCGGCATGTCATTCATAATGGTAACGTTAGGCTATTGTGACTTTATGAAATTGAACATGACTTTCGAGACTTACAATTTGATACACTCTACAAAGTTTGAACTTGGGTTCAACCCAAAGCCCCTTGCGAAGCAGTCTGTTGATCTATCCACAAATCTATCGATCTATATGAAGCAAATATACAAAAACAAAATACTTACTTGTCGTGCGAGTGGTGATATAACCATGGCTGACAAAATAATCTTCACCAGGTACACATTAATACTTTGATTTTTCTATTCTTCACGTTAAATAATCCTTTTCAAATTTTCTGTTGAGACTCCTACAACAATAACATTATTGTATACTTAATAGAGGTGTACTACATTATTCAAATAGGTATATTTGCCAAACTGCTTTAATTTGAATTTACAGTTTATCTGTACAAGCCAGCCGGCAGTATGCAATTACAAACTTGTATGCATAATACTTAGGTATAGTAATATTTTTGACCTTTAAATAATGCTGTTGTCTTAGTCACAAATGGCAGTCACCCATTCATTTATGCCTTTTACTACGGAAATCCCCGTAATTTCGGCACAGTATAAATATGATTTCGGTGCCGGGAATTGCTGAGATTTCAAAAAGGCGTCACAAAGCAAGGCTGTTTTGGTTTAATCTTTGTAGCGTCAAAAAGGTGTTCTAGTACCTGATACCTACAAAAATAATACGCATTTTTGTTAACAAGTTACGGTAGGTTGATAGGTTTATGACTAAGTGGTGACATTATGAATCTAATCATGAGATTAAGCGCGTTTGTCACCGTTCGCGTAATTAAGTACAGACAGACAGGTAGATCCTGTCTGTCTGTACTTAATTTTATAATAATATCCTGACAAAATAGCGCAAGGAATCTTCAAATCTTACTTAATATATAACCATAAATTTTGGTTTTATAGTTCTTAGTATAAATACTGCTGCATATCTAGCTGAAACAAATGCAAGCAATTATGATGTAAAGTTTATTGACTCAGCTTGTGTGATATTTAATCATCACACATTAACTTATTTGTTCTAGCTTAGTAATACATACACATAGTAGTGGAAATGTGTTGGCTAGCTAGCTGAAGCTGCATGAGTAATAAGTAACAAATGCGTTCCTAATGGGAATAGAATTGAGAAATGGTCCGATTATGGCGGGACGGTGGATTGCGAAAAGCATGAACAAGTTACTGCAAAAGACATTGAAATGCCCGGTTTTGCAGAAATTAGTCATTAGGCACACCTTTAAGTTCTAATGCAACTACTTTGCGGAACAGATTTAATGTATGTATATGTCATATAACTGCAGGATTCATCCATCTGATCTGTAGTGTTTGCGTCGTCAAAGAATTGCCCATCTTCACAAACTTTTGCAGTTACTTACACGAGTAAGAAAAGGTGACATTCAGTTCAGTCCTGACTGAACTCTCTTAACTTGGGTCCATTATAACCCCAATAAATCTATTCCCGTTAAGACAGATCACCTTATACTGAACTAAACTATGTCCGCAATTACGCCCAGTCGTGTTATTTTTTATTCATCCGAAATTGATTTGATTTAAATTCTTGGGATTTTCGGATAGTCCCAGATAAATCCCTTCTCTTCCCCCTATGCTCCCCAAGGGACATACATGCTTCTTGCTAGCTTCTTGCACTCAATACTGGCGTAGTAGTGTAGTAGTTTCGGCTATGCGTTGTCTGTCAGTCAGTCAGTAACGCAATAATTTTATATATATATACTCACGCCTGTATCCCCGAAGGGTAGGCAGAGGTGTAATATTACACCCCTGTTTTATATATGTATATTCATGGAATACAGAAATAATATTAGGTATCTATGTGTATATTGATGATGAGACTAGAAATCAGATCCTGATCTCTAAGGCGAATGACCTGGATCGCAAAAATTATGACATCAAAATGTTTTAATATGGATTCATATGATTTTGGACAAAGGTCTATACTTTAATGAATCATTGTGTGAAAATTCAAATCTGCTTTGTTTAAAAATGGTTTGACGCAATAAGATTTTAAAATATAAATAGGATTTTATTGTGCGTAACTGCCATGTTGCATAAATATAAGAAATAAAAATATTCGTTTAACAGGTAAAGTTGATACTTTAAAAGATAAAGTAATTGAAAAATATAGTTTTATTCCGCGGCATGGTTTTCGTCAAATTCAGACGACTGAATTAAATAACCAAACATGAACTAAAATATAACACCCGTTTAAAATGTATCCCAGATTCGACATTTTTAAAAGGACTGTTTTTAAGATCGAGTCCACTAAGTTGGTCTAAGGTGGTTTCAGACCACAGGCCGTATTTATTTCGGAAGTCACACAGATGCCTATATACTCCTTGAACTGAACTTTAAGTGGTGCCGGGATAACCGCAAGTGAGTATTTTCCACCGTGAAACCAAATAAAAATGAAAGAGATTTGGCAACCTGCTTCTGACGGCGGCAGCCGTTACGAGACTGGCGTCACACATACATACATTAAATTCGCAGTAGGTGTAACAAAATATGTATTCATGCCGAAGGTCGTGGGTTCGATTCCCGCTCAAGTCAAACATTTGTGTGCGTGAACATGGATGTTTGTCTTGGTCTGGGTGTTTCTATGTATAATATGTATGTATTTACAAAAAAGAAGTATATATGTATGTTTATCCTTTATCCAGTACCCATAGTACAAGCCCTGCTTAGTTTGGGACTAGATGGTGATGTGTGTATGTGGTAGAATATTATATTATTATTATTATTGTCTTTATTTAAAAATTCTCTCATAAATTATATTTTACATTTTTATGTGATTTAGAAAAAACAATATCAGAATATAAAATAAAATTACGGGGCTCACCGGTATCGGGTTCAGGGACCAAGTTACCGGTGGTTAGGGCTCCAGAGAGAGGAACCTCCTTACGATATGAGCCGTGGCCAGCAATACTGCCTTCTGTATAGAGGACTTAATCCAACCGTCTAACGCGAGCCTCTTGAGGTGGTGATCGAGGCTCTTGGCAATGAGACCATTAACTGACACGACTATCGGTACAATGATCGCCGAGTCCACATCCCACATGTCGACAATCTCGTGAGCCAAATCCAAATATTTTATTTGTTTATCTTTCTCGGCTTTCACGAGATTCTCGTCATGGGGAATGGTGACATCGATGATCATTGCAAGGCGCTTAGATCGATCTATCACTACTATATCTGGCATTTATATATATACTATTATTATTATGTGTCTCTGTTACACGGTTATTCTTCTAACTTTTAGTGTCAAAAGAATAACCGGACCTTTGGGAGGCTTACACGGGGATATGGATCCAACGTGCAGAGGCCCGTAGAGAGCTTTAATCTAAAATGGGATGGGACACATGCCGCGGAGCCTCCACAACAGCACTATTGAGTACAGCTATGGACTAGCCGCAACACATGTAAGACTATTGTAATATGTGTACTTATTTGTGTACTTATTTAATTGGTTTATGGGATTGGGTGTTTGATGGACTTGTAATTATTATGATTCTATGGATGAAAAACGGCACCTGCCTGTAATACTCTAATAGTATCCGTCCGCATGGCAGGTGGTGACTCGCCAACTCACTGGATGGGCCCTCTCTTAACAGCCGCCCAAAGCAAACAAACTCTGCCATAGAGGTAGCCAGAGGGCAACACCGGTGCGAGTGGCTAGGGGTGTCGAGCGGTGCGGCACCGGTTTCGCCATCGCGGGCCTCGTGACAACGGAGGCCCGGAGCGGGTTTCCCCGTAGTTACGCCCTTGAGAATGACACTTCCACCCCCGAGCCAGTAGCTCTTGCGGCTTCCCTCTGGCCGGCCGACCAAGGCAAGCCAGAGTTGAGAGTCCTGCGGGCGCTCTTGGAAATCCACCCCGACCAGCCAGTAAAGGCAAGCTGGAGACGAGGCCCTGACCGACTCTCTGAAGCATTCGGGACCGCAGTGTCGCCACACACATTCAGCTCGCCACAAAGCTGCCCTGCGGTTGTAAGCTTTCTTTTCATCTTGTAATACATTTTTTGTTTATATTACTCGATGAAGGTGATGTTTGATTGAAAGCTGTTACTCTGCCCTCTGAGATTGCGTTAGTCTCATGGTGAGGTAACGACTGCCCCAGAGGGGTGGTATTATTATTATAATTATTATGTTGGGTGCTAGTAATATTTAGTTGAATTCGCTAATGTCAGGAACTACTGGTTTGAATAAATTATTGAATAATTATTTTGTGTTGGATAGCTCATTAATCACGAAAGCCTATAGGTATATCACGCTATGAACTACGGATACGCGGATACAGCAGTGGCCACTGCTCAATAACGTGGGTGTAACCGCGTGCCCAGCTAGTGAAAGATAAATGTACCGAGTACAACCCTACCTGAGATATAATATATGAGACTAGCTATTGCCCGCGACTTCACTTCTTCGAAAAATTCGTTTTAAGAGGACGCCTACTATGTAGAAGAGCATTTTTTTTAAAACTGCTACCTATCTTTGAAAATACCTTACTGATATTGTTTTGAATATTTGAGCTAATTATTGGTTTTGTCTATTGGTTAATTTAACAAACTTTCGTACATATGTATTTGTTTTATTATATAGCCCTTAATTAAAATAATATATGAAAATAAATAGTAACTTAGATACGTTTTGGTCATGACCGTTACCAAATAATAAAGTGCTCCTGAAATGAAACTGAACTTAGGATTGAATTGTTTTGGTATGTATGGGTTAATTCATTGTGCTATTATGCAATCTAACACAAAAACTCAGTTGTAAGCGAAATATTGCCATAGTAATTTATAAAAAATGGTCATGATCGTTACTTGTTACGAAAACTCTATTCTTAACTTTTATATATCTATTTAACAACTGGTGATAGATCTAGAATTCCCATACCAAATTTAACTTAAATTCCCTTGGGCTAAAATATAACAATATATATTCAATTATTTAAAGAAATATTAGAAAAAAACATAAAAGCCCTTAAAACATTTCGAGGGACAGTCACGTATACCTGACCCACTAGTAACGGTCCTGACATCGTAAAGTTGCGGATATACCGATATAATGGTAAATAAAACACATGTTTTACAATAATAAGTTATATTTCGCACATATTATATTTCGCAAAATAAATTATAGCTACCTATAGGTCCTAGCTTCTCTATCATGGGCTGAGTACATACATTTCGGGAAAACACTGACTTTAATTTGTGTATATTAGTTATCCGCTTGGATGCCGCCGAGTGCACCCCGATAGCTTATAATGGCCGCCGCCGCGCGATAACATAAACATTTTTTGTTGACTCGTATATAACACGAATCTGCTCTGAAGTGATTTTTTTCTTAAAGCTTATGAATGACTCTTTCAAGTGTTAGCAAGTGTTTGTTGATATTTGGTTTCTAAATACTTAGTGTCAAACATTGACGAGCGTTGAAAACACGTTTATATTAACTTTGAACGGGTTTATATTAAAAAGTAAATCGGTGACATATGTATTTTATGACTTTTATCGACGTAATGGTTATATCTGCATGCGATAAATTAAAAAAAAATCACAACATTTTAATAATTAAATAATTTTATCAATGTTCAATTGGCGCGAAATTTTTGCCGACGGCGGGACCGCACGAGAACAAAACTTTGAACGGGTTTATATTAAAAAGTAAATCGGTGACATATGTATTTCATGACTTTTTTCGACGTAATGGTTATATCTGCATGCGATAAATTTAAAAAATCACCACTTTCTAATAATAAAAATAATTTTATCAATGTTCAATTGGCGCGAAATTTTTGCCGACGGCGGGACCGCACGGGAACAATTGACGTTTTGTATAATGGTTTATTTAATCTAAATAAACAATTACATTACTGTTGCAATGTTTTTTAACTTGGACATGTATTGAAGTAAGAAGTTAAACAAAGAACAAGGCAAGTCACCGTAGAGTGAACAGCTACAAAACTAAAAACACCGCAATTGCTCACTCTAAAAAGTTGCGTACATTATTATAGCAAAAAAAGTGACAAAAGTCACTTGGGTTCACTCAACGGATATTGAATCAAAATGACAAAAGTCACTGAAGTTCATCTGAGCGGTTATATTATGCAGTTTCACAGTAGCAAGGATTCTCTCAGTGTGCTCACGTATTTAGGATGTCCTGTCTGTTACTTATTTAGTCCGGCTCATACGTTACCGACTATTAGGTAATGGTCAGGACGTAACGGTATCACAACTTTTCTTAGATTTTTCACCATAATGCAAAAATGTTGTAAGATAACTAGATAGCTTTAATTTACTCAAAACCAGAATTAAATTCACCATATGAAACATAAAATAACATGATTATTTTAGAAACGTAAAATACTTACCGGTCAATGAGAGGCAAAACTCCGAAAAAATTCCGTTAACGGTTGAAACACTCTCAAGACTGAAGACACATTATAAGAACTCACGCTTCAAAATGGCTGCTGGTATTGACATGTTTGATTTGGTCTTGCTATTTAAATAAAAAATTGCCGAATAGTAGAAAAAAATCACCATTAAAAATCATTCAATTTACGGTCACGGTGCATGGACATGTCCAGTTAACACATACCAAGGGGACAGGATATAAACTTAAAAATCTTAAAATATTTGTATTAAAATATATTTTACAGTTTAACGTGCTTGAAAACTACAACCTGATTACAAAACCGGAAATATGTGGAATACGTAATAAGATACAAATTGCAAAAAAAAAATTAACATAGGTCATATATCTAAAAGAGGACAGTACTGCAAGACGTAAGAGGTCGCATTTCTGGATTTAATTTTATTACTTTGATTTAAATTTATCATAACAATTTAAGTAAAAAAGAAAGCTGTATTCATTTGGAACGACTCTTTATTAACTAGACAGTTCTATGTCATACAAACGTTAGTTATTTGCAACTTGCTTGCATGGGACATCTCATGAGTGGGTTGGTAGACATTTTGACGAAAATGCCCAGAAACTACTTCTCCTACTCTGCCAAAACTTATCTTTACACGCCTAGCGATTTTCAAGATTTCATGATAAGTGAACTTTTGGTTTTATATATACCTAGATCTGATATCGCGACAACAGCGCCACCTACTTGGTCAAATTGTAGCTTATATATAACCCTATAAAGGCCACTATCTTCCAGTGAAAGTCCCTCTTCAATCAGTTCAGCCATTCCAGAGATTACCCCGGACAAATAGAAGCAAACAACATTTTTTTTAAATATTATTTTGGTCTTAGAATCGTGTAACTAACTATATGCACTTGAAAAACATAGTTAGTGATTTTGAAATTACAGACAGACACTTACATACATACATAGACACACGCCTGTTTCCCCGAAGGGGTAGGCAGAGGCACATTATACGCCCACTTTTCGCCAGTGTTTTGATCCCGCGTAATAGGTGGCGAGCCTATAGCCGCATATCGGGATATTTTGTTTGCCAGAGCCTCGTCCGTTGATCGGCAGGTGCACCACTTGCAGGTGAGGTTAGCTTGGGACCCTAAGTTCTTGGTGGGAACCCTATGCACAGACAGACACTTCGGTTTTATTTATATGCATTTTATATATGCCTGCTAACGACAAATCGTTTTTGAAAATCATGAAGCGATCAAAGGAGAGATAGACAGACACAGTTACTTTTGCCTTTATAATATTAACATGGATTAAGAATATTGTGAATTAAATTAACGAGTTGTTTTTATTTTGCACGACTAAGTTCAGATTTTATCTTTCACGTTTCCTTGTTTAAAAAATGTGTAATTTAAGTATACGTATTTGTCAATTATATTTAAAACTGAATTAGTAAGATTGTTTGTCTGTGGTTACCTACGTAAAAAATAAGATTTTCAGTGCACATTTTTTTTTAAATTTGGATTAAATTCTGTGCCGGGAGACTTTACATACATATGTACAACGGATTCAATGAACACCTATATGCAAAACGACAATTTATATATTACAAAAAGTTTTGTGTCGTGTGGGGATCAAAGCCACAACCTTCGTTGCAATGTCAGGCGGCGAGGCGACCACTTTAATCACTACGCCAACGGTGCAGTCAAATAATCGTTGATTTTAAGCATTATAACTGCACAAATCGAGTAATGGTTTAAAAGGTCCCATCGCGGCTTGACTGTCGATTGCCGAGTGTTGTGGATAGGATTTCTATTTAAGACTAACTGTTTCCCGCGGTTTCACCCGCGTCCTGAAGGAACTACTTCGTGTACCCGCTTAATTTATAGCCTAAGTTACTCCTTGGTAATACACCAGCTATCCGCCAGTGAACGACCCGTCAAAATCGGTCCAGCCGTTCCAGAGATTAGCGAAAACAGACAGACAGACAACAATTAAAAAAAAGGCATTTCGGTATATGTACCGTGTATACATGCATATGCATTTAATAAAAAGCGGTTATTTTAATATAACAGACACTCCAATTTTATTTATATGTTTAGATAACACTTGATGTCATTTTTTTTGTACTGACTCTTGGTGTTCCTTAAGCGTAAACATGTTCGTTAAATGTCCTATGCTGGTTTTGTTGCAATACGAAATTTTCTTATGCCGCTGATACACCTGAGCATTCACTTGAACAGCGAGCATTCGCCGTTTTCTGTTTTGTCGAACCGAACATTTTCACGATCATTCTAGCAAACACTCTAAATTCAAATAGTCTGTAGAATATAGAAAAAAATATATATTATAGAAATCGCACTACAACAGCAGTTTTACCCTATATGTTTACTTCAGTTTCACTAATGAATTATTTCTAGAGTAAGAGTAAGATACATAAACAAATAACCTTTCTAAATAATAAAATGAAGATTTTAATTTGAACAGGTTTAATAAATCACACAAGTGTCTGTTTCTACGTTCAAATTTATTTATCGATATCGAAAGTTTATCACCATTCTGTAAAAAATAATTTTGAGTAAACAAAATCTAAGGATCTATCGTAAATATTATCGATATTTTATCGATATTTATTCTGAATAAGCCCATCACTAGCCAAGTTAAAATTTGTGACAAACTACGAAGATTCTTCCCTAGATTAAAATCGTAAATCAAAGTTAAGTAAATATATTGGGTTTAACTGCCATTGTAGCGCAAATTCTATGTATTATCTATATTCTAAGGCTCACCCGAATGTTCGTGAGAATGCTCGCTCAAACACATTCATTTGTTTTGTAACATTCGCGAGAATGCTCATTACAGGTGAATGCTCAAATGTACCAGCGCCATTAGAAAATATTTTGAGGATTACTTACGGGCAAAAGCAGCTGCAGAGTTTGAGTATGTGATTATGTATTAAGTATAAAATATTGCAATATTTAATGCGTTTTCTTAATAAGAAATCACAAAAAGCACAGCTGTGCTCTTACCAAAAAATATCACAGAGATGACGAATGAGATTCAATATTCCGCTTCACGTTTCGGTTCTACATCAAAAATGATATCAGTATAAATGTATATTATATTTTACCACTGAAACACAACTCCGTTTTGTATCTTACTAAGCAGAACTTATACCGTTGGCAATTAAACAATGGATTAACATATATATATGGGGCGTTCTACTTTTGCATAATTATTAGGTTTATAAAAAAAATAAAAGTTTATATTCTTCTATTATATGTATTTTAAATTATTTTCCAGCTATCGAAGATTTCAGAAACGTACAATGCATCGATGTATTATTTTATACTTTTAATCGGAATAGTACAAAAAATGAACACCTCTGTCAAAAAAGGAATATTAATTAGTTACTATGTAAAGTCAAATTTTCAGTTTCTTTTTTAGCTTTACATACATACATACATAGACTCACGCCTGTTTCCCCGAAGGGGTAGGCAGAGGCATGTTAAACGCCCACTTTTCGCCAGTGTTTTGATTCCACGTAATAGGTGAAACGTTTTAAGCTTTACTTGTTTAGAATACGAGTATTTATTATTATCTTACTCGATTTATCGGAATTCTTATTACAAATTTATAAAAGTACTTACCACATGTTATTGAGTATAACATTTAATACTCACGTCATTGTGGTAGAAAAGTAGAACGCCCCGTATACTCTTTTTTGTTAACACATGCATTTTTTATACGTTTGACTGTTCGTGTGTCAAGTTACAACTTGTGCCTAATTACATTACTTAGTCAGTTCCAGGTAATAAATGATTAAGTGCTTCCTTAGTGATATTGTAGAACCTGTTCAATGCACTCACAATTAAAATACATACTAACAATTGCTCCCAACTTCGCCTGCATGACTGTATGTAGGTATAAATAAAATTTCAAGAGTAAGTGAATATGAAAAAAATATATTATTTTGTCTTGTCACCGAATAACATCCGTTAAAATCTACAAATTAATATATTCTACCACATTCACACATCACCATCTAGTCCCAAACTAAGCAGAGCTCGCTCTGGTACTAGAGAATGGATAAACATATAAACTGTTTTAGGGTTCCGTACCTAAAAAGTAAAAAACGGAACCCTATTACTAAGCATCCGCTGTCTGTCTGTCACCAGGCTGTATCTCATAAACCGTGATAGCTAGAAAGCTGACATTTTCACAAATTATGTATTTCGGTTGCCGCTATAACAACAAATACTAAAAATAAAAAAAAATATTAAGGACGGGTCCCATACCATAAACGTGTTTTTTTTTTCGTACTTTTTGATCAAAATTACTAAAGATAAAAGATACTTAGACGCTTAACATTTTCACAGAATATGTAGTTTAATGTTACCTTTCAAAATAAATAATTAAATTAAAAAAAAAAAATAATAAAGGAGGGCTCCTGTACAACAAACGTAATTTTTAAGCAATTTGTTACTCGATCTTAATAAACAGGTAGAAACTTAAAAAATATTTAAGTATACATACAACAAACGTGATTTTCTTTTATAGATGATGGTACGGAACCCTTCGTGCGCGGGTCTGACTCGCACTTGCCCAACTTTTCGGAAATACATACATATTTATACATAGGAACACCCAAACCAAGACAAACATCAAAATGTTTGATTTGAGCGGGAATCCGCGACCTTCGGCGTGGCTGTCGCTTACACTTCCGCTGCGCCAACCAGACGTGTAGTTAATTTAAATTTCTCTGTTTCTCTTTATTACTACAGAATTAAGGTAAAAAAATTGCCAAGGGTCTTCATGAGAGCTGAGGCCTAACGTGCTCACAGTCAATGTTGTGCGCTATGTGTGAAGTTATTTAAACCCGATCTTCATAGCAGTTTGATGGTATCTGCACCAGGCTATCGCTGCCCTAAACTAGTATTATAAACACAACAAAACTTCACGCCTTTATCACCGACGTTGTAGACAGAGGTGTATCACACCACCACACTTCGCCAGTTATGTTTCGGTCCCAATGTGACAGGGGGCGAACTAATTGCCATCTACCGGGCACATTGTTAAGCGAGCGATAATTAATATTTCAAAACACACATAAATTCGAAAAGTCATAGGTGTATTCCCAGTACTAGAATAATAATAATATTCTACCACATTCATACATCACCATCTAGTCCCAAACTAAGCAGAGCTTGTACTATGGGTACTAGACAATGGATAAACATACAAATATACTTTTTTTTGTAAATACATACATATCATACATAGAAACACAAGCACCAGCACCAGAACAAGACATAATATTTATATACTTATATAAAATTCTTGCGTACCTGAATGACCGATAGACAACGTTCAGCCAAAACGATTGGTCGCAAGATGCTGTTTGGCGTGTATATTTCTTGCGGACCGTTAGGGATGCACTAAGAAAGGATTTTCTGGAATTGTCTCGGGATCCGTCTGAAATTGTTAAACTAAATTAAATTGTTCCAGCGTAGCTGTGGGCATTCTCTAGAATTATTATATAGTTAATATAATTCACCAACTTACTTTTAATAAATCACAAATTTTCATGGATTTCCAATAAATTAGTATTCTCACACTTCGATATCACACCATAAACCATTTCAAAAAAAGATCATATTTAATTATGAAATAAAACAATTGGTTAGGCTAGAGCTTGTTTTAAATTTAGGATCTAGCTGAGTGATTTGATATAATCTAAAGTGAATAAAGGTCTTTTATCACTATTTATACATTTGCTGAGGTTTAATAAAATTGTTTCATCTACTAATGAAAAAATAGAAATAGTTCTGTGTACATTAAAGATTTTTTATATTAAATACGCATTATTTCTTGTCATCATAGGAATCTGTTTGGTTTCTGCCCAGACATCACGCGTAATACAGTGTATAGTTATGACTGGAGGATGCTCGCAGTTTTTTTTTTGTATTTAATCATTTCTGCCCGATCCCGCGGGAATCTCAGGCAATCCCTTCTTAGTGCACCAGTATAGTTCCTTAGGGACGTACATGCCAGATTTCAGCTTTTTACGCTCAGTAGTTTTTGCTTTGCGTTGTCTGTCAGTCATGGAGCAGAATATAATACATAAAGAATACTAATTGACATTTAAACTTAATTATTGCCTATCAACTATGTACCGTGGGAAGATTTAAGATGACCATTTTGCTCGAACTTTCCGGCCTTTTAAGCACGGGCACTATTACCTTGTAATTTTGTTTACACACTTCGTGCAAGCTGAGCACTTTCTTAACGTAAGTTTTCAAAGATGGTACCAAGAAACTATAGAATCATTGTATTCACACGGTTGAAGTCGCAGGAGAACGCTAATCTTTGCTAAATAATAATATTGCAAAAACTGTGAGAAGACCGGAAAACCAAATATATTGTTTATTTTTATACAAGTTATTATGTTTTCTTAAAAAAAATGTTTTATAGCCTTTTTTGTAGCAAATTAGTTGAACTCAAAAAACAATTGCAGAGTTTGGTCTGGGTTTGTTGTGGCGGCCTTAAACTTCATATGAACAAAACAAATTGTTTTTTTCTACGATTTCTAATATTTTCACTGTCTCGTTAAAGCCGGAGTATTTTATGATGATAAAAAGCATTTCAATTGATTACGAACCAGGTACCTACATTTTTATTTGATTGTTGCCATTGACAATGGTGTGACAGGAATAGACGTGAGTGCTATTGATCCGTATCGATATTGAATATATATGTATATGGTTGGTTTGGTTTAAAATATGATTTATTAAAATGCAGTTATTTAATCTTTAATCAAAATTATATCAATAAGCTAATATTTTTGAAGTAAAACAACTTTTAAATCAAATAAAAACGTCACAGCATCGTTTTAATGTTGTATCGATTTTACATCAAATCGATTCAAAATGTGGAGCTCTGCTTTTGTCTTTGGCTGTGACAGTTAGATGCTACAGAATACTTCTGCGTTTTGATGTCAATCTGACAAAATGTCATTTGATAATTCAAACGTACCTATAGTCTGTTCAAGATACGAAAAAATAAAAGGTAAACAAAGAATCCAATGGTTCTCAAACTTAATTTTCCTTACCCTACTGTGAACACACAAAGAAGGATTCTGTATGATATGACTTTTCACTTCCAAAAATAATAAGTAAATAATTATATCATTTCTAATATTTAATATATTTTTATAGAACGATTACCATTTTAAACGGCGGGATCGTAGAAAGTGTTAATCCGCAGTCTTGGCCTACCCCTCTGGGAAACAAGAGTGAGTCTATGTATGTATGTTTTATAGAACAGACAGAATATAAATTTTATTTAAGGAATTAAATTAAACAAGTATTTTATTTAATCAGAGGCAGACTCAGTATCTGCAGATTCAGAAGTGTCACTATTACCGCCCACATTAATTATAAATTCATCCACTACATCATCCAAAAAACAAAAAAAAACAAACAATCCATTATGCCATCAATTTCCAGCATCTTTTGTTCCTCTTTCATTACATGTTCAATGCATTTTTTCCAATTCTCATTGGTTACACTTTTAATTGCATCAGCTAACAATATTTTAACATCTTTTAATTTAAATGTTTTATTAGTTTTCGCCACATGTCCTTTCACTTGGGCCCATATTAGCTCGATTGGATTTAATTCACAGTGGTAACCTTACGACTGTGATACAATTTTGTTGGGCCATCTCATCTATAACATAGAGTTGGTATTTATCCTTTTCTTTATTGATTTTTTCAATTAATTGAGCCTTAACTTCCTTTTCGCCGAATGGAATGTTTTTGTTGTGTAGCCATTTTTGCAAATCAATTTTTTTGTTTGCCATGGTTGGCACTTTTTCTTTTCTTCTAGAGTGGTAGGGAGCATTGTCTATGACAACAATAGAATTAGGTTCTAATTTCGGTAGGATTGATGCGAACCATTTCTCATAATTGTATGAATCCATTTCAGAGTGATAGTCTCCCTCAGTTTACTTGGCTTCAAAAATTAACTCTCCACCTTCTAAAAAGCCTGTATCGGATCCTATGGACACAAACACAATGAAAGTCAGTGTTATTTATCTTAACAGGGAAACCAATATTTCTTAAACTTGTATATTAAACAAAATGTAATGGTAGTTTTATATACATACTAGCTGACCCGGCGAACTCCGTATCGCCTTTTTAAGAGTTTTTATTTAATTCCCTTTTTTCCAAGGCCCTCTTCCAAAGTTACCATTGACTTAGCGCTTAATCTCTTATCATTTCAGAGTCTATAAATGATGAACAAACAAACATAGATTTTTATATAGTATTGAATTCCCCATTCCTTAAAATATCGACTTTAAAAACAATTCCGTCCGCCATCTTTGATTTCCTATCCGCCATCTTTGATCACGAAATAGATGTTGTGTTTGGATTCACCATCCCTTAAATCATCAAAGACGATACCCATATTGATTTTTAAAATTTTTCCCATCCGGCATCTTTGATTTCCCATCCGCCAACCTGAATCACGAAATAGACGTTGTGTTTGGATTCCACATCCCTTTAAACACCGGCGACGATACCCATATTAATTAAAAAAAAATCCCATCCGCCATCTTTGATCACGAAATAGATGTTGTATTTGGATTCTCCATCCCTTAAATCATCAGAGCCGATACCCATATTGATTTTTAAACATTTTCCCATCCGCCATCTTTGATTTCCCATCCACCATCTTGAATCACGAAACAGATGTTGTATTTGGATTCCCCATCCCTTTTAACATCGCAGACGATACCAATTTTGATTTTTTTTAATTTTCCCATCCACCATCTTTGATTTCCCATCCGCCATCTTTGAGTACGAAATAAATGTTGTATTTCGATTCCCCACCCCTTCAAATATCGAAGGTGATACCCATATTGATTTTTAAAATTTTCTCATCCGCCATCTTTGATTTCCCGTCCGCCATCTTGGATCACTAAATAAATTTCATATTATTAATCAGCGTCTCAAAAATCTCGAAAACGATACCCATATAGATTGTATCCTGTTCGTTTAGCCTTTTTTGCCTTTGACCCAACGCTCCCTCTTCTCGTTTGACCATATTGTTATTTTTGTCTGGCCCCTAAAAGTTGTGGCGTAATTTTATATAGCCTATAGCCTTTCGGAATAATTGGGCTATCATAAGCAATAACAATTTTTAAAATCCGACTGCTAGTTCCTGAGATTAGCCGACATTATCTTTTAGTCTTTTCAGCCTTTTGCCCAGCCCCAAAGGGTCGAAGCGTTATGTTCCCGAATAACTGGGCTATCGTATACAAAAATATTTTTTCAGAACAAACAAACAAACAAACTCTTCCGCTTTATTATATTAGTATAGATATGCGAACAATTTAATCAACGTGCACAATATGACATTATGTAGGTATGACGTGACAGTACTGACAGATATGCGACAGCACATGCGCAGCAATCAATTATCAGCGCGTGCGTTCTTACTTCCAAGAGGTAAATTTGTGCCGTACAAACTTCTACCCTCCCTACAATCCCTCCCAGTTTAATTTTTACAACTCATGGTAGCCTATATCCGTCTCCATGGTCCAATATATGTGTCCCTATATTAAGATTCAACAAAATTGGTTCAGCCGTTTTAGCATGAAAACGGAACATACATACATACACAATTTCGAATTTATAATATTAAGTAGGGATTATCAATGGGTTTCTTCTGACATGAAGCCCGCTGGGCGGCAGCACTGAGACTTCAGGTCCGGAAACCTGTCAAAACTGCCATCAAACAAAGAAGTATATCAACGCGCACGCGAATTTGAACTTTATGCAGCGGTAATAAATTACGAATTGACTCTACGTTTTAGTTAGAAAACGTTTGTATGGGAAAAAGAAAATGGCTGTTTTTAGGGTTTTTCCGGCAATTATTACAATTTTTCTCGCCGTAAAAACCATCTTTGAACTTCAACGAACATTAAAAAAAAAGAATTGGCCAAATTGGTCCAGGCGTTGTTGAGTTATGCGCTTACCAACACATTTTGCTATTCATTTTTATATTATAGATGTACAATGCTTTGCTGTGAACTATAATCTTTATAACATTATTATAATATTTATATGTTGTAAATAAGATGAATAATAGTAAAGAAATTGATGGCTTATTGATAGAAAACATACCAATATGCAATATTATCAAGCGTTTGCCTTTGCCACTTGGATTTTTCAGACCCATTGACAAGCCCTGGCGATGAGCTTCTTTGGCTGAAACAATTGTTTGGTCTTGCCATGTTTTACTCATAGTATGTCCTGTAACAAGATAATATTTATTTTGTTATGTAAAACTTCATACCTCAACATTCCTTTTTGTAGAACAATTAATTTAAAATAGTGTTGTTAAAGAGCTCACTGACAAAACGGTTAACACTGCCATGTACAAGAAATGGTGAGTCAAATGATAACTACTTTTTAATGATATTTTCATTGTTTGACATGATATTTTACTTTTTTAACTTGATTTTATTTTAATTACCTTTTTGTATAATTATGGTATTTTAAAGTAAAGTAATTTAATAAATTAATTAACTGATGATTATTATTAATATAACACAGAAAAATGAATTTAAATTACAACTTACCTTCATTAAGCCATGTCTCATCAGTGTAATATATTTTCCTTTTTTCAGCTCTCATTTTGACTTTTGTTTAAGTATTGAATTGAATTTTGTTTAAGTATTTGATCCGCCAGCGGACAATGTCCTCCCGGTCCAAAAGTGCACTTTTGCGGTTGCGTTTTGCATACTTCATTTGAAGTTTTTTAAGAACATTATAAAAAGTTGTTCTTTTAAAATCTGGTAAAGAATCATCACTATTTACTGAATTCAATACTTTGTCGATTGTTGGCAATTCTTTGTCAAAGAAGAAATTGTGCACTTTACGACGTATAGCTCCCAATTGCAAGTCATCCAAGTCACCAATGATGGTTTGCCTCTTCGATCTTGACGGTGGAGATACCACACAGCCCTTTTCTTTCTTTTCACGGACTATTTTGAAGACAGAACTTCGAGATATGCCCATGATTTCCGCAGTTTTGTCGGCGATATCGTACTTGTATGGGTATGAATCCTTAGGCCATGTCTCTTCTACGTGCTTGTAAACATTAATTAACGTCTCTTTATCCACTGAACGCATAACTGTTCTTTTAGACCGCTTCTTCTTGGGTGAGGAAAAAGTGGCGATGTTACTCGGTCCAGGTTCACTCATTTTACAATAAAACATGTAACTAACAAAACAAACTTAACAAAGAAGACAAACTTAACAAAAACAACAATTTAAAACTAATAAATATTGAAATTTTAACAGGGAGAGAGTACGCTAGCATCAACAAGTTGAGCAAGAGTGAAATAAACATGGCGGGATAACGCGACCTAATTAAAAATGACTCCCTGTCATGGTTACTTTACGTGTAATACTTAACTTGACAGGATAATATTTGCATTAAAATTTTGGAATCATTGGCTTTTTAGGTTCTTTATCATGTATATTACTTAACTAGCATAATTAATAAATAAAAAAGATTTCGTTATGAAAACTATGAATATTACAGAAAAAATAATGAATATGCTGTACGATTTATAAATGTAAGGGACAAACGTATTTTTAAAAAACAAATTGAGTCTTTCGCTAGGAATATTTAGCTAAAATGTATTTTTTTTGCGAAGATGACATCAAAAGAACCATTTTTATGGTTTGTTTACATTTTATATTTTCGTATCTTGAACAGACTATACATTGTTCATTCTTAACTAAACATTAAAACACCGATATCTTCTTTTTCCGGCTTTACCGAGTGAAAATAGAATCATTTGTAGACTTTGTTATTCTCGCCGATTTTTTTGATATATCAATTTAATTTTGAGACATTTTGATGTATGGAGAGCTGCCATTGTCCCTTTTTATGGTGGGTAGATTTCAAAAATATAATTTAAAGCGTTTTATAACATCACCAGAAGATGTCCGCGGCTATGCCCGCTTTTATTTTTTTTATGCGTTTCTGTCCGTTTCCGTGAACATTTCGGTAAATCCCATCTTAGTGCACCCCTATGGAACCAGGAACAAACGTGTCAAATTTCAGCTTCTTGCGCTGAACAGTTTCGACAGACAAGTTAGTCTTGTCTGTCAGTCAGTCAGTAACGCACGAATTTTATATTAACAGGTTCAATAAATAATTTGATACGGGGACTTAATTCATTTACGGTAATTGTTTTTGTTTTCGTTTCATATTCTGATGACGTTTCACTGCTGTTCTTTGTCGTAATTTGGAATGTGTTGACCAAACTTTATTTGACTCCTAATATCCTATTGGAAGAATATTTTAAAATTTATAAAGCGGCGATAGCTCAGTGGAATACGTAACGGACTGTCGAGACGATGGTCTCGGGTTCGATCCCCAGGTACCTTCGGCACACACCTTTGACTTTTCGAAGTTATAGGTGTATTAAAAATTTTAATTATCCTCGCTTAATTATTTGCCCGGCAGATGACAATAGGCTCGCCCCCTATTACATTGGGACAGAAACATAACTGGCAAAGTGTGGGTGTTTAACACACCTCTGTCTACCCCTTCGGGGATAAACGCGTGAAGCTATGTTATGTATTAATACTGATCCGCTATTGGCTATAACTAGCTAATCTTTACATATTGCAAGTCTACCTACCATATTGTGTCTGTATGAGCTCAGTAAACTCAAAAACTACCGGCCGAATTTTGTACGGTTTTTAACAATAGATAGTGTGGTTTCTGAGGAACTAACAGTTGTGATTGTAAAGTAAAAAAACAAATGCTCAGAAAGTAAAATACCCAAGAAATTTACTCCGTATCATCTACCTACTTAGACCTCATCATCATCCTCTTAGCGTTACCGCCCCGTTAGAACCCGGGGTCCGCTTTCTGGTCTAACCGGATTTGACTGAATATTAGCTTTTCCACAGAACGACTGCATGTCTGAACTCCGCAACCCGAAGGGATAGCTATTTATTTATTTACTGAGGGCATATTTACAGAGTAAACATAAACAATGGTAAAAAAAACAAAACAACAAAATGCAGATGCTACTCTAATTATAAAATATGCACAACATTTACATAAAAATAGGACAAATAATAATAATGAAATTAAATTAAGTATATAAGAACTTAGGTATATTATAAAATTAAAATATATAGAGTTCTGAGCTATATTTTTTCAATATTTTATGCTTAAAATGTCAGGGATTGTCATTATGGATGTCGAAGCTTAATCGTCGCCAACAGTTATTATGCGAATTAGTTTGCCTAGTTATAGGACAGTGTGCACCTAAGTTGGTTCGGTGAGTCGGACCCTTGAAAAAGGGAAAATTATTCCTTATTCGAGCATTGGGCCTAGGTACGCATATCTGTACACGCTCAAGCAGTCCTTGTGTCTGTGACAATCCATTTACCATGTTCTTTAGGAAGCAAAGGTACAACATCACTCTCCTATCTTTAAGCGTGCTTAATTTAAAATTTGCTAAGCGATCACTATATGGGCATCTAGGACAAAAGCCAGGCGTAACAAACGCCAGATGCCTAGTGAATGCTCTTTGGATCGACTCAATGCGTTGTGTATGAACTGTATACCGAGGATTCCAAACAACACTGCCAAATTCTAATACATACATACATACATACATAGACTCACGCCTGTTTCCCTGAAGGGGTAGGCAGAGGCATATTAAACGCCCACTTTTCGCCAGTGTTTTGATCCCACGTAATAGGTGGCGAGCCTATTGCCGCTTATCGAGATATTTTGTTTGCCAGAGCCTCGTCCGTTGATCGGCAGGTGCACCACTTGCAGGTGAGGTTGGCTTGGGACCCTAAGATCTTGGTGGGAACCCTATGCACCAAATTCTAATACATTCCTCACAAGTGCAAGTGCCGTGGTTCCTCTACGATTTCAAACGTACCATATAAAGTAAAATTCTTGATGTGGTACGTTTGAAATCCTTGGTATTTCGTTTTATAAATCCAAGCATTTTGGCAGCTCTATTAACAATGTTATCAAACTGAGGAATAAAAACATTTTTGAGTCTAGTATAATACCCAAATCTCGCACTTGATTGACTGTGGTAATCAGATTGTGATTGATGTGAAAACAAGTTTGGATAATATTCCGTTTTCGAGTTAATAGCATATGTTGGCATTTGGCAGCATTCAACATTTTGTTATCACAACACCATTGATAAATTCGATCAAAGTCATCTTGTCGTAACTTCTCGTCATCTAAATAATCGTTCAGAATCCAGTTGGCTATTGTAAAACAAACTCAAAGAATTGAAATTGCTTTTTTTAGTAGCATGGAAGCCGGCATTTTTATTTTTAATGCTAGACATGTTTTACTTTGCTTCACCAAATCACACTTTACTTATTGTAACAGGGATGGTTATAATTAGCTATATTCCATGGTTTAGACTACTGTCAGTTTTATTCAAGGTACTGACTCCTTATAACAACTGTCAAAGATCTTCATGAAAGCCGGGACCGACGGCTTAACGTGTTTAGACCTAACACACAAAAAATCCTAAAGACCAGTCAAGCTGTTTCGTATTTACCTAATTATTATTAGCACTGTGAGATAGACCTAAGACATAAGACAATATAAGATTTTGTATAATTATTAAGTTACAGGTTTCCATGAAAAACGCGTTTACATGACAAACTAAATGACGATTTCATGCGTCACAAATGGTAAAATATACAAACATACTATTGTTTTAATTTATAATATTATGACTGTAATACGTAAACATTTTTTTTGTTTTACTTTATTCTTAGAATGAAGATATAAGTATTAATTTTATTTTCTTCGTAAAAGACATCTCCCGCACCAGGACTAAATCCTGTGTCGCGGGGAACTTTACAAACATACAACTAACGAATACACTGAACAAAAAACAATTTGTGGAACACACAAAGTGTTGTCTCCTGTGGGAATCGAACCCACAAAACTCGGCGCAGTGTCAAGCGGCGAAGCGGCCGCTTAAACCACTACTGACACCGTGCAGTCAATTATCTAGAGGACGCAGCTATATGACTGCACATTATTTTTTATTTACCGTTTCTCCCATCCCGTTGCGGTAGGAAATCCCCTGTTAGTGCACCTCTACGGTTCCCAAGGAACATACAAATTTCAACTTCTTGATCCTGATAAGTTTGGCTGTGGGTTGTCTGTTAGTCAGTCAGTAACGCAAGATTTGTTTATATGTGGCGCAGCCGCAATGTACAATCGCCGTATTACATTACGGCTAGCCGTTTCTAAAAACAAGGCCGTTTTGTATTGCGGCGGGTCAACGATTAGCGCTATTGATATTGCGAGACCCACTATAGGTACTTATTTCACAATGTAGGGTGGTCATGTATTTACTAAATAAAACATTGTTTATTATACAGGGTGTCAAAAGACCCATCACCAAGCCGAAGTCTCTTTCTGCACATCATGCCAAGTCAAACTAAGCAAAAATTGGAAAACGGTTTTTTTGTCGGTCCATTTTTTAATCCATCCTGAAAGTGTGCACATGCAATGCTTGAGATACCTTCTTATCCATGGGTGCATAGAATATAATCTATAGAACCAATTGGCGCGAGAAATACACCGATATAGTACTTGATTAAAAAAATTGTGTAGTAATTTTGAGCCTCAATATCTCCGGAACCAGTAATTTCCCAGGTATGCTGCTGAAGTAAAAAATGTTCGTAGTAATGGGTACAATATGGGATTTTATTTCTTGTTAAGGACCTTTTTTACACCCCGTAGGTAATGTCGCAGGGCATTATGCCTCCCCCCCGTGGGATCTCCACCTTGTCGTGGTGGGGGGGCTTAGTAACCGTGGATTTGATTTTCTCCCAAGGTGAAGCTAAGCGGGATCCCGGGAGGGGACGCTCCACGTGGGCTTGCTTGAGGCCTGCGTAGGATGCGTCCATAGGTGCGTGTGCGAGGGACAGTTCTGTCTGTCCCTCGCAGTCGAGTGCGGTCGCGGGAGGAGAGGCGTGTCGGTGTTGCGTTGCCGCGCGCCCTATCTCCCGCGACCAAATGGGGGCGCACCATCGTTGCGTCACGGTGGGGCCGCAGAGGAAGAGGAGATGCGGTGTTGCGTTGCCGTCCTCCCTATCCTCTGCGGCCGCTGGGTGTTTTGGCGGTGAGCGGAAAGCCCAAGGGGTTTCGTTCGGGGCCCGCCTGACCATCTGGCGGGCCAATACCCGTCGGGGGGTAGCGAGGAATGCTTAGGTGAAACCCTACCCTCCGACACATGGGTACATGAGGAGCACGGGTTGGTTTTTAGTCAGTAAGAGTCTGACAGTCCCCTTCGTCCTTCTCCCCCAGGGCGAAGGGACTCCATGAGGATTTTCCAACCCGACACCAAAAAAAAAAAGAAGGGCATTATGCGTCCCCCCGTGGGATCTCCACCTTGTCGTGGTGGGAGGGGGCTCAGTAACCGTGGCTTGGACACCCGCGGTGAAGCTAAGAGAGATGCCGTGAGTGGACGCTCCGCGTGGGCCTGCGCAGGATGCGTCCAAAGGCGCGGGTGCGGGGGACAGTTTTTTCTGTCCCTCTTGCCGTCATCCCTATCCTCTGCGGCCGTTTTAGTGCCTGTGGTCAGTGAGCGCTGGGGCTGTTCCCCGTCCGCCAAAAGGCAAGGAGGCGGCGTAGTGACCGCGCCGCGAGACGGGGCCCACCAACACCAACAGCGAGCCAATCCCGGGCGGGGTCACGGAAAAGTGTGCTATCCGCGAATCGCGTGACCTCGCCACTACACTGGACCAGTAGGGACACCGCGGTGGTTTTAGTGGGTATGCCCCGCTTTTAGGGGAGAGCCTCCACACACCTCCTCCGCCAGTCCCAAGCCCGGTCGATCATACTCTGGCTGGGTTGGCGTCGAGTAGAGATGGCTCATAAGGAGAGTTTCAACCGTAGTCAACAAAAAAAGGAGCATTATGCCTAATTAGTTTTAACACATTCAATGCCAAATACACGGCGCCGTGGAGTTGTACGTGGCTGAGTACACGGCGGTGCCGTGTAGTAGTAAGTGGCCGCATACACGGCGCCGTGTCTCGAAACTCGTTTGTTTCTATGCATCATTTCAACTTCGGCCATAGCGATAGCGGTACGTGAAGCACGCAGCCATACACGTGACGTTTCGTTCAATATAAAACAAGTATTGGATTTGGATTTGCACGATTAATTTACGAAATACGGACGTTTGAAAAGTGGGTATTCTTACACTAAAATAACTGACAAGCCAGTTGAAGGACCTGGCTTGTCAGTTATGTAAGCGCTCAAGTAGCCTAGTAACTTCATATTCCCGTGCTAAAAAAGCCGTAAAATGAGTATAAATATAAAAATAAATCTAATTACAGTACGGCACGGTGCCGTGTAATTGGCCACTGGCGCCTCTGTAGGCCAAGTTTTATAGGTAATACTTGGTCTACAGAGGTGTTGGTGGCCAGTTACACGGCACCGTGATTTTGCCTTTTTTTTAAGAAAAACAGCTAGCTTCATTTTTATTATTACCAAAACTTAAGCATAATACTTCATTAAAAATAATAAAACACTAAAATTATATGGCCACAACGTATATAATATATCTATATAACATTTATAATAGGTCTCACAAGGAAAGTGGCATTGAATGTGTTAATAAATAAGTTGACGCAGCCCTGCTTAGCAGGGCTCCTATTTTTGGGTTCAAGGTCACAAGAAAACATAACATAACCTTTAACATAACTTTACGGTACCTACGGTTTTAATTTGCATTATAAATAACCTCCAAAACTTGTTTTTTTGTTAATGGACGAAATTGTTGTTCTTGTTTGTTGACATATCAAGCAGTGCCGTTAAAATTGAAAACTATAAACAGTCAAAGAGGCTGATAATGACCCGCTTTATAACATTACGGCTAAGCTAACTATATCGAATAAAAATCCGCCTGAAAGTATTCGGCAATATGCGTTATTGCCGAACACTTGCAGGCGGATTTTGACTCGGCTTACATTCGCAAACGGTTATATAAATATTGTGATCGAGACCTTAGGACTTTAGCCAAGGTTTACTACGTTGTGTATAGCTTGACATGCAATAAGCCGGATTTTTTCTAAATATTTCATACATTTCAAACAGTTGGATAAGAGAATCCCAACCTTTTTCATGGCATGTTAATCATGAGTGATGTCCATTCGCAGCAGAGCGGGACAAAAATATAAGGAAATTATCCAGTGGAAATTTCAACTGACACATTTAACGGAATATGCAAAGAATCCACAGCGCGCATTACAGATTTTTTTAAAGTAATATGCGATAATTGTAAACATGTTAAGCGGTCGGTCTCGGCTGTCATGAAGATTTTTGATTTATGGGATGTTATAATCAGTGGTATCCTTGCATACACTACTGGTTTAAGCCATGGCATGTTGCTATATGCGGTTGCGAAGGTTAGATGCAAAATACACATAAACAAAATTGGAGTGTCTGTTTGTAATATTAAAATAACCGCTTTTTACTTAATGCATATGGATGTATACACGGTACACATACAGAAATGATTTTTTTTTTAATTTTTGTCTTTCTGTCGGTCTGTCTGTCAGTCTGTTTGTTTGTTTTCGCTAACCTCTGGAACGGCTGTACCGATTTTGACGGGACTTTCACTGGCGGATAGTTGATGTACCAAGGAGTAACTTAGGCTATAAATTAACCGGGTACGCAAAGTAGTTCCCTCAGGACGCGTGGAAACCGCGGGAAACAGTTAGTTATTATATAGATACACTGTAGATAATATACGTTTTATCTGGTTTGACTTGTAAGCGGACTCCGGACTCCAAGGCTTGATGTCTTTGATGCAACCACGATAACGTTAATTCGACGATGACGAGGACACTTAACACAATATGCACACACAACAAACTTCAACATCTTCGCTTTTAGTTTATTTCCTGAAGATTAAATTACGCTCCAACACCACAGTCCACACTGTACATAGTTCTGAACATTGATGCCACTACAATATGTAAAAGGAGTGAAGGGTGCCACACCGTGAAGCGGGTTGTTTACGATAGAATGTATCAACATTGTTACCCGCGAGACACTAATAAGTCCTCATGCATTATTTTCCCGTCACTACCTATTTTACATAGGCGTCTCTTAATTTGTCACAAAAACATTGTAAGTCAATAGGAAGATTAGGCCTACTATTGCACGTAGCATGTCAAACTTTCCATCTCTTACTTAGAATATTTCACATATCGGATAAGGAAAACTAATGGTCACATTGATAGGCATACGAGAAATTGATAGCCAGTTTTCCCAAAATCAACCGCTGGAAAAGGCCACGCAAATATGGTTGTTACCATGACATCATAATTATGACAGCAGAGTTACGCAGCTGATGAGTGGACACATAATTGTAAAATATTTAACGATAAGTATCAATGGCACATTAAAAAAAAGAGTTGAATGTTGCTCAAACCACAGATTCTAACCCTACTTTATATTGCACGTAATTTCTGCCTTGCCTAAACATAATGCTGTTTAGGCAAGGCAGAAATTACGTGTTTTGCTTGCTTATAATATTATGTCTCGTCCCTCGAAAGGCTATCAGGCCATAACTCATAAACTGACCAAATTGAAATCCCCTACTTTTTGTCGGTTAAAAAGCCAGTACACATCCGCAATTTTAACAAAGTCAAAATCTTTAAATTGAATCCAAAGCATCCAGCCACCATTATTGGGGGTTACCACAACCACAGTACATGACTGTAAATTGCCAATTCAATACACAGCTAAAACGAATAGCGATAAATTGTAGCGATTTAACACCGAATTACTGGTACACCGATGTTCGGCTATTTACCGAAAATTCAGATTCGCAACGCAAATTATGACGATTACAGTTATTTCGATTGTGAACAGATATTGGTTTGCTGGATGAAGCCAGATTGTATATTTTTGTCATTTATTTTAGATCCTTATTTACATCGTGGGGAAACCTGCAACCCCGATTGCCGCACTTAGTGACGTAAGTGTCATGAAGCAAATTATACAGGGCAAGCATTTTTCGGTTAATAAAAAAATGTCAGTAACATCACTTAGTATGGCAAGCAAAATTATTTAATATTTAAATAAATTGCAACAACGGGGTGTCATTTAACAATATGTTGTGCAGTAGCCTTTTCACACAGCTTATCCATATTATAAATATATCATATATCATAAATACATAGATGTAAATAAGCTAAGATTTTCAAACTAAACCAAGCACACGTAGGATTAGTCTCCAAAACGATCATCGTAACATTACCATCGCTTTTTGGATATAGTACCTCGCCAACCAAAAAAAGCTATCGCCCGTTTTCCAAGACTAAGTTTTCTTTACAAAATATCCGTCCACACCGTTAGAGAGAAATCAACCTTATTATTAAAGCTCGTGGGTATATTTTTGTGTGGTTATAAAAGTGGAAACTAAAAATTCAGCTCATACAGATCGTTTATCAGTACCTTGAGCTTATGGTGTAGTTCAAGCTTTGCGGAGATAGTGCGGTACTGAAACATGGCGGGCATAGTAATTAGTCTAGATGAGGTGCACTATATGCTTTGTAATATACAATACTATCACGTGTCTCTAGATAAATTCATACATTTGTATGAACGTTAAAGCAGCAAGAGTAACTCCGTCTGTCTCTCTGCTAACTTTTGTACATCTTTTATTTGTGCTAGCCGTTCTGCCACTATTTTGCCCAAGTCCCTTTGTTCTGTCATTTGAAAATAAGAAACGTTTATAGTAAACAAATATGCTGTAAATGGGTGGTTAAAAATATATCATATCAGCTTATCGACGTCCCCTGCTGGACATAGGCCTTCCTTCAGGCTCTTCACAGACCGATCTTGAGCCAACCGCATCAAACCGTTTTCCGCGATCGCAACAAGATCGTCAGTCCACGTAGAATATAAATAAAATAAGTTATTTATAATGAAACATTTACCTTCGGGAAACAGGCGTGATTCTATGTATGTATGTATTTATAATTAATCGTGGCATTCGAGGAGCTAAAAACGAACCACAGAAAATGACAAATTCTTTCTATACTTATTACGATTAAAGAAACCTACTCATTGATACAAATGTTGTGATATTGAACAAAAGTTAATTTAAAAAATGTTCATAAATAACAAATGTTCCACTTACAATTCACCTACTGGACAAGCGGGTCCAAACATTTTCTAACCAATCCACTATTCTATTCAACAAGTTCCGATTCACAAAAATCTAAAATATCCCATCTATTGACACAACTCCCTTGTCCCGTTGATGTGCAAATTGAAAATTAATGGTTCGCCATTTTGACAATTTTGTGCAACAATTTCGATTGTTCGAACCAAAGTATTTGAAACGAAACGAAATTCAGTAGCGCTAGTTATTGCTTGTGCATAATTAATGCGATTATTTTGCTAGCAAATAGAGACAAATTTGAATGAATTTTTAGCGATACGCGTGTGTAATTTAGTTTGGCCAATTGTGATTAAAAGCCTGCGGATTTGTTGGAGTCAGTATTGGATGTTATAATATAAAGTGGGAGGAATTAAATAAAATTAATGATTCATTTTAATATTTTAAAGAGAGGATCGATATGATGATGAAGACATATATTTCTGGTTTCTCTAGGGACCGATAATTTAATAAATTCGGAAAATCTCGAATTCACACCCACGGCATAGTCCAGTGCGGTCTGAAGGTTCTTCATAATGATCTCTAAAACATATCAAGTTTGCCATCGCATTTGGCCAGAGTGGTGGACTATGGCTCAACCTTGTCATATTGAGATGAGGCTCGTGCCTAGCTGCGACCGCACATTTTATTTAATTTCCCTCTTTCTACCCGATTTCTTTCATTCATTTTCATTCCCGGCATTTCGGGAAATTCCGTCTTAGTGCACTTTTCGTTGCCTGTCAGCAACGGTTTTTTTATGAATATAGATAATATGTTTTAGATACAATGTGACCTAAAAAAGTGGCGAGAGCCCAGTGGTGTACTTAACTACCGAGACGATACGACGACTACCGGCTCGGGTTCGATCCCCAGTTACCCCGGGCCCACATCTCTGACATCTCGGGTTAAGTGTGTATTAAAAATGTTAATAATCGCTCGCTTAACAATGTGCCCGGTATATTATTATGGCAATACGCTTGCCCCCTATTACATTGGGACCGAAACATAACTGTAGAAGAAGTGTAGATGTATATTAGGCTAAACTCACACTGGCGCAGAGTCGTAGCGACGCGACTCGTCATGTTGTCGAAATGTTCGCAAATCCAATCGACTTCAGCCGAGCGTCGAAGCGCGAATGCGCGCGTCAACGCGCGTCGATGCGCTTTCATATTTACCTAGCACAAAGGACAATGGCAGATCTCCATACATCAAAATGTCTGAAATTAAATTGAAGCGAACAGTAATAAAAAATATATAAAAAAATTTGGCGTAAGTAACAGAGACTACAAATGATTCTATTTTCACTCAGGAAAAGTGGAAAAAGAAGATATCGATGTTTGAAGTTTTAGTTAAGAATGAACAATGTAGGTACAAAGAAAGTTATAGTATGAAAGTTAAACAATGTAGGTAGGTACGTTTGAATAATCAAATGACATAATTATGTCAGATTGACATCAAAACGTGGAAGTATTTTGTAGCATCTAACTGTCATCACAGCCAAAGACAAAAGCAGAGCTGCACATTTTGAATCGATTTTATGTGAAATCGATACAACTTTAAAACGATGCAGTGACGTTTTTATTTGATTTACACGTTGTTTTGCTTCAAAAATATTAGATAGATAGATAAATAGATAGATAATTCTTTATTGTGCAAATGTTAATACAAATTCGGTGTAAATGACAAGTGTACTACATACATATCAAATGCACAAGGGCGGCCTTATCGCAAGTTAGCTTATTGATATAATGTTGATTAAATATTTAATAACTGCATTTTAAACCAAACCAACTCTATAAAGGTCGATCGTATCGATTACTTATTTAATAATCGATTCGGATATAGCACTCACGTCTATTCCTGTCAAACCATTGTCTATGGCAACAGTCAAATAAAAAAGTATTCGTAATCAATTGGAATGCTTTTTATCATCATAAAATACTCCAGCTTTAACGAGACAAAGTGAAAATATTAAAAATCGTAGAAAAAAAAACAATTTGTTTTGTTCATATGAAGTTTAAGGTCGCCACAATAAACCCAGACCAAATTCTGCCATTGTCCTTTGTACTTAAATAATAGAACAATAGAGATGAATATGCTTTAGGCGAAAAATATGACGCGTCGCTTCGACTCTGCGCCAGTGTGAGTTGAGCCTTTCACCTCTACCTACCCCTTCGGGGATAAAGGCGTGAAGATATGTTATGAAGAAGATATTATGTTACAATGTGACAGTATTACGTCAATAGCTTTTATCTAAACATGTAAAAGATCGTATCAGTCCCACTAATTAACCATTGTACGTTTTGTATTTTTTTTTGTATGTTGTTTTGTGTTATTTTTTTGTCCATCATTTGCATTTAAACAATTTTTTTTCATGAAATTAATTTAATTAATGTTCTAATCTAGACTTGATTTATGTCTTAAATTTGTTTTTATTTTACGCATTTAAAATACCTTTTAATTGTTGGTTATTATTTCTAAATTGGCGATCTTTTTGTTGACGATTTTAAGTTTTATGACCTGTATTTGTCCGAAATAAAAATGACATGAGTTGTTCCGTAAAACATCTATACTCAAGGTCGGTCAAAATCGCCTAAGCCGATTCTTGTATAAAATTTAGAAGAACATAATGTGGTTGAACCGCATACTAAACTAAAACCCTCAACTGGAGTATGAAAATTCAGTACACTTAGTGCGTAAGGATATTAAAATTTAAGTGTTACACAAATTGTTTCAAGGGCAAAAATAGTCTATTTAACCGACTTTAAAAAGGGAGGTCGTTGACAATTCAACGGATTTCTTTTTATATTATCTCTTCACTCTTCAAAACTTTTCTATAGGAATACCGATTTTGATTATTGTTATACTTACGTATTTTAGTCATTTTTTTAAATGTTATCGAGATCTATCGAGAATTGTTAAATTATCCTTAATAGTGCACTCTTCAGTATATATATTTGAGGAGTTTTCGAAATCGTTTTTAACGTACTTTTGTTATACATCACTGCCTTATCATTGGTATATATTTCTTAAAACATGACTTTCAACACCATAAAAAATATCCCAGCTAGGATTGAATATATTCTCACTTTGTGTTCAAACCGTCTAAACTCCCACTTTGAATAGAAAGATAAAACATCGAGGTCCGTCTACAGACTTATCAGAACATTCAGAACAGTTTCAACTGTCTCAACTTCGTCGCAACGCTATTGATATTATTGGAAAATGCATTTAGATTTGTTTGTTCAGACTTTGTTCGAGATGGAATGAAAATCTGTGGCGTCTGATGTTGGTGGAGTGAATGGTATTATATGACGGAATAAAGAGCTGGAATTAAAGGAGTGGAAGCTTTGACTAGAAATGTATAAAACACAGTGTCTCATGATCAATGGTCGCGAAAATTATAACAGTAATGAATACTGCTGTAGACAGGCAGAGCCTCAAATCGGACTCAGGTTCGTGCCATTGGAGAGGCCTATATCCAGCAGTGGACTACAACAGGCTGGTGATAATGATGAATACTGATCAATGCTTTTAAACATTTGCTACTAGTACACATATTATTATTTAATGAGTCCATTCCTTAGGTACCTATCACAATTTTATTTTTCAATTTTTTACGCGATTTAGATCAGTTAAATATTGCTGCTTTGTTGATGTAAGCTTTCGCGATTTATAATTATATGTATAGTAAGTTTATTTTCTAATTCTTATTTATTCCCCGACACGCTTGGATCAGCTTGCGTGGGCTGTGGTCACGGATAGACGCATTATTCAGTCAATATTATGTGAGAGAGTGGATTATACAAAACTTCAATCTCTTTTACGTATAGTACAAGAATTTCAATGTACAGGGTAGCTTATGTAGTTTCTTCTGGTATTTTTCCGGCTGTCTTACTCTAACTAATTATAATCTATCTACACTGTCTAAGGCTTTACTAGTACATCTTCCTTGTTCAATAACTTCAAATTAACACTCACTATAAACGAGCAATTTAAAAGAAGCACTGCAAAGACAAACGGGAAACCTTTTTACCTAAATTGTGTGCGATTTACACTAAGTGGGCTGGACGGAAGGCATTCTGGGCTCACTGTAAACGTTTATGACACTTCAACTTGATTTTAAACAAATTCAAACCGTATTTGAATGGATTAAGGTTGAGTTTAGGAGGGAAGTGAAGTCAAGATGAGAAAGTCTGGTGTGTTGTTCGGGGATTGTCGCTCTTAAGAGGAATACCGTGTAGTTTCAGACAGATAAAATGTTTTCGGTTTGAGGCCTAGCGTTTTTTAGTTAAGCAGCAAGACAATGGTTATAAAGTGTGAATGTTTGAAAGGCTGTTTGGACTAACTTGAACGTCGGGAAATTTGGTTTATAAATTGTTTGGTACTTTATATTTTAACGGGCTGCCGTATTTGAATAAGATGAAGGTTTGATTTGAAAATTTTCTTTAAACAAGCTTTTAAACATACGGCGTTTGAAATAATATCAGAATGTCCTTCCATAATATCTTAACATCGAAAACAATCAAACAAAATTCTGAAACGCGTAAATAAAAATAATGTTTAAGTGTACCTATTAGTATGTTTCTCCGACGTTTTGACCGATTTGTAACGGCTGTAGTCGCGAAGGGACTGCTGTGGTCGCGTGATGACTGATCCGATGATCTTTTGTTTATGTAACCATAATAAAGACAAATACTGTTCTTTTTTAGACAAGTACTATTTTCCAACGTTTCGACCGTCTTGTAACGGATGTGGTCTCGGAAGTAAGGGACGGCCGTGGTCACGTGATGTCTCATTTCCTGACCCAATGTAATATTCTGAAAAATAAACACGATTGAGAACCATCTAAGTAAATATAGCAATTACCTTTCAAAAGATGCCACTTGCAGAAACTGTATCACATTATTGTTCGATCACTCATCTCATGCATGGTCGTGTAATTATTTCCTACCTGTCTGCCTACTCCGTTTGACGGGAGGACATTGTACTGAGTGATCCGATATAAGGTAGCCGTTGTTGTAACAAAAGCTATTGTCCCATTGCTGATATCTGTTAATGCATCAATGTTTGCTGTCTATACGATGGAAGACAGTGCGTCCTTTAAAAATTATGCCATGCAAACAAAGATTTACAATAACCATACATACACAGTCAGCGTCTCAAAACCGTCCGGAGAAAATAGGCACAAAATACATATATTTTAAAATAGTATTGTTCGTCGCACGGCGTAGGCGTTAAATGCCAAAATGCTACGACGTAAATACAACTTTAAGCCAAGCTTGTATGGCTGAATTTATTGAGAGAATATGCATTTAGAGCTTTCTATATCAATGCATGCCAAAGAATACTATAGACACATCGAGCTCGGTATAATTATACTACTAGAAAATGAATAAACATAATACCTATATGTAGGTAATGATTAAAGATTTTTTTACGGAAAAGTCCGAAGCTCTCCAAACCGGCGAGCATGTATTAAAAGAGTAATTAATGTAGATGTAGCGCGTGAGGTTTGTAAGGATAGAAGCAAATAACGTTTCGTTGTCTCTGCCTACCCCGACGGGAGAAAGGCATTTGAATACGTATGTATGTATTTTTCGATTCCCGGGTCGGGCAAAAGTGTTACTTTACTGGGTTTTTTCGAATTCTCAGTAGCAGCACGGAGTCAGGTGATGTGCCCGGTAACGGCAATAGGCTTACCCCCTATTATGTGGGACCTTAAAATTCATGGTGTTTAACCATCTTGCTATTTAAGTTTAGCAGGCGTTTTATTTCTTTAGGATATTTAAAAATTGCAGATTAAAATTGTACTATATGTTTGGGATAATTTGTGTATAAGCGTTTGTCTCTGTGTTCGTTATAAACATTTCGGTATTAAGGCAGTATTATATATGTTAATTCTTAAAAGTAATTAGTATAATACGAATTGGGATTCAGAGAATCTGGTATCTGAGTTTAGTACGTTCCAACTTTGTTCGAGGTATTGTTAATGTTTCACATTTAATGATTTGCGATTCAGTTAATTTAGTTTGTCATAATAATATCATTTTGTTAATGTTTCCTGTAATTTTGCATAATATAATAATATTACCTATTTATTTGGAATAACTAACAGTTACATAATATATAATACAAATTTGCATAGCATTTACATTTATGCAAATGTGCACTCACACTGTTATTCAGAGATTACATAATAGTGAACTAACAATTTAATTATTTTTATTACATATTTCCAATTTAATTTCAAAAACTTAATTATTTATACGGTTCAAATTACTCATATAAATAAAAATGTTATCGAACGATGCTATAAAAAGTAAGGATTAGGCTTTTACGAAATTTATTAGCAGCCAATGCAAACAAATCCAAATCTGTAAAAAAATATTATAGTTAAGACACAAATGACGAAGAGGTGTGCGAACTCCTGCGTTAGTGCGATAAGAGGTAACGACAAAGACAGGATGTGCAGACGTCTGGACTTAAGGCTTATCAGATTGTATGTATCAAGTAGCTCTTAATAAGTGACAAATCTATGAAAACATCTTTAATGCATCAATTTAAGGAACTTACGCTGCACTGATTCTAAAATATGGATATATATATATAATAAAAATATAAAATATGCACATATTTTTTATAATACGGGTTCCGTAATGTTACGGAGTTGGGATCTTATCAAAGATTTGTAAAAGTGACAATAACTGCTAGCAAATTTAAATTCAGTTGTGGACCTCATTACAAATCCATATAAACAATACGCGTTCATTGTAATGGCATCTATGTGTAGGTCAAGATGCAACTTACTGTCAAGCAGTACCCCGAGGTCTCGGACTAACGTCACCCTGGGTAAAGATGAATTATCTATGTTATAATTGTTATTAATAGGGTTTTTATTTTTCGTAAATGACATCGAGAAACACTTAGAGATACTCAAGTACAATTTATTTTCGGAGCAGTAACTAAAAAGTCTATTCAGATCCTCTGAGATTAGGACATAAGCATATGGACTTTTAATAGTCTCATATATATTTTTAAATCATCTATCTGCATATAGTAAAAAATTTTGAGTGTCTAAAATAGTCCCCGATGTCATTTACGAATAAAATAAACAAAAAAGGGCCGAGGATCGCGCCCTGGGGCACGCCGGACGTTACGGTAATTGATGCTGAATTAAATCCTTTTATGAAAATATTTTGAGTTCTATTGGTGATATAAGAAGAAAACCATCGGAGGAGGTTCCCTCGAATTCCATTTAATGCAATTTTTAACAGTAATTCGTGATCCACCTTGTCGAAAGCGTTTCGAAAGTCCGTGTAAACGACGTAGCCCTTCCCCACTTCTCTATAAAATAACTATTGATGCATCAAAATTCTTTGTGGGTCACTCGGGTATATACATTATCTTAAAATAGCAATAAATAGGACTCTACGCTATAATTTAAAGAATATTCTATAACTTTCTCAAAATATTGTAGACGTCTCATTAAAATTAATTTATTCGGTTTTTAATTTAAGTTGTATATTTAAATTTGGAAGTTCTTTTTAATCAATTTAGCATGGAATCTTACGTTTTTCGAGTAATTAAAGAGTTTAATGTTAATGAATAACTCAAAATTGTACCTAATGATAAAAAAAATCGGTCTCGAGGTTGTTTCGTTTCTTTGCATTTTCTGAGAACGTTTACCGTAAAAAGAGAGTATTTTATTTACACCATCAAAAAGTAGAGATTTTAACGAACAAAACGCCGACCAACTTTTTAAAAAGAGCTGTTATTTTTGACGTGAGAATTTTCGATTAAAAATTAGGGTTTTATTTCGATAGTAAGTCAAAATAAGGCATTAAAATAAATATTTTAAAGCAAAATCATTTGCAGTGTGTTTGGAACATAAAAAGGTAAGCATTCACAAAATTTCGTGAAAAATAAAAAAACTATTGTAAATGATAAAAGTATAAATACAAAAGTTGTAGATATTTTTATTACCTACAACTTTGCCATTTTCATTATTTCCGTAGGTTTTCCGTTATAGTTTTGCCGGAAATCGACATTATTTTTTATAGTAATAGGCGGCAAACGAGCAGACGGAGGATCGCCTGATGGTAAGCAATTAACGCCGCCCATGGACACACGCAACACAACAGGAGTCACAAGTGCGTTGCCGCCACTTGGGGTTGAGAAAAGGGATAGGATGAGGAGTGGAATGAGGGAGAAGGAATAGGGGATAGGGCCTCCGGCACTCTGACTCAAAGAAAGAAACGCAACAGTTTAGGTACTGTTACTTTACGTCGATTTCTAAATCGAGATAAACCCTTTTTTACCCTTAAAATCGCAACCCCATCCACTTTCCGACCTCAGATCGCCCGTAATTTATTTTTCCTTTATTTTTGGTTATATTTTCTTCCTTCTCCAATGGGTTTCATCCTATTATAATTTTATTTCACTTTTTACCGTTTTCTAACGTATCTGCACTGGTCTGTTAGTTTGTTAATGTGACATCTTGCACAATTGTGTTTCGTTATATGTGTCATTATGTGCGAATCACAAAATTGCATTGATTCCAAAAGCGGCCGCCAATAATTTAGCGCTGTGAACTTCACTCGCTGGTGGTCTAGCGGTATAAGACGCGGCGCGGCTCACAATGGACGCTCAAGTTGCCGCGGGTTCAAACCTCAGTCGACAGCCAAATGTCTTTTTCCAATATTTCTAATAAATCACTACATAGTATAAAACAAAGTCTGTCTTCTGCCTGTCTATACCTATGTATGCTTAAATCTTAAAAACTACGCAACGGATTTTTATGGCGTTTTTTTAATAGATAGAATGTTTCAAGAGGATAGTTTATATGTATAATTGACGCGAGCGAAGCCGCTGGCAACGTCTAGTATTTAATAAAATAAGTGATTCGGTCACTCACCAGTGCAAACGCAGGATGGCGCAATATAAATGTCAATATGGCGCCGCTTATATATGGGAACCTTAACAAGATAGTAAGTATATTATTAAAATCGGTAAATACAGAATTTTCACACGTCCACTCGCAATAAATCCCAACAAACGAATGAAACATAAACTAAATTACAGGCAACAAATAAATATTAACATAATTTTCCATGTTGTAACTTAGGCAGTGAAACCCTTTCAACTATACCATGAATAGACTAATTAGCCGTGTAATTCAAGATGTTTGCTAACAACACTATTGTACTACATAGATGAGATCAAGGAAAATTGTGCTCGACAAACGGTAATAATTTACCGTTAATTGCATATCAAAAACCTTGTGCACGTAGTACTAAGCGTTCTAATCTTTCTGGATTTTACAGAATATTAGCATTTCCACGGCAGTCAGTTGTGTTGTCCGCAACCCAAAGAAATAGCAAAACCTTACGCCAGTGTCACTATGCTCAAGGATAATATTGTATCTCCATGACGATTGCAGTGGCAGATCTACGGGGGCTAACTGGGGCACTTGCCCCAGTCGGTAGCGTCAGTGGGGCGCCGAAATCATGTCACGGCATATAGCTAAAAATTGTAACTGGTTGGAAAACTGTTGCGAGGGGGCGCCATTATCAAACTTTGCCCTGGTTCGAAAAAGACGTAGATCCGATACTGGACGATTGTCAATTTTCGTCACGACAGCTAGGACCGACGACTTAACATGATCCCCAAGGCACTGGGCGAACGACGATGACTAAAAGATGAATAAACTCATAACTTGAAAAATTCACCTATGTGCGTAGTAGCAGTGCGTGTCGTAGGTTTGAAGGCGATAACCTCCACTAGGTTATTTTTGTAATTATTTGTGTCACTGACCAAGCAGATATATAAGGCAAGTGTGAATGGGACAGGACGAACGGGAAGACCTAGGTGGATGTTCTCTGACCAGATTGGAGACATCCTAAAAACAGGACAAGTTAGAAGTACCCTAAACAGAAGAGGATGCATGAGGAATCTGATCGGAGTGAATGAAGCAAGAGAGATATGTCAAGATCGCTGCAAGTGGCGTTTCGTAGTCTCAGCCTACCCCTCCGGGAAACAGGCGTGAGTCTATGTATGTAATTGTGTTCAAATAATTCGAACTTCGGGCGTCAAGACGAGAGTCTAGTACGTAACTGTGATAACCCTACGCAAATAAGATTTATGTGAATATCGGAACCTATTTATGTAACTTTGTTGAAAGATATGTCTTGAATTGCCGTTCGTAATAGTTCGGCAAAGTTAAGCAACGCTTGCACAGATAACTATTTGGATAGCTGATTATTTAAGTGGTATTCACATCAGAGCTCTACCGTGCTCTGGAGGGGACGTAAACTCCTTGGCTCTGGTTATTTACTCAGGACGAGATTCATAAGACCATGCATAATAGGAGGTCGGTCTAAAAAACAACGGTACCAAGTAGGCCACACACTTCCACGAAAAAAAAAGAAAGTAAATAAATTTAAAACCAAATACCGCACACAAATCTCGCGAATGAACCGCTCAGCTTGCCACTAAGGGACTTGAATGAATGAGTGAGCGAACGAACCCAGTAAGAGCCATACTGTGTAAGGGATGAAACTTGGGCACGCAAACAAATAACTATTGTTTCGCCCCTCTGTAAGCGAGTGCAAAGTAAAATAGTTGATAATCATGCTGTTTTATAAAGAGGTTTTTTAAACGATAAAATTTTAAAAGGGCTATTTAGCTTGCGGTGGTAATGGGAAATGCTTTTAAATAATAGGGTGCGGTGGAATGGGTTAGAATTGAAATGGATTGCTTTCTTACCTTTAGTTAAAAAGTGAGAGAAATGTAAAGATTTTTAAGGATATTGACCTAATGTTTTAGAATGTGGTTTGAAGGTTATGTTAAAAACTTTTTTATTTTTGATAATTTATATCAGTTACTTACTGTTAATAGCTGTGACCCATGTCTTGGTTTCACCGGCCGATTCTTCTTGCTTTGGGTTTTCTTCAATACGCGAATAATTTACCTTTTATATGTAAACCTTTTTTAATTTCCCAGCGATTCAAAGTACTATCATGTGCAAAGAATTTTCTTGCTGAGCTAAATAGTATTAAATTTATGCGAGAAGGTTCAAATTCATAAAATGTACATTCTTGCGCAACGGTATATTAAATATTCGAACTATTTAGCCCAATTCTTACACGGGCTCATCACCACCATCTCATCTTAAAAATAAGCTAAAGTGTAATGCAATTTTTATGACTGCACGGTTGGCGTAGTGGTTTAAGCGGCCGCCTTGTCGCTTGACACTGTGCCGAGTGATGTGGGTTCGATTCCCACATGAGGCAACACTTTGTTTAATTCAGAAATTCTTGTTTCGAATCTGGGTGTTCATTATGTCCGTTATTTGTATGTTTGTAAAGTCCCCCGCGGCACAGGATATAGCCCTAATGTCCTTTAAAAAAAAAATTGCCGCTTTGGTAATACTCAGGCCAAAAAGGCGTGAATTTCATCTGTGATACCCTTAGCCACCTCTTAAACTATACCAACAAATATTTATCTACAGCTTAGGTCGTGTTAAGCAAAGCTTGCACAGGTCACCACATCGATGAGTGACCGCGTGAGGCATTTACATGAGAGCGCTATCGTGCTTCTAAGGTCACGAATAGCTGTCGGTCCCAGTTCTTGTCTCAGGGCAAGATTCGTAAGGCCATTTTACACATAAGGCCGCCTGAAAACTCCGACACCACTGTTGGCCACACGCTCACATGAAAATAATAATAATAATTCATTATTTCAACGTGAGGCTACACCAGCCAACAACTAACTAACTCGGTGAAAACTTCATGTTAGGATAATAATAATAAGAACACAAAATTTAAGCCTAATAAAAACCGTCATTACGCGTATTCCCATCACACATAGACGTCTAAGATAAATTTAATACTAATACTATTAAACGTCGTCACAAAAGATCGGCAAATTTACACCCGGAATCGCGTGTAACGAAACGACAGAGACAGCTATACAAAAACTCCTCAAGTAAAAAAGAAATAGAAGATCACGCTCCCGCCATACAAATGTTGCTATGAAATACCAAGTTTGGAAACATGAAAGAAGGTATTCGTATGAGGTTTTTATACGAAGGTTTTGGATAATTTCAAGGGAATTACGATGTGTGTCCTTATGTGATAATGTAAATATACTAGTTTTAGTAGGTACTAGCGACTAATTATTCGGTTGGTTTTACAAGCGATTTTACAATTGGCAGTGATAGCCTAGCGGAGATACTAACAGCTTCCCAGCGAGACTGGAGTTTAAACAGCGTACAACTTTAGGAAGCGTTATAATAATATATTTATTTAGAAGCCTTGTCTAGCGATCCATCTCACTACATGATAGCGAGTTGTCGAGCTAGCTCATAAAAGTATTATTTTTTCATCATAAAGATATTCTGACAATAAGAGAAGCAAGATATTATTGAAAAGAGGTAGAATTGGGTCTTCAGCGTTCAATCTCTTTACGAAAGAGAAAGAAAACATTTACGAAGCAAATTTATACAAACCGCAACATGTACCTATAAAATAAACAAGAACATACATATATACAAACAAATGGAACAAACTTATAACAACGTTAGCGTGTTCGATTCAGTTTCAAAACCGTTTAAAGTTCAGGCAAATTTAAAAGCCCTTCGGGTTTATTACCAAATTGTGTATGCTTCGTTTGGTAGTGATAATTTTCACACATTTAGCCAGCCCTGCTCCAAAGCCAATGTGTTCGTATGCATATCTTCTTCTTCTGTATATAAAATTCTTGCGTTAATAACTGACACACACAGCACAGCCTAAACTACCGCTCGTAAGAAACTGAAATTTTGCATCTATGTTCTTTGGAGAGTATAGGGGAGAATTAAGAGAATTGATTGGAAAACATCCAGTATAGCAATCGCGATAGTGCTAAGATGATGATAATGATTTTGAACACGAAACGATCTGTATTTTAACCTACTAGTATTTCCATTAGGCTATCGCTGACTTTAATGGTAAATAAAAAACTTAAATTCTTCTAAGCATTTAAAACACTTTTTTTGGTTTGTTTGTTTTCCTCGATTTTCCAAATTCTCCATACTATACTTCTAATTAATTTCTTTGCGGGCATCTAGACTGTGTTACTTTTCTTGCTACTTCGCTAGTATCACAACTCGGTACTCTTCTATGGTTATTGCTTTTGATCCGGGTTACACTGATTATACAGTTTGATTACACGTACAGTGATTTAAGCGATGATCTGCGCGGGGTGTTGTGGGTTCGATCCTCACACGAGACAACACTTTGTGTCATCCAAAATTTGTTGTTTCGTATCTGGGTGTATAGGTCGGTTCATGAAAGATGACCACTGCGCAGAAATCATTTTTTAGGTCGTGGAGGTGCGGGGTGAGGCGCGGGTTGAATGCTTAGGGAATGCGTCAAGAACGGAGCCACGCCATTGGTGCACGAATGTTCATATGCGCGACGGCCGCCATTTGTGGTCAACTTTCGTGAACCGATCTGTACCCTGTGTTCGTTTAAACTATTTTCATTCTAAGAGGTTGCAGAAAAAGGAAAAAAAACCTTTTGGTGTTGTAAATAGGACCAGTTCTACTATAAAACTAACGATCATAGCCGCCTCTCTGTATTTAGTCTGTCTACGAAGAGATAGCTATAGATGTCAAGCAACATATCAACGGAAATAGTTAACACTACATTTATCCCCGAAGTACGCCTAAGCTTGAAGACTAATCATAGTTATATAGGCTATTACTGTCACTGCCTACACAGGTTAGCTCTCAGCAGGCATCCCTCTCATCTCGTCTGATAGATAAATTGATCAAGGTTAGGTTCTGCCATAAATTGTGCTCGCTCTGAATATGGGCGTGACTTCAAATGTGAAGTAAGCAGTTTTTATACCATTAGCATCAGATGCAGATCCATGCAGCAGACTGCCTCGTTGGTCTCGCGGCATAAATGTGCGCGTGGGATTGGGAGGTCTCGGGTTCGATTCCCGGGTCGGGCAAAGTGTTATTGGGTTTTTCCGTTAGGAAATTCTCAGTAGCGGCTCGGAGTCTGGTAATGTGCCCGGTACGGCAATAGGCTCGCCCCCTATTACGTGGGACCTAAAAATTCATGGCGAAATGTGGGTGTTATATCACACCTCTGCCTACCCCTTCGGGGATACAGGCGTGAGTCTATAAAAAAAAATAATAGCATCAGATGATGATGACGCTAGGGCCAACCGTAGCGTTATCCCGGTTGGAATGATGACTTTTTACTTGGCAGTGCCGAGTCTGCCTAGTCAAATCATATTAGACAGAATATAAGCTTTTCTGAAGAGCGACTGCCGTCTGTCCGTCCAACTCAAAAGGAAAGCAATATTCTATGATTTCGCCCAGCGCATGTTTATTCAGGCAAAGAGTTAAGATATTTACATAGAGGCGCATTTCTTATGGGCGCTCTGACGACAAACTTTCTGTGACCCAAATTGCCGCTTAGCGGCGTGGCAGTAGCGCTGTGAGTGCTGTGACAGCTGCCTCTACGAGAGCAAGAGAGACGAATGTTCCTCCTGTGTATCTTAACTACGAGAGCAAGAGAGACGGAAAACGTCGCCAGCGCCTCCAACGGCGCCAACTACGAACTAAACTGGAGACAGTCTCCACTTGGAATCAGCACACGAAATCCTTAAGAACTGCGCTTCTATGTAAATCTGTATTCATTGATTCAGGTGTACTGACTTCCTATAACGACTGTCAATCACCTTTATGAGAGCTGAGATTGAGGGCTATATATATTACATAGCAATTAAACCATGTGCTTGTTTGACTCTTGTGAATTCCAGGTTAAACATCTTTATTTTTTGTTTCGGGGTGGAAATCCTATTACAAATCCGATTCTCGCACGCGACCGACATTTATCTGACTTGTACATATTTGCCCCAATAGTTTGTGACATGAATTCATTTTTCTTTTGTATCTTTTCGCCTTTGTCCCTCAAGGGATAGGCAGAGGTGTTATATTACACCCACATATCACCTAATGAGTTTTAGGTCCCACGTAGTCGCGGGCGAGCCTACTACTGTTGTCGGGCACATTACCAGACTCCATGCTGCTACTGGAAATTCGGAAAAACTCTTTTGTCCGACCTGGGAATCAAACCCGGGGTCAGCAGACACATACGCTAGCCACTAGGCCACAGAGGCAGTCATGAATTCATACACAAGTTTGTTAATAGTCTTGATAGACTAGTTTACAATACAATAGTGGCAATAACTGCAAAAATCGAAACTATGGTATTCCTCAGGGTGTCATAATGTTAGGAACTTAGAAACTGCTGCCCTAAAAGAACAATGACAGAATTTGGTCTGGGTTTGTCCTTAAACTTCATATGAACAAAACAAATTGTTTTTTTCTACGATTTTAAGTATTTTCACTTTGTCTCGTTAAAGCCTATAGTTTATGATGATAAAAAGCATTCCAATTGATTACGAACTATGTTGCTGCTTTACTATTTGTACATACTTGCTCCTTGATTTGATTGTTGCCAAAGACATTGGTGTGACAGGAATGGACGTGAGTGCTATTGATCCGTATCGATTATTAAATAAGTAATCGATACGATCGACCTTTATAGGGTTGGTTTGGTTTAAAATATAATTATTATAATGCAGTTATTTCACCTTTCATCAATTAGCTAATATTTTTGAAGTAAAACAACTTTTAACTCAAATAAAAATGGAACTAAACGGCACAGCATCGTTTTGATGTTGGATCGATTTCACATAAAATCGATCTTGGATGCTACAGAATATATCCTTCAAAATGTCAAAATGTCCTTCATTTTCTGTTTGATGTCAACCTGACAAATGTCATTCGATACATTGTCAATTCTAACGTACATTGTTCATTCAACAAAAAATTAAAACAGCGATATCTTCTTTTTCCGGCTTTCCCGAGTGAAAATAGAGAATCATTTTCTAATTTACTTTCTACTTTTTTATATTCCAAGTGAGGGTGGATGACGAAACCCCGCATTTCTCGCAAGACGGCGCCGCAGAACATATGTAGGTAATCCCGTGACCATTTCCGTGTGTGGGTTCAATTACATTATATACCCGTTACGTTAATATTAGTGTATGGCCTATTGACTATAATATAAGGTATCTAAGATGACTAGTCAAAATAAAAACGATTTAGAAAAGTAGGGCTATTTAAATATTTCAGAATAAATAGGTCTTTAAATTTTGCAAAATATTCTAAGATCAAGTAAAACAGTACATAGATACATAGTCGAGTGACTGTAAATAAGCAGTGGATCAATTTTCACACATTTCCAAAAGTGAATTTAAGTGATGACATCTCACTTTATTAAAGGTTTTATGATTAAATTTCTTAAAAATTTTTTGGTACAATCATGAAATAAAATAAACAGGATCATCTAAAAGAGTTCAGTATGCAAGCATGTCTACTACGGTTACCATCTCTGGAAATAAATCGGAACTGATTTCGTATTTTCAACCACCTCTTCATTTATCTGATCAGTATGAGTGCGGTTTACTATACTTTTCAGTATTAAAAACAAGACCGAATGTGTCCGTTAATAACAGCAGTTTAACAGCTGTTATCAGAATTGAATGTGATCTTGTGCATGGTTCATACTGCAAAGGATTACCTACCGACTCATTTTATTCATGAATTTATATCTGATACTGCTCCAAGTCACGGCTACATAGAATTACCTCAGAACGTTATTTACTTTCCAGTTAACAAAAATATAATTTCATCCATATCTGTTAGGATTGTAGATCAGTTTGTTTACAGTATTGACTTTGGTGAAGAACATATTCAATTACGTCTTCATTTAAGAAAAGCAAAATGATAGTATATTATAAAAACCCTTCCGTGAAAATAAAACGTCCTATTCCGTCAACGACCATTAAGGTGCACAGACGTAAGAAAAACGTGAAGAAATTGACTAAATCAAATAAAGATTTTCTTAAAGCAACCCTTTAAGAAAATCTTTATTTGATTTAGTCTAGTTTCTATGCAGACATCAAGCAAAACTCAGTGTAAAGTTATGACTAGAGGATGCCCGCCGCTACACCCGCACATCTTCTATATATTAAAAGAATTTGTGTTTTATAATACGAGTCGGCCAGCCCGTTCTACGCAACCGATTAGCATGTTTTTTTTTTAACACGTTCACTGCGTTACGGGGTTTTTTCAACCTCGTACAGTGCTGTAGTTCAGTGCAGACGGCAAAAATATGGTGTACTCGCTGGTGCGGGAGCTGTATCTATATAATTAATTACTGTATGAGAGAGATAAATATTTTTTATTTCATGTACGCCGATTATAGAAACAGTTGATATTTTAAAAACATACGGGGTCTTTTAAACCCCGTTACGACCAGAGAGCAAAATATACCTTCCAGTGCAATACGGGGTTCAAAAAACCCCGTATAAATTATTGTGTTCCCGTACGGGGTCGTGAGCTCATTAGCATTAGTGCTGTTATTAGCAAAAGGCGTAGTGTTTAATTATCGATAATGAAGCGATCGCGACGTATGTTGGAACTGCCAAAAATTAAAATGTTCGTGCCTAGATCATATTTTCATTATAATAGAAATAAATAAACTTAATACAACTTTATTCGGTTTCAATATATTAATATACATACCTATATGTTTGAATTTAGTGGCATAATGTTCTCTAGTAAGATAAATTGTTTAATTTCCACAGTTTAAAATTTATTTATTCAAATATGTACCTGTTAAATGTGTAACCTAAGTTCCTAAATAAAGTTCCTAAGCTGAAATAAATGTTTATATTCAAGAAATTTATAGTTTTTTATTTCCCATCGATATAATTGAGTTTTGTGCGTTACGGGGCAGTACAGTCCCGTATTTTATAATTTCAAGTGCGTTACGGGGTTTCCCAGAACCCGAACAATTTGTTTTGGTTGTATTTTCGTCAAATTTTGCCAAATCTACTGGCGAAAAGACTGTAATATAGCTCATTTCATAATCTATCAGACTATAAAATAAAATTAAAGTAAACGTAAAATTTCAGCTAGTTATAGATTAAGAAAGCAATAAGGGTGTACGGGGCACTTTTATACCCGTAACGCACAATGTAGTAGCACTTTACGGGGCGCATTATATCTCGTAACGCACTCGAATTTGAGACGGGTTTTGAGCTCCCACAGTGAACGTGTTAAATGAAAGCTCTTGCTGCATAGATTTGTCATCAAGCATTAGAAATTTCCTAACTTGCACATTCATCAAGTTATATGCAAAAACAGTTTTCTCCCATACATTTTTTACGTTTTCGTAGCCGTAGTCAATGACTTTCTGCTTCTATATATCTGGTTCTCATTGTGGTAGGCGTTTCGTTATAGGCCTAAAACACGCGCTGAAAAGAGCTATTTCATTTGATGGTATGCTCATTTAAATTGGATAAGTTTGAAGCAAGATAGGTGTGGACATTAAACTTATTTTTCATTATTTTCCTATAAATTACTTAAGATTCCATTGCTTTCTCTCTAGATGGACGGTTCTAAATTCAAAAATATTTTTATGGCATTTAATAAGTTCCTTGCGGTAACTTCCAGGAAAAACGTTATGCCTCCTTAAGGTGACCTTGCCTTACTTTCATATGGGTGTGAGTGTGGTGGTGTGTAAAATTATACCCGATGTTGGTTGTTTCGGCGAACCGAATATTCCTAGTCGATTTAGGAAAACTATTAATATGGTGGACTGTAGGATTTGGGTTCTTATCGACTAGGAAATGAGGAAGTGAATGTAAATGGGATCATGGAAAGGATAGGGTGAGAATAGACGGGGTGTGGGAACACGCCTTACCTTGTACGTCAGTCCTCTTTCCTTGCAAATGGCAGCCTCCTGGTGTCTTCGAGAATCCTGAAGCTGCATTGAATCACTACACAAATCACTTAACTCGCGGGCGGTTTGTTGAGTTTTTGGTATAAAGCGGGAGCGGTAATAAAATATGGCGTGCGGTACATGCGTTCGTCGCGACACGGATTATTCTAGACTGTCTTTCGCGTCGATGAACGCGGCGACCAATCCGCGAAAGGCGTGCCCCTTCTAGGGAATGGGATAGACAGGCCCGGAAACAAAAGGCATCGCTCGCATTGGACAAGCAAGCGAAGAACGATTGACGTTGATATGATTAATTCTCGATGGAAAGGTAGATGGCGCTACCAGGTCAAATTATCACTATAGTGAATTATCGCTGATGGCAGGTAATATTGCCCGAATGTTACCAGTTAACCCTTAATGTTGGGTGAACTGATCTCTGATGTTGAGGAATTTTCCTTACGTTTTAAGTTAGGAAAATTTTTGTGTTTTTAAATTACGGACTTTCTTCGGGCATCTTTGTTAGAATAGTAGTTTTGAGAGAAAAGGTAGGTACTTTTGACAGCACCGGCGGTTTTGGTAGAAATGGTAGTTTTGAAAATATGGTAGATATGATAGTGTTAGTACTGTTAGGCGGCAGCCGCTGATTGTCTTTTTAAAAAAAACACCAAAAGTTCCAAACTACCGAATTTATTACCGAAAACGATACAACTTATTTGACCTCACTTTTCTCTTCACGATACTACACGCGGGAACGCGGTTTTAGGGAGTACTGGTCGGTACTGATGTATGGCTGTGACTAATTGAATGCACATGGGCACAAGCTTTTATATTAAAATAATAAGATTACGTTTGCAAGTAATTACATAGAGAAACTGGGTATAACATCTCCCCCCTTTAAATGGAGCTTTATCCCAAGATGAAGCGAAATTAAGAGAAAAGAAAAATGAGGCTTACATGATTTAGTAATGTTAAGATCTAGTATAAAATTTAACATAAGATTTAGGATAAGTTCTTGTATAAGATTTAGCATTATATTTTCTTATAAGATTTAGGATTATAATTAAACATTTTTTAACATTAAAATAGTAAAAATGAAATTGTATACAATAGTAAATAATAAAATTGTTTATGAAAACATAAGATATAGTATTAATATTACCAAAAATATAATTTTTAGTTATTTAAATTTCTGTTAGAAGAATATCTAAGGTTATTATCATCATCTGAATTAGAGTGTTCAAACATCTCAATGGAATTACTGATTCTGTTTTCATTTTGTACAGTTCTTCTCGTGTTACACTGGTTAAAGATTTGGATGCAACAAGATTATTTCTTAAGATTAAAATAACGATTATATAATTTATACAGAATTAGTAGGAAAATAGCTATGATTACAATATAAGAGAAACTAGAATAATAAGTTGCATATTTAACAAAATGATTTTGTTGTTGGAATTTATTTATTTCTAACTCGAGGTCATCTAATTTGTGATATGTATGTTTTAAAGAGTCTAAATCAATGTTACTCAAAGATAGTGGTGACAATAGTGGTAAGGTTTTGTTTACAATTTCTTTGTTACAACAATCATCCTTAGTGATATCAAAGTCAATTAAAAATTTATTTTTATAAACAGATGTAGAAATAGTTGAAGGTACAAATTGCAATGTTTTATAGTAACCAATACAATCAGGCGACAATCTTAATATACCTGTACCTAGGACAGAGTAATCTTTGATATCTGTTTTACATTTCACAGTTAATTTATTAGGACTGGACTGTACATAAATCCATTCATTATTCATAAGTTTATGCCAGATGTCGATCTGACCATATAACACTTTATAATCACACATACTGGGTATTGACAATAATACCTCGGTTAACAATTTTGTCTCACAAGATGGGTGAGAGCTACTAGAATAGATAGTGACTAATTGACAAATAGAAAAATCATTCTTAATTTTGAGACATTTTCCAATGTTCATATTGGACAACAATGCATAATTTAGTCTATCATCTGTGAAAGCGAGATAAGGGTTTGATGGATGGATAAGGGCAAACGCGTTAGGATTAGTGTGATCTGGTGGGGTAGGCAGAGGAATCATTTTATAAACATTATACTTAATTGGAGAGATAAGAGGGATTTGTAAAATAAAGATAATTTTCTTGTTATAATAGTATGAGGTTAACGTTGATACATCAATTATAGTGTGAATTGTTTCTATGTTAAGAGGCACTGGGAAATCTAAACGTTTATTCATAACGTTGCTTTGCTTTGCTAATTCCTTTAGGAGGTTAGTAGGAGTGATAACAGATGGGTGAAGGACGTTAGCTTTAGCGAATAAGATAGAATTTAGGACAGAGTCTAAGAAATTGGAGATAGTTAAAAGAGAACCTTGGATTATATTTACTAAATTATTTATCTTAGATATATACATGTTTTCATTATTATTTTCGTCGTTTGCGACAAAATATCATTTAGCTTATTAATTTGAGAACTTAATCTAATTTCATTTTTATTTAATCTAGAAATAGTAGAGGTAAACGTATTAATAGAGGATTTTACGATATGAATATTTTCTTTAATTAAATTGAATAATTCATTCTCGTTCTTTTGACACACGTCGATTGCGGCATCATATTTACGTGCATCGTCAGCATCTAATGTGCCAAAGAAAAACTTTAAGACTTCGCGCTTCGCCTCCAAACTCTAGCGACCTTTTAAATCTATTGGGCGAGTCTGTAGATATAACATGCGATAGAGAATCTAATTTTATCAAGTTAGCTTGTAAGTTAATCTCGATAGGACTATATAAATCTTTACATTGTATAAAATCATTTAAGTGAGATCTGATACAGAGGTCTAGTGTACTTTTAATCAAATTATCAATATTATTTAGATGAGGTTCAACTGATACGATATCTATGTATGTTATAACTTTCCAATAGTCATTATAAAAATAAATTGTTTTGATAGGGTCGAAATAGATTCCAGGGCTGTGCACTATCGGAGTTAAGGTAGGTTCTGCGAAGCTGTGACGACATAGCGTTCTGAAACGAGATAGTAACTAAGTGTGAGCGGGTTTGATTTCGTTTGTGTGATATTTAATATGCCTACGGTTAATACATATAGTGACATTATGATTACCGTTTAATTTTATTATCTTATAGGGACCTTTCCACACTGGAGATAAGGCCTTTCGAAGTCTGTGGTGATGTTTAACGTAAACCATATCACCAACTTTATACGATGTGCTACGGCTAGACTCGTCATAGTACCGCTTGGAAGCTTCTTTACTATTCGAGATATTTTCTAATGCCTTCTGGCGACTAAATTTCATTCGATATTGTAAAGCGCGCACATATTCGTGGTAAGTATTATTATCATTAGTTTCATACAGAGAATTAGAAATGACGGGTTTATAACTAAACAAAAGTTCGAATGGAGTAAATTGAGTGGTAGTATGAGGAGTAGTATTGTAGGACAATAGGGCAGTTGCTAAGTAACAATGCCAGTCGTTCTGGTTGTCGTTCACAAATGATTTTAGGTACTCTTTGAGAGTAGCGTGACTACGTTCTAGGGCTCCGTTTGTTTGCGGATGATAGGGTGTGGTAAAGATAGATTTAATTTTACAAATATGTGTAACCTGCCTAAAAAGGTCAGACGTAAAGCATGTACCTAAGTCGGTAAGTATTGTTTTAGGGAAACCAAATAGTGACATGAAATGAATTAAATTACGCGCAACTTCGTCGCTAGTAGAGGAAATCATAGGATAAGCACAGGTAAATTTAGTAAGATCATCTTGTAATGTTAAGATAAATCTGAATTTTTGGAAACCAGCTTCTGGTAGTGGTCCTACTATATCTAGTGCTAGTCTCTCGAGTGGTCTAGTACTAGTGGACGTTATCTCCATGGGAGCTTTATTTGATAGCCGTAAAGGTTTATTGACCGGACATAATTTGCAATTTTTAACATATTGTTCAATATCTGAGCGCATTGATTTCCAGTAATATGACGCTTTGATACGACTCATCATCCGTTTTGAACCTGGATGTCCCGCAATGGGTGAGTCGTGATTTTCTTGTAGAATTTTGGGAACTTCAGCTGGGGTAGGATATATGATTTGGTTTTTATAGATATGTATCTTAATATTAGTATTATGAAATATAAAAGTAAGCATGTTATAAATTTTATTATAAGAAAGTTTAGAGAATGGTTCACTGAAATCAGATATCGCGAGCTCGGATTCATTTGTATCTTGATCCTTAATATAGTCGCGTAATTTTATCAAGAGATTATAAATTGTTTTATAATTTACTTCATCGTAATGGTGAACCTTAGTAAATAGGAAATAGTAATATCTTCCGTTTGATATAGTTGAACATATCGAATCGGATTCGCGTTCGGATGTGATTATATCAGCTGAGTTTTCGATTTGGGAAAGAAGATTTTGGCAATTTGGCATTGAGTTGTCGAAATCTAAAGATGTTGGACAAGCTATCATTTTACATTTAGTGAGATGTAAGGCTTGAGAATGTTCTTCAATTTGAGTATTTGTAGTGGGAATAGCTTTAGTAAATTGTAACTTAAAGTATTGCTCATAAGATTGATTATTAAAACTGTTACTACGTGTGATAGCGAGCATCGGATGACGCGACAGGGCGTCCGCGTTAGAATTAAGTTTGCCTTGTTTATAAACGATTTTGTAATCGTATTCCTCGAGTTTTAACCTCCAGCGAATGAGTCGACTACCGGGGTCTTTAACATTAAAGAGCCAAACAAGGGGTCTATGATCTGTTATAATTTTAAACTTATTACCATACAGGTAAGGACGGAATGTTTTGACTGCGAATAGGATAGCTAATAATTCTTTCTCGGTGGTTGAGTAGTTACCCTCGGCTTTATTGAGTGTCCTCGACGCATATGCAATGGGCTTATCTTTGCCAATCGGACCTTGAGAGAGTACTGCGCCTACGGCGTAGTTACTTGCGTCTGTAGTGACGAGAAAAGGTTGAGAGAAGTCGGGGTATTGAAGTAGAAGAGCTGTAGTTAATTTTTCCTTTAAGATATCGAAAGCGTTTTGTTGTTCGATACTCCAATGGAAGGCAGTATCTTTCTTTAAGAGAGAGGTTAAGGGCTTAGTGATTTTGGAAAAGTTTTCGATGAATCGGCGATAATAGCCTATGAGACCTAGGAAAGACTTTATATCTTTCTGATTTTTGGGAACTGGATATTCTGAGACGGCCTTGACTTTATCAGGGTTAGGAGAGACACCGTTATCGGTGATAGTGTGGCCTAGATAATTGACTTCGCGTCTTAAAAATTCGCATTTATCCGGTTGAAGCTTTAAATTGAATTTACGAAACCTTTCGAAGACTAAACGTAGTTTTTCGATCATCGAAGGCAAGGAATTTCCATAGACTATACAGTCATCTAAATACACATAACAATGAAGACCTTGTAGACCTGATAAAACGGTATTCATGAGTCGTTGGAAGGTAGACGGTGCGTTTTTAAGACCAAATGGCATCCTAGTGAACTCATAGTGGCCAGATGTACCATTTGTGTTGATAACAGTGAAACCGGTTTTTGCTGAGTCAGCGGGATTTAAATTAATTTGGTGAAAACCAGATACTAAATCTAAAACAGTGAAATATTTGGAATGACCCAACTGGTCTAAGATATCTGAGATAAGAGGAATCGGATAGACTTCATTAACAGTGACGTCATTAAGGCGTCTATAATCAATTACGATTCGCCACTTTCGTTGGCCGGAAGCGTCCATCTTTTTGGGGATTACCCAAACAGGTGCGCTCCAAGGTGAATTAGAAGGCCTAATAATATTTTGATCAAGCATCTTTTTGATTTGCTTGTCGACTTCGTCCTTATGGCACTCTGGGAAACTATATGACTTTACGTTAATGGGCGGTGAATTACCCGTATTGATTGAGTGTTCGATTGCGTTAGTGCAAGTGAGAGGGTCTCCCTCGAGATAGAATATATCGCTGAAATCAGCGCAACAGTCTAAAAGAGCTTGTCTTTCCTCAGAGTTAAGATGATCGTGTCGAATGAGGCTAAGGACTCGATCTCGTCGATCAGACGGAGATGAAGAAACAGAGTGAATGATTTCGTGATTTGTATAAGATTTAGGAAAGTCGATAGGGGTTAATTTTACTTTAAAATCATGAATTCGGACTTCAGACTCAGTGGTGTTTAATACAGAAATGTTAACACGGTTATTCGGTTTCAAAGAGACAATGCAGTTAGCTAGGTAAACACCTTCACTTATAATATGATCTAGAACAAGCGCTTCGCGTAAGTTCTGTAGTTCCGACGTGTCATTAGACACCATGCATTCAATTACCGCTTCGCAGCGAGCAGGTATGACATAAGTCGGCTTATCAAACAGAATAGGTAGCTTATGATTACGCAAATGAACGTACTTAGAATTATAATCTATATTAGCGCTATGGATACGTAAGAAATCGGTACCAATGATACCGTCGTATTTAAGATTTACTTCGTCAGTAGTAACGTGAAATTTATGCAAAAAATTGTCTTCACAGACTTTAATCTCTAGGTCAAATGCACCTAGGGTTTCGTTACAGAATTCGGCGTTATTTATACCTCTAATCTGAATTATTTCGTCAGTGAGTTGAGGTTTACACGATAAACTCGATAACTTTACGATACTGATGCTTGAACCCGTATCAATAAGAAAACTTAGCGGCTTCTCGGAATAGTTAGTTATAAGCTTAGTAAAAGGTAAAGAGACCTTGTATTTATGGATCTCGAAAATAGGCAATGAAGTCTTTGAGCTTTCAGGCGATTGAGATTTCTCAATATGTAATTTATTTTCAGATATAGGAGACTTAGAACAAAAAGGTAAGTTATTCGAATTAGTATTAAGATTCACTTGAACCTGAGATGTAGTATTATAAGGCTTAGTATTACTATTTAACATATATTCATTAGTTATAGGGCTCAGATTGTTCTGAGATATATCATAAGACTTAGGATAAGACTTAGGACACGATTTAGTATAAGAACTAGGATACGACTTAGAATACGAATTAGGATACGAACTAGTATAAGAATTAGGACACGATTTAGGATACGACCTTGTATATGAATTGGGATACGAATTAGCATACGATTTAGGATAAGACTTAGTATAAGAATTAGGATACGAATTAGTATTATAAGATTTAGGATACGATTTAGGATAAGAACTAGTAATATTCGACTGCTCGTTTGGCAGATGTAAGGTACAGATATTCGTACAAGATTTAGGAAGACTCGGCTGCTCGTTGGTCAGCTGAGATATAAAAGATTTAGTATGACTCAGTCCCTGTTTGCAGGCGTCCTGAGATATAAAAGATTTAGGATTAGAATTTGTGCCATTATAACTAAAAGATTTCGGTAGGCACGCACCCGAAATCACTCTGTGTTTAAATCATCGTTATTATGATCGCAACAATGTACGGTATGTACGCGTGTACTGCTATTCGGTGCATGTGAACCGGCGGCGCTACTTTGAGCTCGAGTGGCGGCGTCAGGTTGAGAGTTGTGGGAACGGTTCATATTATTATTATACTGACGCTTACGACACTCCGTTATAACATGACCTTTATGTTTACAGTAAGCACAAAATTTATTAAAATTTGGGTTATAATTATTACCTGAAAATGACGAGGTAGGATTTGGGACATGGAAAGATTTTTGTGCGGGGAGATTAGGAGATTTTTGGACAGCTTGGCTAGATTTTTTCTTGAAACACTCAGTAGCAGTATGACCTTGCTTTTTACAGAAATTACAAAATTTGGTAGTACTAGAACGCTGGGATAGGCGATTTAGATTAAGTAACTTTTCCTCTTCCACGGCATGCGTTACCGCGTTATTTAAGGTGGAAGGGTTACGACAGCGAACAATGTTTGATATGTCGGAGTTAAGTCCCATGATAAAGGTGTTAAGTGCAAGGTCCTCCATTGCAGCTATCCTGCCAACTAGCTCTGTTGGGTTGGAACAGGAATAGTGGATGTCGGCCTGGATTCGGGTTAAGCAAGCTTCTATTCTAAGAGAATATTGCGTAACAGTTTCATTTGATAACTGTTTGCAATTTTGTAAGTCTACGAGTAGGTGTGAGCTATGCTTCCTTTCACCGAAAGTGGATTTTAGGAATGCTTTTAAATCTGTCCACTGGGAAAAAGTTTTAAGGCTGCACGCTAATTGTGCTTTGCCCTCTAACTGCGAGATAATATATTTGCACAATATGCCTTGTTGCTCAGTTGCTGCCAAGGACATGGCATTGTCGCAATTAGTTAGGAATGCAGGAAGACTTTCGCGGTCTCCCTTATATGGCTTTATGAATTTTGTGAGCACACTTAAGGTGACCTTGTCTTGGGATTCGTTTTTGATAGACATGATTTAGGATGTAGGATTCAGGCACTGATATAGAAAGCGATTTAGGTAATTAGGATAACACGATATAGGATAAAACAATATAGGATACACGGAGATAGGACACAGATTATCACACAGAGATAAACACAAAAATACAGACACAGAGATAAAATTGAGATAATTAGAAACTACTTACAGAATCAGCAATATCAGGAACATACTATCTAAAATGAGTCACAGCGAAGGTAATTTTGAGTTCCGTTGAACGATACGCGGGCGCGACCGAAGATGGCTTGACGGGCGGCGTGAAGATCACGTAGCGTTGATGCGTAGATGCTGATGCTGATCTGATGACGGTGTGTAGATGGAGAATACCGGTATTTCTACGCCGGTAGGAGATGGCAGAGAGACAGCGAGACAGACCGGTCCCGGTGAGGCGTCGGAAGAGAGGTCCACGGAGATGTAGTTTCGTGCTAGTGATGCGGGCTCCAGATGCGGAGGCTTATCGTCGACCACGAGGTTTCGGCGATGGTGCAGGCTCGATGTAGAGGCTTACTGTCGACCAAGAATTTCGGCGGTGGTGCAGGCTCGACGTGGGAAGAGGCTTACTGTCGACCACGGTGTTGGACGGGTGTCGGATGCGGGCTCGGCGCGAGAGGCTGAGACTGACCGTCGATCTCAGTGACAAAAACGGCGACCACGGATTCGGATCTCTGGGTTTATACGGAAACCACTTACGAGATCCCACTTCTGAAACCAATGTTAGGCGGCAGCCGCTGATTGTCTTTTTAAAAAAAAACACCAAAAGTTCCAAACTACCGAATTTATTACCGAAAACGATACAACTTATTTGACCTCACTTTTCTCTTCATGATACTACACGCGGGAACGCGGTTTTAGGGAGTACTGGTCGGTACTGATGTATGGCTGTGACTAATTGAATGCACATGGGCACAAGCTTTTATATTAAAATAATAAGATTACGTTTGCAAGTAATTACATAGAGAAACTGGGTATAACAGTACGAATAGTAGTTTTGGTACAAATAGTAGTTTTGATAGAAATAGTATTTAGGTAGGAATAGTTCACATACATAGATAGACTCACGCCTGTTTTCCCGAAGGGGTAGGCAGAGGCATATTAAACGCCCACTTTTCGCCTGTGTTTTGATCCCACGTAATAGGTGGCGAGCCTATTGCCGCTTATCGGGATATTTTGTTTGCCAGAGCCTCGTTCGTTGATCGGCAGGTGCACCACTTGCAGGTGAGGTTGGCTTGGGACCCTAAGTTCTTGGTGGGAACCCTATGCGCCCTGGTGGGAACCCTATGCACCCAAGTAGGAATAGTTGTTTTGGTAGAAATGATATTTTTGGCATATATTGTAGTTTTGGTAGCAATGTTACTTACGATTGCTACCAAAGCTACCATTCCTACCAAAACTACAATTTCGACCAATACTATAAATGTCATTATTACATTTCTAAATTATGATGGATTAATCACACCCATACACAAAACAAAATAAATCGTGCTTCTTACAGAAATATTTAGCCGGATAACAGAAATAAAACCTATTTTCTTACTTATAAAAAAAGTTGTTAATCTATATTTTAAATTTTGATACTAAAATATTGACCGATAAAGTAAAAAATGAAGTTAGCGTAAGCAATGAATACAAATTTTACATAATAGAAGCGTATTTCTTAAGGATGTCGTGTGCCGATTAAAGTTGGCGTATTGAAGGTTGTCAGTGTAGTACGTAGTTGGCGCCGTTGGCGGCGCTGGCGTCGTTCTCCGTCTTTCTTGCTCTCGTAGTTAAGTGACACAGGAGAATCTTTCGTCTCTCTTGCACTCGTAGAGTCAACTGTCACAGCGCGACTGCCACGCCGCCAAGCGGCAATATGGGTCACACTGGTCACAGAAAATTTGTCTACAGAGCGCCCATAAGAAATGTGCCTCTATTATTAAATATCTATGCTCTATGGCGTAAGTTAGTTACTTAAGTTTCTGATTTAATAACGTATTTTTTGCGAGTAGTTGTGTTTTCAATTATAATGATGGTTCTTGGAAGAAAATTGAAAAATGCTCAGAAAAAATTTGTACAAAGAATCTTGGTTAATGACGGCCCTGTTGAAGATTTGGTACCGGATGGTCCTCCTACTGCTAAAAAATACGGGTGGAAACGGGTTCAGATTTGATTAATTCTACCAACAACAATTTTCAAGTGATTTCCATTCTTGGTGACGGTAATTGCTTATTCGGCGCAAGTTCTTATTGTTTATATACAAGTGAGAATAAACATTATGAAATTCGTTTGGCCACTGTTGATAACATTGTCAATAAGTGGGATGTATATAGTAACTTCATTGTTGGGGACGAAGCATATGGCCAGACCATTCCAAATGCAACAGATTACAAACGTGTGATGAGTGCCAATGGACAGTACACTGGGCATGCTGAACTTCAGAGTGTAAGTGAGCTATATCCCGAGTATCAATTCAGAGTTCACCTGCAAAACAGTAATACGATTACTGACTATGGTACTGGCGAAATTGTTCATAACTTGCTATTTTCATGGACACCTGGACGAAGGACATTACAGTGTCCTAATGGAAAGAATGGTAGGGCAGCACAGTCATATTGAAGAACTTTCTTTCGTCAATGTTCAGTTATACATATTATATATATCCCTTTTTCTTTTTTCTTTTTGCTCTGGCAACTGTAACCGCCAGACATCAATAATTTTAGCTCCGTAATTTAAAAAGTTTTAATATAATTTTAATTGATTATTTAACATATAAGTTAGTTTATATTGATAAAATAGTGACAAGAAGTTATTGTTAAAGGACAATGGCAGATCTCCATACATCAAAATGTCTGAATTTAAATCGAAACGTACAGTTATAAAAAAAATATCAAAAACATCGGCGTAAGTAACAGAGTCTATAAATGACTCTATTTTCACTCGGGAAACCTGGAAAAAGAAGATATCTGTGTTTTAATTTATAATTAAGAATGAATGATGTAGGTACGTTTGAATTATCAAATGACATATGTCAGATTGACTGGATTGACATCAAAACGCCGAAGTGTTCTGTAGCATCTAACTGTTACAGTCAAAGACAAAAGCAGATTTAAAATGTGCAGCTGCACATTTTAAATCGATTTTATGTGAAATCGATACAACATTAAAACGATGCCGTGACGTTTTAATTTGATTTAAAAGTTTTTTTGCTTCAAAAATATTAGCTTATTGATATAATGTTGATTAAAGATTAAAAACTGCATTTTAATAATTATATTTTGAACCAAACCAATCCTATAAAGGTCGATCGTATCGATTACTTATTTAATAATCGATACGGATCAATGTCAAACGTCTTTACCTGTCACACCATTGTCTATGGCAACAATCAAATAATAACGTAGGTACCTAGTTCGTAATCAATTAGAATGCTTTTTATCATCATAAAATACTCCGGCTTTAACGAGACAAAGTGAAAATATTAAAAATCGCAAAAAAAAATAACAATTTGTTTTATTCATATGAAGTTTAAGATCGCCACAACAAACCCAGACCAAATTCTGCCATTGTCCTTTGTGTTTGAAGTATAATAACTACACGGCCAAAGTTACGAGCGAACAGAACGGAGACTTGGTGTCAACGGACGGATTTGAATTTACATCTGCTACGACCTAAACCCGGGGAGTATAATACTTATTAAAACTTATCCAACACCGAATTACTCGGCTCACCCCCGTGTGAGCTACGTCCAACACAGATTTGGCTCAGTTCTGTCTCCTTTTGCTTGACTATATGTGGAAGCAAAATCGAGGACTAAACAACAGCCCCAGACAAACACAATCTACAGATACACTTCACAATTACTACACTGTTTATTCTTGTCTGTACTTCATATATTTGTGTACTTGTCTGTATTTGCTATTATTGGTTTAAACCTGTAACTTGTATACCTACTTACATTTTATTAATAAGTTGATTAAGTTCATCAGCTGAGATATTTCAATAGGAACCTTGTAAAAGTATTAGATAATTACTCTAAAGTATTCAAATTACCTAAATTGTTCTCAATTTCTTAGTTTCTACAATAAATTAATTTAATATATTTTTTATTCATATACCCCCCTTTTCTTTTGTAACTTTTCTTATTTATTCTGTCGATACAATAATACTCAAGCCCCATCACATCTCTTCTCTTCTATGACTTTGCTCAGCTGTTTTATTATTTTTTAGGTAATTTGTAATCCTTGGCAATGTCTACCCATATGATGACTCGGAAGGCAACGGCCAAGGAGGCGGAAAATAAATTAAGAATAACTCTGCTCGAGTTAAAAAAGTACAAGGATGACAACAGTCAACTATTAAGGGAACGCGTTGACTGTGAAGAAGAAATTAAAATTGTGAATGACCGTATATCTGAGCTGAAGACACAACTCACGGAGCTGCATATAGAGCATGTGGATGTCTTGGATCAACGGGACAGACTACGAGAAGAAGTTAGGTGTTTCAGCAGCTGCGACGAAATTTACTCCAGACAACTTAGCCGCAATGCGGAGTTAGAAGCAAGTCTCAATGAGGCTTATGGCAGAATTTCAACTCTAGAAGACACAATTGCGGCCTTTAACAGTACTGCTAATCACAACTTATTCTCTGAGCTCCTGGGTGACAAAATTAATGTGCTAAAAGCTCTTAAATGTAACTGTTTCAAAAAATGTCTTAGTAAGAATAAATTTAGAAAATTGTTTAAGTTAAATAAATTAATTAAGAAACTTAGATCTGCTCTTAAGTGGTCTACCAAATTGAGTCAGTATGCACAAGTTAACTGTAAATTAAATAAAGAGTGTGAGTCTCTTTTATTAAAGCTTGAGGAAACAAATGAAGAATTAGTTTCTGGTAGGTTGTTATATGAACAACACACAAGTGAGTTGCAAGCACAAATATCAAATCTACAAGCTCAACTCACTAGAACTATAATGGAACACCAGAATGAGACTCATGAATACATCTTAAAATAGGAAGAAATTTCAAGAGTTGGTCGAGAAAATTTAAAACAACTTATCTCATTATCCAACTCTAATAATTACTGTTCCAGTTGTACAACTAAGTGTGCGACTACACCTGCTGAATCAATAGAATTGAATGCACATGGATGTCAGTATAATACACAAAACAAACTGCATCCAGTAAAGACTGACAGTAAGAATGTAGTAACTTTTTCAGACCAACTGGGAGTGGGATTAGGGAGCTTAATTGATCATTACACTGAGCAACCAGTACAGAACTTTTGTTCACATGGAGCTCTGTCTTGTACCCTAGTTGATAAGATTAAGAATGCCGACTTGAATGCACAAACTACTGTCATCATATTGTATGGTGACAGCTCATTAGTCTCCAAAAACAGTCTCATAGCATTAACAGACTTAATGATAGATGCTAGCACAAAAATAGGATGTAGCTTTATTATTTGTGCATTGCCTTATTCATATGCTCTCACAGATGACCAAAACAGGCAGATAGGCAAATTAAATTTATTATTGTACAATAGGACATGTCATAATGACAGTATTTTATTTTTTGACACTAATATTTTTATTAGTAATTTCTTTTTAACAAAAGATACTATGTATCTTTCTTATGTACATAGGCGACAACTTCCTAAATTATTAGCATTTAATTTATATACTGACAGGAGTACTACTAGACTACTTAGGAACTTGGTAGATAATAGTTATACCAATAGTAGTATTGACACATCTATTAGTTTAAACAATTAGATGAGACAACAGATAGGCATTCATCTGTTTTAAACTTAGTTCATCAAAACATACAAGGCCTATCTGGCAAAGAATTAGAAAAAGATTTATTTTTAAATAAACATAAGATTGATATCTTATGTATTACGGAACATTGGTTGCGAGGTGACCAATTAATATTTAACAATCAACATTACTCAGTTATAAGTGCATTCGTAAGAAAGAAGGCTATTCGTGGTGGCTCTCTAATATATGTATGTAATAGTTTGAAATGTAAAGAACGTAAGGATATAGCTAAACTTTCTATCGAGTGCACAGCTGAGATTTCTTGTGTTGAGCTTGAACAACATATTATAGTGTGTGTGTATCGACCAACACAAAGCGACTTTACTCAGTTTGAAAGCATTATAGAGGATGTCTTAAAACACATAATTTCTAGTAGGAAGTCTATAATCGTATGTAGCGATTTTAATGTCAATTTGCTAGAAAAATCACCAATTTGTTCAAGGTTAGTTAGCTTATTTAGGTCATTTAATTTAAATGTTTTGTTCTCTGAACCAACCAGAATAACCTCACATTCGTCTACATGCTTAGATAATGTTTTTTTGCAATTGTCTTTATTTAAGTAAGGCTGTTTTAACTGACTTCACATCGGATCACTGCGGGCAAAAGGTTGTAATTCCAACTAATACAACCCCTAAAGTACAAGAAATTACATGTAGGCCAATGACCTCTGCTGGCCTCAAACACTTTAATAATGATGTTGCTGCCAAGATCGCCAGTATTGACTTAACTGTTGATGATCCTGATGAATTATATAAATGCTTATTTAAAATTGTTAATGATGAGTACAATAAATTTTTTAAACTGAAGACGTTTGCAAGGAGCATTAAAGTAAATTTTTGTGATTGGGCAACAGTAGGTATATACAAAAGTAGAGCTAAGTTGTATGATCTATATGGTATGAAGAAATACAATTTTAATCCAGAATTTATTCAATATGTTAGAAATTATTCAAAGGTTTTTAAGAGGACATGTGCTTTAGCCAAATCCTTATATTTAAGCAATAAAATCAAAGAATCCAAGAACAAAATTAAAACTACTTGGAGCATTATTAACAATGAGACTGGTCGAGCTAAATTGGTAGATAACAATTATGAATTAAAATTTAATGGTGAAATTATTACTAGGAAAACTGATTTTGCTCAGACATTTAACAATTTCTTCATAAACATACCAGTTCACACAAACAGCTGTCTAGATTCATGTCAAAGCAAAGCAAAAAAATTTGGTAAGGGGCAATGTGAATGAGTGTGATGTGCTTTTTAATTTTAAATATATTGACACCAATGACATACTGAAGGTATTCAAGACGCTCAATAATAAAAAATCTGTTGACTTATGGGGCATTTCTGTTAAACTTGTGCGACAAATTGTTCTAGCTTAGCTCCATATTTAGCTGCAATATTCAACAGATGCGTAGATACAGGAGTATTTCCTGATCTAATGAAACACAGTAAAGTAATACCATTATTCAAAAAGGGATCAAAGAGGGACCCTAGTAATTTTCGGCCAATTTCTATCTTGCCTGCTATTAGTAAAATTTTTGAAAAGATTATTTTGCATCAACTAGAGAGCCACTTTCACACAAATAATTTATTTCACAGTGAACAGTATGGCTTTACTAAGGGTCGCTCCACCGTTGATGCCGATGTAACTTTGTTAAAGCATATTTTTAATACTTGGGAAAACGTATAACGTGTTTTTTGTGACCTATCAAAGGCCTTTGACTGTGTGGAACATAATACACTTTTACTTAAATTGAAACTTTATGGTATTAGAGATACCGCACTCAATCTTGTTGCCAGCTACCTTAGTGATAGAATTCAGTATGTAGATGTTAATGGGAGTAGGTGTCTAGGTTTGCCAGTAGGAATGCGCGTTCCACAGGGCTCTATTCTCGTTATTCATTTCTTTTTTAAAAATATATTAATGACTTGCCGTTCTTTGCTCAAAATTTGTGTGATATTGTTTTGTTTGCCGACGATACGTCACAAATTTTTAAAGTTGATCGTAATTTAAGTAACTTTGATACCGTCAATAACACTCTTGCACAAGTATTAGATTGGTTTTCGACAAATAATTTGGTACTCAACTCAAGCAAAACCAAATGTGTTAAATTCTCTTTGCCTAATGTCAAAAGTGTTCCTACTAATATAATTTTAAATAAGGAAACAATTCAACTAGTCGAATCAACCGTATTCTTAGGTGTAACTTTAGATTGTAAGCTTCAGTGGGGCGCCCAAATATCCTGTCTCGCAGTAAAACTTAGTTCTGCAGCGTTTGCAGTTAGAAAAGTTAGGGAATTCACAGATATAGATACTGCTAGACTAGTTTACTTTAGTTATTTTCACAGCGTAATGTCTTACGAAATAATATTATGGGGTACAGCTGCTGATATACAGACTATTTTTGTCATTCAAAAGAGGGCCATACGTGCAATTTATAAGTTAGGTGCTAGAGATTCTTTACGTGATAAATTTAAAGAAGTAGATATATTGACAGTTGCATCGCAATATATATATATATATGCTAACTTAATGTACATTAAGAAAAACTTAATTCTATACCGCAAAAATAGTGATTTGCACAAAGTGAACACAAGGAATAAGCATAAACTGGTGGGAACTAACAATAGTCTACATAAAGTTCAGAACTCATTTGCGGGGATTGGTATACGATTTTTCAACAAATTGCCTCTTGAAATAATGAATTTACCCATGCACAAATACAAACGGACAATTAGGAACTTTCTTTTACAAAGGGGGTATAACACTATTAAGGAATTTTTAAATGATAAGACACCGTGGGGATAGGCTTAGGCTTGTTTAACTCACGATTATTTTATTTACATGTTAAGTGGAGGTGCCTCGTGAACACATGATTTTTGCAGGATTTGGATATTTTTATGATTTGTTGAATGTAGTTTAACATTATTTATCCCTGATCATATCATTGTTCACTTGTCACCTTCACAAAATTCTTTCTACATTTGCATTCCTTCACGCGTTCCACTAATTTATGTTAATAATAACGATTTCGAAAATGGAGGTAATTGGCGGTCATGGTCAGTATACCAATAGATTGTTTCTTACTGCTGGTTCGTATACCGTTATCGTGATGCTCACTAAAATGTCATTTCTTGTGGTGGCGTCGTGTGTCGGGTCATCCCTGTCCCTCTAATATGGCAAGAGGGATGATGGCTGGCACATGCGTATACTCGTGAACGGGTGCTACTTCCGATGACTGGTCGATGACGGTCTTGCGGGCTGGTATTAGATTTTAATATTTAACTGCATCATTTCCATCATGGTTCTGATCACTTTCGCGGATTGCCTGCATTATTAGGTATATATAATGTAAGTGGATCCTCCTGTTTCACCATGTCTATTCTGAGGAGGCTGACCAAAAGTATTATGCTTGAGTATTATTTTGTACAGTAAATATATACAAGTGATATAGAAGGTGTAACAGTTGCAGCACCTTACAAAATGTAAATTGTGTATTATGCAAAACCTGGCGATGAAAAAGAGTGACCGTGAGTTTTATTGCCCGTTCTTTCTCGTGGTTCTATCTATTGCTTTGCGAACGTGGCAGTAAATGTAAATGTAGAGTCTATAAGTAATTATTCTATAAATTTATTATTTTGACGTTCATAAGCGTCACATTGTGACCCAAATGAATAAAGGATTTTGAATTGAATTTAATTGAATTGTGCGGTAAACCATTCAGTAATGCCAAGGTGGAAATTTCACGATACCTAAGGTGAAACGCAAAGCCAATGTTGTGAGAAAAGAAGTTTTGTGATATATATATTTTTGGTAAGAATATCATCTTTTTACTTATTAGATAAGGCTACAATGTACTTACTCATCATGGCTATATGTAAGAGCTTTTTTATAATATAAAAATATTCTGTGGAGCATCACGGGTCCTCTAGTTTCTTTTATATTTAATCGTTTCTGCCTGTCCGTGGGCATTTCAGGCAATTCCTTTTGAGTGCACAACTATCTTCGCCATAGGACATACATGCCAAATTTCAGCTTCTTACGCTTAGTAGTTTCGGCTTTGCGTTGTCTATCAGTCATGCAGCAGAATTTAATATACCTATACAAATTGTACAGTGAGTCAAACGACCGACCAAGGGAACGAAATAAAACACGAAATCGTTCCCAAGCAAGAGACATTTATTCATTCAACGCATGTGTGACGCTGGTGCAATTCATACTAGCCTCGGAAAACTTTAATAGCGCGATTCAGGATCAAGCAGCGCCATCTATTGAGCTATGATGGCTCTATTCTAACATAAAACACAAATTAGAATACTAATTGACATTTAGACTTAAATATTGACTATCATCCATGTACCGTGGAAAACCTTAAGATGACCATTTTGCTCGAACTTTCCGGCCTTTTAAGCACGGGCACTATTACCTTGTAATTTTGTTTTCACACTTCGTGTAAGCTGAGCACTTTCTTAACGTAAATTTTCAAAGATTGTACCAAGAAACTATAGAATAATTGTATTCACACGGTTGAAGTCGCAGGAGAACGCCAATCTTTGCTAAATAATAATATTTCAAAAACTGTGAGAAGACCAGAAAACCAAATATATTGTTTATTTATATACAAGTTATTATAATTTCTTTAAAAACATTGTTTTATAGCCTTTTTTGTAACAAATTAGTTGAACTCAAAGAACAATGGCAGAATTTGGTCTGGGTTTGTTGTGGCGATCTAAAACTTCATATGAACGAAACAAATTCTTTTTTTCTACGATTTTTAATATTTTCACTTTGTCTCGTTAAAGCCGGAGTATTTTATGATCATAAAAAGCATTCCAATTGATTACGAACCAGGTACCTACATTTTTATTTGATTGTTGCCATAGACAATGGTGTGACAGGAATAGACGTGAGTGCTATTGATCCGTATCGATATTAAATAAGTAATCGATACGATCGACCTATAAAGGGTTGGTTTGGTTTAAAATATAATTTATTAAAATGCAGTTATTTAATCTTTAATCAAAATTATATCAATAAGCTAATATATTTGAAGCAAAACAACTTTTAAATCGAATAAAAACGTCACAGCATCGTTTTAATGTTGTATCGATTTTACATCAAATCGATTTAAAATGTGCAGCTCTGCGTTTGTCTTTGGCTGTGACAGTTAGATGCTACAGAATACTTCTGCGTTTTGATGTCAATCTTACAAATGTCATTTGATAATTCAAACGTACCTACATTGTTCATCCTTAACTAAACATTAAAACACCAATATCTTCTTTTTCCGGCTTTCCCGAGTAAAAATATAATCATTTATAGACTCTGTTACTCACGCCGATTTTTTTGATATATTTTTTATTACTGTACGCTTTAATTTACTTTTGAGACATTTTGATGTATGGAGAGCTGCCAGTGTCCCTTAGATTTTGGCTTTTTATGGTGGGTAGATTTCAAAAATATAATTTAAAGCGTTTTATAACATCACTAGACGATGTCCGCGGCTACGCCCGCTTTTATTTTTTTTATCCGTTTCTGCCCGTTTCCGTGAACATTTCGGTAAATCCCATCTTAGTGCACCCCTTCGGAACTAGGAACAAACGTGTCAAATTTCAGCTTCTTGCGCTGAACAGTTTCGACTGACAAGTTACTCTTGTCTATCAGTCAGCCAGTAACACACGAATTTTATATTAACAGGTTCAATAAATAATTTTATACGGGGACTTAATTCATTTACGTTAATTGTTTTTGTTTTCGTTTCATATTCTGATGACGTTTCACTGCTGTTCATTGTACTAATTTGGAATGTGCTGACCAAACTTCATTTGAGACTTAGTATCTTATTTGAAGAATATTTCAATATTTATAAAGCGGCGATAGCCCAGTGGAATACCTAACGGACTGTCGAGACGATGGTCTCGGGTTCGATCCCCAGGTACCTTCGGCACATACCTCTGACTTTTCGAAGTTATGGGTGTATTAAAAATTTTAATTATCGCTCGCTTAATTATTTGCCCGGCAGATGGCAATAGGCTCGCCCCCTATTACATTGGGACCGAAACATAACTGGCGAAGTCTGGGTGTTTAACACACTTCTGCCTACCCCTTCGGAGATAAACGCGTGAAGCTATGTTATTTTATGTATTAATACTGATCCACTATTGGCTATAACTAGCTAATCTTTACATATTGCAAGTCTACCTACCATATTGTGTCTGTATGAGCTCAGTAAACTCAAAAACTACCGGCCAAATTTTGTACGGTTTTTAACAATAGATAGTGTGGTTTCTGAGGAACTGACAGTTGTGATTGTGAAGTAAGAAAACAAATGCTCAGAAAGTTAAATACCCAAGAAATTTACTCCGTATCATCTACCTACTTAGACCTCATCATCATCCTCTTAGCGTTACCGCCTCGTTAAAATCCGGGGTCCGCGTTCTGGTCTTACCGGATTTGACTGAATATTAGCTTTTCCACAGAACGACTGCATGTCTGACCTTCGCAACCCAAAGGGATAGCTATTTATTTATTTATTGAGGTCATATTTACAGAATAAACATAAATATTGGTAAAAAAAAAACAAAACAACAAAATGCAGATGCTACTCTAATTATAAAATATGCACAACTCATTTTCATTATTATTATTTGTCCTATTTTTTATGATTCACATAAAAAATAGGACAAATAATAATAATGAAATTAAGTTAAATAAGAACTTTTATTATAAAATTAAAATAAAGTTATGAGCTATGATTTTTCAATATTTTATGCTTAAAATGTCTGGGGTCATCATTATAGATGTTGAGGCTTAATCTTCGCCAACAGTTATTATACGAAGCAGTTTGCCTAGTTATAGGACCTTGTGCACCTAAGTTGGTTCGGTGAGTCGGACCCTTGAAAAAGGGAAAATTATTACTTATTCGAGCATTGGGCCTAGGTACGCATATCTGTACACGCTCAAGCAGTCCTTGTGTCTGTGACAATCCATTTACTATGTTCTGTAGGAAGCAAAGATCCAACATCATTCTCCTATCTTTAAGCGTGTTTAATTTAAAATTTGCTAAGCGATCACTATATGGGCATCTAGGACAAAAGCCAGGCGTAACAAACGCCAGATGCCTAGTGAATGCTCCTTGGATCGACTCAAGGCGTTGTGTATGAACTGTATACCGAGGGTTCCAAACAACACTGCCAAATTCTAATACACTCCTCACAAGTGCATTATAAAGTAAAATTCTTGATGTGGTACGTTTGAAATCCTTGGTATTTCGTTTTATAAATCCAAGCATTTTGGTAGCTCTGTTAACAATGTTATCAAACTGAGGAATAAATAAATTTTAGAGTCTAGAATAATACCCAAATCTCGCACTTGATGGACTGTGGTAATTTATTTATTTTATTTAAAAACTTCCTGCAAAATACATTGCACAAGGCGGACTTAATGCCTATAGGCATTTTCTCCCAGTCAACCTTTGGGTGATGCAGAGATGGTCATGGCAGGTGTGTAGGTACTTACGCAAAGAGAGTAAAATAAAATAGAATACACAGTATAATACATATTATAAATACATACTATAAATACATACAAGATCGCATAAATATATACGTAAATGTATACATATATAAATACATACATATGTATATATACATAAATACATATAAATATATAAATGTATACAAATAAAAATAAATATTTAAATAGATAGACTAATGACGGTAGATAAAGTACTACTGAGAAGCTTCCAACAATTCACTATAAAACAGCTGGCGGACTCTAAATTTGAACGTGGCACGATTAGTTGACATCCTAATTTCGGGAGGGAGTGCATTCCACAGGAGGATGGATTGGATATTAAAAGAAGAATGTACTAGACTAGAAGTGTGAGATGGACAGAGAAGAAGAAGGTTATTAGTAGATCGCAAGTTCTTGTCATGATTGGAACAGAGATATTGAAAGTAAGGTACCAGATATGACGGACTATTAGGAGAGTGGAGAAAGGAGTATAAAGTCGACAAGGTACGCAAAATTTCGTCGCTGCCGAATCGGCAACCATTTCAATTCCTTGCGAAATTTAGAAATATGATCAAACTTGCGCAGATTAAAAACGAACCGAATGCAATAATTGAGAAGTCGGTCAAGTTTGTTGAGTAGATCTGCATTCAGGTCGAGATAACATACGTCACCATAGTCAATTATAGGGAAGATTTAAGTTTGCACAAGCATTGCTTTGGTTTTTGATGGAAGAAAATTCTTGAGTCGATACAGTGAGCGCAGAGTCACAAATACTTTCTGGCTGACAACTGAAATCTGAGTCCGCCAGTCAAGGATGCTATCTATGTGCAAACCAAGATTTTTAACAGATGTCGAAAATGGTATAACGCACCTGTCAAAAATTACTGGCGACAAACTTGTGAAATCAACTCTAGTGATCATACGCGGGCTTCCCACCACGATGGCCTGGCATTTCGTTGGATTAACACAGAGGCCAAATCTGTCAGACCACATCCGTATCGCATGCAAGTCTCTGTTAATTTTAGCAATTGCATCTGACAAGTTGTCCACCCTTGCCTGAGCGTAAAGCTGCAAATCGTCAGCATACAGATGATACGCACACTGAAGTTCATGAGTAATGAGATTAATGAATAGTGAGAAAAGAAGAGGAGAGAGAATTCCGCCTTGTGGAACCCCAGCGTCCAGATCGCACCAATTTGACGATGTCTCATCAATGCGAACTGATTGCTGGCAACCACGAAGATATGATGAGAACCAATCCCGAGCCTCAGATGAAATATTAAGGTGGGAGAGGATGGCCAAAAGTACGTCGTGGCTGACGGTATTAAAGGCGTTTGAGAAGTCCACCAAAACTAACTCAGTTACTTCGGCTTTCTCCACGCCCGCCCTAATATCGCCAGTCACCTTCAGAAGAGTGGAAACAGTACTGTGACCAGGCTGGAATCCGGATTGGAATGGACTAAGGATATTATTGGATAGGATGAATCTGGATAACTGCTTGTGTACGCAAGCCTCTAGGATTTTGGATAGGAATGGGAGAATGGAAATGGGCCGATAATGATTAGGCATGGTGGGATTGGAGATTTTAGGAAGAGGCCGAACGTAGGCTTTTCGCCAGACGGCAGGATATTGACCAGAGGAGAGGGAAAAGTTAATTATATGAGAGATAGCAGGAAGGAGTTGGTCAAGAACAGTGGTGATCATGCGACGACTGATATTATCGTAGCCCACTGCCCTTGACTTGATGGAAAGGATCGACTTTTTAATTTCATCTGAGGTGACAGGAGAAAAATTAAAAATATCTATATTAGGTGGAGGCAGCCCCGCAATGAAGTCAATCGTTTGACGCATGGTTAGCCGATCCAAAGTATTCGAGGTAATGAAATGGGTGTTGATATCGTCTAATCCAATGGTCCCCGGTAGACTGCATTGCCTCGATCTGCCAATCCCCAAAGACCCTAGAAATCGCCAGATATCACCTGGAGATCCACAGTCAATGTAGCTTATGATGTGTCGGCGTTTGGCATTGCGTATCATATGGTTGCAGCGTTTTCTTGCAGCCTTATAATCAGATTGTCATTGATGTGAAAACAAGTTTGGATAATATTCCGTTTTCGAGTGAATCGAATATGTTGGCATTTATAATAATAGAAATCTTTAAATATGCCACCAAACACCTACTACCTCTTGCAAAAAGAAATACAGTAATACTCAACACTTGCAGATTGGTTAGAAAATTCCTGCAATGTGAGCCCGACAGTACTCAATCACCAACAATCACCCACACCGCGCAAACCTCACAGTCTAACACTCAACCCACGTCTGATACTCACTTGGCCTAGGCCCGTAGCATCAGTCTCTCACCGGTTAACTCTCACCAGCTAACCGTGTAAACAAAAGAATAATAATAATAATAGAAATACATAATAAAAGATCCAACAATCGTTTCAGACAGATGTTGATTATGTAACACCAGCCAAGAAATAATTGACCATATAACCGGAGGATGTGGTTTTCTAGCCAATAAGCAGTACCTACACAGAACGACACAACAATGTGGCAAAACAAATACACTCGCAGTTGGCAATGAAATATAAGTTGTTAGATAATACAGAACCTTATTACAAATATAAACCAAAGAATGTGATTAATAATAAAAATATAAAACTTTACTGGAATCGGGATACTATAACAGACAAAACCACTATAAATAATAGACCAGATATAGTAATAACACTGAAAGACTCTAAGATAACGTATTTAATAGACATTGCAATACCCAGAAAAATACACAGAAAATATAAGAAAAAAATACACAGAAAAATACAAAAGTATATACCCCTTGCTGACGAAATCCGGCAAATGTGGCACCAACATACGGTCAATATAATTCCTATCATGATTTCATCAACAGGAGTCATACGAAATCACTACGCACATCACTAAAAGAATTAGATCTACATAGGAATTTATTCATATCACTCCAGAAATCCATTATCATTGATACATGTTCCATAGTTCGGCGATTCCTTACATCCACACAGACACCGACAAGGCTACACAATGAACCAACCCACTTGGCTTAGGCCCGTGATAGGTTCATCATATTTACCAGCATATACTGAGAAATTTACAATTCGGAAACTATAAATAATAATAATAATACTTTATTTCAGACTAAGTATCCTCGTGTTAGTAAAATTCTTAAAAACCTATGTTAGTAATATGAACAGGAGTCTTATTTTTTGAGAACATGTCGCATATTCCAGTGCCTCCATATAGGACTTTTCAATTTTGTAGCAATGACCTTCAGGTACCTGTTGGGGCTGTCTCGTACTCTGCGCATCATAGACGCACTTCTTTTACGCAATATAGATGCAAAACTATCTATGTTAGCCTCAGCAAACATCGTCGATGCGCTACAGTATCGAGGCAGTCCCATCAGCATCCTGAAAGCATTGTTATATTGCACTCTAAGCGCACTAACAGGTATCTGAGTGTGGATGAGATGATTATCCAGAGGACGCAGCTATATGACCGCACATTATTTTTTATTGAACCGTTTCTCCCATCCCGTTACGGTAGGAAATCCCCTGTTAGTGCACCTCTACGGTTCCCACGGAACATACAAATTTCAACTTCTTGATCCTGATAAGTTTGGCTGTGGGTTGTCTGTTAGTGAGTCAGCAACGCAAGAGTTGTTTATATATTACATTACGGCTAGCCGTTTTTAAAAACAGGGCCGTTTTGTATTGCGGCAGGTCAACGATTAGCGCTATTGGTATTGCGAGACCCACTATACTTATTCCACAATGTAGGGTGGTCATGTACTTACTAAATAAAACATTGTTTATTATACAGGGTGTCAAAAGACCCATCACCAAGCTGAAGTCTTCTCTTTCTGCACATCATGCCAACTCAAACTAAGCAAAAATTGGAAAACAGTTTTTTTGTCGGTCCATTTTTTAATCCACCCTGAAAGTGTGCACGTGCAATGCTCGAGATACCTTCTTATCCATGGGTATATATATGGGCATAGAATATAATCTATAGAACCAATTGGCGCAAGAAATACATCGATATAGTACCTGATTAAAAAAATGGTGTAGTAACTTTGAGCCTCAATATCTCCGGAACCAGTAATTTCCCAGGTATGATACTGAAGTAAAAAATGTTCGTAGTGATGGGTACAATATGGGATTTTATTTCTTGTTAAGGACCTTTTTTACACCCTGTAGGTAATGTCGCAGGGCATTATGCCTCCCCCCTGTGGGATCTCCACCTTGTCATGGTGGGAGGGCTCAGTAACCGTGGCTTGGACACCCGCGGTGAAGCTAAGAGAGATCCCGGGACTGGACGCTCCGCGTGGGGCTTGGAGGGGCCTGTGCAGGATGCGTCCAAAGGTGCGGGTGCGGGGGACAGTTCTTTCTGTCCCTCTTGCCGTCATCCCTATCCTCTGCGGCCGTTTTAGTCCCTATGGACGGTGAGCGCTGGGGCTGTTCCCCGTCCGCCAAAAGGCAAGGAGGCGGCGTAGTGACCGCGCCGCCTCCCAAGTCATAACGAGACGGGGCTCGCCAACACCAACGGCGAGCCAATCACGGGCGGGGTCACGGAAAAGTGTGCTATCCGCGAATCGCGTGACCCCGCCACTACACGGGACCCGTAGGGACACCGCAGTGGTTTTAGTGGGTATGCCCCGCCTTTAGGGGAGAGCCTCCACACACCTCCTCCGCCAGTCCCAAGCCCCGTCGAGTAGAGATGGCTCATAAGGAGAGTTTCAACCGTAGTCAACAAAAAAAAGGGGCATTCTGCCTAATTAGTCTAATAAATAAGTTGACGCAGCCCTGCTTAGCAGGGCTCCTATTTTTGGGTTCAAGGTCACAAGAAAACCTAACATAACCTTTTAAGTTACGTTACCTACGGTTTTAATTTGCATTATAACCTCCAAAACTTGTTCTTTTGTTAATGGACGAAATTGGTGTTCTTGGTTGACGACATATCAAACAGCGCCGTTAAAATTTAAAACTATAAACAGTCAAAGAGGCTGATAATGACCCGCTTTATAACATTACGGCGAAGCTAACTATATCGAATAAAAATCCGCCTGAAAGTGTTCGGCAATATGCGTTACTGCCGAACACTTGCAGGCGGATTTTGACTCAGCTTACATTCGCAAACGATTATATGAATATTGTGATCGAGACCTTAGGACTTTAGCCAACGTTTACTACGTTGTGTATAGCTTGACATGCAATGAGCCGGATTTTTCTAAATATTTCATACATTTCAAACAGTTGGATAAGAGAATCCCAACCTTTTTCATGGCATGTTAATCATGAGTGATGTCCATTCGCAGCAGAGCGGGACAAAAATATAAGGAAATTATCCAGTGGAAATTTCAACTGACACATTTAACGGAATATACTCCACAGAGCGCATTACAGATTTTTTTAAAGTAATATGCGATAATTGTAAACATGTTAAGCGGTTGGTCTCGGCTGTCATGAAGATCTTTGATTTATGGGATGTTATAATCAGTGGTACCCCTTTGGAACGGCTGGACCGATTTTGACGGTACCTTGACTGGCGGATAGCTGATGTACCAAGGATTATGTTTGATTTGTAAGCGGATTCCGAACTCCAAGGCTTGATGTCTTTGATGCAACCAGGCTAACGTTAACACAACGATGACAAGGTTACTTAACACAATATGCACACACAACAAACTTCAACATCTTCGCTTTTAGTTTGTTTTCTGAAGGTTAAATTACGCCCCAACACCACACTGTACATAGTTTTGAACATTGATACCAGTACAGTATGTAAAAGGAGTGAAGGGTGCCACACCGTGAAGCGGCTTGTTAACGATGGAATGTATCAACATTGTTCCCCGCGAGGCAGCCTTTTGCAGTCACTACCTATTTTACATAGGCGTCTCTTAATTTGTCACAAAAACATTGTGAGTCAAAAAACATTGTAGTATTGCACGTAGCATGTCAAACTTTCCATCTCTTCAGAAAGATACTATTTACTTAGAATATTTCACATACCACTACGCGGATAAGGAAGACGAATGGTCACATTGATAGGCATACGCGAAACTGGTAGCCAGATATCCCCAAATCAACCTCTGGGAAAGGCCACGCAAATATGATTGTTACCATTACATCATAATTATGACAGCAGAGTTACGCAGCTGATGAGTGGACTCGTAATTGTAAAATATATAACGATAAGTATCAATGGCACATTGTCTGAAGACAGCGCCATCTAGTGACCGAACGATGCACTAAATGGCTTGTTATGAGGTGTGCGCCGGCGGCACCGTAAGTACTTACCTAATTTAAAGACACTGCGTCAGATGTCGCTAGAGTCAAAGTTACCAGTAAGTAATTAAAGGATTTTGTATCTGTAGGTTCGCCAACGTCCATATCATATCGAATTACACGAGGACACAGTCAACATCGCATTTTATTTTTCCGCCCGTTCCATCCCGGCATTGTAACATTTTTGGTGACCCCGACGTGATCTTGTCTCCCGGTATCGTGGAAGTCAATCGCGAATACCTAGCGTTAACTGGCATACGTTCGCGAATCTGCATCGTGGAGCGGAACAAGAAATACTTACCCGGAAAGGTGGTGCACGTGGCGGAATCCACCTCAAGAAGAATACCGACCGGTCAAGTAAGTGGTGTTGGCAATCCTATCATTCTATCCTAATCCTATTCGATATCCCTGCAGGCATCTATAGGTATTCAATTTTCAAACAACCAAACGAGAACCGAATACTTAACCTCAACCGTAACCCAAGATGGCCGAACAAAAATCGGAAACCAAGTTGGAATCCGCGGATTTACAAACCTTAAAGAGAAGGCGAGGAATCTTTAAAGGCAAGGTAACATTATTTCGTAAATACCTAAATTCTTTAACCGATGATCAGCCGTCTGCCGATCAATTAGTAGAATTAAAGTTACGAACGGAACGAATAAAGTTAGTTTTTAACGATTACGAATTGTGTCAGGACAGTATAGAAACTGTATGCTCAGACTATGAGGTGCAGTTACAAGAACGAGAGAGTTTTGAGACATGCTATTACGAGGCGGTCTCCTTAGCGATGAGTTATCTTCCGGAAGACGAAAGGTCTCCGGAGTTGTGCACATCCACTAGTACAGCTATAGAGTCAAAACCGGATAATCATGACAATATTAAATATCCAGACATAATTCTACCCACCTATGACGGGACTATAACACAATGGATTGAGTTTCGAGATACGTTTGATGCTATAATAAATCAAAGTAGTTTAAAATCGATTCAAAAATATAAATACTTGCGTACTTGTTTAAAGGACAGCGCACTTGAGGTAATTGCGTTATTAGAATTTAACGAGAGTAGTTACGAGTTAGCCTGGAAGTTGTTATGTGAAAGATATAACAACCCCCGAATAATTATATATAATCACTTAACCTTACTGTTTGATATTGAGCCAATACCCGCGACAGCGACTGCTTTGCGGAGCTTAATAGATAATATTTCTAAACATTTAAGAACTATAAATTCGTTAAATGTTAGTGTGGAAAACTGGGATGTATTAGTCATATTCTTTTTGGCCTCCAAGCTCGACCCTTCTATTCAACGAAAATGGGAGGAAAAAATCGGCTCAAAGGATTTACCTACTTTACAGGACTTCAAAACATTCCTACGAATGCGTGCCGATCTGCTGGACACATTGAAAGGACCTGAACACCAAAGTCAATCGAACAATAACAAGCAAATGGCTACAAGGAAGGCATTTTTGACCGCGACGGCTCCACCATCCCAACCGAAATCTAAAGGTAACCCAATTCGATGCCCTAATTGTAACGAAGGTCATTTTATTAGTTTGTGTCCTAAATTTTTAGCACTTAACCTAGAAGCACGAACTCGTCTCATAAAAAGGTTAAGGTTATGTTTTAATTGTTTTCGGTCTAACCATGCTATTCAAAATTGTCAAGCCAGTCGGTGTCGAACTTGTAAGGGAAAACATCACTCATTACTGCACAACCCGGCATTCACACGTCACACTCACACTACCGAATCGGATCAAACCGTTACAAACCAACCGAATACTCCTACATCTACTTTATGTCATTCTCAATTGCAACCGGGTCCAGGGATACCAAATATTCAATCAACTGTTCCTTCATTCGCACAAGCAAATCGCAAGCAAGTCACTCATAACCCAGTCGTCCTATCAACGGCGTCAGTTTACATAAACAATAACGATAATCAACGAATAAAATTAAAGGCACTTTTAGACTCGGGATCGCAGTCAAACTTCATAACACATAGAGCGTACGAAATGCTTAGAGTACCTAAACAAAATATTAAGTTGGATGTGCGTGGTTTCAATGACAATATAACTAATGTGAATAATTTTTGTAACCTAACGATTTATTCAAGGGACAATACGTACTCGGCCGACATGATCTGTTACATAGTACCGAACCTTTGTAAACTGCCACAAATAGATAACTTAGAGAGCATTTCTATACCGAAAAAATACCTATTAGCCGACGAGAACTATTCTATGGCCGGCGAGATAGATATGATCATAGGCGCTGAACAATTTTATCAATTATTATGTATAGGGCAACATAGGTTAGGCAAGGGACTACCTATTTAACAAAAAACGCGATTGGGTTGGGTCATTTCGGGCCCAGTGCCAATGTGTCACCCTACTAATAGCACGACGCGATGTAACTTAGTAGTAACCGAGGGTAGTTTATTATCAAGCTTTCACATGGGGGAGGAACGGGAACTATCAGATGATGATACAAACCAGTGTGAGGAAATCTTTCGTACACACTCACGGACAGCTGATGGTAGTTTTGTCGTAACCATTCCCCTTAAGGAGAACCCAACTTCATTGGGAAATTCACGACATATTGCATACAAAAGATTAAAAAATTTAGAACAAAGGTTTCATCGAAATACAGATTTTAAACAAAGTTATATAAATATGATGCGTGAGTTCGAGCAGGCGGGCCACATGACGAAGTTACAAACCCCTCCAGATGGCCCGTGCGTTTACCTTCCCCACCATGCCGTAGTAAATTATGAAAAGGTAACCACACCGGTAAGAGTAGTGTACGATGCATCATGTCAAACCGACAACGGATTGTCCTTGAATGACATACAATATAAAGGTAGTATAGCTCAAGACGAGTTGTTTAATTTATTAATACGATTTAGAGTCCACACGTTTGTAGTTTGCGCCGACATAAAATCGATGTATACGATGATTCATATTAATCCTAATCAGCGAAAATTGCAATGTATCTTATGGCGAGAAAACCCGAATCAACCAATTAGTACCTATACACTTAATACGTTAAGTTTTGGTTTAAAAAGCGCGCCGCACTTAGCAACGCGTTGTTTACGACAACTAGCGCTGGAAAACATGTCGCGGTACCCTGACGCAGCGGCCGCTATTATGACCGGCTTTTATATTGATGATCTCAGCTACACCGGCGAAGACGAACACAAAATGGGAACCACTGTAAAACAATTAGATAAAATATTACAGGGAGCCAACTTTCACCTACGTAAATGGAGGTCAAACTCACCGATAATACTAAACGCAATTAGTACTATAGACAATCACCCATCCCAGTCGCAAATGACCTTTGGGGATGGCTCGAGTAAGGTCTTAAGCCTTGCATGGTGTCAGTTAACCGATAATTTAAAGTTTCAATTAAAACCGCATCAATTAACTAACCCGTTAACAAAACGGAAAGCCTTATCTATTTTATCATCAATTTTTGACCCGCTCGGGTTAATAACGCCGGTGTTGATAACCGCCAAAATATTTATACAAAGACTTTTTACAGATAAAACCGATTGGGACGAACCATTACCGAGATCGTTAGTTGACGAGTGGAATATGTTTTATAACGACATTGTTATACTTAACTCATTATCAGTACCGCGTCATGCTATTATACGTAATTGTACCCAGATCGAATTACATGGGTTCGGGGATAGCTCAATGCTGGCCTATGGCGCAGCTATTTACTTACGATCCATTGATAAGGATAATAACATTAAGGTACAACTATTATGCTCTAAATCAAGAATAGCGCGTAAAGAAACAATACCACGACTCGAACTACGCGCCGCGGCATTGGTAGCTTCACTTTATAATAAAGTTAAGAACGCGAGCAAAATCGAATTTCATAAAATCTATTTATGGTCGGACTCAACTATAGTTAAGTCATGGATAAGCAGTACTTGTCCAGATAAATTTCCCTTATTCGTTAAAAACCGGGTGAAAGAAATACAAGCGATAACGGATACTAGTCATTGGCATTGGATTAGTTCTCAGGACAATCCTGCTGATATTATAACTCGTGGGATAGCAGCGAGCGCCTTGGGTCAGTGCAGGTTGTGGTGGCAGGGTCCTGCATGGCTGCAGAAGCCGCGCTCACAATGGCCGCAAACCGAAAGCCCACATATAGTGAAGACCGAAAACCTAATTAATACCAAAACCGAATTTATTACAGAAACCAAAATAACCGAGAAATTAGAAACCGACAACAAAACAAAGACCGTAACCGAAACCGAAATTGACACCGAAACCGAATCGATACTTTGCAATATCACAATGCAACCAGAAACACAGTCGTTTATGCAAAACTTGTTTTTAAAATATTCTAGTGATACTAAACTTATTCGAGTGTTCGCATATACTTTGAGATATATTCATAACCTAAAATTAAAGAATGAAAGATTAAACGGTCCATTAACCACGAAGGAAATAAATAGTTCATTAAATAAATTACTACAGTTTTCACAAAGAGAATCGTTTCCTAATGAGTACTTATTACTACAACAAAATAAACCTATTCTTAAAAGATCAAATTTACTAGCAATGAAACCATTCATGGAAGACGGTATAATTAGAGTAGGAGGACGATTGAGTAACTCACACTACTCACATAATAAGAAACATCCAATCATTTTACATCAGAAACATCCCCTTACAATCCTCATCGTACGAAACGAACACGAACGATTATTTCACGCTGGCCCTCAACTATTATTATCCTCGCTACGAGAACGATTTTGGCCGATACATGGAAAGGGTCTAGTAAACAAAATAGTGCAAACTTGCGTAAAATGCTTCAGGGCCAGCCCACAAACAACTTCGCCTATTATGGGCAATCTACCTACTGCCAGAGTCACACCATCCCCACCTTTCGATACAACGGGCATCGATTATGCGGGACCTTTCATGACGAGGGATCGGAGAGGTCGTGGTTACAAATGTTATAAATGTTATATTGGTGTATTCGTGTGTTTCAGTACGAAAGCTATTCATTTGGAACTAATATCGAGCTTGGAGTCCCAAGCATTTATAGCAGCGCTACGGCGATTTATAGCACGCCGAGGTAAACCGCGGGTACTGGTGAGTGACAACGCTACTACCTTTATAGGATCAAAGAATGAGTTAGCCGATTTATACGAGTTTTTAAGGGTCTGTTCAGACGACATAACAACTTTCAATGCTAATGAAGGCATCCAGTGGAAGTTCTTACCTGTGTATACTCCTCACATGGGGGGGCTACATGAAGCAGCCGTCAAAAGCTGCAAATATCATTTGAAACGCATTGTAGGTAACGCATTACTAACCTATGAAGAATTTTTAACCTATTTAATTCAGATAGAAGGAATATTGAATTCTCGACCCCTTTGTCCTATTCCTAGCTCCAATTCCGATGACATCCTCACCCTCACGCCAGCACACTTTCTGATCGGGAGGTCGATGACCTGCCTGCCCGACTACGATTACCAAGGCATACCATCAACCAAGCTAACACACTATCAACAAATTCAACAGATGAGACAGGATTTTTGGCGGTCCTGGTCTAGAGACTACGTAGGTCTCCTCCAACAACGCACCAAGTGGCGAGCTGCGAAGGGACCAAGTCTCAGCGTGGGAGCGGTAGTCCTCATCAAGAACGACAAACCACCGTATAGCTGGCAGCTGGGACGCATCACAGAAACTCACGATGGACGCGACAAGATATCCAGAGTAGCAACCATAAAAACTAACAGAGGACTCATCAAGCGAGCATTCAATAACATCTGCATACTACCGCTGAACGGTATCGACTAACGAAATAACCTATAATCAAACCAACAGAAGGCTCAACTAGATAAGCATCTACAATCACCTATAATCAAACTAACGGAAGACTTAACTAGATGACAATCACCTGTAATCAACCCAACTGAAGAATCATCAAGAAGGAAGCTTCAACAACATCAGCAGCATCTACTTAGTATTTAAGTCGTATCATAACCCTAAATTGAAATTGTAACCTAAATTTGAAATAAATAATGTTTGGGTCTGTCGTTTCCTTCAAGGTATCACCTGTTTGTCGTGGTAATAACACAGAATAGGTAGGTAGGTACACAATTATATACATGAATACACTCTCCTACCCATCAGGTGGGCAGAGTACTTGTTTTTAATTTGTACACTGTAATAATCATAAACCTAATATAGTCATCACTCACATTCATACAACATTCATAACTCACTCAACATAACTATAATTTAAATCCATTACATTATTACATAATGGGGTGTAACATACCTACCATTGTAAAACTATAGCATAGGTACCTAGATTATAAGTACAATCAGTTTGTAAAACTTTGGCCCGCAGCATGTCTGAAGACAGCGCCATCTAGTGACCGAACGATGCACTAAATGGCTTGTTATGAGGTGTGCGCCGGCGGCACCGTAAGTACTTACCTAATTTAAAGACACTGCGTCAGATGTCGCTAGAGTCAAAGTTACCAGTAAGTAATTAAAGGATTTTGTATCTGTAGGTTCGCCAACGTCCATATCATATCGAATTACACGAGGACACAGTCAACATCGCATTTTATTTTTCCGCCCGTTCCATCCCGGCATTGTAACACACATTAAAAAAAAGGAATTGAATGTTGCTCAAACCACAGATTCTAACCCTACTTTGTATTGCATGTAATTTCTGCCTTGCCTAAACAGCATTATTTTGCTTGCTTATAATATTATGTCTCATCCCTCGAAAGGCTATCAGGCCATAACTCATAAACTGACCAAATTGAGATCCCCTACTTTTTGTCGGTTAAAAAGCCAGTACACACCCGCAATTTTAACAAAGCCAAAATCTTTAAATTGAATCCAAAGCGTCCAGCCCTAATTATTGGGGGTTACCACAACCACAGTACATGACTGTAAATTGCCAATTCAATACACAGCTCATACGAATAGCGATAAATTGTAGCGATTTAACTCCGCATTACTGGTCCACCGATGTTCAGCTATTTACCGAAAATTCAGATTCGCGACGCAAATTATGACGATTACAGTTATTTCAATTGTGAACAGATATAGGTTCGCTGGATGAAGCCAGATTGTATATCTTTGTCATTTATTTTAGATCCTTATTTACATCGTGGGGAAACCTGCAACCCTGATTGCCGTCTACTTAGTGACGTAAGTGTCATGAAGCAAATTATACAGGGCAAGCATTTTTCGGTTAGCAAAAAATTTCGGTAACATCACTTAGTATGGCAAGCAAAATTATTAAATATTTAAACAAATTGCAACAACGAGGTGTAATTTAACAATATGTTGTGCAGTAGCCTTTTCACACAGCTTATCCATATTACAAATATATCATATATCATAAATACATAGATGTAAATAAGCTAAGATTTTCAAACTAAACCAAGCACACGTAGGTTTAGTCTCCGAAACGGTCATCGTAACATTATCATCGCTTTTTGGATATAGTACCTCGTCAACCAAAAAAAGCTATCGCCCGTTTTCCAAGTCTGAGTTTTCTTTACAAATACACGTGTGGACGGATATCCGTCCACACCGTCAGAGAGATATCAACCTTATTATTAAAACTTCAGGGTATATTTTTGTGGGGTTATAAAAGTGGAAACTAAAAATTCAGCTCATACAGATCGTTTATCAGTACCTTGAGCTTATGGTGTAGTTCAAGCTTTGCGGAGATAGTGCGGTACTGAAACATGGCGGGCATAGTAATTAGTCTAGATGAGGTGCACTATATGCTTTGTAATATACAATACTATCACGTATCTCTAGATAAATTCATACATTCGTATGAACGTTAAAGCAGCAAGAGTAACTCCGTCTGTCTCTCTGTTAAACTTTTGTACATCTTTTATTTGTGCTAGCCGTTCTGCCACTATTTTGCCCAAGTCCCTTTGTTCTGTCATTTGAAAATAAGAAACGTTTATAGTAAGCAAATATGCTGTAAAGGGGTGGTTAAAAATATATCATATCAGCTTATCGACGTCCCCTGCTGGACATAGGCCTTCCTTCAGGCTCTTCACAGACCGATCTTGAGCCAACCGCATCAAACCGTTTTCCGCGATCGCAACAAGATCGTCAGTCCACGTAGAATATAAATAAAATAAGTTATTTATAATGAAACATTTACCTTCGGGAAACAGGCGTGATTCTATGTATGTATGTATTTATAATTAATCGTGGCATTCGAGGAGCTAAAAACGAACCACAGAAAATGACAAATTCTTTCTATACTTATTACGATTAAAGAAACCTACTAATTGATACCAATGCTGTGATATTGAACCAAAATTAATTTAATACATACATAGACTCACGCCTGTTTCCCCGAAAGGGTAGGCAGAGGCATATTAAACGCCCACTTTTCGCCAGTGTTTTGATCCCACGTAATTAATTTAAAAAATGTTCATAAATTTCAAAATGATACCTACTTACAATTCACTTACTGGACAAGTGGGTACAAAACATTCTCTAACCAATCCACTATTCTATTCAACAAGTTCCGATTCACAAAAATCTAAAATATCCCATCTATTGACACAACTCCCTTGTCCCGTTGATGTGCAAATTGAAAATTAATGGTTCGCCATTTTGACAATTTTGTGCAACAATTTCGATTGTTCGAACCAAAGTATTTGAAACGAAACGAAATTCAGTAGCGCTAGTTATTGCTTGTGCATAATTAATGCGATTATTTTGCTAGCAAATAGAGACAAATTTGAATGAATTTTGGACGATACGCGTGTGTAATTTAGTTTGGCCAACTGTGATTTAAAGCCTGCGGATTTGTTGGAGTCAGTATTGGATATTATAATATAAAATGGGAGGAATTAAATAAAATTAATGATTCATATTAATATTGTAAAGAGAGGATCGATATGATGATGAAGACATATATTTCTGGTTTCTCTAGGGACCGATAGCCCTTTTCAGAAAATCTCGAATTCACACCCACGGCATAGTCCAGTTCGGTCTGAAGGTGACAAAATAACAATGTGCCCGGTACATTATTATGGCAATAGGCTTGCCCCCTATTACATTGGCACCGAAACATAACTGTAGAAGAAGTGTAGGTGTAGGCTTAACTCACACTGGCGCAGAGTCGAAGCGACGCGACTCGTCATGTTTTCGAAATGTTCGCAAATCCACTCGACTTCAGCCGAGCGTCGAAGCGCGAATACGCGCGTTAACGCGCGTCGACGCTCTATCATATTTACATAGCACAATTAATTTGTACTTTAATAATAGAACAATAGAGATGAATAGTTAATAATTAGAGTGAGAGAGCCTGGGGATTTGTAACACAGGGTTACCCCTAGCACAGACTCCAAGTCTCTCACAAAGGTGTATGTACCTACTTGAATCTTATTTGTATGAGCATGATGTTTGTATGTTCACATTATCTTTGTGGAGAAAACAAAAAATAAATTATTATTATTAAAAAAAATATATGCTTTAGGCGAAAAAATATGACGCGTCGCTTCGACTCTGCGCCAGTGTGAGTTGAGCCTTTCACCTCTATCTACCCCTTCGATAATAAAGGCGTGAAGTTATGTTATGAAGAAGATGTTAGGTATGTTACAATGTGACTGTATTACGTCAATAGCTTTTATCTAAACATGTAAAAGATCATATCAGTCCCACTAATTAAGCATTGTACGTTTTGTATTTTTTTTGTATGTTGTTTTGTGTTATTGTTTTGTCCATCATTTGCATTAAAAAAAAATTTCCATGAAATTAATTTAATTAATGTTCTAATCTAGACTTGATTAATGTCTTAAATTTGTTTTTATTTTACGCATTTAAAATACCTTTTAATTGTTTGTTATTATTTCTAAATTGCCGATCTTTTTGTTGACGATTTTAAGTTTTTTGACCTGTATTTGTCCGAAATAAAAATGACATGAGTTGTTCCGTAAAACATCTTTACTCAAGGTCGGTCAAAATCGCCTAAGCCGATTCTTGTATAAAATTTAGAAGAACATATGTGGTTGAACCGCATACTAAACTGAAACGCTCAATTGGAGTATGAAAATATAGTACACTTAGTGCGTAAGGACATTAAAATTTAAGTGTTACACAAATTGTTTCAAGGGCAAAAATAGTCTATTTAACCGACTTCAAAAAGGGAGGTCGTTAACAATTCAACGGATTTCTTTTTATATTATCTCCTCACTCTTCAAAACTTTTCTATAGGAGCACCGATTTTGATTATTGTTATACTTACGTATTTTAGTCATTTTTTTAAATGTTATCGAGATCTATCGAGAATTGTTAAATTATCCTTAATAATGCGCTCTTCAGTATATATATTTGAGGAGTTTTCGAAATCGTTTTTAACGTAGTTTTGTTATACATCACTGCCTTATCATTGGTATATTTTTCTTAAAAGATGACTTTCAACACCATAAAAAATATCCCAGCTAGGATTGAATATATTCTCACTTTGTGTTCAAACCGTCTAAACTCCCACTTTGAATAGAAAGATAAAACATCGAGGTCCGTCTACAGACTTATCAGAACATTCAGAACAGTTTCAACTGTCTCAACTTCGTCGCAACGCTATTGATATTATTGGAAAATGCATTTAGATTTGTTTGTTCAGACTTTGTTCGAGATGGAATGGAAATCTCTGGTGTCTGATGTTGGTAGAGTGAATGGTATTATATGAGGGAATAAAGTGCTGGAATAAAAGGAGTGGAAGCTTTGACTAGAAATGTATAAAACACAGTGTCTCATGATCAATGGTCGCGAAAATTATAACAGTAATGAATACTGCTATAGATAGGCAGAGCCTCAAATCGGACTCAGTGGCGTGCCATTGGAGAGGCCTATATCCAGCAGTGGACTACAACAGGCTGGTGATAATGATGAATACTGATCAATGCTTTTAAACATTTGCAACTAGTACACATATTATTATTTATTTATTGAGTCCATTCCTTAGGTATCACAATTTTATTTTTCAAATTTTTACGCGATATAGATCAGTTAGGTATTGCTACTTTGTTGATGTAAGCTTTCGCGACTTAAATATTACGTAAGTAAGTTCCTTTTCTAATTCTTATTTACGAAAGCTCATATAATTATGTTTGATATATTTATGCTTTATTCCCCGACACGCTCGCCGATCAGCTTGCGTGGGCTGTGGTTACGGAAAGATGCACTATTCAGTCAATAGTATGTGTGAGAGCGGATTATACAAAACTTCAATCTCTTTTATGTTTAGGGTAGCTTATGTAGTTTCTTCTGGCCTGTGTAATTTTTTCCGGCCGTCTTACTCTAACAAATTATAATTTATCTACACTTTCTAAGGCTTTACAAGTACATCTTCCTTGTTCAATAACTTCAAATTAACACCCACTATAAACGAGCAATTTAAAAGAAGCACTGCAAAGACAAACGCGAAACCTTTTTACCTAAATTGTGTGCGATTTACACTAAGTGGGCTGGACGGAAGGCATTCTGGGCTCACTGTAAACGTTTATGACACTTCAACGTGATTTTAAACAAATTCAAACCGTATTTGAATGGATTAAGGTTGCGTTTAGGAGGGAAGTGAAGTCAAGATGAGAAAGTCTGGTGTGTTGTTCGGGGATTGTCGCTCTTAAGAGGAATACCGTGTAGTTTCAGACAGATAAAATGTTTTCGGTTTGAGGCCTAGCGTTTTTTAGTTAAGCAGCAAGACAATGGTTATAAAGTGTGAATGTTTGAAAGGCTGTTTGGACTAACTTGAACGTCGGGAAATTTGGTTTATAAATTGTTTGGTACTTTATATTTTAACGGGCTGCCGTATTTGAATAAGATGAAGGTTTGATTTGAAAATTTTCTTTAATCAAGGTTTCAAACATAGGGCGTTTTAAATAATATCAGAATTTCCTTCCATAATATCTTAATATTAAAAACAATCATACAAAATTATTAACTGATCTGAAACATGTAAATGAAAATGTACCTATTAGTATGTTTCTCCGACGTTTCGACCGATTTGTAACGGCTGTGGTCGCGAAAGGACTGCTGTGGTCACGTGATGACTTATCCGACGATGTTTTGTTTATGTAACCATATTTAATACAAATACTGTTCTTTTTTAGACAAGTACTGTTTTCCGACGTTTCGACCGTCTTGTAACGGATGTGGTCTCTTAGGTAAGGGACGGCCGTGGTCACGTGATGTCTCATTGCCTAACCCAATGTAATATTCTGAATAATAAACACGATTGAGAACCATGTAAGTAAATATAGCAATTACCTTTCAAAAGATGCTACTTGCAAAAACTGTATCACATTATTGTTCGATCACTCATCTCATGCATGGTCGTGTAATTATTTCCTACCTGCCTGCGTACACCGTTTGACGGGAGGACATTGTACTGAGTGATCCGATATAAGGTAGCCGTTGTTGTAACAAAAGCTATTGTCCCATTGCTGATATCTGTTAATGCATCAATGTTTGCTGTCTATACGATGGAAGATAGTGCGTCCTTTAAAAAATATGCAATGCAAACAAAGATTTACAATAACTATACATACACAGTCAGCGTCTCAAAACCATCCGGAGAAAATATAAATACATATATTTCCAAATAGTACTGTATTGTTCGTCGCACGGCGTAGGCGTTAAATGCCAAAATGCTACGACGTAAATACAACTTTAAGCCAAGCTTGTATGGTAGAATTTATTGAGAGAATATGCATTTAGAGCTTTCTATATCAATGCATGCCAAAGAATACTATAGACATAGACACATCGAGCTCGGTATAAGTATACTAGGTACCAAGATGTAGGGGTTGGTTTAACTCGTGTTCCGACCGTTTGTATGAAAATTCTGTATAATATAATAAAATATGAGTAGAATAATTCTAGTTATAATATTCTACCACTTACAATACGATCGAATCCCTAACTAAGCAGAGCTAGTACTATGGGTACTAGAAAATGAATAAACATAATATATGTAGGTAATGATTAAAGATTTTTTTTTACGGCTCAAAAGTCCGAAGCTCTCCAAACCGGCGAGCATGTATGAAAAGAGTAATTAATGTAGAGGTAGCGCGTGAGGTTTGTAAGGACAGAAGCAAATTACGTTTCGTTGTCTCTGCCTACCCCGACGGGAGAAAGGCATTAGAATACGTATGTATGTATTTTTCGATTCCCGGGTCGGGCAAAAGTGTTACTTACTGGGTTTTTCCGAATTCTGAGTAGCAGCACGGAGTCTGGTGATGTGCCCGGTAACGGCAATAGGCTTACCCCCTATTATGTGGGACCTAAAAATTCATGGTGTTTAACCATCTTGCTATTTAAGTTTAGCAGGCGTTTTATTTCTTTAGGATATTTAAAAGTTGCGGTTTAAAATTGTACTATATGTTTGGGATAATTTGATTATTAGCGTTTGTCTCTGTGTTCGTTATAAACATTTCGGTATTAAGGCAGTATTTTTATTTATTTTATTTATGTATAGACTCACGCCTGTATGCCCGAAGGGGTAGGCAGAGGTGTAATATTACACCCACATTTCGCTATGAATTTTTAGGTCCCACGTAATAGGGGGTGAGCTTATTGCCGTACCGGGCACATTACCAGACTCCGTGCTTGCTACTGAAAACTTCCTAACGGAAAAACCCAATAAGGCAGTATTATATAGGTTAATCCTTAAAATTAATTAGTATAATACATTTTATAAAGGAATTTCCTTCGCGAATTGGGATTCAGAGAATCTGGTATTTGAGTTTAGTACGTTACAACTTTGTTCGAGGTATTGTTAATGTTTCACAATTAATGATTTGCGAATTCAGTTAATTTAGTGTGTCATAATAATATCATTTTGTTAATGTTTCCTGTAATTTTGCATAATATAATAATATTACCTATTTATTTGGAATAACTAACAGTTACACGATGTATAATACAAATTTGCAAAGCATTTACATTTAAGCAAATGTGCACTCATACTGTTATTCACAGATTACATTATAGTGAACTATCAATTTAATTATTTTTATTACATATTTCCAAATTAATTTCAAAAACTTAATTATTTATACAGTTTAAATTACTTATATAAATAAAAATGTTATCGAACGAAGCTATAAAAAGTAAGGATTAGGCTTTTACGAAATTTATTAGCAGCCAATGCAAACAAATCCAAATCTGTAAAAAATATTATAGTTAAGACACAAACGACGAAGAGGTGTGCGAACTCCTGCGTTAGTGCGATAAGAGGTAACGACAAAGACAGGATGTGCAGACGTCTGGACTTAAGGCTTATCAGATTGTATGTATCAAGTAGCTCTTAATAAGTGACAAATCTATGAAAACATCTTTAATGCATCAATTTAAGGAACTTACGCTGCACTGATTCTAAAATATGGATATATATATATATATAAATATATATATATATATATATATATATATATATATATATATATATATATATATATATAATAAAAATATAAAATATGCACATATTTTTTTATAATACGGGTTCCGTAATGTTACGGAGTTGGGATCTTATCCAAGATTTGTAAAAGTGACAATAATTGCTAGCAAATTTAAATTCAGTTGTGGACCTCATTACAAATCCATATAAACGATACGCGTTCATTGTAATGGCATCTATGTGTTGGTCAAGATGCAACTTACTGTCAAGCAGTACCCCGAGGTCTCGGACTAACGTCACCCTGGGTAAAGATGAATTATCTATGTTATAATTGTTATTAATAGGGTTTTTATTTTTCGTAAATGACATCGAGAAACACTTAGAGATACTCAAGAACAATTTATTTTCGGAGCAGTAACTAAATAGTCTATTCAGATCCTCTGAGATTAGGACATAAGCATATGGACTTTTAATAGTCTCATATATATTTTTAAATCATCTATCTGCATATAGTAGAAAATTTTGAGTGTCTAAAATAGTCCCCGATGTCATTTACGAATAAAATAAACAAAAGAGGGCCGAGGATCGCGCCCTGGGGCACGCCGGACTTAAATCCTTTTATGACAATATTTTGAGTTCTATTGGTGATATAAGAAGAAAACCATCGGAGGAGGTTCCCTCGAATTCCATTTAATGCAATTTTTAACAGTAATTCGTGATCCACCTTGTCGAAAGCGTTTCGAAAGTCCGTGTAAACGACGTAGCCCTTCCCCACTTCTCTATTAAATAACTATTAATGGACCAAAATTCTTTGTGGGTCACTCAGGTATATACATTATCTTAAAATAGCAATAAATAGGAATCTACGCTATAATTTAAAGAATATTCTATAACTTTCTCAAAATATTATAGACGTCTCATTAAATATTAATTTATTCAGTTGTTAATTTTAGTTGTACATTTCGATTTGGAAGTTCTTTTTAATCAATTTAGCATGGAATCTTACGTTTTTCGAGTAATTAAAGAGTTAATTTTAAAAAATAACTCAAAATTGTACCTAATGTTAAAAAAATCGGTCTCGAGGTTGTTTCGTTTCTTTGCATTTTCTGAGAACGTTTACCGTAAAAAGAGAGTATTTTATTTACACCATCAAAAAGTAGAGATTTTAACGAACAAAACGCCGACCAACTTTTTAAAAAGAGCTGTTATTTTTGACGTGAGAATTTTCGATTGAAAATTAGGGTTTTATTTCGATAGTAAGTCAAAATAAGGCATTAAAATAAATGTTTTAAAGCAAAATCATTTGCAGTGTGTTTGGAACATAAAAAGGTAAGCATTCACAAAATTTCGTGAAAAATAAAAAAGCTATTGTATGTAAATGATAAAGTATAAATACAAAAGTTGTAGATATTTTTATTACCTACAACTTTGCCATTTTCATTATTTCCGTAGGTTTTCCGTTATAGTTTTGCCGGAAATGGACATTATTTTTTATAGTAATAGGCGGCAAACGAGCAGACGGAGGATCGCCTGATGGTAAGCAATTAACGCCGCCCATGGACACACGCAACACCACAGGAGTCACAAGTGCGTTGCCGCCACTTGGGGTTGAGAAAAGGGATAGGATGAGGAGTGGAATGAGGGAGAAGGAATAGGGGATAGGGCCTCCGGCACTCTGACTCAAAGAAAGAAACGCAACAGTTTAGGTACTGTTACTTTACGTCGATTTCTAAATCGAGATAAACCCTTTTTTACCCTTAAAATCGCAACGCCATCCACTTTCCGACCTCAGATCGCCCGTAATTTATTTTTCCTTTATTTTTGGTTATATTTTCTTCCTTCTCCAATGGGTTTCATCCTATTATAATTTTATTTCACTTTTTACCGTTTTCTAACGTATCTGCACTGGTCTGTTAGTTTGTTAATGTGACATCTTGCACAATTGTGTTTCGTTATATGTGTCATTATGTGCGAATCACAAAATTGCATTGATTCCAAAAGCGGCCGCCAATAATTTAGCGCTGTGAACTTCACTCGCTGGTGGTCTAGCGGTATAAGACGCGGCGCGGCTCACAATGGACGCTCAAGTTGCCGCGGGTTCAAACCTCAGTCGACAGCCAAATGTCTTTTTCCAATATTTCTAATAAATCACTACATAGTATAAAACAAAGTCTGTCTTCTGCCTGTCTATACCTATGTATGCTTAAATCTTAAAAACTACGCAACGGATTTTTATGGCGTTTTTTTTAATAGATAGAATGTTTCAACAGGATAGTTTATATGTATAATTGACGCGAGCGAAGCCGCTGGCAACGTCTAGTATTTAATAAAATAAGTGATTCGGTCACTCACCAGTGCAAACGCAGGATGGCGCAATATAAATGTCAATATGGCGCCGCTTGTATATGGGAACCTTAACAAGATAGTAAGTATATTATTAAAATCGGTAAATACAGAATTTTCACACGTCCACTCGCAATAAATCCCAACAAACGAATGAAACATAAACTAAATTACAGGCAACAAATAAATATTAACATAATTTTCCATGTTGTAACTTAGGCAGTGAAACCCTTTCAACTATACCATGAATAGACTAATTAGCCGTGTAATTCAAGATGTTTGCTAACAACACTATTGTACTACATAGATGAGATCAAGGAAAATTGTGCTCGACAAACGGTAATAATTTACCGTTAATTGCATATCAAAAACCTTGTGCACGTAGTACTAAGCGTTCTAATCTTTCTGGATTTTACAGAATATTAGCATTTCCACGGCAGTCAGTTGTGTTGTCCGCAACCCAAAGAAATAACAAAACCTTACACCAGTGTCACTATTCTCAAGGATAATATTGTATCTCCATGACGATTGCAGTGGCAGATCTACGGGGGCTAACTGGGGCACTTGCCCCAGTCGGTAGCGTCAGTGGGGCGCCGAAATCATGTCACGGCATATAGCTAAAAATTGTAACTGGTTGGAAAACTGTTGCGAGGGGGCGCCATTATCAAACTTTGCCCTGGTTCGAAAAAGACGTAGATCCGATACTGGACGATTGTCAATTTTCGTCACGACAGCTAGGACCGACGACTTAACATGATCCCCAAGGCACTGGGCGAACGACGACGACTAAAAGATGAATAAACTCATAACTTGAAAAATTCACCTATGTGCGTAGTAGCAGTGCGTGTCGTAGGTTTGAAGGCGATAACCTCCACTAGGTTATATTTGTAATTATTTGTGTCACTGACCAAGCAGATATATAAGGTAAGTGTGAATGGGACAGGACGAACGGGAAGACCTAGGTGGATGTTCTCTGACTAGATTGGAGACATCCTAAAAACAAGACAAGTTAGAAGTACCCTAAACAGAAGAGGATGCATGAGGAATCTGATCGGAGTGAATGAAGCAAGAGAGATATGTCAAGATCGCTGCAAGTGGCGTTTCGTAGTCTCAGCCTACCCCTCCGGGAAACAGGCGTGAGTCTATGTATGTAATTGTGTTCAAATAATTCGAACTTCGGGCGTCAAGACGAGAGTCTAGTACGTAACTGTGATAACCCTACGCAAATAAGATTTATGTGAATATCGGAACCTATTTATGTAACTTTGTTGAAAGATATGTCTTGAATTGCCGTTCGTAATAGTTCGGCAAAGTTAAGCAACGCTTGCACAGATAACTATTTGGATAGCTGATTATTTAAGTGGTATTCGCATCAGAGCTCTACCGTGCTCTGGAGGGGACGTAAACTCCTTGGCTCTGGTTATTCACTCAGGACGAGATTCATAAGACCATGCATAATAGGAGGTCGGTCTAAAAAACAACGGTACCAAGTAGGCCACACACTTCCACGAAAAAAAAAGAAAGTAAATAAATTTAAAACCAAATACCGCACACAAATCTCGCGAATGAACCGCTCAGCTTGCCACTAAGGGACTTGAATGAATGAGTGAGCGAACGAACCCAGTAAGAGCCATACTGTGTAAGGGATGAAACTTGGGCACGCAAACAAATAACTATTGTTTCGCCCCTCTGTAAGCGAGTGCTAAGTAAAATAGTTGATAATCATGCTGTTTTATAAAGAGGTTTTTTACAACGATAAAATTTTAAAAGGGCTATTTAGTTTGCGATGGTAATGGGAAATGCTTTTAAATAATAGGGTGCGGTTGAATGGGTTAGAATTGAAATGGATTGCTTTCTTACCTTAAGTAAGAAATTGAGAGAAATGTAAAGATTTTTAAGGATATTGACCTAATGTTTACAATGTGGTTTGAAGGTTATATTAAAAACTTTTTTGACTTTTGATAATTTATATCAGTTACTTAAGTTAATAGCTGTGACCCGTGCCGTGGTTTCACCGGCCGATTCTTCTTGCTTTGAGTTTTCTTCAATAGGCGAATAATTTACATTTTATATGTAAACCTTTTTTCAATTTCCCAGCGATTCAAAGTACTACCATGTTCAAAGAATTTCCTTGTTGAGCTAAATAGTATTAAACTTATACGAGAAGGTTCGAATTCATAAAATGCACATTCTTATGTGGTATATTAAATAATCGAACTGTTTAGCCCAATTCTTACACGGACTGGGCTACTACCATCTTATCTTAAAAACAAGCTGAAGTGTAATGAAATTTTAGCCGATTTGACAATATCGTCATCATCATCAGCCCTGTATAGTTATATTATACTATCGTAGTGCTGGGCATTGGTGTGGGCCGTGGATTTGAACCCGATACTCTTTGCTTTGCAGTTTGATATTAGGATAGAATATATAAGGATAACCCAAATAAAAAACGTAATTACGCGTATTCCCGTCGCATATAGACGTCTAAGATAAATTTTCCCTTAAGATTCCAATACTATTAAACGTCGTCACAAAAGATCAGCAAATTTACATCCGGAATCGCGTGTATCGTAACGACAGAGACAGCTATACAAAAAATCCACAAGTAAAAAAGAAATAGAAGATCACGCTCCCGCCATACAAATGTTGCTATTGAAATACCAAGTTTGGAAACATGAAAGAAGGTATTCGTATGAGGTTATTGTACGAAGGTTTTGGGCTTTTTCAAGGGATTACGATGTGTGTCCTTACGTGATAATGTAAGGGCTGAGATACACAAACTAGTTTTAGTACCAGCGACTAATTATTTGGTCGCTTTACAAGTGATTCTACAATTGGCAGCGATAGCCTAGTGGAGATAGTCTAGTACATATAGGTACTAAGTCAAAGTCAAGTCAAAATATTTATTTAGTCATAGGTTTACATAAAAACACTTAAATAAAGTCATTTTTTAAAGCTAGATGAGGCCGGTGTTTCCTACCTGACTACCCTGAGAAGAAGCATCCGAAACAAACTCAACACAACACTAGCAGACTGCTATGAGTCTCGAAGTTAAGTACCTACATATGTTATCTTCTTAATATATAAAATCCTTGCGTTACTGACTGACTGACAGACACGCTACAGCCGAAACTATTGGGCGCAGGAAGCTGAAATTTGGCATGTATGTTCCTTGGGGACCGTAGGGGTGCACTAAGAAGGGATTTCCCGAAATTCCCATCGGCCAAAACGGGTAAATTAAAAAAAAATGCATGCGTAGCCGCTGGCGTCCTCTAGTAATAGTATATTTATTCAGAAGCCCTGTCCAGCAATACAACTCACTTCATGGCAGCAAATTGTAGACTTAGCTCATAAGCGTATCCTTATGTCATGATGAAATCAACAACACTGGTAATAAGAGAAGGAGAAAGAAAGGATTGGAAAGCGGTGATCGGATCTTCAGTGTTCAAACTTATCGAAAGAAACGTAGCGGTATAGATGCTGGCGTACATATTTATACTTTTTGAATCTCTCAGTTACAGTACAGAAAATTAGGTAGCTCCTAATCCTTAAAAGATTAGCCTGTACTAAAGTATGTCAAAGTTGTCAAAACAGATATACTTACGTATACCATATTAGTACACATTGTATTACTTGTCGCCCGTATATAAAACATTTACGAAGCAAACCTAAACAAAACTAAACATTTACCTAAAAAACAAACGAGAACATACAAACATAAAAACAAATGGAACAAACTTATAACAACGTTAGCGTGTTCGATTCAGTTCCAAAACCGTTTAAAGTTGTAGCAAATTTAAAAGTCCTTCGGTTTTGTTCTTGTTTGTGTGTTGTGGTTAAATTGTGTATGTTTCTTTTGGTAGTGATATTTTTCATACATTTAGCTAACCCTGCTCCAAAGCCAATGTGTTCGTATGTATATCTTCTTCTTCTGTATATAAAATTCTTGCGTAACTGACTGATAGACACAGCACAGCCTAAACTACCGCTCGTAAGAAAATGAAATTTTGCATCTATGTTCTTTGGAGAGTATAGGGGAGAATTAAGAGAACATTTTTGTAAATTCCCCTCTTAAGGGAGCAAAACGTTCCACTGGGGCAGAGCTGCGGGTGAACTTTAGTAATTATATACGTATATATATTGCAGGTAGGGTGGCAGCGATTGCCGAGTGGATATACCAACAGACTGCCATGTAGAGGGTATCGGGTTCGAATCCACGGCGCGCACCAATGTCTTTTCGGAGTTATGTGCGTATTGATTTGTTAATTATCACTTAACAGCTAACCGGGATCGACGGCTTAACGTGCCTCGGAGAGCACGTTAAGCCGTCGATCCCGGTTTTCATGAAGATCTTTGACAGTCGTTATAGGGCGTCAGTACCTTCTAAATAAACTGACACTAGTCTGAACCACGGAATATCGCTATCCCTTCGGGTTACGGAGGTCAGACAGGCAGTCGCTCTGTGGAAAAGCTAATATTCAGCCAAATCCGGTTAGACTAGTAAGCAGACCCCAGATTGAAACTGGGATAACGCTAAGAGGATGATGATATACTGCGTGTATTGATTGCAAAGCATCCAGTACAGCAATCGCGATAGTCCTAAGATGATGATAATGATTTTGAACAAGAAACGATCTGTATTTTATCCTACTAGTATTTCCATTAGGCTATCGCTGACTTTAATGGTAAATAAAAAAACTTAAATTCTTGTAAGCATTTAGAACACTTTGGTTTGTTTGTTTTCCTCGATTTTCGAACTTCTCCATACTATACTTATAATTAAATTCGTTGCAGGCTTCTAGACAGTTTAACTTTCCTTGCTACTTCACTAGTATTAAGACTCGGTAACTTCTATGGTTACTGCTTTTGAACCGGGCTACACTGATAATACAGTTTGACTACACGTATAGTGATTTAAGCGATGATCTGCGCGGGGTGTTGTGGGTTCGATCCTCACACGAGACAACACTTTGTGTCATCCACAATTTGTTGTTTCGTGTCTGGGTGTACCCTGTGTCCGTTGATTGAATGTTTGTAAAGTCCACTGCGACGTCCACGTCGACGACGACAGAAAAAAGCAAAAGAACCTAAAGGGAATGATGGTAAGACTAGTCCCATTTAAAATTTATTATCATAGCCACCTCTCAGTATCTAGTCTATCAACGAAGAGATATAGCTATAGATGTCAAGCAACATATCAACGCAAATATGTAGTTAACACTACATTTATCGTCGAAGTACGCCTAAGCTTGAAGACTAATCATCGTTATGTAGGCTGTTACTGTCACTGCCTACACAGGTTAGCTCTCAACAGTCATCCCTGTCATCTCGTCTGATAGATAAATTGATCAAGGTTAGGTTCTGCCATATTTTGTGCTCGCTCTGAATATGGGCGTGACTTCAAACGAAATAAGCAGTTTTTATACCATCAGCATCAGATGATGATGACGCTAGGGCCAACCGTAGCGTTATCCCGGTTAGAATGATGACTTTTTACTTGGGAGTCCCGGGTCTGCCTAGTCAAACCATATTAGACAGAATATTAGCTTTTCTAAAGAGCGACTGCAGTCTGTCCGTCGAACTCAAAAGGAAAGCAATATTCTATGGTTTCGCCCAGCGCATGTTTATTCAGGCAAAGAGCTTAGATATCTACACAGAGGCGCATTACTTATGGGCGCTTTGAAGACAAATTTTCTGCGACCCAAATTGCCGCTTGGCGGCGTGGCAGTCGCGCTGTGAGTGCTGTGACAGCTGTTTCTACGAGAGCAAGAGAGACGAACGTTCCTCCTATGTATCTTAACTACGAGAACAAGAGAGACGGAGAACGTCGCCAGCGCCTCCAACGGCGCCAACTACGAAGTAAACTGGAGACAGTCTCGACTTGGAATCGGCACACGAAATCCTTAAGAACTGCGCTTCTATGTAAATCTGTATTCATTGATTCAGGGGTACAGACTTCCTATAACGCCTGTCAATCATCTTCATGACAGCTGAAATTGAGGGCTTATTTAAATTACATAGCAACCCCTGTGCTTGTTTGACTCTTGTGAATCCAGATTAAACATCTTTATTTTTTGTTTCGGGATGGAAATCCTATTACAAATCCGATTCCCGCACGCGACCGACATTTGTATGACTTGTACATATGTATTTGCCCCAATAGTGTGTGACATGAATTCATTTTTCTTTTGTATCTTTTCGCCTTTGTCCCTCAAGGGATAGGCAGAGGTGTTATATTACACCCACATATCGCCTAATGAGTTTTAGGTCCCACGTAGTAGCGTGCCAGACTATAACCGTTGTCGGGCACATTACCAGACTCCGTGCTGCTACTGGAAATTCGGAAAATCTCTTTTGCCCGACCTGGGGATCGAACCCGGATCAGCAGACACATGCGCTAGCCACTAGACCACAGAGGCACTCATGAATTCATACACAAGTTTGTTAATAATCTTGATAGACTAGTTTACAATACAATAGCGGCAATTAGCACTGCCAAAATCGAAACTATGGTATTCCTCAGGGTGTCATAATGTTAGAAACTTAGCAACTACTGCCCTAAAATTTCGTTAGTAAATTACCAATGTTTATGTAACGGGTCTATATCGCGTAATTTACGAATATCGATCCATGTTAGCCCATTCTAGTATTGTAATACGAAAGCAATGAATACAGATTTACATAGAAGCGCAGTTCTTAAGAATTTCGTGTGCCGATTCCAAGTGGAGACTGTCTCCAGTTTAGTTCGAAGTGGACGCCGTTGGCGGCGCTGGCGTCGTTCTCCGTCTCTTTTGCTCTCGTAGTTAAGAAACACAGGAGGAACGTTCGTCTTTCGTGCTCTCGTAGAGACAGTTGTCACAGCGCGACTGCCACGCCGCCAAGCGGAAATTTGGGTCACAGAAAGTTTGTCGTCAGAGCGTCCATAAGAAATGCGCCTCTATGTAAATATCTGAGCTCTTTGACGAAAGGGTATCCGTTTCGTTTGCTGGTTACGTTATAACGGTAAGGTTTCATGGTATGATTTTTTTGTATAGAGATAGCTAGGAAGCAGGAGAGTGACATAAGCGGCGAGTAAAGTCAAGTTGAAAATAATCGTTAAATATCACTAATGTTCAAAATTTTGGTGTAGAAAAGTGCAGTTACCGAATTTGTATATCGATGAATTACCGACTGTTAATGTACGCCGGTGTAAAAATATTGTTAGTGTAGTGTCAAAGTCCATTCAAAATTACATTTGTGAAGACCAAGTGAGGGTGGATGACGCAACCCCGCACTTCTCGCAAGACGGCGCAGCAGAACATATGATTTAGGTAATCCCGTGACCATTGCGGTATGTGGGTTCAATTACATAATGGACCCGTTACGTTAATATTAGTGTATGTCCTATTGACTAAAATATAAGGTTTCTAAGATGACTAGTCAAAATACAAATTATTTAGAAAGGTAAACTCGTTGGTCTCGCGGCATAAATGTGCGCGTGGGATTGGGAGATCTCGGGTTCGATTTCCGGGTCGGGCAAAGTGTTAGGGCCTGTTCACGAGATCGGTCTAAGCGGCGGGCGGCGCGGCGGGCGGCGCGGCAGAGCGTCATGCACGCCACGACCCTACAGCAGCGGTAAACGCAGCGGCAAATGTGGACGTATTTGGGCTGACGGAGTTACCCATAAATATTGCGATAACCAAAATATCTTTGTGTAAGTATACGGTATACCTACAATATTGTCGACATTGGATCTTCATTTCTTATAAGTATTTTATATCAAAGGAATAATGCATATTCGCAATAATTAATGAAGCGTTGAATAGGTACCTACACAACGTAGATTACGTTAAGTAGGTAAACTACCTTTCAACTTTCATAGTAGCTGTGTCTGTACCTAAATAGGTACATAATATGTACATTACACAATGTTTTAATGTTTGCGATTAATATTAAAACCTACCATTAAGTATATTCTGTGAAACATTGTTTAATTACATCTCGCAACGTTTTATTAACATTTTTGTATTTATACAGCCGATGTGTTGCTATCCATACACGCGACCGTAATTTCGACTTTAAATGTCTCCGTATTCATTACCGCCACAAAATATTTAACAAATAGTTTAACCGCCTAGTTAGTCCCTCGCGAAACGCTGTCTATGCCGCTCGCAGTCGTGGCGTCGGACTCGGACTCGGCGCCCCGCGCTAAGCCGCCGCTCAGAGCGGCAAGGTCGTAACAGGGCCATTATTGAGTTTTTCCATTAGGAAATTCTCAGTAGCGGCACGGAGTCTGGTAATGTGCCCGGTAACGGCAATAGGCTCGCCCCCTATTACATGGGATCTAAACATTCATGGCGAAATGTGGGTGTAATATTACACCTCTGCCTGCCTCTTCGGGGATACAGGCGTGAGTCTATAAAAAAAATATATAAAGGTAAGGCCATTTAAATATTTCAGAATAAATAGGTCTTTAAATTTTGCAAAATAGTCTAAGATCAAGTACTCATATCAAGCTACAGATAATATCTTTACAGTCGAGTCACTGTAAATAAAAAGTGATTCCATTTTTACACATGTCCAAAAGTGAATTTAAGTGTTGACATCTCACTTTATTGAAGGTTTTAAATGTTTTGGGTGCATTAACAATTTGTTTGCGTTATATCCCTTTTAAATAGATCTGAGAAACGTTAAAATAATTTAGGTAAATTCAACATTAGTCAAAGCTTAAAGGAGTTAGTTCTTATTAACCGCACCAGCTAGACAGGATAGTCGCTTTTAAATCTGAATTGAATTCTCATTGGAGCGTCTCTCTGTATTCGGATGAGGCGCCTCCCGCTTATTCGATTTGTTGCTAGTACGAGATTTGAGTTTGTAAGACCCTGTAAGGAGGTGATGTGAGAAATATGGATGTGACAGTTTTAATATTTGTTTCAAATTGTGTTTGTTTCTTCAATATCATGATAGCGCTGTATGTACAATGGAATAGACACCTAGCTCAGGACATTTACTTTTCCAAGAATAGTTAACGAAGAACTAGTCTTCACAAACAGGTTGATGTTGATAAGTTACTGTTCAGAAACAGATCAAATTATGGCCTTAAAACGTTCAAAGAGGACATGAGACCAGAAGCAAAATATTTTGAATTCAATCTAGTTTGCTATTTGTAATTAATAAAGATCGTGAATGTTTCAAAAATTCTTATTATTTCTTTTAAAGAACTTAAGAAATATTTTCAACACTTTGGAATTAGCCCATATACAAATATTTCTTAAGAGGGTCTCAAACACACAATTGTATAAAATGAAAACAATATCTTCTATTTGCCACGACACAACGCACTTTTTTTTAAGTGGTCAGAAGATGGCTCAACCGTTCTGTATTTATACATAGGTATAAGTTACATCCCCTCTGTGGGATCTCCACCTTGTCACGGTGAAGCTAAGCGGGATCCCAGGAGTGGACGCTCCGCGTGGGGTTGGAGGGGTCTGCGCAGGATGCGTCCAAGGGTGCGGGTGCGGGTGCCGGGGACAGTTCTGTCTGTCCCTCGCAGTCGTGTGTGATCGCGGGAGGAGAGGCGTGTCGGTGTTGCGCGGTCGCGCACCCTATCCCCGCGACCAAATGGGGGCGCACCATTCGATGCGTTGCGGTGGGGCCGCAGAGGAAGAGGAGATGCGGTGTTGTCAGGTTGCCGTCCTGCAGGTGTGTTGGCGGCGGAGCTAAGGAGGTTGTGGCCTTCGGGCTATCTGCCGGGGTGCCAGGGTAGAATGCTAACGTGACCCCCTGGCGCCCCAAAATGGTGTGGACGTATGCGCTGTGGTTTTAGTGGCTATTACGGCCTTGCACTCCAGCCGTCGAGTCCCACATACCCCCATTTTCATCCTGCGGGAGAAAAAGAAAATTTTATGAGTTACATAAATTGAGGTATGTCTGATCATATAAGAATTTAATTTTCAACGTTTCTTCATCCTGTGTCAATGACAACTCTTGAAGGGCCTTCAGCTAACAAGGCAGACATTTATAATGACATCAAGAGTACCGCATCCAATACCGCACATACTTTATTTCTTACCTTAAAGGTTCTCAACAAAATCCTCTCTCGGGAGCACTATTGAATAGAAGCGACTCTAGATAATATACGAACGAAAGTGAACTAGAAACAACTGTATTAATTGCTTTAATATATTTATAAATGCAACGCAAATCCCTTCAAAGGCAACTGAATAAAACGGGCTTTGAAAGCGGAAATCGTAATTGGTTACCATCTTTATTTCGTTTTATAATACTGAATCTGACAACGAAATATAGCCTTTTTAATAGAGTTTTCATGGGTTGCTTTGGTTTCATTGGTACTTGGGTCTAAAATACTTAAAAGGACTTCGATCACTTAAAAAAAAATTGAATATTTATTGTTGTATGAACAATAAATATACTAGAATCGCAATTTGAAGTTAGTCTTTTATGGCAACATGAATGCATAATCTGTGAGATTTTAAATAACCAGCTGGAAGACCGCAAATGAGATAGAAGGATGACATTGTAAAAGGAACGTGCACTAATTAGTTCAAGATTGCCCAAAACAGAATGAAACGGTAGTGATTGAAGTAGGCCTACATCAAAATGGTTGAAAGATGTTTAACGAATATGCTTGTATTACAAAATTCTAGGCAAGCACTGCTTTCGTACACCTAAAGCAATACATCAGTAATGTCGACATTTAAAATAAGGTTATTTGTAATCGAACTGGCCCATTCACAACCAGCAAAGCTCTACGTATTTGCTTATCTAATAAAAATATGAACTCTGCTAAAGGCATAAAAAATGCGCACACTTTACTCATAAAAGCTAGAAAAATAAATTCTATTTTACACTAATACTAAACGACCCTTTCTCCCTCCATCATGCTCGTAAGTTAAAAATCTAATTCCATACTACATGAGTTTGTGGTTACGTATAGAAGTGCAATGACGCATCCTTTATGATGCGTTTGTCTCTTTCCATCCTATACAAGAACTAGTGTGTGAGCGAGACAGCGTGAGTTCATAATCTGTCAACAAGTATACGCTAATTGCACACTCGGCTTGTATTGTAGATTGAGCATGATTTAGTTTTTTAATGGACAGTTCTTAAATTATTTTGTCGTTGTAAACTTGTGAAAGTTTGATTTTATAAAAAAAAAATAGTGTGACTGAATTAAATATCAATGTCTGTCTCAAAACTGTCGGGTCTGGATACTTGAATGTTTGCTCATAGCTGGCAAATAGGCATCAACTAACGAAGTAACAAACCTGCCCAAAAGATGATGTCCCGGAATTTCAAATTATGGTTGACTGCGGCCTACACGAGCAGTGAATCAAAGCACCTAACCACTCAATAATAAAACTACTCAAGAGCTTTTTGAGCACTTGACGCTTATTTTTGCAAGTCGACAAGAATGTTCGGTTTGGATTATAAACGCGATAAAGTTTGAAAAAATGGATATATCGATGTCTGTTTTGCTTTTATGGAAGTGTTCTATATTTTTGTATGACTTCGCAGTAATAATATAGTTTCAGACTAAAAGACGTACTACATCAAAAAAGCGTATGGGGCTCTCTCGTACTCTTTGTCCCGATAGCTGACCCCTACGTAGGTAAAGACCCAGACAGAAGCTAGTTACTTATTAAATTTAATCTTTCATGATATATTAGCTACTCTCGTGTGCGAGTTATTAATCGTAAATACTAAACGTATCTATGTTTATGACATACTACAACCCAAATAGAGATGTCAGAACCATACTGATGTAATATCACCCGATTTGCCAATGACAGTATAACGTAGTATATTGACAAGGGACGATACCGTAAGAATTGTTGAATAAGGTTCTATTCCAATAAGTAACAAGTTTTGTGGAAGTAAAAGTTTTATTGAAAATTGAGGTGATATTACACTGTGATACTGAAAAGAAAGTATCTATTTATATGTCCATACATCTGAAAAGATGCTGAGACAAGTTTTACCAGGGAATTTGAAAATAATGAACGTACTGTAACAGAATTCTTATGACTTGACTAGATGAGCGCGCGGTTACACCCGTGTTATATAGGGATACTGCTCAGCTTTCGTAGCTCATAGTGAGATGTTATATAGCCTATAGCCTTCCTCAATAAATGGGCTATCTAACGCCGAAAGAATTTTTCAAATCGGTCCAAAACAAACAAACAAACTCTTCAGCTTTATATAAGTATATTAGTATTAGATTAGATTTAATGAAAAATGAAAGTCCTAACACACAACTACAAGTCAAAACATATTATAGTTGCAGTTCGATTTTGATACTTATTTCCTACGCTATGAGTAAGATACAAAGGTCAAAGTGACTAACTTCAGGTGTAGCCGTATGACAGTCGTTTTTCAGCTAGAGGTCAACTTCAATAAATTATAGTTTCGGTATGCTACGTTTCTGGGTGTATCTATATAAATAAAAATGTATCACCAAAATGTTTAAATACGCATAACTTCCAAACGACTGCACCAAATTGAATAAATCTTTCTTTTATGTGTCTTAGTTTTACTGTATGAAAAAGAAAAGAAAAATAATAGCTCAGTCATATTTAAAAACAAAATATGACGGTACGAGGTTAGCTGGGTCAATAAGTTTTTAAATATTGGGTATATAACAACCATATATGTATGTATAACAGAAATGTTGCTAAGCAATTCTGGAAGAGGTTGCGTGTTCGTTCACGCCAATATTTGCTTTTTAAAAGCGCACTTGGACTATGGCCTTACCCTTCTCATAGTGAAAAGAGGCCCGTGCCCAGCAGTGGAACAGTTTATATACAGGGTTGATGATGAATGATGATGAAAAGTGCACTTCATGCATCGGCAATGAATAATCCACTACATCTGATGCGATGTCTGCTATTCAGATAGTAATAAAATAAACATAACGTTTTCAGATTTATTGATTTCTGATTCTGTATAACTAGTTACATTTCTGAAATAAAAAAGATACATGGAATGTTAAATAACTTTGTAGAACTTATTTATGTCCAAAAGGTTAGAGTTCACCAAGTTATATCTAGAATTTCGAATGCAATATCGTTTCGTGCAGATATTGAGACAGGATGTGGACTAAATTGACTGAATAATATTTATTCGATTCGGAATGTGACTTGAATAAAATAAATCATATTATGTTGGTTTCTTGGTCTGGTTTATGAAGCTCGTTATTTGTGGAGCGCTGCATTGGTCTGCACAATCACGTTATAATTGAATCGATTATTTACGCAGTTGGCTAGAATCATTTCCACACAGATAAAACCGTAGGAAGTAGAGTCTTGCTGATTTCAGCATGAATGGGCTGGTTCAACCGTGAGAGTACTACCATTACATAGAGTATCGATGTAAAGTAACAATACCAATTAATACTGTTGCGTTGCGTTCGGTTAGTGAAAGTGCCAGAATTTCATCCTCTACTGCTTCTCCCTCATTGCACTTCTTCGCCTGTTCCTATTCCCAAACTATGGGACGGCAACGCACTTGTGTGACTCCTTTAGTGTTGCGGGTGTCCATGGGTGGCACTAATTGCTTACCCTGTGGCGATCCGTGTGCTAGATAGCCTCCTGTACCTTTCATTAAATAAAACAATTTAATACTTGCACGGGGTACTTAATGCCTGTAGTGCATTAAGTACCCCGTGCAAGTATAAATAAAAATGGACTCAGTACTCCCTTCAAATCTGACAAATAATAGTAGCCAAAAACGTGATAGCGAAATAGATACCCTTAGAAAACAAGCTATTTTATGTTTTCCGATCTTTTGAAATTATATGATAGTTGGCAACTACATGTGTAAATGTGCCACGCACGTCTCTACGTCAATGATAAGTACTATATGATTATATTGCTTTTAAATCCTTCTGTATCATAAGCTATAAATCATCAGTATGTGATTGAGAACATCTATATTTTTATGTAGTTGTGTAGTTATGTAATTACAAAAATAAAAAAATAAGTACATTTGATAATACTTTATGAATAACTATATATTATCTTATAATCCTATAACGGATAGCGTATGCGACTGCTGATCGGAGGTCCCAGGTTTGGTTCCCGGGTCGGGCAAAAGTGTTACTGGGTTTTTCCGAATACTCAGTAGCAGCCCGGAGTCTGGTGATGTGCCCGGTAACGGCAATAGGCTCGCCCCCTATTACGTGGGACCTAAAAATTCATGGCGAAATGTGGGTGCAATATTTACACCTCTGCCTACCCCTTCGGGGATACAGGCGTGAGACTATAACAAATAAAAAAATAAATGAGTAGCTACTTCTATAGATTGATCAATAAATAATTGACAGAGTCATGCCATAAAACGGACATGGCATGGCATGTAATCTATATAGTCTTAGAAGATACAATGTCTTTATTGCATAGCTAGCTGAAAGCCATCTCGCTTCCTAAGAAAAGTCGCTACATAACAATTCCATTGTTTAAGCTGTTCGCATTCTTTCTACAGGCTACACCTGATGTTCAACCATTTGTACCCAAAGTGTTCTGAACGCCGAAACTTTCGTCGAGATATCTGGAGTTGTTACACAACTTGAGTAATTCTTTTCTACGGAGCAACGCACTATTTTATGGGTAGGTAAGTCGAATTTCGTTTGGGTTCGAAATTACATAGCAATTTATATCCAATGCTGATTTTGGTTTGAGGCTGAGACATGCATTTTGTATTAGGGGTTCTAAGAAGCTGATGAAAATGTGTTTCTTTTTCTATAAGATTTTTCTCGTTCTTCAACTATTTCAAAGCGCGTATCATGATTTTTTCTTATCAACGATTCATACTTTTATTATAATAGATAGATGAAGAAGGTTTGAATTGATTTAGAAACTAATGTTTTTATTATATTCTTGTACGAGGTCATTTATGACCTCGCCAGGAGTCGCTTTCGTATGAGAGTGCCGAAGGGCCTATCCTCTTTTCCTTTGCCATAATCCCGCTCCTCCTCCTACAATTTTTCCATCTCAAAGGCCAACAAGCGGTATTCGCTTACCATGAGGCCTCTGACAGCTTGTTTACCTCCTATTATATAGACGACGTCAGACGGTTATTCAAACTTTCATATGAGCACTATCGCTACAACAACAAACAATCCAGTAGATGTTACTTTCAATGCAATTGAAATCCACATACATACATACATATCGTCACGCCTTTTATCCCCGAAGGGGTAGGCAGAGGTGTATTTCTACACCCACTTTTCGCCAGATATACTTTAGTCCCACGTAATAAGGGGCGAGCCTATTGCCGTACCGGGCACATTTCCAGACTCCGTGCTGCTACTGAGAATTTCGTGACAGAAAAACCCAATAACACTGCCCGGCCCAGGAATCGAACCCGGGACCTCCCGATCCCACGCGCACATTTATGCCGCGAGACCAACGAGGCAGTCGTATAGGGTTTGATGTCGAGTTTTCCGTCTCTACGCAAAGATGGTATTTGCATCGTATTATCCCTTAGTCGCCTCTTACGACACCCACGGGAAGATAGGGGGTGGTGACACTTGTATTCTATGCCGTCAACCACACGGCATGAAATCCACATTTTTCCTATATCATGGTGCCATCAGTCAGGCAGTATGAATGCACCTCGTTAATTAGACGGTTTATTAGGGATTCAAGTTCGGTTTATTTACTCATGTGTTCAAGTGTTGTGCCCGACGCTACAGATATGGAAAAGAGATTTTCTTTTTTTTTTATCTCTTTTCATCTTTTTTTGTACCCTTTAATGTGCCTCTGCTTTGTTTATACGTTGTATTTTTTATTTAATAACAACGTTTCATTATCGGTCATGTTGGGTTAATATGTTGTAATGGGGTATTTTCTTAGGTATTTTTTCTGATGGGGACTTGATTTCATTTTGTGTAATGTCGAAGTCGGTTAGGCATTTTTTCGTTTTGTTCATTCTAAGTATACTCTTTTGACCCTTGTTATCCGCTATATCCACTTTTGTCCAAATGATAGGGTGGGTACCTAAAAAGGATTTTTTTCACAGTATAATATAGAGAACATTATAAAGCAAATGTGTCACATGGCCCCGTAAGAATTATATAAATATATGTGAATTCCAAACAAAAAAAAATCTAGTGCTGTTCGGTTCATCAAAATTAAATAAAAATAAGCTGTCTTTATTTTATTTTTGGTGTTCCCGAAACAATGTCAAAAATGATTTGTGCTACAAAAACCTGGAACTATTTGCTTCGTGTGTTTTCCTTTGCGGCCTCTTTAATATGATACCCACAGAATGAAATGGGATTGTGCAATTTTGTATTCTTAATCCGTCACCACATGAATCAATAAACGAAGTAAATAGTACCTTGCCGAAGAGACGGAAAACTCGAACCAACGATCCGTCTGGCCAGCATGATATATTAGGCGAAAAACTTCTATTTACTTAAAATGCCATTGTGACAGAAATTTGCAGAGGCCTTAGTCCAGCAGTGGACTGCAAAAGACTATCTGCGGTCGGCAACACGCGGCGGTGGGTCCTGTGGTCCTACACACAGACATATGTTCTATATCGTATTGTCCTCCATAAAAATCAGCCACAAATCCGGTAGAAAAGAAGCACCTACTTGCAACATCATACTAGAGGTATCTGCCACTATCAGAAGAGTACTGATGACCCAGGGATACGTTTGCATTGATTGGAAATGCTGCAATGTCAGAGACTTTACACTTGTGACCAGATGTTACAAATGCCACCAATATGGACACGCTGCAAAGACCTGTCGCGAGACCGTAGATACGTGTGGACATTGTGGCGAAGTAGGCCATCAAGTAAACGAATGCAGTAGAAAAGAGAACTCACCTAAAAGTGCGACATGCCATCGCTTCAAGAAACCGAGCGACCACAAAACAGGTGACCCCGAGTGCCCAGCAAGAAAAATGGCAGAGGCAAGGTACATTAATTCTATAGATTATAGTGAGGGTGCCTAAGAGCGCCGCCTTTATTTCTTAAGTTTTGCAGTTTCTACAGTCTACAACACTTTTAATTGATGCACTTAAAAAAACAATTTAGTTTCGTAATTATTATGGCTGACGAATTAATTAACGAGTTAGATGATTTTTCTGTACATATATCAAAAATGTGTGATACGGAAAGTTGCAGTTTATACGTGTCAAGATACAATAAGCCTTTAACAATACTAACCCAGAACATCCGTAGTATCTATAAAAATATAGATGGCTTAACCATTTTCCTGAAAAGATTGAATTTTGAATGCGACGTTATCATTCTCACAGAATGTTGGCTTGCAAATAGAAATGGCAATTTACCAGTTTTGTCAGGCTACAATACCTTTTACACAGCAAAATCCCTTAATCAAAACGATGGTGTGGTAGTATACGCAAACAACTGCCTATCTGTCACTTTTGAAGAACCAAATGTCCAAGAATTCAATTGTCTGGTGATGAAAATTGGATCCGATATCGCCGTCATCGCTGTTTATAGACCACCATCCTTCAGAAACTTAGATACCTTTAATAACTCCTTAAATCGCATCATACAAACCCTATCAGCTTTTAAAACCGTTATTCTATCTGGGGATGTAAATATATCTATAAACGCTGAGAACTGTGACGCCGGGACGCAAGATTACTTAAATATGTGTGCATACCACGGCCTTTCCCCCTCCCATACCTTTCCAACACATCAGAGTGGTTCCTGTTTGGATCACGTCTTGCTTAAGACCCAGCTTCCGTGTCTAACGCTTGTTGCTAACTCTTCAATAACCGACCATTGTGCTGTCCTAATTACACTTGATTTATTGCAATCATCGGGCGTTACGCGACCTCAGCAGAAATCAAAAATAAATATGAGTGGACTTGAACGAGATTTGTGCAACATTGATTTTAGCCTGGTTTACAATTGTGCTGATGCAAACAACACACTAGCGTATGTTATTAGTAAAGTGCAAGAGAGCATTATAAAAAATACGAATATCTACAAACTTAGTAAGAGAAACTATAATATTAAACCTTGGATAACTCCAGGTTTGATTAGATGTATTCGGCATAGAGACAAGCTACATTTAAGAGCTAAACATAGTCCTGAAAACGTAATTTTACAAACATCCTACAAACGATACCGTAATTTTTGCAATAACCTCTTGAAAAAGTTAAAAACAGAGTACGACAAACTACAAATAAATGAAGCAGGCAATAACAGTAAAAAACTATGGCAGTACCTTAAAACCGTTACTTATACGTCTAAGCAAAATACACCCGATACGAGTTTATTAAATACACATGACTCACCACAATCGTCGGCCGATAGCGTAAATGAGTATTTTGTAAACGTAGGACTAAAACTTGCGGAAAAAATTCAAGTTCAATGCGGCATAGATCGGTGTGACAGTCACTCAAGTTACTCAACCTATCTGAACAGCGGTAAATCTTTCGTAATGTTGGAACCGGACGAAGATGAAGTTGAGCGAACTATACTCACCTTAAATAATAACACTGCAGCAGGATGGGATAACATCAATTCTAGCGTTTTGAAAAATTTCAGACATATTCTTGTACCTCCACACATTTTTCGATTATGCCTCGCTGATGGCATTTTTCCCACCTGTCTTAAAAAGGCTGTAGTAGTTCCTATTCACAAAAGCGGAACAAAAGGCCTCGTAACAAACTATAGGCCTATTTCGATATTACCTTCAATAGCCAAAGTCTTGGAAAAAATGGTAAATAATAGGCTCATGACTTATCTCGAAAACAATGCTCTCCTATCCGTCACCCAATTCGGTTTTAGATCTAAGTTGTCTACTGCTGATGCAGTACACCAGTTAACGAATTATGTCTCAGAAGAACTTGGAAAGAAAAAGCACGTCATTGGAATATTTCTTGACCTGGCACAGGCCTATGATACAGTGTCTATTCCTAAACTCCTTAAAAAAATGGAAGCCATAGGCGTCAGAGGTCACCAATTAAACTTCTTTACTGAATACCTAAAGAACAGGCACCAATGTGTACGTATAGGCAACGTTATTAGTGCAGATATGAAAATGCCCCAATTCGGCATTCCCCAAGGAAGCACCCTCGCATCAACCCTCTTCCTGGTGTACATCAACGATCTCTGCAACCAAAATTTAGATCATGGCAAAATCATTGCATATGCTGATGATACCGCCATCCTGTTTTCCGCTGACACTACTGAGGAGGTACATGAATTTGCACAACGGGGGTTTGACATAGTAAACAACTGGCTGAAATATAACCTATTGACCTTAAACGCTGAGAAAACCAATGTTATCAAATTTTCAATGCGGAAGTCTCAGATTACGACATATAATAATACATTACAAGCTCATTATTGTATTAACCCTGCACTTAACACATGCACTTGCCCTGCTGTTCGCTACACTACTAACATTAAGTACCTAGGAATCATTGTAGACGATTGCCTCTCCTTTAAACAACATATAAGTGCTCTTACATGTAGAATTCGTAAATTATTCCACGTTTTTAAAAAACTCCGTTGTCTAGCAGATAATAAACTAATCATACGGGTATATCAGGCTCTATGTCAATCAGTTCTGCAATACTGTATTACTTCTTGGGGTGGAGCCCCAAAATCTATAATGTTGCCGATTGAACGAGCACAAAGAGCACTCTTAAAAGTAGCAACTAACCGACCCTTCCGATTCCCCACGCAGCTCTTATTTGAAAGTTGTAAAGTACTAACTGTACGCCAACTTTTCCTGTTGTATACGATCCTAAGGCATCACTCTACGCTTATTTATAACCCTAATCTCACTAACAATAAAAGACGTAAAGATATCGTTTGTACTGCACTTTCCGAATCTAAGTTTATATTCACGAACAGATTTTATGCATTTCTAGGACCATTTGTTTATAACAAACTTAACAAAGTACTGTGTATTTATGACGTAAACTTTTATAAATGTAAACAATTAGTTTATAAGTATTTGCAACCTTTGAATTACGAACAGACTGAAGATTTGATGACTGTACTAAAATAAATATTAGCTAGCCAGGCATAACTCGTGGTCTTGACATAGTTTCTTTTAGGTAAGTAAAATGTAATTTGCTTAATAGCTTAATATAGTCTTTAATTATTGGTAATAAATATATACTTTATTTTAGATATTACATAAGTAATACATTATGATTATTGTGCCTTTACAGCCTGTGGCACAGGTCTATCCTAGTACAGGCACCCATTGTAACTTAGATCTTATCTCTTTCCTAGAACTACATATATTTATTGTAGAAGCTATGAATAAATAAACAATTTATTATTATTATTATTATATTATTATTATATATCTGTGGTCCTACATATTTATGGCCCGTGAATGTCTTGTTAAAAAGTCATAGAAACGCACTAAGGAGCCCACGCACGGTGGGCTGAAAAATCAAAATGCGGACTTAGGGGCTAAGAGACTTGTTTTTGGATTCTACTAATGAAAACAATATTTTTTTGTTCTTTGACTTTTTTGATAAAGTACATACTTACCGAGATAAAATTGTTTGAAGTTTGTATGAAACTAGTAGAAAATAAAAAAAAACGAAATCGTTTTTTTTAATACTACCACTGTTAACAAGTCAATACAACAAAAATGAAACAATAAAATATCCACACCACCAATTACAGGTCACGACATATTATGCTTTCTCGGAATTTTGACAAAATCAGGTAAACTAATAATTTTTTAAAGTTTCAGATATATGACTAATGATGATTTTTTAAGTGTAGCAAGTGGATTAGGCCTACTGGGGATATCACATAAAAATAAACGTGCCTAATATTTAACCTCTCTGGGTGGTGTCGCATAAAAGATAAAAAAAAATATTACCGCCAAAACGCAAAAAACGCAGTTCGCGATATAGTGCATAAATAGCCAAAAAATATCTTCTATCATAAACTTTCATTGTTTTCTTAAGATAGTTTAAGAATTACGAACAATTCTCATTTTGTTTTCTTCCATACAAAAAATTCTTTAAAATTAAATAACTCAAAAAACACGCGTTTAATCAAAAAAATTGTATTAATAATTTTGAGTTGTATTTGATCATAGAATCCAAAAATGGAATTAGTTTATTTATATTCCACTTTAGTTTTTTCGAAATCCCTAAGTCCACTAGCGAACTTTTTCAGCCCACCGTGCCACGGTGCGGACTTAGAATAGGTAATTAAGCTGTCTAGTTTATTATCAGAAATGCCTTTACTTCATTTGCCACCTTGCGGCCCTTACCTATCAAATAGTTGCCGACCGCTGGACTACAACATAAAACCTAAATCCAATCTTCGAAGGTCATGTTTCGTATTTTCCTCAATAATAAATGCCTACTTATATATTTTATACTTTTACTCACAACAAGCATATGCTCTAGCATATGCTTGTTGTGAGTAAAATAATATAAATGGCTAGATAGCATTATTCTAATAATGCTATCTAGCCATTTATATTATTATTTTAGCCACTAATTCACTTTGGTTATTCTAATAAGCAAGTCAAGACAATAAGCTCCAACTTTATCAGTATCTAAACTACCTTAACCCAAATTCGCTGCATTCGTTCCCGAACGGAATAAAGATTTGGTCACACAGTGGGCGTGAAGGAACAGGACGTGACGTAAGCGTGACAGTGGCATAATTACACTGTGTAAAACCTTTTCTATACTATATACTACACTACCTGAACCGACAAACTTCGTACCGTTTGCAATGTTCCTTTTTTTCACCATTATCTCAAAATCCTTCGACCTTCAAAGAAGTTCAAACATATTAGGTAATTAATAAAATTACTTCTAAAATAAGTAGTATATTGGTATTTTTTGCCGGTTAGCAAGTGAAAACTACTAGAACTAGGTATTAAATAATTATTTTTCTAAAGGATACAGTTTACTTTTTCCATTTTATTCAAACTCGCTGACGTCACGTTACCATTACGCTCCGCCCTCTACTAGACCAAAGCCTTAAGTATCAATATAATACAGTTCAGAGTGAAATAGTTTGCTAGCAAAACTTGCAAGGAGCGCTGTACCCGCTTCTAATTTCTTGAGATTCGAAACCAATACCAAGTTACCGCGACTAGGAAAGTTGGAGAGCTTAATTATTTTGTGTTTTGAGGAATGTTTTTCATTAATAAGGTCTCATTAGACTAAAGAAAGTTTGAATTCAAATCCATATTTTGGACGTTCATTTTAATTATCGGTAGCAAAGTTTTTGGGTAATGTTTTGAATGAGTTTGGAAAAAAAAAATGAAAATATTTTATTTGCATCTCCACACAAACTTAAGAAACACTTAACAAACAAACTTAACAAACAAGTAAACTTAAACTATAGGTTCTGATACACTAGAAATATATTAAGTAGGTACATTATTACTGGTAGCGTTACGTGGAGGACAAATAAGGCGCTGCGTCAGCTATTGTTGCAGTATAAACTACAACGCTGGTATTCTCGCAGGCCGAGTAAATAAAGTAATACACCTAAATAATACATACATTATATATAGGACAAGGAAATTGGATAAAGAACAATAAAATATATAGCATTCTTAGGAAATAATAGGTATATAAACTATATCAATATATTTCATACCTAATATATATATATAAACATGTATATATACACCTATAGCCGTGTGGTTGACGGCATAGAATACAAGTGTCACCACCCCCTATCTTCCCGTGGGTGTCGTAAGAGGCGACTAAGGGAAAACACGATGCAAATACCATCTTTGCGTAGAGACGGAAAACTCGACATCAAACCCTATACGACTGCCTCGTTGGTCTCGCGGCATAAATGTGCGCATGGGATCGGGAGGTCCCGGGTTCGATTCCTGGGTCGGGCAGTGTTATTGGGTTTTTCTGTCACGAAATTCTCAGTAGCAGCACGGAGTCTGGAAATGTGCCCGGTACGGCAATAGGCTCGCCCCTTATTACGTGGGACTAAATTATATCTGGCGAAAAGTGGGTGTAGAAATACACCTCTGCCTACCCCTTCGGGGATAAAAGGCGTGACGATATGTATGTATGTATGTACATAATAGAAATATTTATAGAAATATGATATGATGTTAACAACACTGTATGTCTTAATTTTATAATGTAAATCGCAAGAACCATTTCTCGTGTTTCCAAACGCAACTCGTAGGTGTCACGTGATCGTAAGGAGTTATTGAGTTCCATCTGTCATGACTGTCAAGAAAGCGTCTATGCTGTCTATCATTGTGTTGCGTACGCGCTAATAACAAAAATAATACATAGTTACTACACACCTAAATACCACAGCAATTATTTTCATTTACAATATCCATCCATTATAATTATAACATTAAGGGTACTTACTATACACGTAAGCAAAGATGCCCGAATTAGCCGTCATAAAGGTATGTAAAATTACAGCAATGATTTTTGTTTGTTGATCAAAAATAACTTAAACTTACTTCTAAATGTATGCAATGTTTGGCTTCACAGCGAATTGAAAATGCGGTACCACTGGCTTTACGATATCTAAAGAGCATATCAGGAGATGTAAGGATACTTATCTGGATGTAAAATCATATCAATTTTAAAATTATTCTTAACTGGTGTAGGTATTTCAATAAAGCACTCACAGGTTAAGGTGATGGTCGTCTTGTTTGTTATTATGTGTACAATCATCATGCTAAGAATGAAACCTAATCCATACGAGAATTAGTTTGTTTAAGCGTTCATGAGCATGACATTTCATAAATTAATTTTATCACCCGATCACATAATTATATACGCGAAGCCTGCATCGTCCACCACACGCGTAACTTAACCGTAACATTTTGCTACATTCTTAAGCGTTCACGAGTATGACGCCTTATTCATTCCACTATATCTAATGAGAGAAATATCCCGTTCATTCGTATAAAGTTTTTTTTTTGTTTGTTTTTCATAGGGTGGAAGGTGCTGACGGACTGTAATACAGTTTACTCTAGTACAGCCGTCAAAGGTGACCTCTTTTAGTCTAACACATTTATATGTCATACTTATATACTTACATATGTATAAAATAAGAGCAATTTGTAAAGAATTCAAGAGAAAATAAACGTATTATTATTCTCTTTATTAAATACTATTCACAAAGTCACATTTTACATAATTAAACCTAATATATCAAAATAAATTTAACTATATAAAATAGGACCACGGAAACCCACCGGTGTCGGGTACAGGGACCAAGCCACCGGTGGTTAGGGCCTCAGAGAAAGGAACTTCCTCACGATGCGCGCCGTATCGAGAAGAACCGCCTTCTGAATCAAAGACTTGATCCAGCTGCCTAGTGCGAGCCTCTTTAGGTGTTGGTCGAGGCTCTTGGCGATTAATCCATTCACCGACACGACTATCGGCACAATGATGGCCGAATCCACATCCCACATGTCGACAATCTCGTGAGCTAGGTCCAAATATTTAATTTCCTTCTCTTTTTCTGCTTTCACGAGATTGACGTCATGTGGTATGGTGACATCAGGCTTATTGGCTACAATAGTCCTGTCTGTAATGATAGACCGATCCCAGTACAACAGTGCACGACCATTTTCGAGAACTGGGTCGGGCACATATCTGTAGTACGGTACCTCAGAACCAATGAGATCATATTTAAGGGCTAGTTGCTGATGGATTATCCTGGCCACTTGGTTGTGTCTGTGCAAATACTGACCATTGGCAAAACTCGAACAACCGGACACTATATGCCTGAGAGATTCTCCGGGCCGGTGACACGCCCGACATATGTCAACCGTACCGTCCCTCAGTATATACTTTCGGTAGTTGTTTGTCATGACAACTTCGTCCATAATTGCACAGACAAAACCTTCGGTTTCTCCGAAGAGATCACCGAACCATAGCCAAGCTATAGAAGCTTTAAAATTGACGTCAGGGTCATGTAAAGCTCTATAGAACCGTCCATGCAGCTCCTTGCCCTTCCATACTTCTCTTCGGTCGTCAGTACTAAGTACTGCAGGTTTGTGCCAGTTCTCTTTAGCCAGAGCGAGCGGGGTAAGTCCGGTATCAATTGTGACTACATCGCGATGCACATCCACACTCATCTGCAGAAAATAATCTCTGAGGTTGCACACCTCGCGGTTGTGGAGGGTCTTAGCACATAAAAAGCCTCGACCCCCACATTTCCGCGGGATGTACAGCCTCATTACCGATGAGCGTGGATGATGCATACGAGATGCAGTCAGCATTGAACGGACTTTTCTATCCAGGGCATCTAGTTCAGTCTGGGTCCACCTGAGTATGCCGAAGGAATACATTAGGACTGGCATGGCCCATCCGTTGCAGGCCCGCACCTTGTTGCCACCTGATAAGAGACTGTTAAGTACTTTTCTCAGGCGGCCAAAGAAGCGAGCCTGCAACGTCTGTTTCATGTCAGTCTCAGAAATATTCAAAGACTGCGACATACCCAGGTATTTGTAGGTCTCAGTTGGGGAGAGGGATCTAAGTTGTATGGAATCTGAGAGTTGTATCCCTGCAGATTCCATAATCCTGCCTCTCTTCACATGCATGACCGCACATTTATCCACACCAAATTCCATCCTGATAGAATTACTAAAGGTTTCGGTTACCTTAAGTAATGCAGTCAGTTGGAATTTGTTGGGGGCAAATAATTTCAGGTCATCCATGAAAAGGAGGTGAGATATAACTTGACCTCCTCTCCTCAACCGATATCCTAACCCTGAAGCCTCTAACAAGGTACTTAGGGGGTTCAGGGCCAGACAAAACCACAGAGGACTCAGACTATCGCCCTGGAATATACCTCGCTCGATCCTTATTGAAGCACCGCAACCCAAACTCGATCGACATTCTGGATAGCGCAATACGGTCCTCCACTGCCCCATACATGACCTTAAAAAGGTGCATAGAGTTGCATCTACGTTATACAACTCCAGCACCCTCAAAAGCCATGTATGTGGCACGGAGTCGTAAGCCTTCTTGTAATCTATCCAGCATGTCGATAGATTCTTTCGGTTATTATTATTATTAAAGCCTGAACGCAAAGTACACTCTTACGTGACTACTTTCATTCAACATTGAGACCTGCACTCAAAATAAGGCGTCTTAGAGTTTTCGACACACAAAACAAATCAATTGAAGTAGCATTCGGCAGACAGAAACGGTAAAAAGAGTTATCAAATAAAGCGCGGTGGCTATTCAATCCAGATAAAAGGTTTTAGATCCAACTGCTTGAATCCGCTTCAATACGGTACTATGTATTGTGGGAGTCTCAAAGAGATTTATATGTCAATATGCTTTTGAAATTGTGTTTTAGGTAATAGTTTTTCGGTGTATATTTATTTGTCAGGGTTAGTATACTAAAATTAATTATTTTCTTAAGACAAGAAACGGTACCTACAGCTTTACGTTCTCTCCGAAGCAGGGTAGCGCTCAGATGTTAATGCCACATGCGGTCACGCATGAGGTGATCTGTGCAAGCGTTGCTTAACGTTTTCGATCTAATGGTGTTCCCCCCACCGATGAAAAGGTATACATAAAGCTTTTATTTATTTACCTAGCTGGGCAACCCAATAGGTCTCAATGCCGCTCGAGTAAATCCCAATTTAGCATCGTGGGCTCCCCTACTACTAGAAAGATCGTGAAAATGTTTGTAGCAATGTTCGGATCTGTTCATTGTTCAATTCGACAAAACAAAAAGCGGCGAATGCTCCCTGTTCTGTTACAAGTGAATGCTCAGGAGTATCAGCACCATATTACGAACGGCGAGGCAAGTTACGCTACGAGCACTACGATTTACAAATAATAGTATATAATTGTTGTAAAATTAACAAATTAGATTAGGCTACGAGACATTTCGAATTTAGGATGTTTGAAAATTGCACCGGTAGTGATACGTGACACTTTTGCAAATAAGTAACTATACTCGTATTGCACTTAAAAGATATGGTACGGATTTTGATGAAACTTTGCAGCATATACATAAAAAAAATCATTAGCCTGTCGCAGTCCACTGCTGGATATCTGCCTTTCTAATGGCACACTACTAAGCTTGATATTCGGCGTTTCGTATCCAGCCGCTGCCAGTCACTTTGCGTATATCGTCACTCCACTAAGCCGGAGTGCGTCCTGCGCTACATTAGCCGAGACCCGGTCCCCACTTTGGAATACGACTACTCCAACGGTTCTTGATTAAAATTATACAATTCAATAATTTTTACCCGCAGCTTCACACAGGTAAGGAAGCTGCGGGATGCAAGTCATTTAGCGAGTCAATAAATAGCCCATTTGCCATTCAAGTGTATAAGCAGAACTACTGCGGATTATACACCAGAAAAACAGATTCAAAGAAATCGATCAGTTGTTATTGCATGTGATTGTTTTCACACTACTATGCGCAAGCGGTGCGCGTCCTTGGTGCGCAGGGTGCGGGCCAGCTCCAATACCGTGCTAGCAATGATTGCAGCCAGACTCGACTGTTTTTATATGAGACAGTGCATAAACAGGCATCTAAAACATTAAATAAAAGAACTTTAATATGTTATGATGTATAAAAATTAATTTAGTTTCATTATAATTAGAATAAGATATAAATACCTCATTGATGAAATGTTTAAACTTAATAAATTTTATGATTAAATTAAAATGCAAGACATTATTTATTATGACATTAAAATATATATTTATATATTTATTTTTTTAAACTTAGTATTTTTATATTGACATTGTTTAAATTAATAATTATGAAATCTAAATTGTAATTATTTATTATATTATTGAAAAGAATGTAATTATTAAATTTAAATAGATATAATAAAATTAAATGTAGTCTGAATTAATGATTATTATGTAGATACTTGTAGGTAATACAAATTTGATCTGTTAATTTTATGGGCCGCCATTGCCTGAAATAAAGATATTTTATTTTCATTATAATTATTTATTTATTGTATGAGCGTAAAAACCATCCATTCATCAGGTTCACAAGCTTTTACATTTTACATTACTAGTAAGATATTTGTAAGATTTTGCTCTAGTGCCTCGATTCCCTACCGGTACCAAACAGTACCTACGTAATGAGCTTTCATCACTGTGTAAAGTGGCTTGATTAGATCCGCGCCGCTGTCAACAAAACTGTTCGCTAAATTCGCTTAAGCTCTGCTTGAAGCTTACTGAAATGCTCAGGTGTAAGATGAGAGGAGGAGAGATTGTGTGATACATAATTTAAGTTTTGGATTGATACTGGGCTGTGGTAACGAGTGTGGTAAGAACTTAAACATAAACCACTGCCATCTCTATTTGATTTTATCTTAAAAACAGGAAAGAAATAGACTATACTTGGTTTGAGTCTAGCAAAACATTATTCATCATTATTATTATTCCATTCCACTTTTTTTGTAGAAATCCTGCACATATGCCAATCTTGGTTTGTGGGCAAAAATAAAAATATCCAACGGACCCAAACCACAACCAGAGTCTAAACAAAAATTTGTGGATGATACGAAGCGCAATCGAACCCAAGACCTTGGATCAGTGCTAAACGGCATGGCGAGTCGAACAGATACAATCATCTTATTGAAAAAGAAACTTATAAACCCTCTTTTAAGAATTTAGTTACAAAGTGTCCATCAATACATGATTTATGCCTGGTGCAGGCATTATCTTCTTAAAAACAAAAGTATCGCCGCATTCTCGAAAATATGATGCAACTTTTTCAACGATGAAATTTTAACTGATCCATCTGATTACGGAGTCAGTTTTGCTTACGGTACACATTGTAATATCCGTTTATCAATCAATTTACGTATTGGAGCATTCGCATTAATATTGAACGACATCGAATATGTAATGCGATGGTGTCATGGACGGGAACGGTACTCCCGTAAAGGTGATAGCGTTGGATTCTGGATCATCATAGCCGTAGCGTTATCTCGGTTTTATCCAAGATTTACATCTTGTATTTCAGGGTCCGCTTCCTAGTTCTATAAAGATCTTTGATAGTCGTTATAGGCAGCCAGTATTAAACTTATATATATCTTATAAAACGGAATGTCACCACCCCATATCATCCTATGGTTGTCGTAAGAGCCGACAGAGGGACCATATTATGCAGAGAACAGCACTGTAAGAGAAGGAAAACTTGATACAAACCCTATACCAACCCGTTTGGCCAGCGTGGTATAGTAGGCCAATTCCTCCTATCAAAGGAGTGGCGTAATCCAGCAGTGGACTGTTGAAGGCTGATGATGATGACTTAATCCAAACTATGCAATATCACTGTCCCTTTGTCCCTGGAAAAGGTAATATTCAGTACAATCTGGTAAGACTAGTAAGAATACAACTACCAAAACAACCAACCAACAACCAAATTAACAACTGGAATAATGCTAGGAGTATGGTGATGATAAATAGCTTCAACACTATTTATAGTTGTGTTTATTATTTTGCATGCAACCCCTTATATCCACGCTGCTTAGTACGGATTGATGTTTTTATTGATACTATAGAAGATGGAGAGATCTGGTGTCGGAGGCAATACCTTCTTTGGGTCGCAGCGCGACGACGAACGAATGAATGAATTGATACAATCCAGTGTGACCACCATAGATTATACACTTATACTGGTAGCGACCACCGTACAGTGAATGCCGCGCGGCTATATCTTGGTGAATTACGTCGGCTCGTCACTAAGCGATGCAAATTATACAGATTATTCATGAGCACAGACTTAAGTCTTGTTTTCATCACCCTTGTATGTACAGACACCTAAGTTCGTCAACAAAGCGTCTGCTTTTAATAAAGTCACATTCCAAGCACAGATTTTTCTGGCACCAGATACGAATTTAAAAGGAATGAACACTAAAACAGTCAAAAGGAATTTTAGTCCTTTTCCTTTTAAATAAAAGAATCCTCATACGATTCAGTAATATTTCAAAGACAATAAGTCAAAAGTTGTTATGCCATAGTATCGAAATGACCATTTATTGTATGAAGGATCATCATATTATTAAAGGTTTGTATTGATGGTGGTTTTATGTCAATACCTCCTTATTATCCGAATTTTGACCGAATTACATAGGTTGTAGCTACTAAGAGTCATATAAATACCCACAAATAGGCATGTGTGGACACACCGTGTAGCCTTTTTTTTTCAAATGGCTCAAAATGTTAGGCAGATAATTGTATTGCTCCTGCAATATTAGTATCTGTCTATGACAAAAGTTCACTTAAATATAAATTATGAAGTCTGGAACCTGCACTTGTACTGAGATATTATGGACTACGGCGTAACCGTTCAAAAGCTAAACATACAGCCAGCATTTTATGATAGCACAAGCATCATAAAAATCTGACTGACTTATCAAAGAGGCGTTATATACCCAAACACAGCACTTGAACACTTCTATTGACAATATTGATCTGGGCCTTAGTCAAATATTTGTTTCACGCTAATCTAAATGTCGATTTACACAAGGATAGTTTCTCAAATCTTATGCCATCTCGTTTCTACCTAACTGACTAGACAAAGATAGCAATACATTTGCTTCGTGAAACTATTCTTGTCTTAATGGTCTTTAAGTCAGTGTATGTGAAGGGATAACACCGTAATACCGACATATTAGCTTAAAACCATAGGCTTATATTGTCATCTATCAATTACTAGTTAATCTTGACGCTGATTATTATGGCGTAAAGATAACACAAGGTAAACAAACAATGAGATTTGACGTTTTGGTTTCCGTTGATATTTCGTTTATGCGTCTGTATCAGTAATTATCCCTTCGATATATAACGGAAACTAATATGCTTTTAAACTAATAACGTATTGGTACTCTTATAAAAACTTCATTTCGCTGCTTAAACTTACCATAGTTTCATAACCCCCCATCCGATCAATGAAGGAGTTGTAGAGTAGAGTAAAATGATGAGGTATTTGTCATTAATTCACGAAAATTCAAGATAAAATTTTCCCTGGTAAATTTAATTAACTTTAAATAATATCACATCAGATTACCCATGGCAACACTGAAGACTCATAAATCGTAATAACTAGGTTTCTACCTAAAGTTCATAAAAGGTCGTTGAGTGCATCGGCCGCCGGCGCGGCGGCCGCGTCTAGTTACCTAATCCTTTGACAAAAGCCGAACGTCAACTTTAGACGTGCCATCATTTTAGGTAGGTAGGTATACCCATTTTATTTATTATGAGTTTGTTGCAACAGCTGGTTTATTGCATTAGGTAAAACGGAAGGTATTGTTTACGTTGTTTGTTTGTTTCGTAAGAGTGCGTAGCCAACTTTGGTGTCCGTGTATTCAGACATTTCAGATCACCCGAAGGCCTACGACATGGCCTTACGATTCTTAGATTCAATTTTACGTGCCTTCTGAGTACGTGGGCACCCATCCAAGTGATGACCTGTGCAACCGTTACTTAACTTTGCCAAACTATTACGATCCAAAAGCTTAGTCACGCTATGAGCGCTGCAGTATTTACGGTAATTACTAATTTTTTAAATCTTACTTAGGCAGGTTACCTTTAATTCCGAAAAAAATCAACTTACCTACTTGTAAGCTGCGTACGAAGATCATGCTCCACATGTCGACCGTAAAGGTTAAGACACTTACGGTACCTTTTCGTCAAAGGTACCTATTTGAAAGCACACTAACTAGCACACTGTAGTTTACGAGTCAAGCCGTTGAACAACGCGCTCCAAAGGCACTGGCAGACCTGGTGGTCCAGCGAACTGCTCCTTCTTATCACTACGTGCACCTGCATGAATTGCATTCACTCCTACCTAAACACATCGAAATGTTAAAGTACCAGAGTTTGAATACGACTGACGACGTAACTATTTCACAACGTAAGTTATTCCGGAAGTCCGAACGAAAATAATCCTAGGGCGAGACTGAGTGATCAGTAGGCAAATTGAAGTCGTAAAAAATAGCCAGCTAGGGATGTAACCAATGATATTTATTGGAGTTCTGTTTCTATCGATATGTTATTATTGTCCCCGTACGAGATGGGCACGTATCCAACGCAAAATTGTTGTTTGTTTTTAAAATATTGTTATAACATAAAAATGATGTAACTTTTTTATTTGATTTAGGTTACCGAAATTAGTATATCGTGGGTATAATGGAAGAACGAAATAACTCAGATTTTGGCCAAATTGACCTTTTACCATTTTCGCGAACCCCAAAATGTGCCGCATCTTTTGGTCTAACAAACATTCTTATATCTTAACCCAGTCCAAAAATAAAGCCATTTTTGTGTTTCAATTATAGAAATAGATAAGTATAAATGAACATTAAATGTTAGTAGAAAAAATGACTAACTCTATAAATAAATGAACAACTGTGACTTCTGATCACTTGAGTATGAAATAAATTAGCTAAATTGAGTTATTTAGTTCTTCCGCGCACGAAAATATTTTAATGAAACTAGTCAAGTTGAAGAAAAATTAAACAACTTGAGTTATTTAATTCGGGCATTAATGAGCATTCAATCGGTTTTTAAATAACTATATTTATTTATTTCTTCTTCGAGAAAATGTAAATTTATAAGAGATTCCAATCAAATAAATGTCAATAGGTGAAGTTATTTAATATTTCTATTTATAGTATACGCACGTAAGCAAAGTTATCGTGCAATGCAGTAGTGCAAATTAGCGCGAAATAATGTAAACCTATAGACCAACCATTCTCAAAGGGTGCTCCGCGGAGCGCCAGGGCTCCACGAAGCATCTCTAAAGGCTCCACGAAGCATCTCTAAAGGCTCCACGAAAATTTTGCTCCAATTAAAATAAAATTACTTAAATATAACTAAATCACTAGGTAGCAGAATACAGCAAAATGGTCGATTTAGATTCTAAACTCACTGCAACTTAAAGTAGTAGTACGTACAATATGCTATGTTTTTACCGGCGTTTTATTACAATCGGATAATTATATTATAAACAGATATACTATTATTAGACATGTTATGTTCCTAAGGTTGGAAGCGATAGCCTAGTGGAGATATCAACAGACTGCCATTCACAGGGCTCGGGTTAGAATTCTAGGCAGTAAGTTTTCGAAGTAATGTGTTTCAATTGTTAATTATGGCTTGCCTCGTGCAGAGAGCTCGACAGCAGCTCTTTAAGACTGGGCGGTGTGGACACCCCTCCCTACTTTTTTCTGACATCAAGATTTGATGTCTTCCAGCCACCGGTGCAGGCTAGGTTTCTTAAAGGCTTTAGTACCGTGGGCCAAATCCATACAGAGCATAATTTTCATAGGTTATTTAGAAATCCGAAGATTAAACCCGGTCGTTGTGGCTGGCTTTTGTGGATTACGAAAATGCCTCCAACCCCATTGGAACTGCAATGCACTGCCTACACTACATGTCTCTCAGAGAGCTATGAAAAGGACAATGGATAAAGGATAATAGGATTTCGCTGATGGATAATTTTCAGAACGAGATTATCCGGCAGAAGATCAAAGAAACTGACATAGACAATGACAGAGTTATAGCAAATTGAATGGGGGAACTTATGGCCAGTCGTTTAAACAGCAGGTTCTTAAATTAAGGCCACGCCTCAGCAAGCGTAGTGTTGGCCGCCAGAATGGGTCTTGTGGCATACCCTGGGGAGGTTCACCTTTAGGAGTGATAGGCTGATGAAATCAGCTAAATGAGAAGAAGTAGTTAGTATACTTGTTTGACTATTATACGCCCCCTGCCTATTACGAAAGCCTAAAGGTGACAAAATACGTCGCGAGATAGTGAGCAAGGCGTGACGTGGCAAACCGATACTCCGAAAAGGTAGACAGAAGTTGTAATTATTACACCCACATTTGGCCATATCATGCATTTTTAGGTCCTACGTAATTGACGTTGCCGGGCACATTGCCAGATTTCGTTCTACTACTTAGAATTCAGAAAAATCAGTTACCTGCATTCTTGCCTAACCCGGGCGTCGAACCCAAGACCTCTCGATCAACAGACGTATAGGTAATTTACTGTGCCATGGAGGCAATCAGCGACAAAATAAATATAAAATATACGAAGATTTATGTCAGTAATATAGTCTTTTCTACAAATGTGGACCTTTTTGCTCAACTTCTTCCTTCAATTTGTCTAGTAACTAAGCATAGTATGCTGTAGTAATAGTTATCCCTTTCGATCTCTCTACATGAACATCTCAAAAAACAGTCAGCATCACTTTTCCAGCAGAATAAACGGCCTTTGTCCTTTGGAGTCGGTTCCTCCTTAGCAATTTACTGTTTGGAATGTATTATTTATTTGGGCGTATAATGGTGTATCCACGTTTCATCTACAGTCTTTATTTGAACCAAAACTTGGATTTATTAGGCCTTAACTACGCAAACAGAGCTTTAAAAAAATATTCATTCGACGGGTCAACGCGGGTTCGGTCTTAACGTGAGCAAACGCAACACCCATCGGGCTGGGAGCTTGCTCATGCTTAAATCTTCATTTAATATGTAACTAATTCATTTGTTGGTAATTTTCATACCCTCTGCTATATCTCTTACTCAATTCAGCGGTCGTCTAGCACCATTTGGTGAAATTTTGCGAGGTTATCTTCAGTGGTTGCAGTGTTTGGACGTCCCGGACCTTAGCTTCCTAGCTGTTACGACCAGGTTTAAATTCAGCTGCCCAAAATTTCATTGCAGTAAATGATGGAACAGTGAGGCAGCGATAGCCTAGTGGAGGTACTAATATTGTGTAGTACTAGTAGCGTTGTCAATGCAGGGGGTATCGGGTTCGAATCCACGACACGCACCAATGACTTTTCAAAGTTAAGTGCGTATTAAATTGTCAAATATCGCTTGCCCCGTGCCTCGGAACACGTTAAACTGTCGGTCCTGGTTGTCTGGAAGATCTTTGACAGTCGTTACGGGGATTCCGTACCCTCAAATAAACTGATACTGGTCTAAACCATGGAATATCGCTATCCCTTTGGGTTGCGGAGATCAAACGGTTGTCGCTCTGTGGAAAAGTTGATATTCTGTCATACCTGATTAGATCAATAAGCGGACCTCGGGCTCTAAGACATGTAAGTCTTGGATGCAACCGGGATAAGGCTAGCGTGATCATGATGGAGCAGAGAGTCCTCATAAACAGAGTTTTAATCAAACTTGAATGGCGTCGGCGGAGTGCCTTTTAAAAACAAGAATTTAATGCCAGGTCGATACAACATTTTCCATTTTCACAAAACACACTCACATCGACTTAATCGTAAGGCTGTCAAATAGCAACTACTGCTACAAAATAGCTGAAATGTTGGTGGTTAACTGCCACATGAAGTAAAATTACATCCACAATACTTTTTTTGACGAGTGCTGCTTCCTTCAGGTTGAGGTCGGAAACTTTTCAGACCACCCTAGTATGTTTTAATGCAAAGGCAAGTTATTTTTGTTTTAGTTGATTTTTGAAGATTTATAATAAGTCATTTAGTTGATTTTATTACATAATTATAATATTTTGTTGTCATACCTAATTATGTATTTTTTTTATATTGTTATTTTACGTTTATTTTTTTATATATACAATGTTACTACTTCCAATCCAGGTTTTTATTTCATGTGAGATCAGTAATCAGTGATAAAATTAACCAAATAAACTTTCACTAAGAATGCCTAACTTTCGTGTTTAAATATTTCCTTAGGATCAAAACTCAGTAAGTGTACTTAGTTGACCCAAATTCATGTATTCACATTCATTTAATGTGTGGAAAAACTGAATAACTACATTATAGAATTAGCTAACTACGGTATGTTTGCAATATCTTGGTGTGGCAAAATTGGATAACTTGGTTTTTATTTTTAATATTTTTTTGGTTCATGATAAAAGCTAGTTTTATCAAGCATAGAATCGACATTAAACATGCTTAAAGCATATAAAATCGCCGACTGTAAAATTGTTCTCCATTTGTTAGTGATTTAAAAAAAAGTGTCAAAAAAACAGTAAATCGTGATTATCTCGAAACTTGAAATGTTGAGTTATTTAGTTCTTCCATTATACCCACGATATCATAGCCTTTTGTCTATGATCTACTAAGTTCTGTGACACAAAAGTATTATTTAAGTCTTGTTTACGTAATGTGTCGATATCGTAATATCATTAATGTAATAATTCTTTGAAAAATTATTGTTGTGTCACATTTCATGTTAACATTTATTAAATCGATATTAGCTGCTTTCGAACGTAAACATCTCTACCGCGTTTCGGTATTGTGTAGAGCGGCTAGTTTGACAGTAAAATTGCACTATTTCAAAGGCGGCATGCCCTTTGACACGAAAAGCCGACAATATTTTAATAGAATTAATAGAATCATAAAGGATACTGCCGCTGGGTGGAGTGTTGCTAGTTTAGGGAGTTTTCCCTAATTTCGGGGTAATATTTCTCGTTAATACTATACTAAGGAAATAAATTGTGATGTTTTATGAAGACCTAGATTTTTTTTATTATTTTTCCTAAAATGTCTAGCAACTCAGTAATATGTGGTTTCGGGATCGGACAGGTGGATATGAAACACACTGTATATCTGGTATATATGTAATAAAAAACATTTTAAAATATTCCAAGTTACTTTTTCAGGTACTGAATACACTAACATTTTCAAACATGCGCGCTTTGAACTCATACTTATCAGTCATCCGTGACCACGGTTGGTGTAACATGTGTTACATATGCCTATACGTTGGAATAAATAAGAGGTATTTTATCTTTATTATCAATCAATCTCATTATATAGGCCCGTTCCACAAATATTACTTGCTATCCTGTCCCTGCTGTCCAGCTATGTTCTCTTTGGCCAATCAGTATTGGGCAACAATCAATCACACACAAATTAAATCGCCATTGACGCAACTAGAAGATTTTAAATATCCAAAAATAACATGGATTGCTAGGGAAAAGCTGGAGTTAAATATAGCATTTTGCACAATGGATATTTTGAAAACAAGGCGGATTCAACCCCAAAACAAACCTCAAAGCCGTACAATTATAATTATGTGCTCACCCCAAGAGCGCAAATGACGTTCAAGAATAATCCTTAAAAAGTAGACGAATTTTCATTTTGTTTAATTAATGCGTATTCATTTTTCAAAGAGCGTTGCATGGGTAGTATTATGAAGCTACTAGACAAGCACACCTTGGGAGTAAAGATGTATGATAATATTGACTGTGTAGTACTGTTTGGATAGAAACAACAATACTGTATGACCTACGGCCATTTTCAATATTTGAACTATAGATAGATCTGTAGATTTTAGATTCGTGTTTGACATATTTTGTATGGAGCTTATGTCAAAAACTGTCAAAAACGGATTTAAAATCTACAGATCTATCTATAATTCTATAATTCGAATATTGAATTCCGTAGCTATAGGTATCTCAAGTTCTTGCGTTACTAACTGACAGCCAAAACTACTGGGTACTTTTGACATGTACATATGTTCCTTAAATAGGGTAGATATGCACAAAGCAGATAAGTACTAAAAGATCAGAATTTCAGTTATAATACTTATAATTATATTGTACTAGTAGCCTTGTAGTCTGATTATTCGTTTATAACTTCTATCCAACCCCTAAAAACCCAATATGATATATTTGAAAAGATTGGAATTGGGCAAAAAGAAAATTCTATCAGAATTTTGAAACCTCTCTGTAGACCTGTCTACTCACATACGGTATTCAAACACAGCCTTGTAAGCTGAACCCTTGAAGCCAACAAACCACAAAGTATACAATTATAAGTATACCTTCACCCCTCGACGGAAGTAACCAAGAATAAATCCTCAAAAGTGGACGCCTGTTAAAGAATTTTAATTTTGCCGAATTAATCGTATTCATTTTTCAACGAGCGCTGCGGTGGAAGACGGCTACAGAACATGACAGGTACAGGATAAGGACCGACCAAACGGAAAAGTTTTGAGAAGGAGTTGGATAAACCTTTTAAAACTGTTCAAAACTTAAATTCGCTTTTTACTACTTATAATGATGTATATTATGTATAAAATGAAGTCTTTATTTCTGTATGAATGCGATAAACGCAAAAACCACCAATTTTTGTTCGGCTTTCATCAGTAGATAGCAGAAACTTTAGGAGTATCATTCACGCGGGCGGAGGCGCAGGCGAAGTCTAACTAAGCATAAAATAATGCTTGCTTTTCTTTGAGACAGACTGAGGATACTGAGCCCCATAACCAGGAATTTAGGCTTATATATAATAACCTGTGAAGGGTTAATTGTAATTGTTCGTTTGAGAATGAGTGCCATCTGCTTATAAAAGGTACTTCTACACAAAAACATGGCCAGGTGACGTTGGCAGTTTACATCGGGCAATAGACATAATTTGATTAAATTTTGTTTATATCGAGACCAACTGTGATGCAAACTAAGTTTTTGGGTCCAATAACCAGAGCTAATCCACCACCATCTTTGCAAAATTATTATTTGCATATGAATCTGATTACTTTCATTTGTCTTGTGCCTCAGAGTCAAATCGAACGTGTAAGTAATCCATACAGCTCTGAATCCACAAAGGTACGCTCACATATTTGCACTTCAAAAGGATCCAGTTCTCATCCGCAGCCAACAAATCTTAGTACAGCGATGGCTGCGACGAAACTCCTCTCCCAGACGGATTATAGTATCATTTTTATACCGAGCGGTAGGTTTATTTAAATTTATGTGGCACTGTAGCGGCGGAGTTTTCGAAGTGAATCGTTTACCGGCCTGCATTAATGTTCCATCGATTGTAATTATGCTACGTGCAGATTGTAGTGTTGATGTGTTCTGGAGTTTGTGAATAGTGTTTTACCAGCAATTCCTTTTCTATACAGCCTTTCGCAGGCCAGTGCTAAACTTAAGCCTCCTGTAATTAGCTAGCAATTCGTTTGAAATAATGCGCCTCTAGAGTTTATTATAAAGATCGGTACAATTTTATCAACAATAAATAATTCCAAATGCGACCAAGTCCAAGTAACATACTACGTGTCATACAAAAATAATTAGAAATTCTACCGTTGCGACCTTAAAGAAAGACAAATAAACAAACACAATTTGGCATTAATTATATTTGTAGTAATATTATTTATGTCTATACTAATGCTAATAGTGGCGATAGCCCAGTGGTGTACGTAATGGACTGCCGAGACGATGGTCTCGGGTTCGATCCCCTGGTACCCCGGGCACACACCTCTGACTTTTCGAAGTTATGTGTGTATTAAAAATTTTAATTATCGCTCGCTTAACAATGTGCCCTGTAGATGGCAATAGGCTCGCCCTCTATTATATTGGGACCGAAACATAAAGCGAAGTGTGGTTGTGTAATACACCTCTGCCTACCCCTTCGGGGATAAAAGGCGTGAAGTTATGCTAATTTACGTCTATGCTAATGCTAATATAGTTATTGCCAAATTATGTATAGTAAGGATAGGATACTATATAGGATATAAAGGTAGGTATCCTAACTTTAAATTTAACTGCCTCGATCACGTCCACATTCCCAATTACTATAGATTATCGCCGTCTCTTTCACACTTGTACCTCGACAATAGTCAATCATTTGATCCAATCGATCACCAGATTAATTTCCGTTACACTTCAGGCGACAAACTCAATATCGCAATGTGACATGCACTGACTGGAGATTACAGTTGCCGTAATCTTGTTTTACAAGAATGGTATTGCGCTTGTAAATTATAGTAGGTTTTTTCTTTATGTACATGCAAGATGGAGTAAGTAAAATCTCTACTAAGATAGAGTATAATATTGTAGAGATTATAAAAATGTCGTGTAGAATCTTAATAAAAAAAAACATAGTAAAGGAGATGAACAAAAATCATATGGGTCTGGTGCCCCAGCAAGTACAGAGATGAAACATATATCATTTTATAGAACAAGTCTTCTAGTAATGCAATAAGAAAGGCGCATTAAGCTAAGCAGCAGTGGTCAAAAGTTATTAAGGTTGGAAATAAATGATTAATGACATATTTTTGACAATATTTCACAATGTATTGATATAATGTAATTAGTAATATAATCTATTTTAGTTTTCATGCATTTTATTGTCCTAAGTTTCTATTATTTATTTTTGGTCTTCGCTTAAGGGGCTCTCATCATATAAAATATAAGTATAATACTCTCGTCTAGAAGTAAACTATAACCGAAAAGGCGCGTACGTCGAAAGATAAGACCTCCGTAGTATTATTTTACTCTATGGATAAGACGATAAGTTAACATGTCAACTTTTTTGACATTAGCTTGGTGATACCAGAGCTCGATTAAAATAACCCTGTTAGGCAGTGGATTTTGAACTATATTTTGAACTAATTTTTAATTTATTATTAAGAGGTTTGTTTTATAGAAAATAATACATAATTATTATTTTCTTACTTAATATATTAATAATATATAAAGAAAATAATAGATTTGATCATTCTTAAGATTACCTACGCGTATTTTAACTCTTACAATAGGCTTGTGTCCTAAAATGTAATTGGCGATTGATTCGTTCCTTTATTAGATGTTAAACTGAAATACCTGTTTTTTTCTTCAAAAATCGATCAGAAAAATTACTAATTACGGCTTTTTAAAAACCTTTTTGATTTTGACACGAACGCGCTGTAAACCATCATGGCGATTGAGTGATATCACAAAGTACAAAACAAAACAAACCGTGAATGAAGTCTGGTCTAATGTACCCAATTTTATTTTGTTATTTTCGATTTGACAGTTAGGAAGTTTGACGTTTTAGTTGTATTTAAATGTTTAATAATAATAATAACTAAAAGAAGATACAATATCCGATAAATATACAGACATAATTTATAAAAACCATAAAATCAGAAGAAATAGTATTTAGAAAAACATAGCGAAGATGACACCTTGTGTCAAATGGAAAATTGTAAACAATAATAAATAATGATAACATCAAGAAATATATATGTTGACGAGAGCCAGAGCAGCAGTAGCACGACTTAGACCCCCGTACTCGTCGCTCAGCTCCGCCTCACAGCCGCCGGCACCAGCGCCAGCATCGCCGTGTGTTGAGGCGTCGAGCTCGTCGAGCGACGAGTATTTTTCCCCGCCGTCGTCGCCACCACCAGCACGTCGCCGGGGAAGAGGCCGGCCACCCTTACGCTTGGGACCCCGAGACCCACCGGTTTCGAACAGGGCCCCCGCTACCGGTGGTAATGTGCACCGCATGAGATGGACACAATCCATGAACGAAAATGTCATGCGGGCATATTTTGTGGCTACAGAGGGAGGTACCAACCTTACGGCGTACCGTGATCGCATGCTGTCTCTGTTTCAGGGCTTGGAACCGGCTGTCAACGTTTCGGCACAGCGACTGTCGGATCAAGTGCGAGCCATCCAGCGCTGCCGCCTGCTTGATGACGACGCACTTAAGAGGCTACGCTCAGACTTGCCAGTTATCCCTGCCAACCAACCTCCTACACGCAATGTAGCTTCAGTGCCAAACATATTGCACAGACAACAAGAAGGAGGTGAAGAGGTGGTAGACAGGGATACACAAGTATGTACCCAGTGCATTGATAAGATAAGGAGTGCTTTGGAGTGTGCCATTGGGGAATATCGGTACGTTGCATTGCAAGACAGACCTCGGCTGCCGCGTTTGCCCACGCATAAAAAGAATATGGCGCTTGTGTGTGCCCTGGATTCACTATTGCCTATTTACTTAGACAATAGTGAAAATCTTAGCGATACGCACTCAATTCTGTACTGTGCGGCTGTAGCGGCATGAAACAGTTTTGATATTGCTCCTCGAGATGCCGTCCCGGCTTGGCAGCGTAGAATTGAGCGGCGTATTGCTGAGACGAGGGCACTCATAGGCAAACTAATCTGCTTCAGGTCGGGCAATACCCGCCTGAGAGTGATGCGTTTTGTGAACCGGGCGTTTAAAGGAACGGGACTCCGTCCTCAAGAGTATGTGTCACGGGTCACAGAACGCATCGACCTCCTGAAGCAGAAAGTTTATGCGTGGGCAAATCGTATCAAACGATACAAGAAAAGGGTACCCCGATACTCCCAAAATCGCGCATTCCAAAGAGATGAGAAGTTGGTTTATAGAAATTGGGAGCGACCTGACCCACGTGTGGATGATGGAAGTCGGCCAGATGATGCGAATACGATTGAATTTTGGCGCAGCATATGGTCGACTCCCATCAGCCATACGGAAGATGACTGGATTAGAGATGTTAAACGATCATGTGAGGCAATACCTCACATGGAGCCCGTAGCCATTGACACCACAGATGTATATTGTGCAGTCCGTCAGTTAGCCAACTGGAAATCGGCAGGACCGGACGGGCTGCAATATTTCTGGTTAAAATGGCTACGCAGTGCACATGCTCGTTTGGCTTCTCAATTTCAGTCATCTCTGGATTCAGGGTCGCTGCCTATTTTTATGACAACTGGCGTAACTCATCTGCTCTTTAAGGCTGGTAGTACCACGGAGCCTACGAACTATAGGCCTATAACTTGCCTGCCTACAATGTATAAAGTTTTTACATCCATTTTGAGAACGAAATTAGAAGCACATATTTAGAAATAACATCTTATCTGTATCTCAAAATGGATGTAGAAGCGGGGCCCGTGGTACTAAAGAGCTACTCCTTATTGACATGACCATAAGCCAACAGGTTCGCCGTAGTCGAAAGAATCTGGCGACATGCTGGATAGACTAGAAGGCCTATGACTCTGTGCCACATACGTGGCTCTTGAGGGTGCTGGAGTTGTACAAAGTTGATGCAACTCTATGCGCCCTCTTGAAGGCATGTATGGGGCAGTGGAGTACGGTGCTTCGCTATCCAGGGTGTCGACAGCCTTGCGGGTATGGCGTACCTATAAGGATCAAGCGGGGTATTTTCCAAGGCGACAATTTGAGTCCACTATGGTTTTGCCTAGCACTGAACCCACTGAGCACTTTGCTCGAAAGTTCAGGGCTAGGCTATAGATTGCAGAGTAGAAGTCAAGTTATTTCCCACCTCCTTTTCATGGATGACCTCAAAATATTTGCCTCCACTGACCCCCAATTAACTGAGTTACTAAAGATAACTGAAAGCTTTAGTAATTCAATTAAGATGGTGTTCGGTGTGGATAAATGTGCGGTCATGCATGTAAGGCGAGGCAGGAGTGTGGAATCTGATGGTATAGAACTTTCAGATTTCACACAACTTAGATCACTCTCTGCAACCGAAACCTATAAATATCTGGGTATGTCGCAGGCATTATGCATTGATGAGGCTGGCATGAAACAGTCGTTGCAGGCGCGTTTCTTTGGCCGCCTGAAGAAAGTTTTAAAAAGCTTTCTTTCGGGCGGCAATAAGGTGCGTGCCTGTAACGGTTGGGCCATGCCGGTTTTAATGTATTCCTTCGGCATACTCAGATGGACTCAGACGGAATTGGACGCCTTGGATAGGAAAGTTCGTTATCTACTCACCACATACCGGATGCATCACCCGCGTTCGTCAGTGATGAGATTGTACATCCCGCGGAATAGCGGGGGTCGGGGCTTCTTAAGTGCCAAGACCCTCCACAATCGCGAGGTGTGCAATCTCAGAGAATACTTTCTCCACACTGCCGCGGGTGTGCACCGGGATGTGGTTGCTGTGGACAACGGACTTACCCCGCTGGGTCTGGCCAAACAGAACTGGCGCAAACCTGCCGTACTTGGTGTAGAGGAGCGCAGGGAGGTATGGAGGGGCAAAGAGCTGCATGGACGATTTTACCGGGCCTTGCATGGGCCCGATGTAGATTTTCCAGCTTCGGTGTCCTGGCTCCGTTTCGGCGATCTTTTCGCCGAAACAGAAGGTTTTGTATTTGCAATTATGGACGAAGTTATCATGACGAACAACTACCGGAAGTATATTCTGAGGGATGGGACGGTCGACATATGTCGGGCATGTCACCAGCCTGGTGAATCGCTCAGACATATAGTATCCGGTTGTTCTCGTCTTGCCAACGGCGAATATTTGCATAGACACAACCAAGTAGCCAGGATTGTCCATCAGCAACTTGCCTTAAAGTACCAACTTGTCGACTCCGAAGTACCGTACTACAGGTATGTGCCCGACCCAGTTCTTGAAAATGGTCGTGCTACTCTGTACTGGGATCGGTCTATCATTACTGACAGAACTATTGCGGCTAACAAGCCGGACATAGTGGTGATAGACCGATTAGAGCGCCTTGCAATGATCATCGACGTCATCATACCCCATGACGAGAATCTCGTGAAAGCCGAAAAAGATAAACAAATTAAGTATTTGGACCTGGCTCACGAGATTGTCGACATGTGGGATGTTGACTCGGCGATCATTGTACCGATAGTCTTGACCGTAAATGGTCTTATTGCCAAGAGCCTCGACCACCACCTCAAGAGGCTCTCGTTAGACGGCTGGATCAAGTCCTCTATACAGAAGGCAGTATTGCTGGACACGACACGCATCGTTCGGAGGTTCCTCTCTCTGGAGCCCTAGCCACCGGTAGCTTGGTCCCTGTGCCCGATGCCGGTGGGTCTCCGTGGTCCTGTTTTATATAGTTAATTTTTTTTTTGTTAAGTGATTTAATTATATAAAATAAGATTAATGAGAATGAAAATAAATAAAGAGGAATAATAATAATAATAATTAGAATCCTAAAAATGACATTAATCTTACCTTTTTATAATAAATAATAAACTTTATTGACATATTAAAATCATAATAAATCCATAAATACTACAATCAAACCTATTTATTCTAAGTGGACACAAGCCTATTCTGTTGCTATATTTTTTCCCTACACTGATCTTTCATCATTGTTACGTGGCAACATTATCGGTAGATTCAAACAACGTCAAATAAAAGGAAATCGCTTTAAATTCTTTTAAACTATTTTCTTTTCAGCGACTGCAATGGAATGTAAAAAGTACTTTAAAATTCCTTGTATGTTTTATATAACTTATCTACAACCGCTTGTTTCTGGTCAACGTGGGGCACATTTTGTCCAAGTCCTTTGCATTTTACTATTTTGCAGGTAGTAAAGCCATACTGATTTCCTTATCGTGGGCTCGACCGGGGAAGTACTCACTGAATATCGAAGCAAAGTAACAGTATAATGATGCGTATTGTTCGGTAAATTAGAGTCTCGAAAGCTCCATTCTCTTTTGTTTCTTCAGCATCCGGCTACTCCTCTTATTCTTTTTCCCATCCAGGCTCGCACGGTTCTTAAGACTCTTGTGGTGTTGCAGGTTGCCGTGGGGGGCGGTAATGGCTTAGCATCAGTCGCACCGTACGCTAGTTTACCCACAATCACATTTAATTATAACTTCTCATTCTTTGCTGGTCATTTCTAAAACCTGTTTACAGAATAAACAATATGAATTTAATGAATATTTAAGACTCAATTTTTTATTGCTCATCTTCTTTTGCAGGTTATATTATATCGCCTTTAATAAGTATGCCCGTTTGTATGCATGAATGAAAGCAACTTTCACTGCGCTGAATTTTGTAGCTGTGATCCTGAGTAGTGTACGTGTGAGCTATCTGCAAGCTTTATGTATCTTGTGTGTTGTGAACAAATGATAGTTCTAAGATCTGATTTCTATTCCAATGCTGATTCTGTGTACATTGCTTTCCAGGGGATTTATCAAACATTCTTAAGTCAAATACAGGATGTATTCTTATTGTAGGAGTTAACTTATGAAAAATTAATATAACCTACCTACTAGCCAAATAATTAAAAATGTGTTTATAATTCAGCCATGACACAAAGTGGAGAACTGAGAATAACTAAACTGAGTTATCGATCGATCTAATTAGCAATATCCAAATGCATGTAATTGTCTCATTACGTTATTATTGACATGACTTTACTATTTTCAGTCAGTTTTGGGATATTAACCATACATACTTATTTTCTTATCCAAAAAACACTTCATTCATAATATACCCATTTTCATAACATCACCATACCTAATAATGCAACTAAGAAAAGCATACCACAACGATCGAACACAGGAACAAAAGATGCAAATCTATTAAGAATAACATTGAAAACCACTTGAAAACTCTGCAAAAAACACAAGGAAATTTGCAAGCGATCAATCGAGAAAAGTTTTCGTTATTTCTAGAACAACTGTATACCAAGTCTTGTCTCGGAAAGTATTTGTTAAACAAATGAGATTCGAGCAGGGCTGGCCAAGTTAAATGGGAGCTTAAAATCTGTCTTCGTGGATGAGCTTGGGCATAAGAATTTATGTCCAAGGACAGTTCTATTAACAAGTTTGGATAGTGATGATGTAAAATTTTAAAATGATGACGAAGTTCTCTTAAAATAATCATTTATTATTACGTGGACTGACTAATTCATTAATGCAGACTCCAAACGGCTGGGGCTGGGATTCTGATTTTGGTAGTTGATGCCTTCTATATCTACTACATACTCCTTGGAAATTATAAATTGATCAAATGGTCACTTGAGAGTTCGTTATTTTTCATGTTTAAACATGGTTAGAACTAGCAGGAACATGAAATTTCTGATTAGAAATAAATATGCTCGAATTTTGGAGGTTAAAAATAAGCCTAATCCATCAGGAATAAGGAAATCAGTCTAGGAATGTGAATTAAAGGCCAAAGGACATAACTAACAGTGAAATACTGAATTAGCAGTTTTTAAGGCTTCGACATTGTTAACTAATCGATTAAATCTAGCTCTATATGATTTTTTCACTTATTTTGGCGTTTAAAAATGATGCTTCTAGGAGTGTAAATTAGGGGGCAAATTTCACCAGCAATTAAGCTTAGTCATATTTAACCAATAAGCTAAAATTGAAACCGGTTTGTCTGAAACCATCCAAAAACAAAATTGCAAGCAGAGTTTATTGCGTATCCCTCCAATGTATATTTATAAAAATACATATAACTTAGCCAAAATAAAATAAAAACATCAGTGCATGATACTTGTCCTCGTCCAAAACTTTACCTTAAACTCCACAGCCCTGGTTGTGTTGTTTTGCATCAGTAAAGCAAGGCGTGGGTGAGGCTACTTTTGAATTGTAAATGTATGTTTCTGCATAGTCCACGGCGTAATGACTGTGGGATTCTGTGTAGCTATAGCTGAATTATTTAAATATACACTTATACCGAGCTGTAATGGAAGCGAATAAGTAGGTAGTCATTAAAGAATAGGTTAGGAGGATCTCTATGATATTTTTTTTTATCTCATGCCTGTATCCCCGAGGTTTAGGCAGAGGTGTAATATTACAAGGGAATTTGCCATGTTATAAATTTATGGGTCCTACGTCCTTTGCCAGACTCCGTGCTGCTACTGAAAATTCACGAAAACTTTTTACTTCACCCGAAATCGAACCCGAGACCTCCTGATCAGCAGACGCATAGGCTATCCACTAGTGTTGCCCAAATGCAAGAACAAGACGAGACTTAGCCAGTCTTGGTCTTGGTCTTGCGCCAATACACCTGGTCTTGGTCTTGGTCTTGGTATTGCGCTCCCAGTCTTGGTCTTGGTCTTGGTCTTGCAGCAAGAGTCTTGCAAGTCTTGCAATTACCTATCAGTCTATTACTATTTATTAAAGTTTTTAAATCTTAGAAAAACGTATTAGAATTGGAACATTGTGAGCTTGAATTAACACAGCCGTAGTAAAGATCAAGCAGATTAATAAATAACTGAAGATTTGATAAGAAATTCGAAAAATCAACTGACCTATATGTCGTTTTCCATGGAAGTAACTGTTTCTTAATAAACATTTATGATTTATAAGCTTACATTTGCTAAAACATGTAAAAAAAACAAATTAATTACAATAACTTGACTGTATTTTAAAGAACAATATCTGTCTAGAAAGAGATTGAACCCTCAACTTATATGAAATTTAATAAAAGAGTTTTACGATTTATCATTTATTTCAATAAAAAATAAAATACAACACAAATCAAACATAACAGTACACAACAGCTTTATCATTAGGTTATGTTACTTTATATCAATTCTTTTGACCAAGAATTAATACAAAGTAACCATCTGGCTGACTCATCACTTAACCTATTTCTATGTTTTCTAATTACTAATGATGCTTTACAAAATAATCAATATAATATATATATATAATGTATCTTACCATGTACTTCCGAAAAGCGGCAAATTTCTTTGAGAAGTAAGTACAAAACCTTTGATGCCGCATTATCAAAGTGCCGATGGTTAAAACATAACTATGCATGCACTCAGTTTGATTTTAATGGATATTTTTTTATTCGCTATGTAGGTATGTTTATGGTACCTATTAGTCGTAATGCGCATAGGTCCAGTTTTTCATATTCTTTGATACAGTTTTTTGCGTCTCATAGAATTCCTAAGCGTACCTATACACCGAACTGTTACACCTAACTACTCCGTGAAATAGCGCTAAGTCCTAGCTGCAAGACGCAAGAGTCTTGCAGGCTTAGTCTTGTTCTTGCTCAAGTCTTGCACGATCAGTCTTGGTCTTGGTCTTGCTAAAAATACGCGGTCTTGTTCTTGGTCTTGGTCTTGCAAAAACGCAAGAACAAGACCAAGACTGCAAGACCAAGACTGAATTTGGGCAACACTACTATCCACTAGACCACAGAAGCAGTAAAAAAAACAGAAATAGCATTTATGCTCTTAGGACCACAACTACAGCATGCCACAACTATGATACTTAAATCGAGCAATAGCTTTTATGCCTTTTGAAGGACAATTATAGCATTTTTAAGTATACAATAAACGGTAACCCATCTCAAAATTGACCTCAGTTGCTTACTTTTGTCGAGCTAGTCTTAAAGGGACAGAATCGTAAAATATTCGTTCAGCGCAAGCACTCGGCCTCATAATGGATGGTCACCTGGCCGTTACATTGCGCCACGTGCTGCCAAGCGAGAAAACTTCAACCATTTAGCTGCCTCTGCAGTTTTTGTTTTGGATTTGAGACGAATTGGTCGTAAAATTACGAAATCCATCTACGAGGATACTCGTGTTATGAAGAGGAAAGATTTTTGCTTATAAATGACACACGCTCGGAGCGCCTATAGAGGTAGACGTTTAGTGTGTGTTTGCTACATTAAAATTCCAAATCTTAGTAAAAACCGTACTGTTGCGTGAAAAATATAGACCAACTTGTGAACTACTCAAAGACGATCAAAACTGTGTAAAAACAGTGATTGAAAAATAACATTCAGAAAAGTCGGTAGTAGTGTAAAACTGTGACTGTGGATGTGCTGTGTGACTTTGCAAATCAAAACAAGGTCAACACACTTTTGAAAAATGTCTACACAGCTATGTTATAATCAACAAATTCAACTGATTGAACTAACGTAACCGTCGTGGTATCAAATCCTGCACATCTCGTTACTTTTTGATATCTTTAATAACTTTAATTTTTAATTTTTTGAGAAGTTTAATTCACTTGAAGAAACTTTTAAAACGATAAAATGAGATGTTTTGGCTGTTTAAAGGTCTCAAAGGATATAAATTGCATAAAATGTTGTTCGACTTCTTGCGACAAAACCTTTTGCTTAATCAGCACATTGAATATGCCTGTAGAAAAGAAAAAGGATTGTTGTGCTTCTAAAAAGAAAAGAGGAGACAATAGTTCAACACCTGTGCGTTCTGCTGAGGAAAATGTTACTTTTAGAAAGAAATGCGATGATAACTCCGACAGCAATTTACATACCGAGGTTCGTGAACTCACCAAAAAAGTGCGTCTCTTAACCCGAGAAATTTCTGGCTTGGAAAGTCGCCTAGAGAATGCATCATCTTCTCTTACCAGCTGCCAAGCACGTTTAGATGAATTAACAACAACTAAAGCCTCCAATGACTCGAATAAAAAGCCTAGAGAGCCGTGACAAAGAAGTGCAATTGCTTGAAACCAGAGTTTTAGCGCTTCAACAAGAGGTCAACGCTCAATCTCAGCAGCAGCTGCGCAACGAGTTACAGCTAGCAGGGGTTCCTGAATGTAACAACGAGAACCTTTACCACATTGCGCTTTTAGCAGCGAAGAAAGTAGGTGTCGATATAACCGATTGTGACATTGACTGGGTGGCTAGAGTGGGACCCCGTGTTAAGCGCGCTGAAAACGATCCAAAACACTCGAGGCCTATAGTAATGCGACTACTTCGCCGCCATAAACGAGACCAGCTGTTGAGAGCAGCAAAGTATAGAAAGAACATATGTAGCGCGGACCTAGATGTGCCTGGTTTATCCACCAAAATATACTACAATGAATGCTTAACTAAGGAGAACAGACTGCTTTTTCGAGCGGCGCGGGCAAAATGCAAAGAAAATGATTACACCTACTGTTGAGTTACTCACGGCAACATATTTGTAAAACAACGGGAGGGAAAAGCTGCGCTGCCCGTGCGTACGTATGATGACATATCTCGAATTTTCAAGTGTGTAAGCGAAAACCACGATAGCACAAACTAAAGCTACATTTAGAGTTTACCAAAACCATAAATGTCTCCTTTTTAAAATTATGTTTTCTCTTAATATACTGTTTTATAGCATATTTATTAATACGTCACACCATACACTTAACTTACTCTTACACAAAAAATTATGTAACACTTCACATCATACAACACATTACACATTAAGTGATATGAAAGTGTGTTCATGGGGTACCATGCAAATTGTATACTACTGTATTAGAACGATAATAATGTTAACTAGTAAATGTTTACCTACAATTATTAGTCCTATGATAATAAAATATTACATTTGTAATCTAGTGCATGTATTATTCGGCAGTTGTCTTAATCCATCAGTCAAATCACGAGAAGCATTGATATTCTTTGTATTATAAATAGCATGGATGTAGCTGATGAACTGGATTGTCTAAGCATAAGCTGCCACACAATACAAGCGCCTGAATATTTTCACACAGCAATGAGCACAGACTACAACTTTAAAATTCTTAACTTGAATATAAGAAGTATAAGTACAAAAACTTCGATCAATTTACAATAACCTTGAAAAGATTTAATGATAATTTTGATATAGTTATCTTAACTGAGTGCTGGCTCGATGAATTGTCTATTATACCTCAACTGCCACATTACACATCACACCACACACGAAAAAAACTAAATTAAAACAGCGGTGTCATAATATACATCAAAGAGACGCTAAGTGCATGTGTGACGGAGCCGAAAATTGACGATGCAAACTGCCTACAGCTGGTACTATCAAACGCAATCACCATTCTCGGTATATACCGACCACCTTCTTTCTCTAATACTAATAATTTCCTATGTTCGCTTGATCATATACTGGCAGATCTCTCATGTAAAAACAAAACACTGATTATGGCAGGCGATATTAATATTGATCTTCTATCATCAAGAAGAAATCAAGACTTAGAATACGTATGTCTCACTGCTGAACATGGACTTTTCCCCGCCATAACGAAGCCGACAAGGGATGCTACATGTCTGGATCACATTTTTGTAAGCAATGTCCAAAACGCGTTAGGGATTATTTGTTCGTCTAGCATGATTTGGCAATACTAGGACTAGCTCTTAGAAAAACGAGGAAAGCATCACGGGACAGAACATTCATAAAAAGGGATGTGGAAGCCATAAAAAAGGATATTATGGCTGAGGTCTGGAGCGTGTTAGGAAAATACACAGATATAAACCAAACTGTTAATCTTTTTACCGACCGACTTACGGAAATAATATGCAATCATACAAAAATGGTTCGCAAAAGCCACTCTAAATATAACATAAAACCATGGATTACCCCAGGAATAATTCGCTGTATGAAACATAAAGACAGCCTGCATATTAAAGTACAGAAATTTCCTCATAATACACCTCTGAAAATTACCTACTCGGTAAAGAAACTTCTGCAATGATCTCCTACGTAAACTCAAAACAGAATACGAGAAAAGTGAGACGCTAAAGTACAAAAGACCCTAAGAAACTCTGGCGAACGATAAAAACTGCTTGCCACCTCACTAAAAAAATAAGGAGCTGAAGGAACTTTTTAAATTGCCTGGTAGTTTCAGAGCCAAAAAGTCGCTAGACATCTGCAACACGTACTTCTCTACAGTGGGAGAGAAATTGGTGGATAAAATGCTCAATAAATTACGTGTGAGCCAGGAGAATCTAGCTAAAAACATTAATATAAAACAAATAATGAACTCCTTCTTCTTGCATCCAACAGATGAGCGTGAAGTCGAATCATTGATATTGTCCCTACAATAAAGCACCAGGTCTTGATGGTTTAACTAATACTCTTCTAAAAGACATAAAGGACGCGATTGTACCACGACTAACTGCAATATTTAACACCAGCTTAAAGTTGGGTGTCTTTCCAGACACATGGAAGATAGCTTGTGTTACACCCATTCATAAGGAAAGTATTAAAGCGTCTGTTGAAAACTACCGACCCATTTCGCTCTTACCAACATTCTCAAAACGATTGAAACAAAAGAATTGTTAACAAAAGACTCGTCAAATATATAGAAACGAACAATCTTATATCACCAAAACAATTCGGCTTTAGAAGAGGCAAGTCAGCGGAGGAAGCTGTCACACTCCTTACATCTATTGTATCCTCTTACCTGGATAATAATAAGGATTGCTTAGGAGTTTTCCTAGACTTGGCTAAGGCCTTCGATACCGTGTCTACACCAATATTACTTAAAAAGCTGGAAAACTATTTTGGTATCAGAGGCCTAGCCCTTAACTGGTTCAAGACTTATTTGACAAACAGGAGACAGTGTGTGAGAGTTGGTAGCAACAAAAGTGACCAACGAGCCATCAATTTTGGTGTTCCGCAGGGCAGTATGCTTGGTCCGACCTTGTTTATCATGTATATCAACGATATACAAGACAGTGTTAATGCTGAGGTTATATGTTATGCGGACGACACTGCTATCGTATTTCATGGTATAATCTGGGGGGAAACCATATCAAACGCCGAGAAAGGAATGAAACATGTACTCATTTGGTAACAAAATAATCTACTCACTTTAAATTCTAAGAAGAGCAAATATATTTGTTTTCACAAAACTGCCGCATCAGCTCCAACAATCAGTTGTACCATTCGACTTCACGAGTGCTTAGACCAAAACCAGGTTTGTAATTGTGATATACTAATGAAATCTGAGACTTCAAAATACCTCGGTAATTTCAAAGCGCACATTAACTTATTATCAGCTAGAGTTCGTAAGACTGCAAATATTTTAAAATTATTGCGCTCTTCGGCACCTATTAAGATTCTGAAAACTGTTTACTTGGCGCTGACCCAGTCTCTAATAACATATTGTATCACCTGTTGGGGAAGTGCTCTAAAAACAACAATGCTGCAATTGGAAAGGGCACAGCGTTCGGTAATAAAAACTATGTATAGAAAACCCTTTCGATACTTAACAACAGCATTATACCAGGAAAGTCTACTGTTAAACGTACGCCAATTATTCATCCTGAAAACAGTTGTCGGTGCCCATAGGAAAGCAATTCGATCTGCAGAATATCCGAACCTTCTGAAACGTCGCGTGTACAGATTACCAGTCCCCGAACAGCACACACACACACACACACACACACATACACACACACACACACACACACACACATACACACACACACACACACACACACACACACACACATGTATGCACACACACACTCACAACCATAAATCGTACCTGGTACCCACAGGACAGGCTATGCCTAGTGTGGGGCCGCTGATAAATCCGATATGTAATGATTAATGGCAATAAACTGTTTTTATTTTTTATTTTATTAATGTCAACGGTAAAGTAGGTGAGCATGTATGGTAACGATTTCACATAAAGATGACTGAACTGTATTTGAAAAACTTTGCTGTAGAAATAGCTTATACGTTCGAATGGCTTAGAGGTTACTTATTGTTTTTAATTGAAGACACCTACGCTTCAGCGCCGTAGGTTACAGCTGTAGACCATAAATAATTTCAATGCAAACGTAACGAAAGCGAAAGAAATATGGTTAATGTTTCGCGTAGACCACGCCGCAAGCACAGAAAGTATGTAATAAACTTCGTCATATTCTGAAGGTTAATATAAAGCCCAAACTAAACTTTCCTTTAGTTTATTCAAACCTGAAAACCCAGTGCAAAATAATTATAATTACTTAAAATTTCACACAAGAAATCTCGTTCGTTTACTTAAATCATCGTGTAAACTATGTATATTTTAGTTTATATATCATTCGGAATCAAACTGCTAGACTACGGTAGTACTTCTCTTTATGGTCTCGCGGTAAAGGGACCTTAAAGACTCTACAGTGAGCTGGCCTAAACGCTTTAAGGCTAGAGTTTCATATACCTCCACCAACCTCAACGCGGTCGAGCTTAACTTTGCGACAGAACGGCGGTGTTTAGATGGCTGCAGACGTTTCCAGTGCCAATAAAAATCACAAAAAGATTCTTAACAAGAAAATTTTATATTTATTTTCACAACTTTGTATTGTGGTAGGTACATAAATAAATTCGCTTTCACACTTCCCCACTCGCCATTCAGGAGCGAACAAGAATAAAAGGAACCATTACCAATCGAGTGTGGATGTCAGTCATACTCAAAGACAAAAATACCTCAAATGTACCTAGTATCTATACAAAATTCTTAGAATTAAAGATAATCACATCAAAAGTAGACTTCGTAAATTATTAATAGACTAGCCGTTTCCCTCGGTTTCACCCGCGTCCGGGAGGAACTACTTCGCGTACCCGAAAAACCCAAATATCTGACGGACCCCTATTTTTTTCTAAAATAAAATATAGCCTATGTTACTCGCAGATAATGTAGCGTTCTAATGGTGAAAGAATTTTTAAAATCGGTCCAGTAGTTTTTGATTTTATCCATTACAAACAAACAAACAATAATAGAAATCTTTCCTGTTTATAATATTAGTGTAGAAGTGTAGATAAAGCATACTATAGTGTAAATGAGTTTTATACGGACAATTTTTATTAAACTACCTCGAATTTTTAATTAATTGATTATTTATTTACTTAGGGAATATAGTGTACTCGTATTGTCTATGACCTGGAATCGTAATGTTTGTTTGTTTATTTATCTTCGTACCAAGATTTTTATTTTTCAAATTTATTTTATATCTAAGACTGTTATTTAAATTTAAATTTTTAACAATTTTAGGTATTTTATTTATGTATAATGTAATAATTAATTAAGTTGATATTTTTATGAAAATTTGGAATTTAATAATTTTATTTAATGAGAATGACATGATTTATTTAATAGAGTAATATTTAAATTTGACATTTTAATGAAATTTGAAATTTAATAATTTTATTTGGTGAGAATTACATAATTAGTTTAATGTATCAATAAGAATTTTCATGCCGAATGGTGAATTATGGCAGAACTCTGATATAAACCTACTATCTTCTTATGTATTACCCATATTTGCAAATAAATGTTATTCTATTATATTTTATTCACAAGCCCAATCGTAGTAATCATCAACTTTCATACCCATTCCTTTTTGTTTTCTTTATTTTTCGGCCCTGGTATACTTTGTTCATTTTCTGTGGTTGAAAAGGTGATTTCCCTGTATTAGCAAGTATCTTGTAATATTAATATCGAGTATCATGAGTCTTTATCTTTATAATAAAACCGAAGAGTTGGTTTGCTTAGTTCAGCGCACTAGCCCTAGGAATTACTGATTCGAATTTAAAAAATTGTTCTGTGTTAAATAGTCCTTATTAAGGAAGGCTTTATATTATGTGCGCTGTAAAGTAGCAGCTAGATAATATTAGTATAAAGTGTAATTGTGGTTTCATTTCTGTTAAGATCCAATTAATTAAAAGAAAAACACGCGACTGAGATTCACTACACAAATATTATATTAAATATAATAAATAAATCGTGAGGACTTCCAAGTATGAATAAGTTCGCCACACGAAAATATCATAAAAAGCACAACACTTTCAAATCTAACACAACAAACTGAATTGTTCAGCAAATCATAAAGAATGACGTTGCTTTCAGTAAAACTTTCCAAACCACTGCTCGCCTGTTAAACTAGATTTCCGACTAGTTCTTTCCGCAATGTTACTGCCGTATTTCTTTTTCTTTTGCTTCTTTTTCACCACGAATTTCTACGAGCTTGCACAGTTGTTAAGCTTGTGTTCAAGTTATAGCTGTGCTAGAAATTTGTTAGAAAGACTGCGATGGTATATTGGACTCACGAATGTTATTTGTTGGTTTCATTGCTCAGACGTTACACTTTTGAGGTTAAGTAAATTTTAGGACACAATATTTGATGTGAAGTTTCACCAGCATATTTGGAAAAGTAGGTTAAACAACCACTTCGCTGTTCGGCACATAGCATAGGATATGGGTTCAATTCTTAACTTCATACCTACAAAGACTCACGCCTGTTTGCCGAAGGGATAGGCAGAGATTACGGACAATTTGTGTTCTTTAAGAAAGAAACATTACACAAACACGATTCAGAATTTTCAGATCTCTAATCATCATCCACATATTCAGTTGTATTCCACTGCTTGATTTAAACCTCTCCAGTGACACCCCACCGAGCTCGACTCTTCGTGTCCAGCCGTTGCCATCGATTTTGCGTATACTATCACTTCACCTGGCCGGCAGAGTCATGTGCTTTGCCTTACTACGGTCTCCACTCGAAAACACAAATATATCTCTCATGTATATCGCTTCTGCGACAAATGTGACCAGCCCACTACTGCTTTAGCTGGATAATCCTTTGAGCTATTTCGAATCATCAAAAACTCCTTTTATTTCTTTTTTATTTGGTTTTTGTGTTACAATATTCGATGAGTTTACAGTATTGAGTGTATGCCTAGATAATATCATTGAATCGAATAGAGAGATTAAAATTTCATTTCCATTTTACACGTTTATAAAGGCTAGCGTTGGTATTTTTTTCGAGTTGACAGGATATTTTTTTGTATATTTGTTTGATACCATGCTTTTGATATTACATTTGCAAATGCGCGGGATAGAAAACTTTGATAAATTAGTTGATACATAGAGAGGCTTTTACTGGGTATCTGTTGCAGAATAGCAAAGGTATTCTACGTCATCTACTTAGTGAGTTAAATGGGTGGCTCAAGATCAAGTGTAATTATTTATCGATTGGTAGCAACCTAGCAACTGTCTTAAGTTATTTCGATGTAAAACGGCCATTCAGACGGACGTGTAGGCTACCTTTTATCGCGATAATTGACCCGAAGTAGGCCAAGATACGGACAGAAGCTAGTGTGTACATATACATAAATATCGGTTGAAATTATTATAACCCTACGCAGTGGAGAATAGCACTTAAGAAACTTTATGAACCTAGTTGAAATTTAACTTTATCTATATTATCGACTGCCTCCGTGGTCCAGAGGATAGCGTATGCGACTCCTGATCGGAGGTCCCGAAAATGTTACTGGGTTTTTACGAACTCTCAGTAGCAGCACGGAGTCTGGTGATGTGCGCGGTAACGGCAATAGGCTCGCCCCCTATTACGTGGGACCTAAAAATTCATGTCGAAATGTGGGTGTAATAACCTCTGCCTACCCCTTCGGGGATACAGGCGTGAGTCTATAAATAAATATAGACTCACGCCTTATCGTCTCATTATCGTCTCGGTTGCATCCAACTTATGCGCCTGCGGTACGCTTACTAGTCTAACCAGATTTATCAGAATATCAGCTTTTCCACAGAGAGACAGCCGTCTGACCACCGCAACCCAAAGGGATAGCGATATTCCATGGTTTAAAATAGTATCAATTTATTTGAGGGTACTGACTCTCCGTAAAGACCTTCAAAGATTTTCTTGAAAGCCGGAACAGTTTAAAAGGCTCGCCAAATCACGGGGCCAGGCGATAATTTACCATTTTATACGCGCATAACAGAACTCAAAAGTCAGTGTGGAAGTGGAGTTGAACCCAATTTCCTTTGCATTACAGTCTGTTGGTATCTCCATTAGGCTATAGCTGCCCCATTTATGATTAAATTTCAGCTAAATCCCACATTTAATCCAGGCAATTGCATGCAATGCTTTATTGCATTTCGTAGCGCACAAGATAGATGTAAAGCAAAAAAATATTCATTCCAACACTCAGGTATGGCTGACGTAGCGGAATCTAGTTAAACTGAGAATCCGAGAGATGGAAATGCATTTTTATTTTGTCTTTTTTACTTTGAAGCTGATTATACTGAATGTAATATGGCGTAATGTTTTTGAGATTGTAATGCATATTTAAGAAAATGAAGTCTGTTTTTACTAAGTAGATAAGTAGAGAAGCTTTCGCCAGTAAGGTTTTATATGCTGCGTTATAAGGAGTGATTTCTAAAGTTATTGATTGACTGGGACAACTGCTTTCACACTGGGATTATTTTCTATGTTTCAAAGGCTATGTAAATATCAAAACAGCATGCGAAAAAAACAACATCTAAGGTTGTTTGTGTAGTATGGCACGACTACAATAATTCGACGCGACCTAGCGCTTAAGTGACGCAGCATTGAAATTTGACATTTAATATGAACAACCTGTATCTTCTACACGAATCTTTAAGTCTGATAAGAGTGGCATCACAATATGGCAGTTGTTAAAAAACGGATGCCATAAACTGGTATTAAATATACTCGCGTGAGCCTGTGTATGTATTATTCATTTTCAGTTGAACATTCAATTTCGGACTCCAGATCAACAAAAATATAATAAATTTTCAAAGATACAGCTACCACCCTAACCGGTATCGAGCTGTAAACAACAGCAAAACTCAAAGCATCAAATAACTCGAAAGTCACAACAGAAGCAAGAATACGTCTAGCAACATAACCTCATTAGATTTCAATCATCGAATTCCAAACGCGAAACAAAATAATAAACAACTCCGACTCGATGCCGTAATCGTCTGCAATCCAGTCAGCGACGTTAAATCGAATTATTCCCGGCGTCCGTCCGCAGCTTCGCCTGTGCCTCACGTATACTTTTTTTATTCGTCGTTCCTTTTTAGAAAACATGGTGTTGCGAGAATTTTAAATTTCGGTTATTTTAAAAATGGCCGACTTGTTTGTTTTTGACGGTGTCTCGATCCGTTTATTCTATGTGGCATATTGTTAGCTGTATTTGTAGTTGGAGTTTTAAATGGATTCAGCTTTTAAAAACTATTTTTCGGTGGTGGAATGCGCAGATGCTGCAGTGGTTTAAATGGTCAACTGCATTCTTGTTGACTGGGATTGTAGCACTGAACGAAAGGACAATGGCAGATCTCCATACATCAAAATGTCTGAAATTAAAATGAAGCGTACAGTAATAAAAAAAGTATCAAAAAAATTGGCGTAAGAAACAGAGTCTATAAATGATTCTATTTTCACTCAGCAAAGGTGGAAAAAGAAGATATCGGTGTTTGAATTTTTAGTTAAGAATGAACAATGTAGGTAAAAGGAAAGTTATAGTATGAAAGTTAAACAATGTAGGTAGGTACGTTTGAATTATCAAATGCCATATGTCAGATTGACATCAAAACGCGGAAGTATTTTGTAGCATCTAACTGTCACAGCCAAAGACAAAAGCAGAGCTGCACATTTTAAATCGATTTTATGTGAAATCGATACAACATTAAAACGATGCTGTGACGTTTTTATTTGATTTAAACGTTGTTTTGCTTCAAAAATATTAGCTTATTGATATAATGTTGATTAAATATTAAATAAGTGCATTTTGAACCAAACCAACTCTATAAAGGTCGATCGTATCGATTATTTATTTAATAATCGATACGGATATAGCACTCACGTCTATTCCTGTCACACCATTGTCTATTGCAACAATCAAATAGTAAAGTATTCGTAATCAATTAGAATGCTTTTTATCATCATAAAATACTCCAGCTTTAACGAGACAAAGTGAAAATATTAAAAATCTTAGAAAAAAAAAACAATTTGTTTTGTTCATATGAAGTTTAAGGTCGCCACAACAAACCCAGACCAAATTCTGCCATTGTTCTTTAGTTGCTTTGGATCTGTGTGTGTTTTGCATTCGATATTTGATTTTGTTTCTGGCCTCCGTAAAGTTTCATTTCTTGACAGAAGTGATCTGCCAATCTGTACTGAACTACGGCCTGTAACAATATTCGATCAAATCTATGGATTTGGAGATTCGAGATATATGTATGACATGTATGATATATAAGTTTATGTCAAAAATGTAACCATATTTGAAAAAATATAGATCGAATACTGAATTTAGTGCTAAGACCCTAAAGTCCTTCTTAACTTGTTTTATTGAACGCGCGAGTCTTACTATCTATGAGACCGATTCAAAAAGCATTCGATTTGATGGGGAGACAAAACATCATTTTGTGCTGATTTAGAAAGTCGCTCCCCGTCGTCCCTACACAGTGTGGAGTGACGTTTTAAATCCCATATAGGACGAAAGAGAATAATCTGTGTGATTCGGAAATTGTTGTACTGCGTCTAATTTATATTGTCGTCCAATGTGGTACGTTGATAGAGGTCGAAAAGAGTGTGTTTTAGCGCGGCGATAATTTCATTCTAGACTTAATATCGTCGGCTAAGAGTGTAAACCTGCTAATTCCTTTTTGGTCCAAAATGACATTTTTATACCATCCGCAAGATAAAAACAAAGCACATGGACGTGTAAAATCAGCGAAACCCACTTTAATTGTTAAATAGGCAAAAAAGTGTGATGCGTAAAGCAGCCAAATCCATATAATTCAAAATGCGCGGCTAACTCCATGATTGACGCCATTTTGTATTGTGTATTCGGCGATATAACGTATCCGTGCATTAAAAATATGTTTTCTATGGAATAAACCTACTGATTCAAGATTTTAAAGTTGAAATATTGCAGAGGTAGGGCTTCGTTGCTATTATTCACTTTTTGCTTTATATCTAGTACAGCGTTAAGAGTTACAAAATTTTTTTGACTCATTACCCATGGAGTCAGTAGCGTAAAATTGGGGCGCACTTGCTCTCGCGTCGCCGCTCGAGCTGCGTGATACAGAAGCCCCAATTTTACAATCGAGATCGATTAATATAAATGTGATCTGCATCACTCAGAACAAAGTGAGCTGACGCAGACGCTCCCAATAATACCGTTGTTATCTGCGATCCGTCTGATTCACGATATAATATTGTATTTCATTCACCGACATATCATTGTAGTAGCAATGCAATGGGACAACTTACTGTCGTTTCTAGTTTGAGATGCTAATGTAACAACATTCTCAAGTTAGACTGCTGTGTTCAGTCGACGCGATCAGTCCGATCGGTTTTTGTGTGTATCATAATCTGGTATGGTGTCGAACTGACATAGCCAAGCAAAAATTATCGCGCGCACTTAAATAAGTACAATAAACAACAATATCATGTTCGATCACGGCACATCGTTGCATCGAAACGATTTGGTGCTCATCTTGTACTAATGAATGCATAGGCCTTCCGTATAATGAGAGGTTAGCTTTTACTAGCAACTATAACTCAATAATAGAGTTGTGGACACTACCACAATGCAACAATATAGCTGAGTGTGCACATCAAGTGCACATATTTGTCACAGACTAATCTTATGCCTTGCAATGTTTTCTTTTATATGTAATACTTTTTCTGTGTCTGTGACAAATAAATAGTTTTTCTCTTTCTTTCTTTCTTAGTAAGTAGCCAACAGTAGGTATTATGGAGACATAATAATTGCTTATATTACAAAAAAAAATAAAGTAAAAAAAACATAAAAACAAAATCCAAACCGGAACAATACTCATTTGTTCCGTGCGGGAATCGAACCCGCAACACGTTGGTGCATTAGTTGCTGCGTCTATTAAACCTACTATTTACATTGTGATGCGAGTCATACTCTTAGCCAATGCGCCAAACGTGTCGTCAAAGATGTGATAAAATATTGGACCACTTTGTCCTAACATGACGTGTATAGAATTATCCAAGATAATCAATAACTCAGTACAAACGTTTATTTTTTATAATTACGATAGTAAAATCTTCTAATCCTTACTAATATTATAAATTTGAAAGTGTGTATGTATGTATGTATGTATGTTCCGTTTTCACGCAAAAACGGCTGAACTGATTTTGTTGAAATTTAATATAGAGATATATTGGACCATGGAGACGGACATAGGCTACCATAAGTTGCAAAAATTAAACTGGGAGGGATGGTAGGGAGGGTAGAAGTTTGTACGGCACAAATTTACCTCTTGGAAGTAAGAACGCATGCGCTAATAATTGAGTGTTGCGCATGTGCTAAAATATCTGTCAGACTGTCACGTCATACATAGTGTCATATTGTGCACGTTGAAAAACCAGCCAGTTACATTCAGTACAGCCAAAGAGGTTTGATTACTAATAATACTGTATTCGAAATACTAAAATACTTTTGCCCCGACCTATTACATAAAATTGTTCGCATATATAAACTAATAATTATATAGTAAATTTAAACGCATGAAACGAATTTCCCTACTGATATAAAACATGCGAAAATGTTTATAGAGATATATTGAACATGTATTAGAACATGGCTTTGACATTTGACTGCATGCAAGGTGATGTTATTAATATTATGTACCTACCTTTCAGAAACTAACGGTATCTGTAATGTCATGGATACTGACCGAGTTACTTTGTACCCCATAGAGTTTCTGAAGTCTTTAGAATAATCAGGAGTGTCTTCACACATCTTGAGACTGAAAGTATGTTTGTGTTACCCCAAATTTAACGCGCGCGAAGCGGCGGGCAAAAGCTAGTATATAATATATTTAAGTAGTAGACAATTAGGATTCTTGATGGATGATTTATATATCTTAGTCTTAAAACAAATTGCACTTTAAAATACAATAAATGTTAGATTAGGAATCACTTATTTCTTATAAGATTATTTAATTACTCTTTTAATAATAATAATTATGCATTTCATTTTCATCTACTACAGGCATTCAATCCAGCAAACCTGCCGTCTTTCTGATTTAGTCAAATCGTAAAAAGGAAATGGTGGTTTGATTAAAAACACTTGTAGGTTTTTATTACACCATACAGCTATTTCTTTTAGTATAAATTCATTTGCTTACTGCATCACTCACCTCGCTTCGCTCCGTTCGCAATGCAGAGCGCCCCAAAAATCACACTACTAACATGATCTGCGATACGCACGGTTGGCATTAGAAGTATAATATTATTTCATTCATCGATGCATCGTAATACTGGTAGCATAGTAACAATGTTTTTACTTGGGATGACATAATATAAACAACATTCTCAAGTTCGTTCGACGCGCTCAGTGCGGCTTGGGCACAGCGATGCATTCATAATAATTTATATGTACATACTGTTTTCTTTGCACAGCTCGTTGATAATTTTAATGAATGAATACAAAATCTTAACAATGTTGAAAGTAGGATCGGGTGGCTCCCGGGTTCGATTCCCGGGTCGGCCAAAGTGTTATTGGGTTTTTCTGTTAGGAAATTCTCAGTAACAGCATGAAGTCTAGAAATGTGCCCGGTACGGCAATAGGCTCGCCTCCCTATTACGTGGGACTTAAATATATCTGGCGAAAAGTGGGTGTAGTAATACACCTTTGCCTACCTCTTCAGGGTTACAGGCATAAGACTATGAATGTATGTACTTATGAATTATATAATTGTTTTATCCACAACTAGCTTTTGCCTCTGACTTCGTCTACATGGAACTTGAACCCACGGTCACTCGGATTCCAGGTGATGCGGACGTATCGAGATAAAGCAGATTGACTGCACGTGTAGTGTTCGATCGATTAATATAAATGTGTTCTGACTTCTGCGTCACTCAACTCGCTTCGCTCGTTTCGCGACGCAGACGCCTCCAATAATACCTACTTTTGTTATCTGCGATCCGTTTTATTCACGATATAGATTATTAACATTATGTTTTCAGCTTAGAATAATAACACCTATTCTAAGGTTTTCAGGTTAGGAATTTAACTCCTTGTCATAGTGACCAATATAACTGTTCTCTTTGCTGAGTTTTTATCGTACTTATGAATGTGTATCAATTCATGTAATATTCCAAACATAGTATATATTAAAACTAAATGGGTATGTTAGTGAGTATAGGAAACGATTAAGTAAAATGAAACAATCCATATTGTATCTTTTTAAAAAAGTTTATTATCAAAGCACCATTTTTTTAAGCACAAAACATTTTTTAATGCACATATTGAGTCATGATAGATACAATTGTACAAATCTCCGGAATATTTATAGCGATCATATAGGGTTAACAAATTAGGACAACCTTTATCTTCTAAATTAATTACATTAACACTATTTAAAACATTTTTCAACCATGACACTTTTTCAAGACCTTTAACGAAAACACACTTATCTTTTAAGATATCTAAAACTAAATATTGATAATTTGAGTAAGGTATAAATCCTTCGCTCCAGTATATTTTTCTATTACGCTCAATCCAGCAAACTTGTTGTATTTCCGATTTAGTCAAATCGTAAAAAGGAAATGGCGGTTTGATTAAAAACACTTGCAGGCTTTGATTACACCATATAGCAATTTCTTTTATTATAAATTCATTTGCTTCTGTTTTAAAGCCTTGGATGTCTACAATAGCAGTCATGATAATCTACGCACGATGTTGCTCAGAGGTTTGTATTCCACAAGTCGGTCGTTTATAATCAAACAGTATGCAGTTGTCTTATCTGGTATTTGTGTTGAACATTCAAATTCCAATCTTACATCCACTGGACCAGTTTTTAAACTATCGTTTTGCCTCGAGCAGTCTAAGATGAAGACTGGGGCCTTTTCTTTGAAATCCTGCAGATCAAGCAACGGTTCTACCGGAGAGTTGTAATACGACTGACGAAATTTCACATACATTTCATATAATATACTATATTTGTTCTCACAAAACTTTAAAGATAAAGGCTCATAAGGATAATATTGCGAATTTAAAAAGAGCGTAACATTTGTCACCTCACAATGATCAAATACCGAACTGTCTTTAGTTCTATTAATTTGCAAGCAAAAAATGACATACCGAGGCTTTTCTAATTGAGAAGCAGTCTTTACTGACCAAGAATGCTTTGTGGTTTTAGGTAGTAAAGGATACTCATATAAATCCCAATTTCTAAAGGCCATCTGAATATGTTTATCTCTTTCTAAGTGCTTTAAAAGTATTAAACGTTCTCGATCGGAAACTTTTATATGTGGTACTCTCCATTGAATTCTCTGTATATCTATTTGAAGCTGAACGACTTCATCAGTAAGAATAATACTATTTAAGTTAGAATTACTCCTATTCAATATAAGTTCGTGTTTACAATTTATCACAATTTTATTGTAATCCTCTGCAAACCCTAAAATCTTTTTAAGGGCACCACAACGCTAAAATGTCCATCACTTTGGAATCCGTTTAAACTCCAACCCCATAATGCAGAAACTTTACTTTCTGCTTCATTAAATGAGATGTATGACTTTATTGTTGATGTTATTCCAGAATTTTTTATACGATCTATTTCAATTCCATTCATTTCGTACCTGATGTCTTGGAACAAGTACATAACAGGGTTATTAGTAAACGTAACAGCTTTCTTGATCTGATGCCCATCCTTACCGAACAGCTTTGCTTGACCTTCGATGTAGATGGAACTGGCTGATGGTAGCACGTATATATCTTGCTGGTGTATTCTGATTTCATCGTTTTCTCTAAAACTGTTATTGTAAGGATTGTATGAATGGATTTCATAACTTTCGATCGAACTATCAAAGTGTGGTAAATCGGTAATCTGTAGTATACTCATACTTTAAACCCTAAAGCTTTAAGAAAATCTTTATTTGATTTAGTCAATTTCTTCACGTTTTTCTTACGTCTGTGCACCTTTATGGTCGTTGACGGAATAGGACGTTTTATTTTCACTGAAGGGTTTTTATAATATACTATCATTTTGCTTTTCTTAAATGAAGACGTAATTGAATATTTTCTTCACCAAAGTCAATACGGTAACCAAACTGATCTACAATCCTAACAGATATGGATGAAATTATATTTTTGTTAACTGGAAAGTAAATAACGTTCTGAGGTATTTCTATGTAGCCGTGACTTGGAGCAGTATCAGATATAAATTCATGAATAAAATGAGTCAGTAATCCGTTGCAGTATGAACCGTGTACAAGATCACATTCAATTCTAATAACAGCTGTTAAACTGCTGTTATTAACGGGCACATTCGGTCTTGTTTTTAATACTGAAAAGTATAGTAAACCGCACTCGTACTGCTCAGATAAATGAAGAGGTGGTTGAAAATACGAAATCAGTTCCGATTTATTTCCAGAGATGGTAATCGTAGTAGACATGCTTGCATACTGAACTCTTTTAGATGATCCTTTTTATTTTATTTCATGATTATACCAAAAATTCTTTAAGAAATTGAAACATAAATGTCCACAATTGAAGGGGTGATCACGTTGTATATTTTCATAATTATATTGAATGTTAGGACCTACATATTTTATAAATTCCTTCGGAGGTTTAAGATTTCCATAACTGTCAAAATACTCAACATAATCATTATATTTTGCATAGGCTACCCAATGAGAACCAGGATTTTTTGAACTATCCAAATTAATAACTCCACATTCTTTTTTATAAGGACATTTAGGGAGCTCATCTCTCATAAAGACACCTCTAAAATAAGGAATTCTATTCCCGTACTTTAAAATGTCAAAGTTAGTTAAGGCCCGTTTGGGTAGCCGATATCTTAGTTTTTTTCTTTTGATACGAAAATTCCAAGGCCGCCTTTATGTGGTTTAAGGTGTAGTCCTTTCCCAATACATAGAGCTTCCATTTTTTCATTATGTCTTCTCGATTCTTCATACAGCTTTTTAACCATTTTGAATTCATTTATGGTTTTAGCAATACCAGCTGCACCGCCTGCTAAAGCTCCCGCAGCTGATAATCCCGCAAAAATAGGAATCAAAGGTAATACTCCCCCAGTTTTTGGAATAGGAATAACGCGAGGGAGCTTAATCGATGAATCATCAACCAATTCTCTAGTAGCAGCAATAGCTAATTCTATTGCCATTTTCTTGCTCTTAGGTTTTAATTTTTTGATATGCCTTTTTGCTTTTGTAATAACAGATTTTAATTTACTTTTTAACCCTTTTCCAGGTGTAATTTTTGGAGAAGGCTTTTTGTCCAAACCAGAACCAGTTTTAATTTTTGCTGACATAGCCTTACTTACTAAGCGTGCCGCGAGTTTTTCAGCTATACTGGCATCGGAAGCAACCGCTCGCTCTTTCGTCATTTTTAACAAAATTAAATCAGCCTTATGTCGATCCTTTAAGTTTGATGACTTGTGATATGCAATATCGTGATCTTTGCAGTATTCGTCCAACTTATTTACGCCGTTATCTCCTTTTGTTAGTATTTTTATTAATTTAGTACCTGGGCCACAGTAATTATATCCTGGTAAGTGTAATTCAAATGGTAAATTATTAATAAGCCAATTGAGAAGACTACTCTCTCCAAAACACATTATAAGACTGATGATTCCGGTTTGAATACTTTAATAAATAGTTATGTGATTCGAGTTTGTTAACGTTATTTTATTTATAATATTACATTCGATTTATCAATCCAACTGCTTTCAGCTGAAGACAAACCTAACCATTTTACTAAAACCCTGTTACCTTTTCTTCTAAGAACTTTCTCGACTAGATATATATTGGGATGTTTTGTTTTTTGAAGTTCTTGTGTATAAAATGCTCCTAAAATAGGCAAACCTCTGATAGTGTCTTCAATTAAGTAAGTTATAGGAGTTGTATTTTGCATTTTACGAATTTTAAATATTTCTGTTGACCAGTTGGGAGTATAACCTTTTTCAAATGTACCTTTGTATTTACTGATACGCACATAATCACCTACTTTGTACTTGCTTTTTAAATTATCATTTTTTGGCAACTTTAAATACCTTTCTAATATTAGTTTTTTATTCATATTGTTCACATTAGCAGGGATTTCATTAATAGTGCGATGGTGAGTGTGATTGTATTTGTAAATAACATCATTGAGGGTATTATTTACCCAATTGTAATTTTAAACTAAATTCCTTATAGATTTTAGATTTCAATGTTCTGATAAATCGTTCGACTATTGAAGCTTTTTTTGTTGAGAAGGTTGAATAATGGTTAATATGAAACGATTTCATAAGCTTCTGAAATTTGTTATTATAAAATTCTGTTCCATTATCGGTTTGCAGATTTTTAGGAACACGCCCTTTATCCAACAAAGTTTTGAAAGAGTTATACACATCTTCTTTGCTTTTACTTCTCATAGGAAAGGCCCAAGCATATTTCGAAAATGAATCAATAACGGTAAGAATATATCTATAATTTTTATTTTCTTTTGAAATTGATTGCAAATCAATTAAGTCTGCTTGCCACAAGTCATCTATATCTCTCATTACATCATGTCTTCGCGGATAGTTCACTCTCGCATTTTTATGAATTTCGTTTACCACGTCAGCTTTACTCATGTTCACAACTCAGTAGGTATGTTTGTCTCGAATTCTGCTATAATACTGAATAAAAAGCATATTATTAGGACTATTTATTATTTAATTATGTCAGCTTCTTTTAACTCTTCGATTATTGATAAAATTTCATTATCATGATTTGTATTACCAGCATCTCGGGAAGCAATTAATAGTTTCAATCTTTCAACCAGTTCGTTATGATCGTCCCAATATACCAAGTCAGTGCTATTTTTGTATTTCTTTAACGTTGGTAAGCTTCCTCCAAATTTAGTGACAATATTATTGTTTGACGATTCAGAAAACAATGGTTTGATTATTTCACGATATTTTATACCTTTATCGCCTCTAATTTGCCCATTAGGATTGAAATCTATCTTATGTGCATTTGTATAATGCAACATATCTTTATAGACAAGTTTATCTTTGCTCGATATTTGTTTCAAATCAGGTTTTCTTCGAAGTAAAAGTTCTTTTAAACCAGGGGTTAAATTGAAGCTTTTGTCACCAACTTTAATTAAAATGGTATTATCATTATTTGCACTATCTATTTTAGAAAACGAAACTATTGAATTACCCATTAATATTTTTTTGTTTTCACTCCTTATTCCAAATGGTATGTTTAGGTCATAAATATCATGGATATCACGACCCTCTAATGATATTTCTAAATCATCCGGTAATTCCGTCTGGGGAGGCTTTTTAACGTTCAGTACAGAATTCAGTTCTGGGTCATAGCATTCTTCAAACTTAGTAGATGAGCTAGTATTAATGTCACCTAATTCCACGTCTTCAAAATTAGAGTGTGTATTCTCAAAATTTTGTATTTTTTCTAATGTTTTATTTGAATCAACTAGAGTTTTAAGGGGACCTGTGACAGGTTTTAAAATTTTTTCAAGTGATAACTTCGTAGAGTGTTCCTGGTTTTTCATTTGTTTTATTTTATTCTTTATGGAGTCTACAGACTTCATTAATTCTATTTTAATATTTTTCTCCATGTTATACTTATTAACAGCTGTATTCAGCTAAAGAACAAATTATACTGAATTTGATTTGCCATGTTAATTACTTATATATATATATACATATAAACAGTCAGTCAAATTTAAAAAAAACATATCAAAGTTCTGTCTGTACCTTCCATTATTTAATGACGATTCTTTATTAATAAGTAGAAAATTATAAGGTTTACTCCAAACAGTTTGACAAATATTTCTAAACTCTTTCCACTGTAAATCAGAAGTAACATGCTCTTCATAAATATGTTTTAAATTCACATCATCTTGTTTGAATATAATAAGAAAATTCACATTGTCACGCAACAGTTGTTTTGGAATTTTGGAATAGGTTTGAGATAAATAGAAACAATCTATTTGTTTATGTCTACCCATACAAAAATAATTGCGAATATTAACTTGATTTTCACACGCAACATCATCAAAAATAAACACAGAATTTGTTAAAGCTTCACTCGGAGAAATTACCTCTTTATCATCGCTAAATTTGTAGAAGTTAATCTGCGAGACTCTTCCTAATACTTCACTCAAGAAACGATACTTTGGTTGAAATGAAGTTTTGGAATAAAGATAAAGATTTTTAAATTTTAGACCATTTTCATGTAACAACAAACTAATCATAACGTTTGTTTTACCACAGTTCGATGGACCGCACATTATACATCGAATCGTATTCGGTAATAAAGGACTATGTCTGATCTGGTGAGAAGTTTCATTTAAATCTATATTATTAATTTTCAAAGTTATGGGTTGCTTGATCAACTTCATTTTGACAATTACTGTAATGAATGTCTAACACGCATATTTATAGGTAGCTATAACTTTAACACTAAATTAGATATACATATCATAAAGTATAAATAACAGCATTAAACATGTTTGAACAGGTCTAGAAAGTTAGGAATTTTGTATTCTCGTATTACAATATTATATTTTTAATAATTGATTTCATTTGGTATTGAATATCATACAGATTTAAAATTGCATTCCTTATTTCATTATGCTGTCATAGTCAGCCGAAACAGGACCTGTTGCTAGTAGAGAAATCAAGTTTTATTGGTAAGTACGTTTTGAATGTTATTAGTTATTACAATATTATATTATATTATTATATGAATAATTAGATATCTTACTTTAGTTTTATTTTCAGAATCATGTCATACAGCCCCAGCATTCTCAACATTGGAGGACTTAACAGATTTGTATTTGATAATGTTGATTCTCAAATCCCAAGTCCTTTGGACGAAGTTGACCAGACAGAAATACAAGAGGTTAGTAAATATTATTTTATTCCTCATAGTTAAATTCATATAGTTATGAACTTTTCATTTATATTTTTTATGTTATTATATTGCAGGACAATGCTTTGGCAGAGAATGGTAGACAGTTAAAAAAAAAGCCATTTTTTTACTCTCAAGGAAATTATGAATGTTTTGAAAAGCATCGGAACAAATCCTCTGATCAGGTAAGCACTACATAAAATGTATTTATGTTTATAAACATTTATTGAACCAAACTTTTCTACAAAGTCAAAAAAATTGTCACCGTCTAAAAAGCGCCAAAGTTTATTAACGTCATCGGCAAATTCGTACATTGTTAGAAGAAATCGTCCTAAGCAAGGACGTCTTCGAATTAAGATAGATATTCGTGAATTAGATTATGTAGACAAAAATAAAAAAACGAGGCTTGCTTAAGTGCACAATATGTGGTTGAGGAGCCTTATGATGATGTAATGGATATCACAGAGACATTAATAAAAAAAATAAGTAAGAAATTGTGTGATACTGAGTAGTCTTAAGATAATGTTTTTATTTAAGTTTAGTTGTATTTCTAAAAATAAATAAATGTTATCTTTTTAAAAATGTGTAATTGTTATGAGTCAATGTTTGTATGCATGCTTTATATTTATGTAAAAATTAAATAAATGTTGTGGCTGAATTTAGTAGCTCAGTACCGAATTGTGGAATACAAACCTCTAAGCAACATCGTGCGTAGGCTATCATGACGGCCATTGTTGACGTTCAAGGCTTTAAAATAGAAGCAAATGAATTTATACTAAAAGAAATAGCTGTATGGTGTAATAAAAACCTACAAGTGTTTTTAATCAAACCACCATTTCCTTTTTACGATTTGACTAAATCAGAAAGACGGCAGGTTTGCTAGATTGAACGTAACAGAAAAATATACTGGGGTGAAGGATTTATACCTTACTCAAATTATCAATATTTAATTGCAGATGTTTTAAAAGATAAGTGTATTTACGTTAAAGGTCTTGAAAAAGTGTTATGGTTGAATGATATTTTAAATACTAATAATTTAATTAATTTAGAAGATAAATGTTGTCCTAATTTGTTATGTTTATATGATCGCTATAAGTGTTCTGAAGATTTGTACAATTGTATTTATCATGACTCAATATGTGCTTTAAAAAATGTTTTGTGTTTAAAAAAATGGTGCATTGATAATAAACTTTTTTTAAATTGATAATATACATTGTTTTATTTTTAATAGTTTCCTAGACTCATTAACATATCCATTTATTTTTTAAATTGATAACATGATTACATTGATATTACATGGAGTGAGGAATTCATTAGGTACACGCATTCATAATAAAAACTCACTAAAAGTAACGCTACCATTGATCACTAAATAATTGCTAAACTTAAAAAATTATGTTAACTATAACAGTATGGTATTACTGGGCACTCTGAGTTATGCAGAACACATTAATATGAATCGACCTCGATTGTAAAATTGGGGCTTCTGTATCACGCAGCTCGAGCGGCGACGCGAGAGCAAGTGATGCAGAAGCCCCAATTTTACCCTACTGGAGTCACATTACTGCCGAACAACAACTGAAGAAAATACCTACCTTTTACCAGAACGGATATCAAAAAAAGGTGTTTATGACTTTTACGTAAAAAAATTGTGTGAACAACAAAACGTAAAGCCTCTTTCTCTGACTACCTTCAATGAGGCATTTGATAACAAAATCTTAGGATTGTTCATCTATATTATAAAGTTGTGTGCTCTATATAAAGTTGGAAAATTACCTGAAGTAGATTACATAGAGCATCAAACAAAAAAGAAGAAGGAGAGTAGAAAAGGAGAAGGATAATAAAATTATACAAAAGAAAATATTGTTTTTACAGTAGACATACAGGCTGTATTGATGTCTTCTAAATCCAAAATAAGCAGCTTGTATTACCGAAGAAAGCTTCAAATACATAACCTGACATTTTTTAATAAAAAATAAAAAGGGTGTCTGTTATTTATGGAATGAAACTGAAGGAGGCTTAAATTCCGAATAATTTGTTGTATTTGGATAGATTTCATCATATCAGCCAAACGATGTCCACTGCTGGACATGAGCCGCCCGCATCCAACCGCCTCCCACGATCTTGACGAGATCGTCGGTGCACCTTGCGGGGGGTCTACCTTTGCTACGTCGTCCGGTACGTGGCCGCCACTCCAGAACCTTTCTGCCCCAACGGCCATCGGTTCTTCGAAATATGTACCCTACCCACTGCCACTTCAGCTTGGCTATCCGGAGAGCTATGTCGGCGACTTTGGTTCTACTGCGGATCTCCTCATTTCTGATTCGATCTCGCAGGGAAACTCCTAGCATAGCTCTCTCCATCGCCCTCTAAGTGACCTTGAGCCGTAAGTCACCACTGGCAACACACACTGGTCAAAGACTTGCGTCTTGAGACACTGCGGGATATCGGACGAGAAGATATGTCGTAGCTTCCCGAACGCTGCCCAACCGAGTTGGATTCGACGATTGACCTCCTTCTCGAAGTTAGACCTACCTAATTGGACTACTTGTTCCAGGTAGATATACTTGTCGACAACTTCGAGCGTAGACTTCCCAACCTGTATAGGAGCAGGTACAACATGGACGTTCGACATGGTTTTCGTCTTGTCCATGTTCATCTTAAGACCTACTTGTTGGGAGACTCTACTGGATGGATTTAATAGAGAACAAAGTTGTACTCCAGGATGAATCTGCTGAACCGATCCAGACCAGAACAGGAATTCAGTCTTGAGTAACTCTTTACTCACTACAGCTATGAATAAAAATATTGTAATAGAGCAAAAATTCCTTGAGGTCGGGCATACGCAAATGGAGGCGGACTCTATGCATTCGACTATAGAAAGGGCCTAAAAAAAACAAAGATATTCATGTACTAGCAGAGTTATAATCCATCTGTAGATACGAAGTAAAATATCTCAACTACCAATTATCTTTATTCATTTATAAATATACTGATTAACGAAATCATAAGTTATTTTAGTTACTATTGAAATCTTTAGAAAAACCTGCTAAGTCCGGCAAATGAAGCGATTGCTTCCAAAAAAACCTGCTTAGTCATAAAAACACTTATAACTTATTAACGATATAAAATAACTATGTAATTCGTTTCTTATAATGTGGAATATCCAAAAATACACCAACTATATTTTTGGTTTTAACCTAAAATTGCAAAATTCAAATTTATTAAGTTTTATTTTGCTCCTGTAAATTTGAGTTAAAGTGAGTTAGCAGGTTTACACTCTTAGCCGACGATATATATACATATAACATATAAGGAGTAGGCAGAGGTGTATTACACACCCACACTTCGCCAAATATGTTTTGGTCCCAATGTAATAGGGGGCGAGCCTATTGCCATCTACCGGGCACATTTTTAAGCGAGCGATAATTAATACTTTTAATACACACATAACTTCGAAAAGTCATAGGTGTGTGTCCGGGGTAACTGGGGATCGAACCTGAGACCATCGTCTCGGCAGTCCGTTACGTACACCACTGGGCTATCGCCGCCGTAAAAAAACTTTAAGGACAGATTAGTGAAGATATTATTATCATATATGTGACGTAAGAATTACATAATATCAATAAAGAGCAAAGTTATTATCATTTGTTTATTGTAGAAAATCTCACTTAAATCATAGTCATTATTTACAATCCATTCACTAATTCATTGATAATATTCCATCCTGCTCATTCGCATTCTCTCTGTCGCACTTATGATGTTGGTAGCCATAGAAAATAAAATGAAGAAAAATAATAAATGTACGTAGTTATTTTTTAATTTTGTTAATTCTACCCTCTCCTTCATACTTCATTCGGGCTTAGGACCGGTAAAATTTATCGTTTAACAAGTAATTAAATACGGAGGTATGTAATTAGAAAGCAAACAAATATCAAAATAAAAGGTGTTCTGGACTAAAAGAAAAGAGTAATTTTGGCGTATTTATGAAGTTAGAATGATCTGCTATTTACAAATATTATTTTATCATCATCATGTCAGCCTAGAGACGTCTATTGCTGGACATAGGCCTTCCTCAAGGTGTGTGAAGAACACAGACCGATTTTGAGCCGCCCGCATCAAATTGTTATTTACTTAAGTACGAATTATTTACTAAACTTACAAGTATTTCCATTGTCCTTCGAAATGTCCACCACCATTGTCAAAAGCATCCAATATGCACTGTTTTAATTGTTTGACACTGACCGGATCACTTTTTTACACTCACAATAAGATGTCCATGGGTACACAGCTGCACTCGCGATTATTCCACTCAAAAAGTACGCACGAAGCATAGCTCCATACTCCCGTGATATGAACTGATATGATAGGCCATCGCGTCGGGCAAACGTAGACAAACAATTAACTTTTGCAACAAAATTAGATACGCTCACTTTTGCTAGCAATTTAGCACTGTTTGTCGCATCGTCGGGGCGTGGCGCAGGCGCAGAGGGTAGGGGGGGAGGTGAATTTATCAATGTTTCATTTTACTATGATACTCGTAGTACTCGGGTCGGTCATAGTATTAGTATTGCATTTACCAATTATCACGTATTTTTGTGGACAGTTTTGAGACAGTTTTGGGACTTAGTGTTTTTAGTTTTTAACTACATAAATATGATCAGTTAAAGATACTTAGTGCTGTGTTAAATTTGTTATTTAAAAGTCGTGTACTTCCTTTGAACCACATTAAACGCCGCGAGTTTGACCTTACCGTGTCTCTATGACAGCTGACACCACGAGACGCGTGGCATTGTTACCTCTTTTTGGAATTCGACATTTTAGTTGAACTAGTGTTTATTTTTTTTACATTTTTTTTTATTAAAACCCTTTCAGGCTGTTAACGTTCTATTGTATGAAACCGTAGCAAAGCAAAAAAAAAATGTTTTTCTCATAAAAAAAAATGTAAAAAAAATATATGGTTAGGGTCATTCTATATCACCAGCAGATCATGTGGTTCAAAGGAAGTACACGACTTTTGAATCACCCTGTATATATATGTTCCAGTTTAACTACTTTTGATTATGCCTTATCTTCCAGATAAATCCAAAATAAGAACGAAATGTGATTAATTTATCTGACAAATCTATTTAATGAGAACTTATCAGACTGTGGTGAAACTGATCTTTGGACTTTTAAACAGTAATAACATTTATTCAAATATAAAATGTTTCTAACATCGTTCTAATTTAAAACTCGCCATAATCAACAGCCGAGCGTTAAATCGGTGGCGCGGTCCGGGAATACCAGAAATCCACTATTGAATAAAAAAATAATCAATTTAAAAATCTACGTGCCCGATACTCAGAACTAAGCATTTTCAGCCAAATAACAAAATATATATATTCTCCGCACCGTTGACTACATACAAATTGTGCTAAAGAAAAGTTTTTAGAGAACTTTGTGCATTATTTTCCCCTCATGGAACAAAGGTTCCACAAATGGTTTGAGCAATATTTTTCACATTACTACAATCTCAAGGGTAGACATGAAAATTTATACGCTTAGGCACTTAAGTAGCTACTTGTAGGTGTAAAGCATCAGGAGGCCAATTCTTGTATTTTATGTTACATCGGAACTATATTTTGAATGAAAAAATAGATTTTGAATTGACTCACGATGGGTATTAAGCTAACTCATTATCGTCTAATTTGACTTAAATATTTCAAGGTTGACAGATAGATTAACACTTTATTGAAATCAAAATCCAGTCGTGATATCATTCAAGTATCAGTTAATTCAGGAGAATACCATTTCTGGCATACTGTCAAGAACGCACCGCAAAAAGATCAATAATACACAAACTGTTGTTATTCATCCAAATTTGTTTTATAGTATGCTCTTTCTTGTAAGTTTACGTATGCTCCTTCAGAAGCAATACACTTACGCCAACGAATAATCCAATCATCAATACATGTTTTAAACGCTGTTTCCGGAATTGAGTTCAGTCCTCGCTGCGAATTCTCCTTTATGTCTTCTACCGATTGAAAACGGGTGCCACGAAGTGGTAATTTGAGTTTAGGAAAAAGAAAAAAGTCGGCTAGAGCCATATCTGGTGAATATGGTGGTTGCTTGATGGTATTTGTTGAGTGTTTGGTCAAAAATTCGTTCACAATGATGACCTTGTGCGAAGGCGCATTATGGTGGTGCACATTTTTTTTGGGACTAGCCGAGTGGCAACATGTTTCATACCCAAATGATTAGTTAAAATGGTACGGGTCGACTCGTGAGATACAGAAAATTCGGCAGCTATCTCTCTCAAAGTTGAATGAGGATTTTCATTCACTGTTTCCTTCACATTTGCGATGTCGATAGCCTACCAGAGCAAGGCAAAACTTCCATCACATCTCGACTGTTTTTGGACGCTTTGTACCACAAATAGGCATGAGTTTTTGATAAGGTTGATTCATTGTAAACCTTCTGTAACATTTTCATTGACTCCGAATACGAAATTCCAACGGCGATGCAAAATTTGAGACAAACTCTTTGCTCGATGTTTTTGTCCATTATAAAATCGCAATACACACTTGATATTATATAACTAAAAACAGCACTGTATTTAATATAAATAACAGATGCAACTCAAACTCCGCGCCAAAATGGAAAACAGTTGTGCCAGTCTACAACAACAAAAAAAAACAAAATATTGAATTTGGAACCATAAGCAAATAATCCATTCCCGATACTTTTTTAACTGAATGTCAGTATGATACTGAGATTAAGATCCAAACTGTGCTTTTGAACTAATATAATTACGAGAATTAGGCCTCTGGTATACGATACAATAGGCATATCGCATTATAAGCTTTCCGATCTCAAGATTACCTATAAAAAGACGATAGCATGAGTAGCAAATGGTTTGAGTGGTTGCCTCATCGCTACGGCTCTTAGATCGTTGTGGGTTCGATCCTAATTTGTTGCATATTTAAAAAGGTTACAATATAGTTTTAAGTGATTAATCTCAGGAGTAACTGGTCTGATTTTAACCTTACTTAATCCTTTTCCTGTTATCCATGCTGTTGATAGGCGGTTATTAAATATTGCTGTCTTATTTTTCGTTCGGATTGAATTTCGTCTAGAGCAACTACTGTCAAAGTGTAAGTGTAAGTCAAAGTGTGTTAGGGAACTGCGAAAAAGATTTACATAATATGTGCACTGTATTCACTCATTGCAGGAGTCCAACAAAACGGGATATCCGATAGAGTTCAGACGCAGGACGAAGGTGGTAACGTGGTTGCTGAGGCACTGAAGTATATACTAAATATAAACAAATATGTAGCATACATGCTATCAGAAGAGTATGTGACCGAGAATAGGTAGGACTCTCCACAAACTTAACGTCAATTGATAAGTATGCATACTAAAGTGGACCATATTTTGCAGTCATTATTGCGTGTATGATTGCATTCACAACGCAGTCACACCGTTGCCTCGCACGCCTGCGCCCTGTTCATGTCGATAACGGTTGGCAATTGTACGCTACGCAACCACATCGACACCACATTTAGCTTATTAGGGACCACAAGAGTTTCAAGCAGCACAGGCAACCACAGTTTGACTGCATTCTGCCAAGGCGAATAAAAACTTACAGCCAAAGGGCATTACTTTGCAGTTGAAATAATAAATGTGCTCAATTAAATAAAAACCATTACTCTTTTAAATAATTCCATCTATTTCTTAAAACTCAGAAAAGCTTTAACAGCCTTGAACAAATCACCGCTGAATTCCTCTGGTCTTTCGAAAGCCGCAAAATGACCACCGAAATCGAAATTGCTCGTTCCAACCAAATTTGGATATTTCCACTTCAAAACTAAGTCAGGACTGTACGCCAGCTCGTGCTTGAAGCGAAGACCCCACGTTGGAACTGGTGTTGGTATTCTGAAAGGTAGAAGATAAAACTGTTCAGTTTTTTGCTTGGAAATAACAAACAAAACAGAGGAGATATATTCTACCACATACGCACAATACCATCTAGTCCCAAACTAAGCAGAGCTTTACTATGGGTACTAGGCAATAGATGAACATTCATATATACTTTTTTTTTTAATACATTCATATTATACATATAAGCACCTAAACTAAGACAAGCATCTATATTCACTCACACAAATGTTTGAATTGAGCGGCAATCGAACCCGCGACCACGGCGTAGCAGTCGTTTGCACTCCCACTAACCCAACGTCTGGTATGGCTTGTGCATCTCCCTGCCCTACCACACTCTTGCACCGAAAACTTTTATCAGCCGGCTGACTTATATCCTACACCAACTACCTAATTTTAAAACGCCTTTATGACGCAAGCAATAAGGTGGATTATACAATACTTACTGAGCAAATGCTTGTTCCACGTTGGCATCAGCAATGGTTTCTTTATAAAGTCTCATAGCTGAAGTGATACTGTCACTAATCCAGTACAGCATTATATTGTCCAGCAGTTTGTCGTAACTGAAGTACTTGTCCAAACCACCTTGTGGCTCCAGTTTATTGGATGGATCGGTAAATATCATGAATTTGTCTAAAATATATGACGCGAGTCCGACGGGCGAATCTTGCAGAGCAATGCCTGGAAGAAATGGAAAATAATTCGTCATAAGATGTAAAGTAGGAAATGTTTGGAAATGGATATAAGTTTAAATGCCTATCATTGTGGCTATTGTTTTTGTTTGTCATTTCAGGTTAGATCAGCAATGGTCTAAGTAATGTTAGTTTAATAATATAATATATTATTATGTATTGTCCAGACCGAACGCAAATATGGCCTGCATTTTTACGTAATCAAAACCAACCTTAAGTATTCTTTCTACGTATCAAACATTATTTTTAACAAGAAGTTTTATGCTGTGCAATAGGATACAAACCGATCAATATTTAAAGGTTTTGTACCCCAATCAAAATGTAAAAATTCTATCAATGCTTTGAGACGGCATTTTTATTAGACTTTCTGGGTCACAGCATCTGCCAAGAAATTGCTGACTATATCCTATTCGTAATACAAACAGTATAAGTTTCTTATTTAAACATGCTGAAGTCAGCAATGCCACAAGAAAATGTTATGAAAATGCGAGCCAACTTGAAATAAATATAAAAAAATACTTGCCAATTGTATCAGGTTTAGTTGACTGAAGATGAAAGTACCCAGACTCTTCTAAGAAAAATTTTACTTTGTCAGTCAAAGGGTACCATTTGTCTGCTTGTTCTCCAGCAACATACGATGGCCAAAGGGCTCCCAATGCCCAAACCCAGGAGGCTTGCTTAGCAAAATTGGCCGGTAGATTGGTGTGAAAGCCGAGAACTTCGTTCGGAAATATGGTCGCCATATTACTGCCAATGTTGTGACCAAAATCACCACCTTGTACGTAGTAGCGTTTGTGACCGATTCTTTGCATCAAATTCCTCATTATGATAGCAATTTGATGTAGCGAGAGTCCTGGACGAGCTGATGCCTAAACAAAAAAGTTCTATCCATAAATTACATCCTCAAATTAAATACTTTAACTGCAAAAGCATGACAGAGATCTTTCTTAGTGTTCTATTTTCTAAGCAGTTTATTTAAATCTGAAAAAATGTTAGTTTGATATTCATCTATGCAAAATTCTTCCTGTCAAATGTTTCTGGGTAATAGGAACGTATAAGTATTAGAATGTAATATAAATTCTTACCTCCGAGAAAATGAAGCCAGGTAAACTTGGTGCGATTACTTCGAATACAAAATCATAACCCTTTCTTTGAGTAGTGAGCAGGGGTATTGCCTCGTAGAATTCTCTCACAGAACCGGGCCAGCCATGCAGTAGCAATAGTGGAATTACCTGGTAAATATATAAAAAATATTATGTCTAATTCTATGATACAAATATGGTTTGGGACATATAGCAGCTCTAACTGACTCATTGGCAGAAGTTCAAATTCGAATTCTTTATTGCTCTCCATATGTATTACAAGATGTGCAAAGTTAGTCATGGTTGTTGGTTTTTCGAAGTAATGAGAAATGTTTCAAAAACACATATTTGTACTTACATATCAGACTTAATAATATTAGAATACTCTTTTATGAATTCTGGCCAATATATGGTTTTGGGGAGCAAAAATCAATATTCGGCCTATTGGAAACCTGAATTAGATTCAAACTGAACGTAATATAATTATTCAAAACGCGAGGGTGAAGATAATCTGCTTGCTTTCTGACAGTAGGCAGGATATTTTTGGCAAAAGTACAACAAAGTTTTGGAAAACTGATACGTAGCAAAATTTTGAATTGCCCAAGTTGGGAGACATATCCAATTTAATGGTAGTTTAATAGGTCGTATGTAGATTAATTTATTTCATTCCCTCAGATCGAGTTAAAATAGGTAGATGTGCAACTGAATGAAGTGTTGCTATACATGCCGTGTTTAAGCACATTCAAAAATTTACTGAAGCCCTATCTCTTTTGTTCACTCATAAAAAGTTGATTGTGTATTCTTCATGTGGTATTTGGACGAATTAAGAAAAGAAAGTGCCACTAATCCATAGCATTCCGTAGGTGTCTTAAATGGTGACTATATCAAACCCTGTACCAAGCCGCCGGGCCAAGGTGGTATAGTACCTAGGCTCATTTCTAATTTACTCTCATACTATTGTGACGCCAATTAGAAAAAGTCATGTCCAACAGTGAGCTGGGAAAAGCTATATGATGATTTTGTAAAAAGAGATTTTTACCTTCACATTTTTATCCACTTTAGGCTTCACATGAAGATAATGTATATCTAGGCCCTGGATGTTGGTCTTGAACTGATCAAATTGGTTCAGGAACTTAACCCGCTGTCTGAAGCTATATTTGAAGATCCAATAGTCGAAGAAATGTGAAAACGCCTCTGTATTAACTCCGTACGTCCAAGCGGCTTCGTCAAAGCTTGGTTTATGCTGGTGTCGGCGGTACATTTCAAATAGCCATCGGATCTCTGATTCCATCTGAAATAATTTTCACTTCATTATAGTCATCTGCATCCCTGAAGAGGTTAGTTGTATGAGACGAGTTTCTGCACGCGACCCTGTTTGCGAAGATGTTGGTTAGAGCGACAAAAACTTAATAATATATTCATGTTATAATGTTGCAGAGGTGAAACAAAATAAAACTTACATTATAATAAGAAAAGTGTGTAAGTATGTTTAATTTTTACATTTTCCTATGCCTGATCATACTTGGACACATTTTAGTATAAAAATTGATTACACCTTAGCGACAAGCATTTGCTACTTTCTGGCGCAAGTAAAACATAACATAACATAACTTCACGCCTTTTATCCCCGAAGGGGTAGGCAGAGGTGTATTACACACCCACATTTCGCCAGTTATGTTTAGGTCCCAATGTAATAGGGCGAGCCTATTGCCATCTACCGGGCACATTATTAAGCGAGCGATAATTAACATTTTTAATACACACATAACTTCTAAAAGTCAGCGGTGTGTGCCCGGGGTACTGAGGATCGAACCCGAGACCATCGTCTCGGCCACAGTCTCGGCAGTCCATTACGTACACCACTGGGCTATCGCCACTTAAGTTAAACATAAGAGTATTAAATAAGGAGTGTAAAGTCCTTGTAGGCGTAGTCACGGGCACAATATAGTTAACATACCAGAATCTTATATTATACTTACCGCTTCCGAAAACACAATTCTATAAGGTCTTATAGATGTATCCTGCGCTCCTGTAGAGTTTTGTCCCCACCATACATTCGAATCTAACTCAGGCATGTTTGGAACGCGAGTTGCCTCTTTATAAACAACATATGCTAATACAGATGTACCTAATAGAGCTGTGGCCGATATTAGCGATATCATCTGAAATAAAAAATATTTCTGTCAGTACCCATATTTAATAGACTTACTCGAAGAAAACAGTAGGACAGCCAACTAACTGCCTTGCGGAGGATATCGGGTTCGAATCCACGGCGCGCACCACCGTGTGTGGCATTTACATCTGAGCGCTACCGTGCTTCGGAGGGCACGTAAAGCTGTCGGTCCCGGCTCTTGTCTATGGATAAGGGTCGTTAGGCCATGTCGGAGGCCTTTGGGCGGTCTGAAAACTCCGACACCAGAGTTGGCCACACACTCACACGAAAAACAAACAAAACAAACCACTGACTTTTCGGCGTTATCAGTCAGCGCGCAGCGGTGCAACTGGTCAAGAGAATTCCAAGCATGATTTTATTTTTTGGGTTCGGCATCATTTTTTGTTTTCTTCTTTGCCAATGCATCAGGTGTGTGACATATTTTATCACTAAGCAATGATAATAATCTCTGCCGGTAACCAAAACAGATAGTTTATCTATTAAACAATATTTTATCTAAATGACCCAAAAATATTTAATTGTATAATCCAATTAATGAAGAACTGATTTACGTAATTGTTTTTCTAATTATTTAATTTAAAAAAAGGATTTATTTTAAGTAGAGGATTAGTATCGACTGTATAATCAATTGCCATTTACAGAAAATTATAAAGTATTCTAATACAAGCAATGCATTGCTTAAAAGGTGGTCTCCGATTTGAATGTTGTAAACGCACTTATGTGATCGAAATAAACAATTTTATTTATTCATTTTTATTTTGCACGACTCAGTTATTGCGATAAAAGAATAAAATACTCGTATTACTGGATAATTATATCAAAATCTGGTTAGTAGTTTTTGCATTAAAGAGTAACAAATATTCGTCTGTCTTCACAAACTTTTAGATCTCTTGGAAGTAGTAGCAGATAAATTTAGTGTTCAAGTATCTATCTGCATTTACAATTGACTAACCGGCTTCTGTCAAATAAATACTGGTATTAACTCTTTCACTATTACTAAACTTTACGAAACTAAACTCACCGAAATTTCATCATTTCTTTTATCTTTATTTTTACTTTTCACATTTTCTTTCTGAACATTATCTTTTTTCACACCTTCGTTTTCCTTATTTTTACTTTTTTTAGCCATTGTCACTACTTATTCCTACAGTTTATCGCGAAGCACTAATGCAGTTGTATCTTATCGCGCTTTATCAATGTATCTATGTGTTTATCGCTGCGTTGACGTAATAATGTTATTTTTGTTGATATTACTTTGATTGGATAGCTCTGACCATAAATATTGATACACGTAAGTATATTGTGATTTGTAAAGGTATTATGTTTTTATGATATCGCCCGCACCATGAATTTATCTTACATCAAGGGGGACTTAACAAGTATTCAAGCAACGGATACAAGAAACAAACCAATTTTTGGCCAAGTGCTGGTTGGCAGACTTCACATGTCTTTCGAGAACATTACGGAGAACTCTCAGACATGCAGGTTTCCTCACGATGTTTTCCTTCAGCGTTTAGCAAGCGATAATTAACAATTTAATACGCACTTAACTCCAAAAAGTCATTGGTGCGTGCCGTGGATTCGAACCCATGACCCTCTGCGTAGCGGTCTGTTGGTCTCTCCACTCAGCTATCGCTGCCTTTTCTGTTAAATTATTATATACTATTTTGTAATATGATGTTTACAAATACCTATTTTTAACTACATCATCGCAAAGCATGACGATCATCTTAATATATAAAATCCTTGCGTTACTGACTGACTGACAGACACGCTACTGCCGAAACTATTGGGCGCAGGAAGCTGAAATTTGGCATGTATGTTTCTTGGGGACCGTAGGCGCGCACTAAGAAGGGATATTCCGAAATTCCCTCGGGATCGGCCAAAACGAGTAAATTAAAAAAAAAAATAGGCGTAGCTGCTGGCGTCCTCTAGTTAATAGATAATTTCTTCAAAATGTTTTATTTGACTTATTATAATTTCATATATCAAAAGCAAATTAGTGATCCACCAATATTATATAAGGATATTCATGGCTTATTTACATGACGACACCAGTCTTGTAAAAGTAGGTAACATAAAAGAATCACACTCAAATCACAAACAAGGTGAGAAAGAACTCCTTCTCTTTTTCACATTGCACGGAAAATGAAGCCGAAATTCCAAAACACAGGTAAGACATAATTCCTACTCAATGTATACATAAAGAGCATAGGTGCAAATATATGCACATACCGATGCGATGTACATAATTAACTACTTATAATTAATTACTTTAACTTACAATCCTAATTTTTTTTTTTATATCCGTCTGGTGACGGATTAAGAATACGGATTGTCACTACCCCATATCATCCCATGGGTGTCATAAAAGCCGTCAGAGGGAGCATATTATGCAGAGAACAGCACTGTAAGAGAAGGAAAACTTGATACAAAGCCTATACCAACCCGTTTGGCCAGCGTGGTATAGAAGGCCAATTCCTTCTTTCAAAGGAGAGGCGTAGTCCAGCAGTGGCGTGACAGTAATTATTTAGTAATAAGGTTACGAAGGGGTTGGCAGAGGAGTAATATTCCACCCACATTACGCCATGGTATGAATTTTAGATCCCACTAATACTAATAGGGTGGCGAGCCTACTGCCGTTACCGGGCACATTGCCATACTCCGAACTACTATAACTGAGAGGTTGGCAAAAGTTAGTAAACCTTTTTACCCGACCTGGTAATTAAACTAGGAACCTCCCAATCGGCAGAAGCAGACGCTATCCACTGGCCGGAGGCTGCAAATGTGTGAGTCTATAAAAAAAATAACATTTACTAGTGACAATACACACAGCAAACACAAAATAGGTATATGCTACAATATCATGTTCGAAGAAAATTGAAAATTCCAAAGTCGGTGTCCTCCCGGGAAATACTCGTAAGTCCACGTATGCATGGTTATAAGCCACACGTACTTGTCCATCTGTTTACAAGTAAGATATATTCGCAGCGGTACAGTTTTATATTGAGAGTGCAGTTTCTGGGTCATTCGTTTCATGTTGCGGAGTGCACGCCTCAAAGATTTAGGGTGGCTACGATTTTAGGATTACGGAGACTCTTGAGGACGTTTCGAGGAACTCACAGTGACTGCCTGGATGTGTCAACGTTTGTGGTGGTAGTTATTGCAACGCAGAGTCGAGTTTCGTGGATAAAAATTGCAGATCCTGTTTTATTCTAAATCCAGCTGTACGTCTAAAACCAACATATATTTTTCATGACGTGTAAGTTTATGACAGAATACAGAATTGGGAAGTTTCCTGCAAGTTAAATAAATTATACAAGTATTTTTGTCTAGTGAAACATGTCAAAATGTTAAAACTTTATTTATCATTTTTTATCGTCAATTTATTGATAACTAGAGGAAGCCAGCAGCTACGCCTGCATTTTTTTTAAATTTACCCGTGGGAATTTTGGCAAATCCCTTCTTAGTGCACCCCTACGGTCCCCAAGGAACAAACATGCCAAATTTCAGCTTCCTGCGCCCAATAGTTTCGGCTGAAGCGTGTCTGTCAGTCAGTCAGTAACGCAAGGATTTTATATATTAAGATAAGTATTCTATAGTTGGTGCCACGAGAAGATAGACTTTTTGTAAACAAACATTCAGGGCTTCACAACCTTTTTTCAAACAGTTGTGTTTTAGATTTTATACTTTTTGAACAGTCTTTTTGGCGATATTTTTGTCATTTTACACAAAATTTATTCTGTAAATTAAGGAAAAATATGTTAATGATAGAGTACATACATGTTACCTACTATATTATTGACATGATTTTTTTCTAGTAGCCTACGTATCCTAAAATATTAAATTATTGACCAACAATGAATATTACAGATAACTAACTTGCACATTGCATAAAAATTTCTAGGCATGGAGATTTTAGGTTGTTTATGAATGAAATCGTCAAAATGAACTTAAACAAAATCCATTAAAAGTTACGGTAGTCTGAAAACGCAATTTCTTTTTTAGGTATAAATAATTTTCTGTGCGACTAATAGTTTGCCATCTTCTGTTCTGCACCCGCTTGTTCGAGATGCCGGCAGCGGGAAAAGCGTTGCGATCCTATAAACTTGTACTTATTTAACTTTACATACACCCCTTCTTGACAACTAAAAATAAATATTGTGTCCTCTGATAAATTCATGTTAAGCCCAAGAATGTAACATTTAAATGAACAAACTCCAAATGTTGACATTCTAGGCGTCAGTACCTCAAAACATTAAAAGATCCTGTTGACAGCGCATAACATCGATAAAAACCCTATCCATTGACATATTAGTTTCCAATGACAGGTATCTATGAACCGTTGCGCTCATTGGATTTGACATTATTTGTTTTTGACAGAACTATCGCTAAGTCACTTAGTAGAAATGCTTTGTTTACAAAAAGTCTATGTTCTCGTGGCACGGACTATAGTTGACAGCAAAACACTGTGACGTCACTGCGTCATATTTCATACAAAAGCCTTAGCAAAGGTTGTTTTTGACATTTCATTAAAAGTGCTTGATTTGACTAGTTGGAAACAACCCTATTATGTGTAATTTAGTAACCATGACAGTTTGTTTATCGTACGTAATTGCAAAGCCACCTCTGTTTTATTGTTTACGGCCGGTTTCAATACTCGATCAATCCATGAATTTGGCTACTAGAGATCCATAATAATTTGACATATTTTATGGAGCTGAACTGCCTCCGTGATCCAGTGGATAGCGAATGCGACTGCTGATCGGAGGACCGGAGGGTTCGATTCCCGGGTCGGGCAAAAGTGTTACTGGGTTTTTCCGAATTTTTAATAGCAGCACGGAGTCTAGTCATGTGTCCGGTAACGGCAATAGGCTCGCCCCCTATGACATGGGACCTAAATTCATGGCGAAATGTGGGTGTAATATTACACCGCTCGGGGATACAGTCGTGAGCCTATAAAAAAATAAAATCAAATTTTATGGAACTTATGCTAGCTTATGTCATGTTAATCAACTTTCATTAACCAGTCGTCTTAAAATCGTTATAGCCTAAGAGGTTCCTTGATTCTCTATAGTATTACCAAAGTCTACATGCAAATCCTTAAGTAACAAGCAGTCCCTCAGACTGAAATTATAATAATATAATAATAATAATAACTTGTATTACACACATTATTTACAAACATTTAGAAACACAGAACATTTTAACAGAAGAGCAAAAGGGATGCAGAAAATTCAGTCAAGATGCAAAGAGCAGTTAACAATAGACTCTATAATACATAAACAGGTTCAACGAAAAAGAAAAGATTTATACACTATGTACATTGATTATATAAAGGCGTACGATTCAGTGCCACACTTCTGGTTATTACAAGTCTTAGACATTTATAAAATACATCCGCAAATTATCAACTTCTTAAGTAGCATAATAAAAAAATGGAATGCAAGGTTACATCTAAATACACCTACAGGAACGGTTGAAACTGAACTTATTAAAATCCAACGAGGTATATTCCAAGGAGACTCACTTAGTCCCCTATGGTTTTGCCTTGCACTGAATCCTCTCTCTAACAAACTGAATGCCCTGAGGCCTTGGTACCAACATGAGTACGAGGATACAACACTTGAATCAGAGAACATTTATCAAGACTGTAAAATCAACCACATTTTATATATGGATGATATTAAATTATACGCATCCTCATCCGACGAATTAGTTGAGTTGGCTAACATCACGGAACAGTTTTCAAATGATATAGCTATGGAGTTTGGTATTGACAAATGCAAAATTATTTCAATAAGAGCAGGAAAAAATCACATACACTCATATCAATCACAAACAGGTGAAACTATAGATTCATTAGATGAAAACGGGACATATAAATACTTAGGATACATACAGGCTAAACAGATACTTGATAAACAAACAAAAACAACACTGAATAAGCAATTTAAACATAGATTAAAAACGATATTCAGCACACAAATATACGCAAAACACACTATAAAGGCTATTAACACTTACGCTATTCCCATTCTTACATATTTTTTGGCATTATAAATTGGAATAAAACCGACCTCAAAAATTTACAACGAATTGTTAATACCACTCTGACAAAACATAGAACACACCATCCACGATCTTGTGTACAAAGGCTGACACTACTGCGAGCTGAAGGGGGACGGGGCATAAGAGACATCACAAATCTCCATAACAAGCACCACTTTAAGAACATATTTTAATGCTAAAGCTTCTAATTCAAATCTACACAAGGCAATAGTATTTAGTGATAAGAAACTTACCCCTTTAAATATGGCTGATAAAACTCCTCAACCTACTGAAAAACAGACAGACCGACAAACAAAAATCGCTGAATGGACCCAAAAGTCACTACACGGGAGACACAGGCAGGACCTTAATCAACCTAACGTCGACAAGTTAGCGTCGAACGAATGGTTAAGGCGTGGTGAACTCTTCCCTGAGACAGAAGGGTTCATGATGGCGATCCAGGATCAGGTGATAGAAACTCGCAATTATCAGAAACACATAATGAAAGCTTCCATACCAACTGACATATGTAGAAGGTGCAATAGTTCCTCAGAGACAATCCAGCACATTACAGGAGCTTGTAAAGCAATAGTCCAAACAGATTATAAACATAGACATGACCAAAAAGCTAATGTAATGCACCAAAAACTGGCAATTAAATATAAATTGATCACCACACCACCAGTGCCATACTACAAATACCAACCTGAAACTGTTCTCGAAAACACTACTCACAAATTATACTACGACCGAGCTATTCTAACAGGCAGAACGACACACTACAACAAACCAGACATCACTTTATTAGATAAAATAACTAGGACTGCCCAAATTATTGATATAGCCGTACCAAACACTCACAATCTACAAAACACCATAGCCGAGAAAATTTCCAAATATACCGACCTGAAAATTTAAATAAGTCGCATGTGGCAACTTCAGAATGTCGCAATAGTCCCTATTGCATTATCAACAACAGGTGTTATACCTAAGCAGCTACACCAATCACTAAAAACACTAGATTTACCACCCTACACATACCAAATACTTCAGAAAGCGGCTATATTGAACACCTGCAGGATTGTCCGAAAATTTCTGCAGAACGCAAATGAAACCACATTAGTTCCCTCACACACTTGACCAACAAACACTCATAATAGAACACAACATCAAGAGCAGACACAAACATAGACTTATCATTCTTCCTAGGGTAGCACTTGGCTTTTGTCCTTACTATTCTAAATATCCGGCACATAGCCGAGTAACAAAAAAATTATGAAGAAAATAATAATAATATTCATTTATTTCCTGTAACAATAACCCATGTTATAGATATAGGTATACCTTAAAGACTAACATACATACAATTGTAATAATAAAATTAAACAGAGTGTTGTTGTTTACATTGTTTTCAAGTTAGGCTGAGTGTTATTTCGTAACCTCCCTTGAAAACGCCGATACACCACACCCTTCGGCCAAAGCTCTTCCTTGAGGAAAGTACCAAGATGTTGTGTCAGCACCCGCACCACGTACAATTTGAAGTTCGTTTTATGGTGAAACTCCAATCTCTCGACTCTCAAGGTCCAGTTGGTCTTCGTGCGTAGGCACTCCATGACCTCCTCGTCCTTGGTGGAATGATGCAGCCGGGACACGTACATTAGTGTGGTTGGTACTGCGGGTCGCAGCAGCATGTTAGGTCCTGCTAACCCAGTACCACAATGATTACGACAACTAGGCTTCTTCTTCTTCCTCACCACCCTGAAGAAGCCGTCCTTGTCGCCCGTGTCCTTTTCCGGGACTCTCGGTTCTTCGACCTTCTGTTGGGAGGGTTCACAATGCTTTTGATTACCCCCTTTTTTTCCTGCCGATTTTGCTGCGTTTTGCATACGCCAGTAACATCGGCTTAGGCACGTTTAGGTTTTGACTCATTCACACTCGTCACAATCTTGACAGGTGTCGATGACCCGAGGCCAGCAACAGCACACGCCGTAACGCTTGCATTAGGCGATGCAAGCAAATTCGCTGACTCAAAACTGCCGATAGATGCATTTGAGCCCCGCGTCGAGTGTTGACCTTTGAAGGCGACTTACTTGCTGACATAGCGTTCCGTAGTAACAATATCTCTGCACGTAGCTCACTTATGGTGCTATCCGATGACTCCAATTTGGACTGCACCTCTGCTGGATTTTAGAGACGTAATGTCCCTCAGCAGCCTGGTTACGTCAACGTGGTCGAACGTGACTATCAAATAATTATTTAATACACGCGTAGCAGCGCAAGCACGTCCGCACTCAACGCTACTCGATCGGCGAATTATACCTACCGATTGCCTGAATGAAGTTGCAATCTATACTTATACGCTTAACACATACGATTTGAAAACGAAGAGCGAAATCGAAAGTCTAAAAAGGAAACCGAAAAACGAGAACGAAAACGAAATCGAAAAACGGAAACGAAATTTGTGAACAAAAAATACGGTATTCAACGAGAAGTGTCCATTTTAGGTTTTCTTTCAACGCATGGTCACCGTATTCATCTTACGTGTTCACTTACAAGTAATAACAGAATGCTTTCACTTTATAGCTGCACTAGTTTTCGTATTTCGTTAGCTGTTTTATAACCTTGAGCCAGACTGCACATACTATGTAATTGTACTTTCATTTCACATGTTCAGTATGCATGTTCAGATTTCAGGAAGTTAAGATTCTTAGCAAATGTCTCAAGTAATAATAGATCTACAGGAATTCTTTACTTCGAAAGTTGGTATGGTGTTTTAGTACGAGTAGTAATATCATAGTTTAAAGTTTTAGGGTTGTAAGTTCGGCCCTCACATTAAACAAAAGTTTTCGTGATTTACAATGTATTTTTCTGATGCGCGTTGTTTATGTTAAAGCTCACGCGATACTGGATTTCTTTCTGGTGCCTCCTGCAATGCAAACATACTGTAGGTATTTGATTAGTATATTATCCATAAGAAATTAGGATAGCATCGTTGTATTTGACTAAAAAAGACCCCTATGTATGTCTATATCTCGGATATATAGGACTTAAAAAATACAAACAAACTGTAAACAACGCTTCGTAGGAAATATTATCTCGCCTGGCGATCGAATCCGCAACAATCGATGTAGTGTATATATTTGATGACACTGAGCGTAAGTATGTTGTGTGCATATGTGCAGTCTGTATTATACATATATGTATATAAATATGTAAGTACAATCAAACAATAAAGAGTAACACGCAAAATTTTGCGGTAATTCACCCACCTGAAGAATTACCGAAACAAGGATCTCATCGATATTCGTGGCCTATTTATTGCCATCGCAGCATTATGAATACCAAACCGTTCACGACATGATTGGATTTTAAATTCTTATTAAAAGCTCCCTTCGTCCCCTTTTCACGTTGGGCTTAGAGGCTTTCGGAACAGCGGTGACATGACATGACACCTCTCTTAAAAAGCCTGGTTGATCGAAGAACTTTATGTATTTGGTAGAGGGGAATGGGTGTTTGAGTAAAATAAAATGTCAAATGCTTTTCCATCTGCTCTATAGTTTTTTAAGTTGCCAGCGAGCTTTGGTTACAAATTATTAACCAATTGTCGTTGTGGCCTTATGCGGAACGCCTAATGAGTAATTATCTAAATAGGAGGGCAGAGTAATTTGGCGATGTTGTAGTAGGAAAGCGGATCCTGGGCTTGAAAGCGAAGTCTTGGATTCCATCCTGGACAACGCTAAGGTCACTATAATGAAGAAGGGCACGGCTCTTAGCGCGTCCTTACGAATAGGATCGGACTGGTTACAGTATTTCACTGTTATTTATTATGGTGCAAACTAAACATATAATATATTTAAAATATAGGTTAGCAGAGAGCAGTCTGTAAGCTTGCTGAGCGCCATCCAACAAAAGTTTTGGTTGCATGTGATATACTGTCGATGTTGACAATGACCATAGGTGCGCTTTACCTATAAATGTAAATCGACGAATCATTTTCTGTCTGCAGCTGCAGACAGACTATATTATTTTTTTAGGAAAACATACTTATCATCATCAGCCCTTTATACTGTCCAACTGCTGGGCACGGGCCTCTTCTCACTGTGAGAAGGGTAAGACCATATTCCACCACGCTGGCCAAGTGCGGGTTGGCAGACTTGACATGTCTTTCGAGAACATTATGGAGAACTATCAGGCATGCAGGTTTCCTCATGATGTTTTCCTTCACCGGTAAGCAAACGATAATTAACAATTTAATTCGCACTTAACTTCGAAAAGTCATTAGTACGTGCCGTGGATTCGAATCCGAGACCCTCTGCCTAGCAGTCTGTCGGTCTCTCCACTCGGCTATCGCTGCTCCACAAACATACTTATGTTTTTCCAAACAGATATCCTTCTCTGTGGACTAATACAATCCTAATAACAATACCTAAAAGTTTATAATTTAATCTCAGTTTTCCACTCCAATTCGTCCAATATCTGCTAAATCACAATTCAATCTCAATCCACATAAATAACAACAGTCGAACCGCAATTTTCTTCAATAATTCAACAGCAAAATTCCATCGTAATTTCTACATCGACGATGATTACAAATAGATCGGCACAAATGTGTCGTCAACAAATCAAATCGTTTGATAATTGAACAAAAATCTGTTACAATTTCATCGAAGACGCCTCTGCCATCCATTATGAGGATTACGAATGTCTCTACGGATTGTGGTGGGATCATGTTGGGAAGAGACGCGGAGTGTTGATTGTGTTTTGATTGGAATATATGGATGGATTATTGGTATAGGTTCTACCTTTAGTAATGTGCCACGCTACCCGTATACACAGTCATGTTTTACTGCTATAAGTTTTTATGTCTTTGAACCGAGTCACCATAGCTTGACAATCTTGGTAACTTATTATAGTTCATAAATATAGACTCATAGGGTATCATAGACAATGACTCTTACGGCCATTTTCAATATTCGAACTATAGATATATCTGTAGATTTAAGATTCTTGTTTGACATATTTTGTATAGAGCTTATGTCAAAAACGAATCTAAAATCTGTGTGGCGTATAATATATAATCTATACCTTCACAAAACACTCTAGTGTTGAGTTCGGAAAATATGTACCGCCGCTTTGAGGATTGTAAAATATACCCGACTGCAACATTCGTTTTGGGTATACTATAAAATTATGTACCGTCATGTTAAGGATTTCAAAATATACCCGACTGCAACATTCGTTTGGGGTAGGTATCAGATAAAGGGACGTTTATTTTATTGGTAAGGGATTGAGGTAAATTATACGCACCGCCATTCTTCGCCACTTTTACGAATAAACCGGATCTTTATTGATGTTAATGAGGCTAAGTTGAAGTATTTTTGTGTTCAGGGTCATAAGAAAACCTAACATAACCTATTCAGTTGAACTGATGACCTTCGCGCGTTGCGGTCGGGTACGTTTTAAAATGCTTACGCGGGCGTATACTAAATCTGAATGTATATCCGATATCAATACGCGCCAGTGATGTCACAAATGTTAGGTAAAGGTACGCTTTTTTGAAATTATTTTTGTTTACTGGATTTGAAAATATAACCGACGGCAACGCAGTCCCTGACGTCATGAGTGTTGTGTGAAGGTATAGATTCCATATACGCGTGACCTTCAGTATTAAACCAATAATTGCATTGAAAGTGGCCAGCCAATTAACTTGATCGAAACAAAACTAGTTCCAATAACGAATTAAGTGCCATTTTGACATTTTTAATTATTGACAGCTGTGTCAATAAGTACCTACAGAGTGGATATTTGTACGGTTTTCACAAATAGATTGTGTGGGAAAGTTCAGGTGAAAATTTAATTAAGAAGAAAATAAAAGATTTTCATTAGAGGTACTCTAGAACCACCAAATCGCTGTGATTTTCATCCACCACCAAATAAATTTTGGGAATGACTATTACTTTCTCAGTCGAGCCAGTCGATTCACTGAGTAATCAGAAAAGCTCTATTACTCCATAACCTAAATGAGTAGTTGTAATCATGAGCGTACATTTATATTTGGAACCGAAATTACAAACCAAATTTACAGTCAATTTCAGAGCGAAATTGGATACCGTACATGTAACATTATCACAATGTTAGAAGGAATATACCGGGAATATTGCGTTGCATACAGTTTCTATTTTGTAATGAACTTGCTATAGATTTGGAATCCACTATTCATTTTTAGGGTCCCGCACCTCGAAAAGAACTTTCGAGACCCTTTTTCTCAGGAACACGTGAAGGTATCAAACTGATATTTTATTACATACTCAGGTCTACTGTCCCTTGGAGCTGTGAAAAAATCAAACTTTTAAGCCAATGCAATCAAAAGCCATAAATTTTCGAAACTCGCAAGGGAATCAAAACCTACGAGTTACTTCCCATGAACAGAACCAACCCAACCCTGAACAAAATATTGAATTTTGATACCTACGAAGCGACGTCTTATGGCACGGATAAAGGAAAAATTGCGAAAATCTTATATTTTTAGTTACATCACATAATACAAATATTTTAACATACGGAACCCTCGGTGCGCGAGTACGAGACTCTTCGGTTTTTATATGAAATCGCACGATGTCAACGCACTGCCTTTTGGCCATCGTATTATACCTACTGCGGCCAGCCGCTTGCAGCGCGCAGCATTGCGGTCAGCCGCTGGTATGTTTAAGCTTTAGAGCTTGAACACACTAGCGGCTGGTCAAGGTAGCTATACTCTGAATGTGATCAGCTTGAATGAAGTGCCATTTTTGTTAGTGTATTAACAACATGGATGGAGAAATAATTTAAGCGGTTACCTCACCTTTTAGTGCATATGTAAAGCTGGCTTGCCACGCTCCATGGTTTTGCAGAAAGATTTTCCACTGAACTTTGAAGTTACTCCGCGAGCCGTGTAATCTTTATCGGAAGCAGTAACTCATAATGTCCCGCTCCGCTTCCCAATATACCTACTTACTGCCAATATCGTCGGCATTATGTTAATCAGATGTCAGCTTGACTTGTTGGATCGTGCGATGTTGTCTGTTTGCGCCTCTATCCTGAAGATGGTAGAAGACTGCATGGTTTGCCATAAATAGCTCTGAAAAGAACAATAAAGAAGTTCGAAGGATTTGGATCTTTTTTGATGATTCGATTTTTCTCATGATTCGTGTTTGGATGATGGCTTGAAGTTAAGACTTTATTTGGTACTAGTCAATATTATTTTTACTGCTACACAAAATTTTTGATGAAAATAATACTTAAACATACAAATTATTTATGAATTAAATAACGACATTATCTTATTGCAAGTGCCTTATATGCCGACATATTTTAAGCTATTGTAAATTTTTGTATCCGTGATCGTGGCCAAAATATTCTAATCTCATAACATATCCCTCTATAAGACCCCACTCACGCAGAAAATATTTTAATTACAGTGTCCACGCACTATAGTAGTAACAACCAGTACATTCAAATACCAACCACCCTCATTCGAATATATTAAAATCCTTTCGAATAATCTCTGAATGAATTCGAAAGCTCCGATCGCTCCGCCGTTCACTAAAATCACTATCACACCGTCGGCATTATGTAGATTAGACGTCTGCTTGTCTTGTCGGATCGAACGATCCTGTCGCAGTTTGCGCTCTGATTCGTTTCCATTCCAAACTATATTTCGCACTATTTGAATATTATAAGTGGGTTGTTAAAGGGGAATGAAAAAATTTCAAAGAGATATTTGAGCGGGGAATCGAAGCTTTGCTGTAGTTGAACAATCTTACTACTATTATGAAGTTTTATAAAGATGGACGGGTGTATAACGTCATGTTTCACGCTAAAACTAACGTCAGGTTCAATATAACTTTATATATAACAACCAAGCGATACTGACTGACTGACAGACAACGCACAGACAAAACTATTAGCCGCATGGAACTCAAATTTGTCATATAATATATTCCTTGGGGACCGTAAGGGTGCACTGTGAAGGGATTTCCGTAAATTTCTAAGGGATCGGGCAGAAACAATTAAGTTTATAAACATCTAGTAATACATAATTATGTAGTACAGCCTTTCTGATTTCAGCATGAATGGGTCGGCTCGACCGGAGAAGTACTACTCTCTTAGAATATCGCCTATACTGTACCGTTTCGCTCGTCAGTGAGAATGCCGGAGGTCCTATCGCCTATTCATCCTTCCTCATACCACTCTTCCACCTATTTCTTTTTCAAACCAAAGGGCGAAAATGCACGTGTGTCTCCTCTGGTGTTGCTTGTGTTCGTTGGCGGCGGTAATCACTTAACATCATCTTTGTTCATGGTTTGCCGCCTATTACATTAAAACGCGACTCTCTATATATTATAATAATTGTGTGTGTCCAATCTGCCTCTCGTTCTAAGAAGACAAAACTTGTCTTAATGAGTCCATTGGAGTTCAAATCTTTGCAAAACTTGTGTGTGAACTTGCCACACTTTGACGAACTTTGTCTTGTTAGGTATCCTCAAAGAATATTTTCTGCGAATTTTCCTTTTGAGATGACCTCACTAGCTTTGAACTTATCGGAATTCCTGTCACTGAGGTATTAAGTGTTATTTTTATTGCAATGAGTGGACTAAGTACCTTTACTAAGAAGTGTAAAATACAAGACTACGACCGCGGCTTCGCTTGCGTGTGTGTTGATTATCGTGACAGAAGATAGCGTATGTCTTATTAAAAAATATAATCAAGACCGGTTCGTTTGTTACGTGAGAGTAACAAACATGCATTGCTTTCGCCTCACAAAATGTCGCAATTATAATTGTAAATAATAAAATACCATGTGTATATAATAATAAATAAATTGTATTGCTACTTTGATTGTAAATTATCTAACTGTAAGGGCTAAGGATCACTTTTTAACGTGATAAGGAAAGCCATAGTCTAGTAAGTAGATAAGTAACATTATAGAAAACTCTCAGACACTCAGGAATCCTCTTAACTTTTCTCGTCATCATTTAGCAAGGAATTTACTACGCAAATTGAAAAGTCAGTTGAGCGAACCGTGGGTTCAAGTCCGAGTTTGTTACTGATAGTCTCTACAATTTATCACCAAAATGGCTACCACCAAATAAGACCAAACCCAAAACAATAACATTGTACAGAATCAAGCACTTAGTGCAAACTTACACGCGCAAAGCACTTACATAATACCCGCTCCCATAAATAGCATTTAACACCATAATTTAGCGGCGTAACAAGAAAATTCTTGTATATTTTCATAACACGGAATCCATTTTGCGAGAACACGGCCATTTTCCGTGTGCAAACCATTTTGTTGCCAGTTATGGTACACAATACGTCACATGCGGAGTTGGACAAGATAAGGGCACTATTTCGTTATGACATTTTACTGAATAACTTGTGCTAAACTGTTCTGCTCTGTACGTTTGTGGAACGGTTTGTTCAGAAAAATAAATGTTTTTAGCGGTGTTCGTGATTTTTGCTGCTCGTGAGTTTTGTTATGGTGTTTTTGAAATAATGTTGTTTGTGTAAATATGTTGTTGAATGGGTAATGCTTTTTAAGCTCCGAATAATATTATATCGTATGTAGTTAGTGTAATCTTCACTACATGCTTAAATTGGGTTTTGCGTTTGTACTTTGCATAGGTCACAGGTTGGATAATTCCATCGATAACCTAATGGAGAGACCAACTATCTTTTACGTCTGAGATTTAGATCAATAGGTGCTACTGACTGAGTATATTAAGTTGCTTATTATCACTTGCTAAACGCTAAACTTAGACATCGTGAGGATGCATGTCTAAGAGTTCTCCAAAACATTATCGGAAATTATGTGGAGAGCCTTGCCCAGCGAGGCCCGTTTCTAGCAGTGTTACAGTATACTTATATATACAGGGCTAGTGATGATGACTCTTTGCGTGGATGACCGCTCATTGTAGCTTTTAAATCAGGGCCTGGTTGCTTTGGATGGCATGTATAGCGATAGATGCTAGTTTTTTGTCTTAAAACATTCCTGTCCTTAGTCCATTAGATGGGTTCGATTCCCACACGAGACAACACTTTGAGACTACAATTTATGGATCATAAATTGTTGTTTCGAGTCTGGATGTCCATTGTGTCCGTTGGTTGTATGTCTGTAAAGTCCCCCGCGACACAGGATTTATTCCTAGAGGGGGAGCTGTCTTTAAAAAAAAAACGAAACGAAGATGTCTTAACAATACTTCGTTAGGCCATATTAGAGGATTTTCTTCTTCTTTGCGACGCATAATTTTATAAAGCTCAAACAGAAAAGTGAAAATACAGCAAAAGTAGTAATAAAGTGGTTACCTACGAGTATCAGATCATTTATTTCCTACTCCTGTCCCCTTCCTAAATAAATATTTTTATCTAGTTATTGTTATATGTTCTTAAGACACGCTTGTAAAAACAGGATTCAGTTCGAATCATCTTCGTTAGACTGATTTAACCTTTTTTTACTATTTTTTATCGTACATCTAAATGTACACAATGACTGTTACTGCAAGTTACATTTTGGAATAGAATAATAAACGTTTATGTAGACCGATCTCTGTGAAATTTAAGGCAAACTAGGACTTTAAGTCTGGCGAAGAGGCAATTCTACGCATTAGTTTTGACAGCGAGTTGCTGGTGACACGAGAAGCTGATTTATATGACGGCTCATATAAATCAGCTTCTCGTGTCACCAGCAACTTGTCAAGTGTGGGCAATACTTTTCTTGAATAATAATTATAAATGTGGTTCCCTATGGCCGCACATTGAAAATCGTCAATATTGACGGTAGGTCGGATACGCCTACGTTTTTATTAGGAGACGACAGTTTATTCTCCGTATCACCTTCCTTACCACATTTTCCGTAGAGATTCGTGTCACATAGAGATAGATACATAATTATTTGACATATTTTATGGAGCTTATACCAGCTTCATCATCAGCCTTTAACAGTCCACTGCTGGACTAGGCCTCTCCTTTGAAATGAGGAATTGGCCTACTATACCACGCTGGCCAAACGGGTTGGTATAGGGTTTGTATCAAGTTTTCCTTCTCTTAAAGTGCTGTTTTCTTCATAATATGCTCCCGCTGCGGGCTCTTACGACACCCGTGGGATGATGTGGGCTGGTGACAATCCGTATTCTTAATTCGTCACTACACGGATTATGCCAGCTTATGTCATGTTAATCAACTTTCATTAACCATCTTAAAATCGTTATAATCTAAGAGGTTCCTTGATACTCTATAGTATTACCAACGTCTACATGCAAATCCTTAAGTAACAAGCAGTCCCTCCAACTTTAATTGTACCTACCGGTTGCCTGAATGAATTTAAATGCAATCTATACTCATACGCTTAACACAAGATGATTTGAAAACGAAGAGCGAAATCGAAAGTCTAAAGAGGAAATCGAAAAACGAAATCGAAAAACGGAAACGAAATTTGTGAACAAAAAATACGGTATTCTACGAGAAGTTTCCATTTTAGGTTTTCTTTCAACGCATGGTCACCGTATTCATCTTACGTGTTCACTTACAAGTAATAACAGAATGCTTTCACTTTATAGCTGCACTAGTTTTCGTATTTCGTTAGCTGTTTTATAACCTTGAGCCAGACTACACATACTATGTAAAATTGTACTTTCATTTCACATGTTCAGTATGCATGTTCAAATTTCAGGAAGTTAAGATTTTTAGCAAGTGTCTCAAGTAGTAATAGATCTACTGGAATTCTTTACTTCGAAAGTTGGTATGGTGTGTTAGTAAGAATAGTAACAGCATCATATTTTAAAGTTTTAGGGTTGTAAGTTCGATCCTCACATTGAACAAAGTTTTCGTGATTTACAATGTATTTTTCGGATGCCCATTGTTTTTGTTAAAGCTCGCGCGATACTGCATTTCTTTCTGGTGCCTGCTGCCATTCAAACATACTGTAGGTGTTTTGATTATATATCATCCATACGAAATTAGGATAGCATCGTTGTATTTGTCTAAAAAAGATCCCTATGTATGTCTATATCTCGGATATATTGGACATAAAAAATACCGAGACTCAAATAACGGTTCACACGAAATAGTGTCTCGCCTGGGAATCGAATCCGCAACAATCAGTGTAGTGTTGCATATAGGAACATGTATATATTTTACATTGACCGGACGTATTTTTGTGCATATGTGTAGTCTGTATTATATGTATATAATTATGTACGTAGATACAGTCGAACAATAAAGAGTAATCACACGCAAAATTTAGCGGCAATTCACCCACCTGAAGAATTACCGAAACACGGATCTCATCGGTATTCGTGCCCTATTTATTGCCACCGCAACATTATGAATACCAAACCGTTCACGACATGATTGGATTTTAAATTCTTATTAAAAGCTCCCTTCGCCCCCTTTTCATGTTGGGCTTAGAGGCTTTCGGAACAGCGGTGACATGACATGACACCTCTCTTAAAAAGCCTGGTTGATCGAAGAACTTTATGCATTTGGTAAAGGGAAATGGTTGTTTGAGTAAAATAAAATATCAAATGCTTTTACATCAGTTTGCTCTGTACTTTTTTAAGTTGCAAGCGAGCTTTGGTTACAAATTATTAACCGATTGTCGTTGTGGCCTTATGCGGAACGCCTAATGAGTAATTATCTTAAAAAGAGGGCAGAGTGATTTGGCGATGTTGTAGTAGGAAAGCAGATCCTGGGCTTGAAAGCGAAGTCTTGGATTCCAACCTAGAAAATGCTAAGGTCACGATAATGAGGAGGGCACGGCTCTTAGCGCGGCCTTACGAATACGATCGGACTGGTTACAGCATTTCACTGTTATTTATTATGGTGCAAACTAAACATATAATATAGTTAAAGTATTGGTTAGCAGAGAGCAGTCTGTAAGCTGGCTGAGCGCCATCCAACAAAAGTTTTGGTTGCATGTGATATAATGTCGATGATGTTCACAAGGACCATAGTTAAGCTTTACCTATAAATGTAAATCGCCGAATCATTTTCTGATAGGATTAAAATTTCGTTTTTATGGCAGGTGGTGACTCGCCTGTCGTTTGCCTTTCCAAGAGCGCCCACAGGACTCTCAACTCTGGATTGCCTTGGTAGGCCGGCCAGACGGAAGCCGCAAGAGCTACTGGCTCGGGGGTGGAAGTCTCATTCTCAAGGGCGTAACTACGGGGAAACCCGCTCCGGGTCTCCGTTGCCACGAGACCCGCGATGGCGAAACCGGTGCCACACCGCTCAACACCCCTAGCCACTCGCACCGGTGTTACCCTCGGGCTGCCTCTATGGCAGAGTTTGTTTGCTTTGAGCGGCTGTTAAGAGAGGGCCCATCCAGTAAGTTGGCGAGTCACCACCTGCCATTCAGACAGTACTAGGACTTTGACTAGGATTAAAATTCTGATAGGATTGCCTGCTAGACGACTATTCTAGTTCAAAATTATCTGAGTGCTATGCAGCTCGGTATCTGCGCATTCATATAGTCTGTCTCAGCTGCAGACAGACTATATTATCTTTTTAGGAAAACATTCTTATAATTATCAGTCCTTTATAGTATCCCACTGCTGGGCACGGGCCTCTTCTCACTATGAGAAGGGTAAGACCATAGTCCACCACGCTGGCCAAGTGCGGGTTGGCAGACCTCACATGTCTTCGAGTACCTACCTACATTATGGAGAACTATCAGACATGCAGGTTTCCTCACGATGTTTTCCTTCACCGATAAGCGATAATTAATAATTTAATACGCACTTAACTTCGAAAAGTCATTGGTGCGTGCCGTGGATTCGAACCCGACACCCTCTGCGTAGCAATCTGTCGGTCTCTCCACCCGGCTATCGCTGCTCCACAAACATACTTATGTTTTCCCAAAAATATATCCTTCTCTGTGGACTAATACAATCATAAGAACAATACCTAAAAGATTATAATTTAATCTCAGTTTTCCACTCCAATTCGTTCAATATCTGCTAAATCACAATTCAATCTCAATCCACATAAATAACAACAGTCGAACCGCAATTTTCTTCAATAATTCAACAGCAAAATTCCATCGTAATTTCTACATCGACGATGATTACAAATAGATCGGCACAAATGTGTCGTCAACAAATCAAATCGTTTGATAATTGAACAAAAATCTGTTACAATTTCATCGAAGACGCTTCTGCCATCCATTATGAGGATTACGAATGTCTCTACGGATTGTGGTGGGATCATGTTGGGAAGAGACGCGGAGTGTTGATTGTGTTTTGATTGGAATGTATTGATGGATTATTGGTATAGTTTTTACCTTTAGTAATGTGCCACGCTACCCGTATATACAGTCAAGTTTTACTGCTATAAGTTTTATGTCTTTGAACCAAGTCACCATAGCTTGACAATCTTGGTAACCTAGTTCATAAATATAGACACACCCTGGGTATGATAGACAATGACTCTTAGTGAACGACGTTCAAACTGCTGCTCATAGTGCTCTGAATCACTGGTCGAATACAGCTAAAACCGTGACTTTCAGTATTAAACCAATAATCGCATTGAAAGTGGTCAGCCAATTAGCTTGATCGAAACTAAACTAGTTCCAAAAACGAATTAAGTGACATTTTGACTTTTCACTGCTATCTGAAACTACAGAGTGTGTAGGAAAGTTCTGGTGAAAAGAACAAAATAAATTATTATCATTAGAGGTTCTCTGGAACCACCAATTCGCTGTGATTTTCATCCACCACAAAATAAATTTTGGGAATGACTATTACTTTCTCAATCGAGCCAGTCCATTCACACCGCAATCAGAAAAGCTCTATTACTCCATAACCTAAATCAGTAGTTGTAATCATGAGCGTACATTAATATTTGGAACCGAAATTACAAACCAAAACAGTCAATTTCAGAGCGAAATTGGATACCGTACATGTGACATTATTACAATGTTAGAAGGAATATACCGAGAATATTGCGTTGCATACTAGTTTCTATTTTGTAATGAACTTGCTATGGATTTGGAATCCATTGTTCATTGTTAGAGTCCCGCACTTCAAAAAGAAAAACCGAACCCTTATCTTAAGGATCACTTTGTTGTCCGTCCGTCCGTCTGTCAAGACTCTTTTTCTCAGGAACACCTGAAGGTATCAAACTGAAATTTAATTAAAAACTCAGGTCCACTGTCCCTTGGAGCTGTGAAAAAATCAAACTACCTACTAAGCCAATGCAATCAAAAGATACAGCAGTTTATGCCGTAAATTTTCGAAACTCGCAAGGGAATCAAAACCTATGAGTTACTTCCCATGAACTCAAAATCTTGAAATTTGGTACGAAGCGACGTCTTATGGCACAGATAAAGGAAAAATTGCGAAAATCTTATATTTTTATTTACATCACATTATACAAATATTTTTACGTACGGAACCCTCGGTGCGCGACACTCTTCGATTTTTATATGAAATCGCACGATGTCAACGCACTGCCTTTTGGCCAACGTATTATACTGCGGCCAGCCGTTTACGGCGCGCTGCATTGTCATGGTAGCTGTACTCTGAATGTGATCAGCTTGAATGAAGTGCCAATTTTGTTAGTGTATTAACAACATGGATGGGGAAATAATTTAAGCGGTTACCTCACCTTTTAGAGCATATGTAAAGCTGGCTTGCCACGCTCCATGGCTTTGCAGAAGGATGTTAATCGGAACTTTGAAGTTACTCTGCGAGCCGTGTAATCTTTATCGAAAGCAGTAACTCATAATGTCCCGCTCCGCTTCCCAATATACTTACTGCCAACATCGTCGGCATTATGTAAATCAGTTGCCAGCTTGTCTTGTCGTTGTTGGATCGTGCGATTTTGTCTGTTTGCGCCTCGATCCTGAAGATGGTAGAAGACTGCATGGTTTGCCATAAATAGCTCTGAAAAGAACAATAGAGAAGTTCGGATTTGGATCTTTTTTGATGATTCGATTTTTTTCTGGTGATTCGTGTTTGGATGATGGCTTGAAGTTAAAACTTAATTTGGTACTAGTAAATATAATTTTTACTGCTACACAAAATTTTAGATGAAAATAATACTTAAACATACTAATTATTTATGAATTAAATAACAACATTATCTTATTGCAAGTGCCTTATATGCCGACATATTTTAAGCTGTTGTAAATTTTTGTATCCGTGATCGTGGCCAAAATATTCTAATCTCATAACATATCCCTGTTTATCACCCCACCGAGCACGCAGAAAATATTTTAACTACAGTGTGCATGCTCAAGCACTTTAGTAGTAACAAGCAGTATACTAAAATACCAACCATCCTCATTCGAATGGGCGTATATTAAAATCCTTCCGAATAATCTACGAATGAATTCGAAAGCTTTGATCGCTCCGCCGTTCACTAAAATCACTATCACACCGTCGGCATTATGTAGATTAGACGTCTGCTTGTCTTGTCGGATCGAACGATCCTGTCGCAGTTTGCGTTCTGATTCATTTCCATTCCAAACTATATTTCGCACTATTTGAATATTATAAGTGGGTTGTTAAAGGGGAATGAAAAAATTTCAAAGCGATATTTGAGCGGTGAATCGAAGCTTTGCTGTAGTTGAACAATCTTTCTATTATTATAAACGAGAAGTTTTATAAAGATGGACGGGTGTATATCGTCATGTTTCACGCCAAAACTAACGTCAGGATCAATATAGCTGTATATATTAGTATAACAACCAAGCGATACTGACTGACTGACAGACAAATTACAGACAAAACTATTAGCTGCATGAAACTGAAATGTGTCATATAATATGTTCCTTGGGGACCGTAAGGGTGCACTATTAAGGGATTTCCGTAAATTTCTATGGGATCGGGCAGAAACAATTTAGTTTAAAAACGTCTAGTAATACATAATTATGTAGTACAGCCTTTCTGATTTCAGCATGAATGGGTCGGCTCGACCGGAGAGGTACGACTCTCTTAGAATATCGCCTATACTGTACCGTTTCGCTCGTCAGTGAGAATGCCGGAGGTCCTATCGCCTATTCATCCTTCTTCATACCACTCTTCCACCTATTCCTTTTTCAAACCAAAGGGTGAAAATGCACCTGTGTCTCCTCTGGTGTTGCTTGTGTTCATTGGCGGCGGTAATCACTTAACATCATCTTTGTTCATGGTTTGCCGCCTATTACATTAAAACGCGACTCTCTATATATTATAATAATTGTGTGTGTCCAATCTGCCTCTCGTTCTAAGAAGACAAAACTTGTCTTAATGAGTCCACTGGAGTTCAAATCTTTGCAAAACTTGTGTGTGAACTTGCCACACTTTGACTAGCTTTGTCTTGTTAGGTATCCTCTAAGAATATTTTCTGCGAATTTTCCTTTTGAGCTGACCTCACTAGCTTTGAACTTATCGGAATTCCTGTCACTGAGGCATTAAGTGTTATTTTTATTGCAATGAGTGAACTAAGTACCTTAACTTAGAAATGTAAAATACTAGACTCCGACCTCTTCGCTTGCGTGTGTGTTGATAATCGTGACAGAAGATAGCGTATGTCTTATTCAAAGATATAATCATGACCGGTTCGTTTGTTACGTGAGAGTTACAAACATGCATCGTTTTATCCTCACAATATGTCGCAATTATAATTTTATATAATAAAATACCATGTGAATTTAAATAAAGAAATAGTTTTGCTACTTTGTTAATATTATCTAACGAGCATATCATAATCTAGTAAGGAGATATGTAATATTATAGAAAACTCTCTGACACTCAGGATTCCTCTTAATTTTTCTCGGCATCATTTAGCAAGGAATTTAATACGCAAATCGAAAATTCAGTTGAGCGAGCCGTGGGTTCAATTCCGAGTTTGTAACTGATAGTCTTTCTAATTTATCACCAAAATGGCTACCACCAAATAAGACCAAACCCAAAACAATAACATTGTACAGACTTCGAATCAAGCACTTAGTGCAAACTTACACGTGCAAACCACTAGCATTATTCCCGCTCACATAAATAGCATTTAACACCATAATTTAGCGCCGTAACAAGAAAATTCTTGTATATTTTCATAACACGGAATCCATTTTGCGAGAACACGGCCATTTTCCGTGTGCAAACCATTTTGTTGCCAGTTATGGTACACAATACGTCACATGCGGAGTTGGACAAGATAAGGGCACTATTTCGTTATGACATTTTACTGAATAACTTGTGCTAAACTGTTCTGCTCTGTACGTTTGTGGAACGGTTTGTTCAGAAAAATAAATGTTTTTAGCGGTGTTCGTGATTTTTGCTGCTCGTGAGTTTTGTTATGGTGTTTTTGAAATAATGTTGTGTTTGTGTGAATATGTTGTTGAACGGGTAATGCTTTTTAAGCTCCGAATAATATTATACCGTATGTAGTTAGTGTAATCATCACTTCATGCTTAAATCGTGTTTTGCGTTGGTACTTTGCATAGCTTGGATAGTTCCATCGATAACCTAATGGAGAGACCAACTATCTTCTACGTTGACCGTCTGAGATTCAAATCATTAGGTGCCACTGACTTAAGTTATGACTATATATTAAGTTGCTTATTATCACTTGCTAAACGCTGAACTTAAACATCGTGAGGATGCATGTCTAAGAATTCTCCAAACATTATCGGAAGTTATGTGCAGTGCCTTGCTCAGCGAGGCCCGTTTCTAGCAGTGGTACAGTATACTTATATATACAGGGCTAGTGATGATGAATCATGGCGTGGGTGACGGCTTGTTGTAGCTTTTAAATCAGAGCCCCACGTTGCTTTGGATGCCATGTATAGCGATAGATGCTGTTTTTTTGTCTTAAAACATTCTTGTCCTTAGTCCATTAGATGGGTTCGATTCCCACACGAGACAACAGTTTGTGTGATCCATAAATTATTGTTTCGAGTCTGGATGTCCAGTGTGTCCGTTGGTTGTATGTCTTTAAAAAAAAACGAAACGAAGATGTCTTAACGATACTTCGTTAGGCCATGTCAGATGATTTTCTTCTTCTTTGCGACGCATAATTAAGCTCAAACAGAAAAGTGAAAAAACAGCAAAAGTAGTAATAAAGTGGTTACCTACGAGTATCAGATCATTTATTTCCTACTCCTGTCCCCTGCCTAAATCAACATTTTTATCTAGTTATTGTTATATATTAATAATATACGCTTGTAAAAACAGGCTTCAGTTCGAATCATATTCGTAAGACCGATTTAACTTTTTTTAAGTATTTTTTTAAGTACTTTTTTACTTTGGTTAGATGCACACAATGACTGTTACTGCAAGTTACATTTTGGATTAGAATAATAAACGTTTATGTAGGCCGACGTCTGTGAAATTGAAGGGAAACTAGGACTTTAAGTCTGGCGAAGATGTCTGTGAATCCATTGCGAAGTCAAATTTTGTGTCACTGGTACTTACTACTGGAAAAAACACCTCAATAAACAAATAATGCTTTATTTTCAGACTGTATTGCCCACTGCAGGGCAAAGGCCTCCCTCTCCTTCTTCCACAGGTCTCTATTTTGTGCCAGCACAGGCCAATCCTTCCTGTACGAGTCCAGTTCATCCCGCAATCGTCGTCTCGGCCTTCCACGCTGTCGCCTAGCACCTTCGGGGACCCGACTTCGCTTGGCACATCTAAATAAATCACTTAAAATATTTCTTAAACTTTTCGGTCCAGATTCAAGACTCTCACACCAACATGAAATCATATTAAAAATACCAAATAAAATTCATATCCTACGAAATACGCCGCCTATCTAACGTAGCCTCTCCAAAAAAATTGCTGTACATTCTCAAATGGTTGGTATAACGCTCGCGTGAAAATTTTCCACTGAAATTAGTTCGGCACGCGTCGTCGCCTGTAATATCGAAACTGAATAGGGGACAATTTGTGACGTCACATACAGACATTTTCATATCGAAGAGTAAGAGCGACTAGAAGTGGCATGGAGGATGTTTAAAGATTACGCTCATATAAAGCATTCACAGAACATCGGTCATACGAGTATAGTTTCTAGATCAATCGGTTTTAAACCGATTGACCCACCGTTTTACTGATTTAGGTTGTCAGTAAAAATCCGTAATGATCATCAGCCCCGTATATAAACTGTCCCACTGCTGGGCACGGGCCTCTTCTCACCATGAAAATGGCAAGGCCTTAGTTCACCACGCTGGCCAAGTGCAGGTTAGCAGACTTCACATTTGTTTTTTGAGAATGTTATGGAGAACTCTCAGATATGCGGGTTTCCTCACGATATTTTCCTTCACCGTTAATTAAACATTTAATACGCGCATAACTTCAAAAAGTCGCGCGCCGTGGTTTCGAACCCCAAGTCCGTCGGTCTCTCCACTAGGCTTTCGTTGCTAACTTAGCAAGTACTGCTATAGGAAGTGACATGGCCACAGAACAGTTTAATATGGACATGGCGGATGTGAAAAGATGAGGTTGTTGGGTGACACGTGCTTATACAGAAGCAGCCCCTTAGTGCCGGTTGCACAAATTATTTTGATTAATTTAAAAGACCGCACTAGGAATAAATCCTTTAGACTTTATAAACATATAACTAATGGACCCAAAGAGCACCCAGACTCGAAACAATTATATATGAATCATACAAAGTGTTGTCTCTCGTGTGGGGATGAACCCTCTTAACTCGGCGCAATGTCAAGCGGCGAGGCGACCGCTTAAACCACTACGCTAACCGTGCAGTCAAAATTAAATCTTCATCATCATCATCATCAGCCTTTAACAGTCCACAGCTGGACTAGGCCTCTCCTTTGAAAGGAGGAATTGGCCTTCTATTCCACGCTGGCCAAACGGGTTGGTGTAGGGTTTGTATCAAGTTTTCCTTCTCTTACAGTGCTGTTCTCTGCATAATATGCTCCCTCTGTCGGCTCTTACGACACCCATGGGATGATACGAGGTGGTGACATTCCGTATTCTTAATCCGTTACCACACGGACGAAAATTATATGAGTAACTTAAAAAATCTCCATTAAAAGAACAAGTACGTACCGCATTTATTTCGGACATAATATCAATAGAATAGCAGTTACCGAAAACTGTGTGCTGATAAGGTTGACCCTAATTTTTTTATCACTTCATAGTATAAAACAAAGTCTGTCTTCTGTCTGTCTATCCCTATGTGTGCATAAATCTTAAAAACAACGCAACGGATTTTGATGCGGTTTTTTTTAATAGATGGAATGATTCAAGAGAAAGGTTTATATGTATAACTGACGGGGGCGAAGCCGCTGGTGACGTCTAGTATTTAATACAGTAGCTGTACTAACTTATATTTAATAGACTTCATGAAATCACAGAGTGGTACTTACAGTCCTATGTGCGATATTATTAAAAATAGTACACAGTTAGACATTTTAGCGAAAAACGTCGCTTTGATCAGGAAAAATGAATGTGGAAAACTGTAGTAAACTAACGTAATTTTTTTGAGAGATAGCTCAAATAGTTTACATAAGTTTACCACAGTTTTTACAAAATCCCTTAGTCACTCAACCGTATAATTTTTTTATTAGGATTCTGTAGCCAAAAATGGCAAAAAACGGAACCCTAAAGATTCGCTATATCTGTCTGTTTCACTGTCTGTCAGCCAAGTATAATGGGTATGGTTATTGGATACCTCTACTACGAAACCAATCATACGCAAATTCAACTTGCTCACGATTTAATTATTGTAAATCTCTTTATTTAAATAAAAAAAAATACCAGGTAATAGAGCCTTGCTGATTTCAGCATGAATGGGCCGGCTCGACCGGGGAAGTACTACCCTCTTACAGAAAATCGACGTAAAGTAACAGTACCTAAACTGTTGCGTTTCGTTCGGTGAGTGAGAGTGCCGGAGGCCCTGTCCCCTATTCCTTCTCCCTCATCCCACTCCTTATCCTTTCCCTTTTCCCAACCCCAAGGGGCGGCAACGCACTTGTGACTCCTGCGGTGTTGCTTGTGTCCATGGGCGGCGGTAATTGCTTACCATCAGGCAATCCGTCTGCTCGTTTGCCGCCTATTACTATAAAAAAAAAGGTTTAAAATTTCAACTGTATACTTTTTTATAGAAAAGTTATGTTTGTCCATTAAGCATGTCACTCTTTCCTTCTCTCCTTTCGCCTGCCCCTCAAAGTAAAAGAGCAGAAAAGTCAATGATCCCAATCATACAAAAGTTTACGTAACACAGCCACTTCCATAACGCCTACATCGTTGTCCATATTGTGTCTGGTTGAATTCCACACATAATTATTTCTGGCCACAGAGCAATACGTTGTATTGTAGATGACAATTAATGGGTACGTGAAATAGGTCACGCAGTTGCTCTGTGTCTGTCCAACACTGTATCCAATGGTTACTGTCCAACTAAATTGAATGCGCGCATTAAATTTTCGTTCCTGTCTTTCTATTCGCTCGATTTTGCTGTTGAAATAAAGAATATTATATCATACGATTATGTTGAAGAATCAGAGAATATAACATGCAGTGATAGCCTAGTGGAGATGCCAATAAACAGGCATGCAGGAGATATCGGGTTCGAATCTACGGCGCGCACCACTGACTTTTGGAAGTTATGTGCGTTTTAAATTGCTAATTTTATTGTCAGTCCCGGCTGGCTTGAAGATCTTTGACAGTCTTTACGGGAAGACAGTATCTATCCACAAAATAAATTTATACTGGTCTAAACGATAGCATATCACCGTACATTTGGGTTGCGGAGATCAGAGGGCAGTCGCTCTGTGGAAAAGCTGATATTCTCTTCTATCTCTTAGACTAGGTGGCGGACCCTGTGTTCCAGGTATAAGTCTCGGATGCAACCGTGATAACGCTAGGTCGATGATGATGATGATGATAACGTTTAAAAATCAGACCGGCAATTCATAAAAATCGTTTAACGGGTTTTAATTGTGTTTACTAAACAATTTGGGGTATAAATACCTTTATTTTCCCCGACATCGAGCGCGTTCCTGGACACACATCTATTTGCGAGAAAGTTTATGAAGCGTCTAAACCAACACAGTAAAGTTAAAGCGAATGTCGTTTCTAATCGAATTTCTCTTTCTTGAAAGTAGACAAAACTAAAATGAACTGTTTCATCTTATACGTTCAATAATCATAAGCACATAATATATCATAACATAGCGGCGATAGCCTAGTGGTGTACGTAACGGATTGCCGAGACGATGGTCTCGGGTTCGATCCCCAGGTACCCCGGGCATACACCTCGGACTTTTCTAAGTTATGTGTGTATTAAAAATGTTAATTAACGCTCGCTAATAATGTGCCCGGTAGATGGCAATAGGCTCGCCCCCTGTTACATTGGGACCTAAACATAACTGGCGAAATGTGGGTGTGTAGACACCCCTGCCTACCCCTTTGGGGATAAAAGGCGTGAAGTTATGTTATGTTATATATTGTAACTAGAGGATGTCAGCAGCTACGCCCTCACATTTAATTTTAATTTAACTGTTTCTTCCTGATCCCTTGGGACTTACGAGAAATACCTTCTTAACACACTTAAGGTCCTCATTCGCCCAAAAGGTTTGGCTGTGCGTTGTCTGTCCGTCAGACAGTAACGGAAGAATTTTATATACCTACATTGGTGATATGAATGAAATTGTAACGGTAAATGTAAATTGCACACTTGATATTAAATATATAGCGTGATGAGAGGAATAATGTGTGACTGGTCCTCTAACCACGGGTATGCTTCTTTGATTGATTGTACGAATGATGGCACCTGTGGTATGTAGCTTACCCTACAATCATTCTTAATGGCAGGGGCAGCGCAGCACATTTTAATTGTGCCGAGGTAAACATCCTACCACATAATTATACACAACACGATCTAGTCCCAAGCTAAGCAGAATTTGTACCATATACGACGAACGAATGAAATTTATAGGTTCTCTAAAGCTTTCTTATAAGATCCCACTCCTTTGATGAAGAGCACTATTTACTCTCAAAAATGTTGAATCATTTGGGTTAAGATAGAACAGTAATAGGTATCAGATCATTATTTTCATATTTGATTACGTCATTACTCATTATCGACAGTTGCCTTGTTATCGCGATCAAACAAATTGAATTGATATTTTCAATTAATTATCCTGGGATAGCTTAATAAGGATCTTTTTACTTTGTCTCCTTTGAACAAAATTATGAAAATTAAAGCGTATTACAAATTTAAATAAAAATTGTCAAGAACGAGTCCAGTGTTTTGTACATTGGTTCTGAGTATCATCCCAAAAACTACAGTTATTTTTTGTTTTACTTTACTTAGACCCTTCGAAATGTGTTGAATAGCGCTCATATCATGGTCACTTGACACTACATCGACAAATTTGAGCAACCCTTACAGATATCACTACTTGGAACGACGCTTGCGAAGCCACGTAAAAGATTTTGAGCCGATTCTATCTCAGGACACCAATATTACTGTTAGTAAAATGTATTTTGGGTGTTTTTGCGGTCTCCATAAATACGCAAGAAGAAATAGAATATGCTTAGGTTAGATCGACGCAGATAATAGGGAGGATCGTGACATAGAAATAGTTTCAATTCAATGTATAGATTTATGTTTCTTTAAATAATATTTTGTTTCAAGTAGCGAGTTGAGGGATCATTTTTAATACAATTTTATTAAAACGGGTCTTATTCGCGATCTTTAATTAATTTAAGGTTTAAACCTCTGTTTAACCGACGTTGCGGCCGTCTTACAACAATGTCCTGCAGCGACCATGGCTGTTGTAAGACGGCCCAAACGTAAAACGTGTAAAACGTAAAATTGTATGATGTATACAAATCGCGAAAGTTTAAAATCGATGCTCATTGTTAAGTCCAATCAAAGTTACAATATACTCGACAGTGCAATTCAAGGGCTGCTCGCCAACGGTAATTATATAAATAAATATTATCTGCGCTTGATTTGACTTCATTCACACATTCAAAACTTTGAAATTCATCTTCAAAGTATTCTTGAACATCCCACTAATCATTTCAAAGCCATTCAGGCAAACTTTCATAAAGATAGAGAAATGTACGTCATCAGTATTTCATCCGACGTTTTATAATAAGCACTTCTTGGAATTTATTTCTAAATTAATGTCAAAGACAGTATCTTCCTGCGTTTACGCGAATGTTACACATTGAAATTAAACTACAGTTTACGGATTTTATCGCGATGTATTGGTTTCACTTAGTTACTACATTTGAAACGAATGATCTAAAAACTACATTTTTAATTTATTACTCGCCGACGTTTCGAATTCTTTACAGAATTCATGTTCACGGCAGACTGCGGTGACATTTGTCTTTTTCTTGGATGTATAAGTTATCTCAAAGTACCCGAACATTTTTCAACTACTGGTGTTACTATTTACGCAGAATGAGCTCACAGTGTCTTTAGGTGTTCTGGTGACTTTGTCTTTCTTTGGTTTCATTAGCCTTATGACTGGGTCCCAAGCTGGAGGAACATTCCAACCATCTTCCCTATTGAAATTAGGGTGTTTTTTTAATTTCAATAGCCTTTCCTATCATCCTTGGAAGAAAACGGTGTTCTTTTGCGAGTATCTGTGGTTCATCAAATCGCAGGTAGTGGGTGGGTCCTTGTTCCACATGTTCCCACACAGCAGACTTTGTTGAGCGTTTATGTTTTATGTCAGCTATATGTTCTTTGAGTCGAATGCCTATGCTTCTCTTGGTTTTTCCAATGTATGAGAGCCCACATTCACAGTCGATTTTGTAGACACCGGCCTCTTGCAAGGGTAACTGACACTTGACAGTTGGTAATAATTGACTGATCTTCGTTGGCGGCTTGTAGTAAGTTTTGATTGATACTCGCTTCAAGATGTAGCCAATTTTGTCGGTCACGCCCTTGATGTATGGGAGGACAGCAGGTTGTCTTTCTACTGTGGCTGATTTTTCTTTCTTCTGGGATCTGTGACAGTGACGCGGCGGTCGGAGCTTGTTGCTGAACTTGCCTGACATGTTGAAGCTCAGCGTCCAAGTGTTTCTTGTCACAGATCCCGCGGGCTCTCTAAAACAGAGACATTCCTACAGTAGCTAACTGTTTAGGATGGTGGTGAGATTCACAGTTTAAGTACTTATTTGTATGGGTCTTTTTCCTATACACAGTATGGCTTAAGGAGTTATTTTTATTCCTGATGACAAGTACGTCTAAGAAAGCTAAAGAATTGTTTGCCTCTAATTCCATTGTGAATTGTATTTAGGTCCATACCTATAAAAAAGTCTTGCGTAAGACAAGACATAGCAATTAAAAGCAAAAAAACTAAAATCAATATGAATTATATTCATATTTGTTAGAAAGAAGCCATTTTCGAAATCAACTTGAAGAGCAGAAAACTTGCTCTCTTGGACAATAACAAAATCTGTATCTAAATGAATGTCTCCAAAAACTTATAAAAATACCTCTTGTATTTTGAAACAACAGTTTTAAACTCGGTCGAAGTGCTCTTTGAATATCTACGAAGTAAGAATTATTATTATTTGATAGTAGTGTCTTGCTGATTTCAGCATGAATGGGCCGGCTCGACCGGGGAAGTAGGGGAGACCGGGTATGGTTGTCACACTGGTTGGTTGTCACAGAGGCCATAACAGACAATTAAACGGCGTGGTAGGAGCGCAGGAATAGCACATACATTTGTACCTCATGTCAGCGTACTCCGGCATTTCGTTTAATGAACTTATTCGACCACTCGATATTCTATTGTGACCTCTGTGACAATCATACCCGGTCTCCCATACTACCCTCTCACAGAAAATCGACGTAAAGTAACAGTACCTAAACTGTTACATTTCGTTCGGTGAGTGAGAGTGCCGGAGGCCCTATCCCCTATTCCTTCTCCCTCATCCCACTCCCTATCCTATCCCTTTTCCCAACCCCACGGGGTGGCAACGCACTTGTGATTCCTATGGTGTTGCTTGTGTCCATGGGCGGCGGCAATTGCTTACCATCAGGCGATGCATCTGCTCGTTTGCCGCCTATTACTACAAAAAAAAGCCTAACCTACCCAAATGCAAGGCAAAAGTCTCTCTGCCTTCTTTCCACCTCTCTCTTTCGAGAGCTCTGTTGTTATCCACTCTTCATTCATCATCATCATCATGTCAGCTAAGAGACGTCCACTATTGCATGACATAGGCCTTCGCCAAGGTTCTTCACACAGACCGATCTTGAACTGCCCGCATCAAACAGCTTCGCACGATCTTAACCAGTACGTTCTGAAATGTAGACCTGTACCTTTCTGGCAATTTAAAGTATTTTTTTTGTTTTCAACTAACTAGCCTTAACAAGTTCGTTTCAGTTCCATCATCAGATCCCGGCAATCATCCAATACCAAAGTATTACCCAAGCCAAGACAAAACAAATGAGCCTAAACACGATAAGATTGCGTTATTGTATAACAAAGATCTCATGGCCACCTTCCTGCTCTATCAACAGAGATTGATAAACATTCAGCACCATAGTCCATGTAAAGACGAATCAAACGAGCCCAAACTCAATGGGATTGCGTCTTTGTATTACAAAGATCTCATGGCCACCTTCCTGCTCCATCATCAGACCCTGGAAAACATCCGGTACCAAAGTCCATGTAAAGACCAATCAATCGACCCTAAACTGGATGAGATTGGTTTACCTTCCAGCTCTATCATCAGACCATGGAAATCATCCAGCATCAAAGTCTATGTAAAGACGACTCAAATGAGCCCAAACTCGATGGGATTGCGTAATTGTATTACAAATATCCCATGGCTACCTTCCTGCTCCATCATCAGAGTTTGGTAAACATTCAGCACTAAAGTTCATGTAAAGACGAATCAAACGAGCCCAAACTCAATGGGATAGTGTCTTTTTATTACAAAGATCCCATGGCCACCTTCCTGCTCCATCATTAGACCCTGCAAAACATCCAGTTCCAAAGTCCATGTAAAGACAAATAAAACGACCATAAACTCGATGAGATTGGGTTATTGTATCACAAAGATCTCATGGTTACCTTCCAACTCTATTATCAGACCATGAAAATCATCCAGCATCAAAGTCTATGTAAGGACGACTCAAACGAGCCTAAATTCGACGGCATTGGGTTGTTATCGTCAAATCGCTTCAAGAGTGCTTATAAAATTTGAAGAGTTCCTTAAATTTTTTCGGGATTCCATGATCAGATTCTGACCTGATGATCATGGGACCAATTAGAAGATATACTCTTTCAATCAAAACAAGAATTTTTGAAATCGGTCCAGGCGTTTTAGAGAAATCGGGGAACATACATAAAAAAGAAAGATTCCGACGAATTGAGAACCTCCTCCTTTTTTTGAAGTCGGTTAAAAAGTATGCCAATAATTGGTGTGAAACATATGCCATAATGTGACGTCGCTCTGTTGAATTCTGCATGCACCTTATCAAATATGGTGGACAGATGGCCAAGCGTTTGGGCATATTCATCACGCGGCTCGAATACAATATTGGGGTCCGATTCGTGATGAATATAATGAGAACCACAAGTAACCAATTCGCGACCATAAACCAAGAATGATGGGGTAAAACCGGTCGATTCGTTCACCGCACAGTTGAGTGCAAATTGTATCTTTGCTAAGTTCAAATCCCATACGTGGTGATCGCGGTCTATAAAAGTTGAAACAGCTGTCATAATAGTCTTGTTATATCTTTCGACCGGATTAACGTGTGGGGTATACAGCGGTGTGTAATGCAAGTTAGGAACCTTGTTTTTGGATAATAAATTTTTAAAGGTGGAGCTGATAAATTGCTTACCGTTATCTAAGACAATGGTAGACGGAATACCATGAACAAGGAAAACATTTTCCTCTAGAATTTTGGTTATAATTTCGGCAGAGGCATGCTTAATTGGAAAAAGCAAACAATATTTAGAAAAGCAACAAGACACCACGAAAACATACGTATTCTGTTTCCTCGAGGGGGGTAAGGGTCCGACGAGGTCTATGCTCAACATCTGAAATGGTCTATATCTATATGGCCGAGGGTTATACTTGGGTTTTTCTTTTCTTCCAAGGTTAGTGGTTGCTTGTACTTAGCTTACTGAAACCACCACTCATCTGTTTCAGGGTTCCGGAATGCAGTTGCCGCCTACCAGCCTCAGAATTTTCCCTCTGGGAAAATTCTGGCCTAATGGGGGGAGTGTGTGACGTCGCTCTGACTTCGTGATGACACCGCCTCCCGGCTGCCTGCATGTTCCTCCCCCCACCGCACCGCGAGCTTCTATAAAAGCTGAGGCGTTGGCTGCTCACGTTCCTTTTTTGGCTGCATTCGACGACAAAGCTAAGTACATCAACTGCGACTCCTGAGCGACCATCGGCAGCAGGACCCTCAACAAAACCTTCACCATCGCCGAATCACGCGACCCTGTTAATATCTTTTTTTAATAACATTTAAATAGTAATTTTTTCGCTAGTGAAACGCTCGCTAAATGATGTTTAAATTTATTGGAGAAATAAATTAATTTTTATTGTAACATTTGACCACGTTTCTCATTTAAACACACCGGGTAGGTCTCCTTCGTTACAATAATCCTGGTGAGCGGAAATACTCCTCTACACAAAAGAAATTCGTATAAAACATAACTTTACTGTGTATTACACACCCACTTTTCGCCAGTTATATTTCGGTCCCAATGTAATCGGGGGCGAGCCTATTGCCATCTACCGCGCATATTATTTAGCGAGCGATAGTAAAATTAACATTTATGTCTCGGCAGTCCTGTTACGTACACCACTGGGCTATCGCCGCTTTCGTATAAAACTATATGAAAATAATACTCGTACGTGTAGAGACAGATTCAGAATACAGTGTACAAGTGTGACTACCTCCTTTATTTCCACCATTGTCGCAAGAGATGACTAAGAAAAATTGTATCTTTAAGAAGAGATAGAAAAATGGACATTAACCCTTCCGCCGACGCGTTTGACAAGCGTAGTATGGAGGTAATATCCTCCTACTGACTCAAAATGTTTTCATCATCAACAGCCCTGTATATAAACTGTCCCACTGTTAGGCACGGGCCTCTTCTCACTATGAGAAGGGTAAGGCCATAGTCCACCACGCTGGCCTAGTGCGGGTTGGCACACTTCACATGTCTTTCGAGAACGTTATGGAGAACTCTCAGACATGCAGGTTTCCTCACGATGTTTTCCTTCATCGTTTCGCTAGCGATAATTTACGACAAATTATTGTAGGGCAATTTCAGAGAGCCATATGTCCAGCAACGGACTTGGAAAGGTTGTATGATGATAAGAATACTTCAGAAATGCCATGAGAAACTTCAGGATTCTTCAAATTTCGTGTTCATTTCCAGAATAATTAAATTTGTTTTACTAAGATAGCATCTAAATGCCCGTCGCTTCTCATGATAAGCGGTAAAAGTGCCAAAACAGTGAACAGTCTATGGTTGCTGAGACATCAAATAGGAGCAGCAGTATTATTTAACCTATCTGCAAAAGTCTGGCCATTTACTGCTCGGATTTGGGCTGCGTAGTAAAATCCCCAAATGCACAGGCAGAGGAGTAATATTTTACCCACATTACCGTCCCACGTAATAGGGGGCGAGCCTATTGACGTTACCAGACACTTTGCCAAACTTCGTGCTGCTGCTGCTGAGAGTTCGAAAAAACTCAGTAACACTTTTGCCCGATCCGGGAATCGAATCCGGGACACCCTGATCAGAAGATGCATACGCTATCTACTGAACCACGGAGACAGCAGCGAAAATTATGTGTTTCTTTATGGGGTACTCATCATATTTTGTCGAAATACTTCTCTTTCTCTTTTCGTGCTAGCTTATGTTACTTGGCTCCCGGAATGGTGAATTTTCATGCCATATCCAAGTTTCCATCTCCCTCCTCCATGATTGCAAGTTACAACTTGGAAGTTGCTCACCTACTCTGTTTGCTGGAGACGTATGATGAATAACGTTGCTATGCAACATTAATTTAGTTCGTCCCAAGAAACTGCCGGACTGAGAGCCTATTTGAAACCGTACAGCTGTGATGGTCCAGTTGTTTACTTTAGAGAATTATAGTGTTGTACAATTGTATAAGAAGTGAACGTAGCAGAAAAAAGAATATGACACTCATATTTCGCGAAGATTGAGGATGCCAGCTGGGTTAATATGAGAGTGCGTAGATTGCATAGACTAAGAATTCACCGAAGTAAAAACATAATGTAGCAAATTTGACCTTTTCGAAAAATTGGTGCGAATGACATGCACTTATTAAATATCCCTTTGAAACTTGACTATTAAATACAAAGACTCGTTAAGCCATGTCGGTGGCCTTTAGACCATCCAAAAACTCGGATACTAGATAGAGTAAGCCACATACATACAAAAAATGCAAATACGTGTTTTGGAATTCCAATATTATTAATAATTTTCAGACAGATAACCTCCTTTGAAAGCACCTATAATGATACTACTGCTATCCAAATTAAGCAGCTAAGTACAAGAGAAACAGGATAGTTGTCTACCGAATCCAATTCTTAAAGCCCTGTTCAAATAATTCACAACTATGATAGATACAGCCATAACGAAAAAATGATCCAAGTCACACAAACATACCCAGTAAATCAGCAATCCCAACTTCAGCACTTTCAAACTTTAATGAGATCCGTACATTTTTCATCACGACCTCATATTTCTTCTCACAAAGTAATAAGACAGTACAATTTGCACAACAGTGTAAATCCAACAACATTATTAAGTTTGAATTCTGTTTGCCAATAAATTACGAAGTTCGCGAGACTCGGCCGAGTTTTTGAATATCATTAATTTTAACAAACCCGATCCTTCCTTATTAAGGCGCTGTGCTAAGCGACTGTTTTGGTAAATGAGGGGGTGAAGCAGGGGAGGTGAAGGGAGCTTAGCTCCGTCTACTGCGGGGCGCCCCCCTTCATTCTCGTCGTGTGCGGCCGTATTCTGGCGACATCCGTATTCCAATATTTCAAAATCGCAAGCAAAACGTTTTAGCATATTCAATTGAGATACTGATATTAAAATTTATATTACATACATCAATCTGTTTGTACAATATAGGCATAGCGCAATTTTTGTTCTCAGTGCAGTCATGAGCAAAACTGGTTTACATTAGACGTTATAGGTATTAATAGTTGACGAAAGTAGGTAAATACCTACGTGCCGTAAGATGTTCAAAATAATTAAGTCAGTTCCATGTATGGTGAGGCCATTATTATGTTTGTTTTTGTTTAAAAATAGTGAAGCAGTTCATAGAATACCTACATCTAATTCCATTCCTGTCAGTTTTCAAATCTGTTTTGCAATAAATTGGCTGTGACATACGGGCGGACAGACAAACAGACATTGCGAATCTATAAGAGTTCCGTTTTTACAATTTTTGGCTACGGTACCCTAAAAAACACAATACTGCTCTACTAAGCGCAAAAGCCGTATTTCAACTAAAGCGAGTTACGAGATAATTGAAGTTTAGTAAAAGTTGATTTCTTTTATTTATTTATGGATGTTTATTGTTATTATAGGTATAATTATTATGGTAAAGGTTTCGAAATACGTCGCCGTTTTTAGGGGTTGTGAGTGATTGGAGAGAGAGGAGGGGAGGTCTTGAAACCCCCCTCACCATTTTCACTTGCCGGAAATACTTGGTTTCCTCTGAAAAAAAAAAATCTCCAAACATCGGTGTCATGGCACTGCCAACTTCCACATTCATCACACTAGTTTAATAAACTAAGGTTGACGGAGCCCTGCGAAGGGCTCCTATTTTCGGATTAAGGGTCAAAAAAGAACCTAACATAACCTATTTAGTTACTTATTACAGTCGCACCTAACCCTAGGCACTCAAAAGTAATGACGCACAAATTTGACATTAGCTGTCAATATGATCATTCCAAGATGGCAGTTTTGCGTTTCATTTCACGTTTTTCACATAAAACATAAAATAGACATTTGTAAAACTGTACTAAAGTATTAAAACTACGTTCCGTTTTGCATAATTGCCGAAGTATTAATGAAATTTTGGAAATTGTTTAAAAATATTTAGACGCAACTCCGGCAGCCAATATTACTATTAGGTGATTAAAACAAACTACCTTAAGCCCCCTACACTACCAATACCCTCAAATTCAGGCGACTTGTTTCGAAACCCAACCCATTATTATTTTTCAAAATAGATGAAACATCAAAAATATATGTGGATATACCTTATTCATGAGATACTGCTATGTCGCTTAGAAAATTATAGAATTAGAATTTGAGTTACTGCTTTTTCGTTAGCTGTCGTCATACATGTTTGTATGGAAAAATATAAAAAATTTCTTTCGCTTCAAATATGTGTTGTTTCAAAGAAAATAAATATTAAAAGATATTTATTTATATTCATTTATAATTTATTAACGAAATACAGAGTTTACAGCTCATCAAAAGTTAGCTGTCTGCTACAACCCGGCAGGTTTTCTTTATTCTCATCGAATGTTAAAGGCAGTGTGTGAAGTGATAAGACTTATTATTTGCTGTTGCTCACGAGGCACAGTTTCATTTACTTTCCTTTTACGGCTTGGTATTGTAGAAATTTCAAGCACTGATGAAACATTTTCCTCTCCGTGATCTCGCAATGCCATTCCTTGAGCTTGACGAGAATCAACAATTTCAGGCAACTGCCAATTCATATAAAACGCCACAAGTTTCTCCCAGAAAACATCATCTCTTTCTATAATTTCTATTTTTAGTGGTATACTTTCGCCACTCCACACAGTAAATAAACACTTTTGTTTGCGTGTATGGTGGCGTTGCCCCTGAATTTGGTAATAACAATTATAATATTTGTTTAGACTAGTCAGTTCACTTTTTTATCATGTTTCCATATTTGTATTTTATTTGCTCTTATACTATTCTGCAGGCCATTCTTATATGCAACTTTAGAACATTAAATTTCCACAATCGTGTTTGGACCTATTAATCCATCTGGCGTGGCACCAATAATCGAATAATCTACAAGGCTCGATTGTTACATTTTCTTGCTTCGCCAGTTGTTGCAAAGCAAGTTGTTCATTTTAGATTCCATGCGCAACTGATTTTACATTGCAAATATTTTATTTGTACAAAATATTTTTTACTAAGTTGGCTTTACTGCTGTTATCTCTTCTTTTTACCACTATACAAAAATTTTATATCTGCCAACATATTCTTACGCAATTCGAACCAGTCACTGCTATCCCTCTTGTAATTTTTGCTTATCACTACGGAATTTGAGTCAAATTTGTTAAAAAAATGGTTTGGCATTTCTTGGCTAGCTCTTGAACAGATCGTGTTAGGAATGACTGCAGTCAAATGTGTGTAAGACGTTGCAGAACTGTTATCTTTAACTTCACTGTAATTACAATAATGATAATTAGTTACGTACTTTATTATTAAAAAATACTATATCTTGTGTTATAGCAAACAGAGAAGTCACCTCCTTACTTATAAATGATTGATTTTAGAAATTAAAAAGATATTAGATGTTCTGAAACATACCTAATAGTTTATGAATAATCAAAGTTTTACCCGATGTACCTAAAAAGGTTTATGTTCAAAACACAATAATACAACATTCGTTACCGTTTGTGTGCGGATTGCGGAGCGCCATTTTAGCGCTGTCATCATTATTGTTCTCCGTGGCGGCATCTTAGCGCTCCAGGCGCTCTGACAAGCTAATGAATTTGAAATATAGGTACATAAAATGATTCGATTCTATGTTATTACTCTTTCAAAAATTGAAAACTGTGGCAGCTATGTATTGTGAGAATAATTTATATAATTATATTATGCATAATCGATAATATATAAGTAACATAGTTAGTCATAAAAGACTCTTATGAAAATAATTTGTGTAAAAATGTTACATATTTCATAATCACTTGGCCATGGATGAATTTCTATTTTATTACGACGCTTTCTTGTACAAATCCTTCGTAGAACTTCATTTCTCTAATTGTCCATATTTTATTCTTCTAATTATATATTTATAAGCACAGAAACAATAACACATTAAACGCAACAAGAGTATAAACTTAGGTCCTAATTATATGTGCCCCTAGTTACATGAAAAGCCTATTTGATTCAAAGTATTCAGTCTATAACATAAAACATGAAATTACGAACTCAAATCGGCGTATTATAATAACAAACAGGTTTACGTAAAATTTCGTGCAGCGGAGACGCGAGCGACATGACCCATCTCTCACAAGGCTCATAGCCGAATGATGAGGTCTGGGCGGGGCGTAAACTAGCAACTGACACTCAGTACACCGCTTATGCTAATAAGGTTTAAATTGCTGAAGCGTTTGATATTGATGGGATCTACCGAGCGTCAAAATCATAGACGTTTGGCAGATTTTATTTAATTTTACAAAATATACAGGTATAATATGAAAATAAATAGGGTAATTCTTTAGTTCATTAGATTTTCTACAATATAATAAAAAAAAATACGACAGCTTACGATCAAAATATTGCAAACAGTGAGACGAAAGATTATTTTCTGCCTCGATTTTGTGATTTTTTTACCGTGATTCTATTTGACGTACATGAAAAATTCTTTCAAAAGTCTTTTGTTCAGACTTTTGACTTTAAGCTCTAATTTTTGCTAGTTTGTAATATGTACCGTTATGGCTAGATGCGCGACGAAAAATTAGGCGTTTCACGGCTTCTGAGGTATAACAGCGCCTTAATCAGTGCTGCGATTATTTTGTTTGGTGACAACATTGTGTCAAATAAAGTTTGTTTGATTGGGTTTTGCGCTTTTGGGTGTGGAGTAACATTGTATAAGGGTGTGTAGTTTGGATAAAATACATAATATCTCATCATCATCATTGGCCCTGTATATAAACTGTCCCACCGCTGGGCACGGGCCTCTTCACACGATGAGAAGGGTAAGGCCATACTCCATCACGCTGGCCAAGTGCGGATTGGCAGACTTCACATGTCTTTCGAGAACATTATGGAGAACTATCAGACATGCAGGTTTCCTCACGATGTTTTCCTTCACCGTTTAGGAACCGATAATTCATTAACAATTTAATATGCTTCTAAAAGTAAAAAAAAAAAGAAAAAATAAGGTCTCCCTTATATATTTTATTTTCGTCATCAGCCTTTAACAGTCCACTGCTGGACTAGGCTCCTTTGAAAGGAGGAATTGGCCTACTATACCACGCTGGCCAAACGGGTTGGTATAGGGTTTGTGTCAAGTTTTCCTTCTCGTACAGTGATGTTCTCTGCATAATATGTTCGCTCTGTCGGCTCTTACGACACCCATGGGATGATATGGGGTGGTGACATTCCGTATTCTTAATCCGTCACCACACGGAAATTTATTTGACTATTTTATTTATTTTTATTTATTTAATACTTTATTGTACACTATAAAGAACATTTACAGGAATTTTATAATAAATAAAGTACAAAGGGCGGCCTTATCGCTAACAGCGATTTCTACCAGGCAACCTTTGGATGGAGATATTATTGGTAGGAATGAAATGGTAGTTGTAAGTGTACCAGTAATAGGATGATAAATACTTTAAATATATACATTTATGTAATATTATAAGAATATACTACACATATATAAATAATTATACATACATACATACATACACACATACATAAATAATACTTAAAATTATATTAGAACAGGAAATATCATAGTGATAGGTAGTGATCCTTGACTAAGGATTTGAACCTTGTTACCGTCTGAGCCTGTCTTATATGTAATGGGAGTGCATTCCATAGGCGAACAGCAGTGACACTAAACGATTTATCATAAAAATCCGTGCAATGTGCCGGCATCTTCAGCTTTAAGTTTTCTGATGACCTTAAATAACGATTATGCGTATCATGAAGGAATTCGAATCGTCATTTAAGATAGGAGGGAGTAGAAGGGTTAAACAATATATTGTATAGTAGAGAAAGTATGTAGGTATTCCGGCGAAATCGTATTGGTAACCACTTGAGTTGTTTGCGAAATTGTGACACATGATCGTATTTGCGTAATCCAAATATGAATCGTATACAGAGATTTTGAAGGCGCTCAAGTTTGTCAAGCTGGTTTTCGGCGAGATCTGGATAGCTGACATCTGCATAATCAATAATGGGTAATAGAAGACAGTTTGCAAGTGCAATTTTGGTGGCAGTAGGAAGTAAATTCCTAAGTCTTCGCAATGAACCTGCTGAAGCAAATATCTTACGACTCACTTCTTGGACCTGCGAGCGCCAGGAAAGGGTAGAATCGATGGTTAGGCCCAGATTTTTAACTTTATCCTGTATAGGAATTACAGTACCATTAAATATAACGTCAGGAAGTTGAGACCAGTCGATCTTCGATAACATTCTCGAACTACCGACAACAATGACCTGTGTTTTCGAGGGGTTCACCATAAGTCCATAGGATTTACTCCAGCTACTAATCTGTTCAAGATCACTGTTGATGGTATCTATAGAGTATGACATCTGAGCCAGTGGCGACTGCGAATATATTTGGAGATCATCTGCATAAAGGTGGTAGGAAGAGCGAAGATTGTTTGATATAGAATTTATAAAAATTGCGAAGAGTAAAGGAGACAGCACGCCACCCTGGGGGACGCCAACAGTCGTGTTACACCATGAAGAAAGTGAATTTTCAATTCGTATACGCTGTCGGCGGCCACACAGGTAACTTCGAAACCAATCAATCACCGTAGGAGATATGTTAAGAGAGCAAAGTCGGCCAAGTAGAATGTCAAAATCCACTGTATTGAAGGCGTTGCTAAAATCTAGCAGAGCAAGGACTGTGAGCTGTCCGCCTTCCATATCAGCCCTGATGTCATCCGTAATATTGATAAGGATTGTAGCGGTGCTATGGCCTGGACGGAAACCGGACTGGAATGGATTAAGGAGATTATTTTTAGAGAGGATATTTGTATTTTTTTTTTACTATTTATTAAAAATAGCTTCGATAACAAAGTAGTTGTGTAGAGGCTCTACACAATACTAAATTAAAACACATACAAATACACAACGCACGTCTATAAAGTTTCATTTACGGCCGTTTTGATCATTATGTTGTGATTTATGATATAAGTTCGCTATAATGCCGGGGCGTGTATTGTTGGGGAATTTTGTCTGTGCGTAGCCTATGGGTATTTATTTATACCATGTATGTATATGCTCTATATAAATAAGGAAGATATCCAAAGCCACAGATGCCTTAAAACATGCAAAAAAACTAAAGTGGAAATGGGCTGGCCATGTAGCAAGACTAAAGGATGACAGGTGGACAAGAACAGTTTCCTTGTGGAATGGTCCATTAGGAAAGAGCTACAGAGGTAGACCTCATGCAAGATGGCAGGACGACATCACCAGGATTGCAGGCTTGAGGTGGACAGAAGTAGCTCTTGATAGAGTTGAATGGGCTGCTTTGGAGGCGGCCTTCACCCGTGAAGGGGTTCTTGCGACTCAACAATAATGTTATCAAACGATAGAATGCCTAACACGCAAGAAATAAAAGGCTTTATTATTTATGTATATGCTTAGATTGAATTCATAAAAGATAAATTTGGGCATAGACTGGTATAGAGACAACAGAGTTATAATTTATGGAGTTTTTCTAGGCTCGAGTGTTGGGAATCCAATTTATCTATTTATCATCGATTTCACTATCATCAGCTTCGTTTATAATCAGTCCTCTTGTAGGGCACCAAATTCTACTTATTATAAGAATGTTTAGGCTATACTTCATCCCGCTGGCTAAATACGCGTTGGCAGACTTCACATCCCTATCGAGAAGTATATGAAGAAGAAATGACATACAGCTTTCCTCACCATATTTATCTTTCCCGTGTAGCAAACGATAATTAACTATTTTATACATATTTACCTTTAAAGTCAGTCGCGCGAGCCGTGGGTTTGAACTAAGGCCTTTGTCACACTTGACGGAAATTCCGTCACGGGTCTTCCGTTACGGCTAGGATAGTATTATATTATCTGTGGTTACGGTAAACGCTGAGAGCAATCGGAGCGACGGATCATCCGCACAGTGTGCCTGGTATTGGTTATTTATATACAATAATTTGTATAGGCGTTCCGCCGTGGAAGCGGATCTTCTTCAAAGGAATTTCCGTCAAGTGTGTGTTGTTGTGTTCCGTCGCGTGCTTGTTATAATCTGTTAGTCTCTACACTAGTGACTCCTTGAACATAATAAACAATGAAAATATTTTTATATCTTCACTCATAGCATGATTTAGCTTGGCGTTTATAATAGCTTGGCAAAGTTAAGCCACTCTTGGCACCCACCTGGGTAGGTGACCAGGTCTCTATTTAGATCCGAGCATTACTGTGCTTTGGAGGGCACTTAAAGCCTTTGCTCTCGGTACATGTTTCAGCAGAAGAAATGTTAGTCCAATTCGGAGGGTTTCGATCGATCTGACAACTCTGACGCCAGAGTTGACCAGACACTCACACGAGACAAAGAAATAATACTTATTACGATTATTTACACCAGAGTTGCTCACACTCACACGAGAAAAAAAGAAAAAAATCTTATCCCTATTTATGGGATCCTGCCGTTTTGCCAAAAGATTTTGCCAAAATTTCATTACCCAAACAAATTTTAGCAACCGTTTTTATACCATTGCAATATTTCGAATGATTTTAGTACGCATATTTTTATTTGGTCAAATTTTTACTTGGCAAAATATTACCAAGTATTCATTATGGCATTTGGTCTTTAATCAAATGATTTATTACAGCAAAGAATCTTCAGACAATAAACGTTTGGTGATATTAGTTTATTTATAGAAGTAGTTAGAGTAGGTTAATTATAAAAAAATTGGTTAGGTTAGGTTAGAAATGTGACCTCCTCCTCCAGAAACGACTTGCATTAATAGAAAAAAGAGATTGTTTTTAGTAGGTTAGCCGAAAATGAACTATTTAAATTAGGATAATTATTGATTTTGCGTAAAAACTGTTATTCCAATGAAATATTTGACTAAATAAAAAATGTTAAAAGTACTACCTAGTTGGTAAGGAAGTTATAGTTTAAACGTTCATTTCCCAAACATTAGGTTTGCGTTACAATTTTTTGTGAAAAGATTTTTTGCTAAGTAACAATTTGGCAAATGAAATTATGCGAAAAATTTTTTGGGAAGTGAAAATTTGTCAAATTCCATTCAGTCAAACAAAAGAGACCCCCTCTTTATATATAATATTCTAAGACTGCCTCCATGGTCCAGTGGATAGCGATCGGATCTGATCTGATCGGAGGTCCCGGGTTCGATTCCCGGGTCGGGCAAAGTGTTACTGGGTTTTTCCAAATTCTCAGTAGCAGCACGGAGTCTGGTGATGTGCCCGGTAATGGCAATAGGCTCGCCCCCTATTACGTGGGACCTAAAAATTCATGGCGAAATGTGGGTCTAATATTACACCTGTGCCTCCCCCCTCGGCGATAAAGGCGTGAGCCTATTCAAAAAAACAATATAATATTCTACCATATTTACACAACACCATCTAGTCCCAAACTAAACAGACCTTGTTCTATGGGCACTAGCCAATGAATAAACATACATAATTATATACTTTTTTTTTGTAAATACATACATATAATACAGTAACATAAACAAAAATTTGTAGATCAGCTTTTCTAGTTTCCGACTATAACAACCTTACAAAATCTTTAAATATTTGTATTCTGATCTCCGTTCACACTTACGCAATCCGCACAAAATGGCAAACTTTATTCTCAGTACAGAATCTACAAATTAGATTTATCACAACATACATAGGGAATGGTAAATAAACTCCAGGCCGGCTGTTCGATTCCCGTACGAGGCACGTGATCTGAATATCATTGAAGCTTCCTATTACTGTGACAGGCTGACGTAATCCCACACGTTTAATGTGAATACATGACAGGGTAAAGTTTTCTAGGTTATTTTCACAGATTAGGATAAAGGGAAGATACTGCACGCCTCATATTGTAGTGAAGCAGAATAAAGGAAGACACACGTCAACACAGCATGGCGCGACATGGCAGGGTACGGCATGTCACGCTACTGCACTTCATGGCACGTTAACACGTAACTCACTGACAAACATTTAATTATACGAGTATATATGCCGCAGTCATCTGGTTGAATCTGCTATTTGTTTGAATGACTACCGCGTTCATTGAAAGCGGAATTCAATATTCGATCTATAGATAGATCTGTAGATTTTAGATTCGTTTTTGACATAAGCTCCATACAAAACATGTCAAACACGAATCTCGAATCTCAAAATCCATGTATGGATCGAATATTGAAAATGGCCGAGAATGACGACATTTTATTGAATGACTAAAGGACAACTCGTCAAGTCGTTGAACGTACCGTACGTAGTGAAGTCTAGTCATTCAATCAAATAGCAGATTCAACCAGATGATTGCAACATTTATAAGGTTAATAATAGATTAATATTAATAATATTATAGATTATGTTAGGTTTTCTTGTGACCCTGAACACAAATATGGAATAAAACAAGAATTAAAATAATAGTTTAATACTAAAAATGCTTTGATAAATAACAAAACAGAAGCTTGTAAGGAGTAGAAAATAATACAAAAGTTTGTTTGTTTTGATTGATACTATTATTTATTTTTGCTTTTTTTAGTAATAACTTCTTAATTCCATATACTTAAGTTAAAATTACATACAAAAAGGAAAATCAAATTATTGTATAATCTACACTAATATTATAAAGAGGAAAAAAATGTATTTTTGTTTGTTTGTTTGTTTGTAATGGATAAACTCAAAAACTATTGGACCGATTTTAAAAATTCTTTCACTATTAGAAAGCTACATTATCTGCGAGTAACATAGGCTATATTTTATTTTAGAAAAAATAGGGGTCCGTAAGATATTTGGGTTATTCGGGTACGCGAAGTAGTTCCATCAGGACGTGGGTGAAATCGCGGGAAACGGCTAGTAATAGATATTTGTACTAATTATTTTTTGCCTTATGCTCGTCGAATTAAAGTCGATAAGTCTGTGAAGTTTCGCTTCAATCCGACATTTACACAAAGCTTATAATCATCTTAAAACCCAACTACTCATTAAATCATAAAGCCTCAGGAAACTGCTAACACTGCTACGGGAACTATATTTTTCCTTGAAGAATTAAAATGACAAGTCAACTTAGTATCACTGGCCCGGTTTCAGGTAATCTCCGAGAGTTGTATGAGGTACGGCCTCCCTGGAGAAATTATATTGGAGCCACTATTCGTACGTAATCTTACGTAGTACGATACTTTGATTCGTTCCGTATTTTGTACCGAGACTTCAAGTTTCGAATCTTTTAAGATTTTTTACTTATATATTTTATTTATTTATTTATGGTAAACAAATATAAGGAACACACGTATCGAAACAAAAATAATGGCATACAATAACATATTAAAAAACCCATAGAAAAACAGTAGTATTAAGGGGAGAAAATAGTACGATCGGCGGCTTTCAGGCGATTGAGAAGAAAAAGTACTTATACGTATGGTCATTGCATCTAGACACGACTAATGAAGGTATTTTGAGTCACGTAAAAGGAATCTGTGGTGACTGTGATAACATTAGTGTAGATAAAATTGCGCCTAAAACAAAACGTGATTATTCATCATTCAAAATTGGCGTTCCAGAGAGTCAATACGAGAAGATCGCCAGTGCCGATGTGTGGCCACTGAATACTCTCAGACATTCAGGTTTCCTCACGATGTTTTCCTTCACCGTTTAGCAAGCAATTATTAATTAACAATTTAATACGCACATAACGTCAAAAGGTCAAAAAAGAAAAACAATAAAACCCTTATTGTTTTTCTTTTTACTTTTACCTTTTTTTATCTTGATTTGATTATTCGTTCAAAATAACATCGATAGCAACGCAGTAGGCTCTACACAATACTAAATTAAAACTCGTACAAATACACAACGCACGTCTGTAAAGTTTCATTTACGGGCCGTTTTAATCATTATGTTGTGATTTATGATATAAGTTCGCTATAATGTCGGGGCGTGTATTGTTGGGGAATTTTGTCTGTGCGTAGCCCATGGGTGGTTATTTATACCATATATGTATATTAGTGTTGCCCAAATGCAAGAACAAGACGAGACTTAGCCAGTCTTGGTCTTGGTCTTGCGCCCAATACACCTGGTCTTGGTCTTGGTCTTGGTATTGCGCTCCCAGTCTTGGTCTTGGTCTTGGTCTTGCATCAAGAGTCTTGCAAGTCTTGCAATTACCTATCAGTCTATTACTATTTATTAAAGTCTTTAAATCTTAGAAAAACGTATTAGAATTGGAACATTGTAAGCTTGAATTAACACAGCCATAGTAAAGATCAAGCAGATTAATAAATAACTGAAGATTTGATAAGAAATTCGAAAAATCAACTGACCTATATGTCGTTTTCCATGGAAGTAACTGTTTCTTAATAAACATTTATGATTTATAAGCTTACATTTGCTAAAACATGTAAAAAAAACAAATTAATTACAATAACTTGACTGTATTTTAAAGAACAATATCTGTCTAGAAAGAGATTGAACCCTCAACTTATATGAAATTTAATAAAAGAGTTTTACGATTTATCATTTATTTCAATAAAAAATAAAATACAACACAAATCAAACATAACAGTACACAACAGCTTTATCATTAGGTTATGTTACTTTATATCAATTCTTTTGACCAAGAATTAATACAAAGTAACCATCTGGTTGACTCATCACTTAACCTATTTCTATGTTTTCTAATTACTAATGATGCTTTAGAAAATAATCAATATAATATATATATAATGTATCATAACCATGTACTTCCGAAAAGCGGCAAATTTCTTTGAGAAGTAAGTACTAAACCTTTGATGCCGCATTATCAAAGTGCCGATGGTTAAAACATAACTATGCATGCACTCAGTTTGATTTTAATGGATATTTTTTTATTCGCTATGTAGGTATGTTTATGGTACCTATTAGTCGTAATGCGCATAGGTCCAGTTTTTCATATTCTTTGATACAGTTTTTTGCGTCTCATAGAATTCCTAAGCGTACCTATACACCGAACTGTTACACCTAACTACTCCGTGAAATAGCGCTAAGTCCTAGCTGCAAGACGCAAGAGTCTTGCAGGCTTAGTCTTGTTCTTGCTCAAGTCTTGCACGATCAGTCTTGGTCTTGGTCTTGCTAAAAATACGCAGTCTTGTTCTTGGTCTTGGTCTTGCAAAAACGCAAGAACAAGACCAAGACTGCAAGACCAAGACTGAATTTGGGCAACACTAATGTATATGCTTAGATTGAATTCATAAAAGTAAAATTTGGGCGTAGACTGGTATAAAGACAGCAGAGTTGTAATTGAGTTTTTCTAGGCTCGAGTCTTGGGAATCCAATTTATCTATTTATCATCGATTTCACTATCATCATCAGCTTCGTTTATAATCTGTCCTTTTGAAGGGCACCAAATTCTACTTATTATAAGAATGTTTAAGCTATACTCCATCCTCCTGGCCAAATGCGGGTTGGCAGACTTCATATCTCTATCGAGAAGTTAGTATATGCAGAACCCCCTGACATACAGATTTCCTCACCATATTTATCTTTCCTGTGTAGCAAACGATAATGAACTATTTTATACATATTTACCTTTAAAATGTCAGTCGCGCGAGCCGTGGGTTTGAACTAAGGCCTTTACCACACTTGACGGAAATTCCGTCGCGGATCTTCCGTTACGGTAAACGCTGAGAGCAATCGGAGCGACGGATCATCCGCATAGTGTGCCTGGTATTGGTTATTTATATACAATAACTTGTATAGGCGTTCCGCCGTGGAATTTCCGTCATGTGTGGTAAAGGCCTAAGAGCGCATGTTATAATCTGTTAGTCTCTCCACAAGTGACTCCTTGAACATAATAAACAATGAAAATATTTTAATATCTTCACTCATGGCATGATTTAGCTTGCCGTTTATAATAGGTAATATTTCACGGTAGTAGATAATTCACGGTATTAGAGCCTTGCTGATTTCAGCATGAACGGCCGGCTCGACCGGGGAAGTACTACCCTCTCACAGAAAATCCTTAGCCTTTAATCCGTTACCTATCCCCTATTCCTTCTCCCTCATCCCACTCCTTATCCTATCCCTTTTCCCAACCCCAAGGGGTGGCAACGCACTTATGACTCCTGTGGTGTTGCTTGTGTCCATGGGCGGCGGTAATTGCTTACCATCAGGCGATCCGTCAGCTCCTTTGCCGCCTATAATGATAAAAAAATAAAAAATTGGTCGGCAAAGTTAAGCAACTCTTGGCACCCACCTGTGTAGTTGACCAAGTCTCCATTTAGATCCTAGCGTTACCGTGCTTTGGAGGGCACTTAATGCCTTTGGTCTCAGTACTTGTTTCAGCAGAAGAAACGTAAGTGCATTTCGGAGGCTTTCGATAGATCTGACAACTCTGACACCAGAGTTGCCCAAACTCACACGAGAAAAAAGAATAAATTCTTATTCCTATTTATTGTATATAATATTCTGAGACTGCCTCCGTGGTCCAGTGGATAGCGATCGGATCTGATCTGATCGGAGGTCCCGGGTTCGATTCCCGGGTCGGGCAGAGTGTTACTGGGTTTTTCCAAATTCTCAGTAGCAGCACGGAGTCTGGTGATGTGCCCGGTAACGGCAATAGGCCCGCCCTCTTTTACGTGGGACCTAAAAATTCATGGCGAAACGTGGGTCTAATATTACACATGTGCCTACCCCGTCGGGGATACAGGCGTGAGCCTATTAAAAAAAACAATATAATATTCTACCATATTTACACAACACCATCTAGTCCCAAACTAAATAGAGCACATGGACACTAGCCAATAGATAAACATACATAATTATATATTTTTTTGTAAATACATAGGTACATATAATACAGTCATATAAACAAAAATTTGTAGACCAATTTTTTCTAGTTTCCGACTATAACAACCTTACAAAATCTTTAAATATTTGTATTCTGATCTCCGTTCGCACTCACGCAATCCGCACAAAATGGCAAACTTTATTCTCAGTACAGAATCTACAAATTAGATTTATCACAACATACATAAGGAATGGTAAATAAACTCCAGGCCGGCTGTTCGATTCCCGTACGAGGCACGTGATCTGAATATCATTGAAGCTTCCTATTATTGTGACAGGCTGACGTATCCCACACGTTTGATGTGAATACATGACTGGGTAAAGTTTTCTAGATTATTTTCACAGATTAGGAAAAAAGTTAGAAAGCCTTATTTTGTAGTGAAGCCGAAAAATGGCAGACACGCATTAACACAGCACAGCAGCAAGGTACGGCACGTCAACACGCATTATATACACATGGCTGCCTCCGTGGTCCAGTGGATAGGGTATCAGCCTGTTGATCGGAGGTCCCTGGTTCTTTTCCCGGGTCGGGCAAAAATGTTACCTACTGAGTTTTTCGAGTTCTCAGTAGCAGCACGGAGTCTGGCAATGTGCCCGATAATGGCAAGAGACTTGCCCCTGATATGGCGGATCTAAAAATCGTAATAGAGAAATAAGATTGTAATAATAATATGCAATACCACTACCTACCCCTTCAGGGATACAGGCGTGATTCTTTAAAAAAATACTTTATAGAAGAAACAAAACAAAAGCTTGTATAAAGAGGAAATAAAAAAAATATTTCTTTTAAACTTTTATTTATTTTTGCTCTGTATTGTTTATATAGTATTGATTTTATTTAACCTATATAAATCAAATTATCGTATTGATATCGTTATTCGATAAGTGTGCGAAGTTTCACTTCAATCCAACGTTATAGTTGGTGAAGATGACATTGAAAGCTTCCGTTACATAGATACAAAGCTAATAAACCTACTATCCAGTCATTAATAAAGCCTTAAGCCAAGAAACTCCAACGGAAACTATATTTTTCTTTAAAGGATTAAAACGACAAGTCAACTTAGTATCACTGGCCCGGTTTCAGGTAATCTCCGAGAGTTGTACGGCCTCCCTGGAGAAATTATATTGGAGCCACTATTCGTACGTAATCTTACGTAGTACGATACTTTGATTCGTTCTGTATATTGTACCAAGACTTCAAGTTTGAAAGCTTTTTAAGTCTTAACTCTTTCTTTTTCTCTATCAATATGACAACTCTCGCACTAATAGTAAGTCCTGTGTCGCGGGAGACTTTAAAAATATAATACCAACGGACACAAAGAACAACCAGACTCGAAACAACAATTTGTGGATCTCACAAAGTGTTGTCTGCTGTGGGAATCGAACTCACAACACTTAAACGCAGTGTCAAACGGCGAGGCGACTGCTAAGACCACTACGCCAACCACGTCTGCTGACCAGAGTTTGAATTTTGGTTCAGGTAAAAGTTTCACTGAGTTTTCCCGAATTCTCAGTAACGTGCTTCTAAATCGAATCTGGCGATGTACCCAGTAATAGCAATAAGCTCGCCATCTATTACGTGGAACCTAAAAATGCATAACATGGTGAAATGTTGGTGTAATATACACCTCTGCCTACTGCTTTGAGGATGCCGGCGTGCGTATTTCTTAAAACTATATCAGAGATTTGAGGCAGTGATAGCCTAGTGAGGATACCAACATTTGTTATGTAAGGGGTATTAAACTCTTTGCATAACAGCATGCATAACTCTTTCTTTCTTTTGGAATTACATAATATCTATTGTTCGGTTTCAAATCCACAGCTCATTAAAAATGGAAATAACTTTGAAATCTCCTTGGTGCGCGCCGTAGATTTGAAAACGATTGCATCTGCATCGCAGTTTGTTGATATCTCCATTGTACTACCGCTGCCTAAGCAACAACCAAACATACTGTGATAGGTACAATATATATTTTTACGTAATTCATTAAATCGTTCTATATACCAAAGCACGGCGAATCTTAGACGTTGTTTTGCGTCGCCGTGTGTACCGTAAACCACGAACGCGGTTATGTCGAGTCGCGAACCAATTTTAAATATCGCTGGGGTTTATAAGTATCTTGTGTTATGTGAGACAGCCTTTTTGATATAAATATATCGTCACGCCTGATTCCCGAAGGGTAGGCAGAGGTGTAATATTACACCCACATTTTGCCTCAGTATGTATTTTAGGTCCCACATAATAGGGGGCGAGCCTATTGCCGTTACCGGGCACACAGCCAGATTCCGTGCTGCTACTGAGAATTCGGAAAAGTCAGTAACACTTTTGCCCGACCCGGGAATCGAACCCGGGATCTCACGATTAGCAGACGCATACGCTATCCACTGGACCAAGGAGACCGTGATTTTGATAGTATTTGGATTAAATAGAGTGTGGTGTTCCTCCAACAAGAGGGAGGATTACCAGGCTGAGTAATGTTACCTACCATTAAAGAGTCAAATCAAAAGACATATGCTACGTATATCTAATTTAGATTGTAAAATCATTGTATGAAAGTTAGCTAACTTAAAACTTTTCATCACAACTGCTTAACGAGACTCTTCTCACTATAAGAAGTTACAGTCTACCACTTTATTATGGAGAATTTTTGTGGCAAGCAAAATTTTCAGCCTTACAATGTTTTGCTTCATCCAAAATTCAACAACATCTAGTTTTCCTTCAAATATTAGTATGTACTTACCAAAAATAGCACCCCAACAGGTTAATATGACCTTTCCGTAAAATTTAATTAACTTTTCCTTGCAATATATCTACACGATCCTTCCAAATTTAATCTTATTAGATCCCGCAACCTTTTGACCCAAAATATGTAAGTTCAAGATTGGTAAGAGGAAGGCTCCTAAAAAGGACACTAGTTCATTTTTCAGATAGGAATATTATACAATGTAGTACGTGACTTCACTCCCAAGACCGCCGATCTATACGTAGGTTCCTATATAAAATTTATAAATTTTCTGTTCGGCGAAAATATATTGAAAGCAAAGGTGTTGGTAAAAGGAAACCAAACATCTGAATTTTTCTTCGGAGCTGAAATAAATTATATATACAAATGGAAATATGTACCTACCTGTTGATGATGTTTTTGCGGATTGAATTGGCCGGACACAACGTGCAAAAATACTTTGTGTATCTACATCTTCAATTTAAATAGATAGCGATATTCCTATGATTTCACAAGTATTAGAAACCCTCTAACCACTGTAAAACAGCCTCATACATTCGGAACCGAAAACTTGAATTGTTCACCAAGGCACGGAGTAACCTTCTTCTTCTTCTTCCTAGCGTTTGTCCCGTCTCGTGACAGGGTCCGCTTTCCGTATTCTCTTCTTCCACTTCGCTCTGTCCTGGACATCTTCTTCTTCGAGTTCGCAGCTCTCCATATCTTTCTTTACGACACTCATCCGCTGTAGTTTTGGCCTGCCTCTGCGCCTTTGACCGGGTATGTTGAGATTGAGTGTCGCATTGCCGATGTACTCAGGTGGTCTCCTTTTTATATGTCCATACCATCGCAACCGGTTCTCCTGCATCTTGTCGGCGACATCGCGTACTCCAAGGCTACCGCGCACGTACTCGTTACGGATCTTATCGAGCCTCGTTACTCTGCACATCCATCGCAACATCTTCATCTCGGCTACTTGAATGGTACTAACATGCTTTTTTGTTACGGCCCACGTCTCGCTTCCATAGGTCAGTACTGGTCTTATAACTGACTGATAGATTACCCCTTTCAGTTTTATGGGCATTCGACTGTCACAGGTGACTCCAGTGAGCTCGCACCACTTGAGCCAGGTGGCTGATATTCGGTGCTGAATATTATTTTCCAGGCTTCCAGATTTAGCAATCATACTACCCAGGTATTTGTACTGTTCGCACTGTTGAACCGCTTGTCCATCAACCACTATGGGGTCAGTGCGGGGCTGTACCGCACATTGCACTCCATATACTGGGTCTTCGAAACACTCAGCACTAGGCCACCTGCCTGCAACTGCCTCTTCCATGCCTCCAGAGCGTTTTCCAGGGCCTTACGAGTGGTTGTACAAATCGCTACTCGTATATCATCCGCGTAAACAAAAGTCCACGGTGCTTTCTGTTGAGCGTCCTCGGTGAGTGAGTCCAGCACGAGGCTGAACAAGAATGGACTCAAAACCGAGCCTTGATGAACCCCTTCTATGACTGGGATGGATTTTGTCACTCCTACAGTAGTTCTAATGAACGATCGAACATTTCTGTACATGTCGGCAACAACTGAGACGTATGCTTCGGGGACATTTCTTGCCCTGAGGCTCCACCATATGGTACTTCGAGGCACACGATCAAAAGCCTTTTCCATGTCAAGAAATGCGATGTATAGGGGCTCTTTTTTTGCTCTATATTCTTCAGCGATCATGGTCATGGCGAACGTCGGGTCAACCGTTGACAGGCCTGGTACGAAACCGTCCTGGTTTTTGAAGAGTGAACATTCCATACGTAGCCGGCTACCTATAACTCTCTCGTACAGCTTCATGGTGTGGCACATCAATTTTATACCCCTGTAGCTGTTACACTCATACCGGTTTCCCTTGCCTTTATAGAGAGGGATTACCGTACTCATCCTCCAAACCTCTGGCATACATGCGGTTTCCAGTAGCAACTTGCTGAAAAAGTTAGCCAGTATTACAACTCCCGCATCACCCAAACACTTCCACGCCTCTATAGGAATGCCATCTGGACCAATCGCCTTTTTATTTGCCATTTTTCTAAGCGAGTCTTTAACCTCCTGGGGTGTTATCGGTGGTATAAGGCCCAGATTTTTGCTCACCTCCGGTAAGGAGACATTCGTAGTGGAAGGGTTTGTGTTAAGCAACTGGTTATAATATTGGTACCATGTTTCTAAGATATCACTATCATGGTATAATAGTAGTACTCCATCTTGGCTTTTCACTATTTTCGACTTTGCAATATCTTTGGTAGTCTGGTTTCGCAACTTTGCAAGTTTGAAGATAAGTTTTTGGCCGCTCTTCGTCTCAAGGGAGTCGTAAAGTTCTTTGTTGGCTTTGGATCTTTCAACAGTGACCACTTTTCTGGCTTCTTTTTTTTTCTCCTTATAAAACTCTCTATCAGCATCAGTCTTAGTTGACTACCACGTCTTAAACACTTCTTTCTTACTTTAAGTGCTTCCTGCACTGGCGCCGTCCACCACCATGTTTCTGTTGGTTTACGCTTTCCACCTTTCGTTTGCCCAAGTACTTTATTTGCTGCTGTAAGAATCTTTGCCTGTAGCTGCAACCAAACTTTGTTAACGTCATTGACATTATCTGGAATTTTGAAATCCTTAAGTTCGTCACGGAATTCCTCCATCTTTTCACCCTTCAGAAGCCACCATTTGGTCAGCTCTGGTTCCTTTGCCACTCTCGGTGTTGTTCTGGATCTAAAATTTATGTCCATGACGACAAGACGATGTTACGGTGCTATACATTCCCCTGGAATTACTTTACAGTTCTTAACCCTTCCAATGAGATCTCTGTTTAAAAGTAGATAGTCGATCTGGGAACAACTCGTTCCACTTTTGTAGGTAATCAAATGTTCTGGCCTTTTAATGAAAAATGTATTAACGATGGCAAGATCGTGGGACATAGCATATTGCATTATTGATTTACCCTCCTCATTTGTGGTACCATACCCGTGTCCTCCATGAATTCGCTCACATGGTCTATATTCCACTCCAATATGACCGTTGAGATCAGTCCCCAATACCGTAATTTCGTTTCTGGGTATTTCTTGTAGCACGTCGTCTAAGAGGTTCCAAAACAGATCTTTTTCAACTCTAGTGGAACCTGATTGCGGGGCATAAGCGGCAATAATATTGACCACCTCACCATGCACAAGAACTTTTACACTCATGGCTCTGTCACCGAAGCTCTTAACCTCAACCACGTTATCCAGGTGTTCTTGACTTATTGCTATTGCCACACCATTACGACCGCCTTGTGACCCTGTATGTATTAATTTGTAGCCTTCTCCTATGTTTCGAGACTTAGATCCCTGCCATCTGGTTTCTTGGAGACAGATAAAATCCAACCTGCGGCGCTTGAACAAATCTGCGAGCTCTTTTGTCCTCCCTGTAAGTGTTCCAACATTCAATGTAGCGAAGCGGACTTTATGGTTGCATTCTGGGACTTGCTTCTTGAGTCGGATTCGTCCTTGGTCCGATAGCCCTAGCCCATTTATCACAGATGTAGGGCGATGTGTCTGCGCGTCGTTTTGCGGCGACGCCCTATCCATATATCGATTTATTTTATGCAACCTATTCATCCTTTCTTTAATAATTGACTTTTTGGGATTTATTAGATTCTGTACCGACTGTCATCGGACGTACAAAATTCTGCTCTTGTGAGACAGGAACACCCCCGAAGCATTGGTGTTGGTTCTTCGGTGTAGGTATTTAGGTCTACACAAAGCGATGTCTGGTTATACCGCCAGATACTCGGTCGCCAGAGCTTCGTCCGTTATCTAGCAGGGAGCACCACGATGGCTGCTAGACCACCGCCGCCGGTTATTCATACGAACTACCGGCGCGGGCAGGTGAAGTTGACAGTTGGGCCGGATAAGGTGTTAGTTCCGTTCTCCCCTTACTCCCTGTAGTAACCGACAATTAACAATATACATAACATCCAAAAGGTAAGTGGGTTCAGATCCGAGACCCTTAGCAATCTATTGGTCCCTTAAGACCTTTCAATTCTCGTTAACTAAGTATATACAACACAGTAAATATTATTTGTAATAAAGAGCTATTCTGTGAGTTCAATGTCGCCAAAAACTTCAACTTGCCACGTTAATTAGTTACTTTGTTAAACTACAGAGACACCAAAATTCTGAATCACTATTTAAAGTGTTAGAGGCGATTCCTAATATTGTAGCATTCGTCGTTTGGCGACACGCCAGGCACGATCACCTTGCCTGATCAGAGGATGCTTCATCGATTTGAAAAAACCTTCACGACCTCCAAAGTACAAGTCTCAAAATCTGTATATATATCAAATGCGTTACTGACTGACTGACAGTCAACGCACAGCCATATCTGCTGAGCGCAAGAAGCTGATATTTGGCTTGTATATTCTTTGAGGACCTTAGGGGTGCACGAAGAAGGGATTCATTATGTCAGCCTAGAGTCTACTGCTGGGCACAGGCCTCCTCCACGAAGGGATTAATTAAAATAAAATGTGCGCGTATTCTATGTGTATGCGGGCATTCTAGTTATTTAATTATTGTCAAATTATCGAGAGGTAAAACCAAGTTTGCGTGGTCACCCTTAGCATCTGATACGTGACTTAGTGGCGGTATTGAATTTCCTAGAGTTTGTCGATACACCGCTAGTATTTTTAAAGTGTTTGTGCTCTAAGACGACAGACCTGATGTGCGAAGATGATCTAATGTGATTTTACACAAGACTTGAAGTTGCTGTTCCTTTATACATACATCCTTTATACATACAGGGTTGAACCGTAGGCGTTCTGATCTGGATGTAATTTTTGCAGAGGCGTGATCTGGATTATAGCCATATTGTGAAGGATGAAGGAAGCGTTTATTTTTAAAGCAAATTACTGCAAGTTTCTTTGCACATAAAATGTTGTCAGAATTCTTTTTTATCTATTCCAGACCATCATCAGAAGATACTGGTAAGGTCTACCATTTCTTTCATAGGGATTAGGCGTTTTGTTCCGCGTCTCTTTTTTCTGCCTTTCAATAGACTGCAATTTGAATGTATTTCCCGAATGCCGCATGCGTAGATTATATGAAAAGTGTGAAAATAAAGGCATCATAATAATAGGTAAGTATGTTTTATAAAATCCGTCTAGCTCACATGTTTTTGCCTGCAAAACTTGAAAAGCAATCAATCCACAGACATTTTGACGTAACATTGCATTTCAAAACGCGCGTTTCTATGCAAAACGAAGCCTTTCATATTCCGATTACTCCCATATTTCAAACGTAACTGATCCACAGAGCCGTCAAAGGCAGTCAGTTGAAACACAGCACACAAATCGAGCACAGTTACAATTAGCAAGCGAATGATTCGACTCCAAAACGTCAATCTTGGTGAATTACACGGGGAACTCGCTACGTCTACAACTAACGTAACAAGGCCCTGGGGAATGGATTTTGGCCTAAGTTTATTACTGGTAGCAATGTTTTATACGTATAGGCATTGCGGTCATCGTTCTAGACACGATTACATTTGCTGTATTTTTCTATGTATAATGTTAGATAAACTAGCTCAATCTAGAGCACCGCGCGCGTGGAATTCGGTTCGTTCCTTTGAGGTTCATGCTTTTTAGTGCTGTAAGCTTAGGTATTCAATTGGAAGTTTCATAGTTATTTCATTATGCAACACAGAGAGTTGGTTTCGCTTTTAATTAATCTTCATAACCGTACCACTGCTTTGACAAACCTGTGGCGTAGTGGGAGTGCAACCGACTGCTACACCGAAGGTCGCGGTTTCGATTTTCGAAAATTTTTAATGCTGTTTAATCCCTAAAACCAACACAGTTATTTAATATCAAAATATACTTAGTATTAAATATTGCGGCACTTCGAAAGACATAAATGACTGCGAGTTAATGTAGTATGGTTAGATTTATGAACCGCCCTGTCTGGGATGCAACATTGTTCGTTTGAGCGCATTGTACGGCGCGAAATAGAATATTGTGGTTATAACATTGCAAGGAATTGATTCAGGATATCGCAAATATATTTTTTTTATAATTTACTAGAGGATGCCCGCACATTTATTTTAATTTAACCGTTTCTTGTCGATTCCATGGGAATTTCAGGAAATTCCTTCTCAGTGCACTCTACAGTCCCCAAGGATACAAGCCAAATTTCAGCTTTTAGCGCCCAATGTAGTATTTTCAAAACGACATTTTCAATTTTAAACAAGAACTTCCACACGAGGTGTATACTAGTATCCTGCATAGCAGTGTGCTTTATAAACATTCAACCTAGGAACACTTAAATTTGGTGGTTCACACAAAGTGTTGTATCACAAAAGCCGGAGAAACCTGGGCTCCACTTTCTACTCTGGTTAGACAAAAAAGCAGTGCCCGGGCTCCAGATTTGCCATAATATTACCTTTTCCTCAGAGTGACTGTCGATGCGTCACTGAGACTAGTGTCAGTATATTCAAAAACTTTACGTTCGATAACGACTGGTTACGATATGATGACAATCGGGACGGTTTAATTACTTTCCGAGGCATGGAGTAGCCATAATAAACAATTAGATTCGCACATAACTAAAATCAGTGGTGTGTGCCACAAGTTTGAACCTAATACCCACGGCATGGTAGTCTGTGGGTATATCCGCTAGTCTATCGCTGCCGTATATCAGGAAAAGCAGTACAAACTACAAAAACGCCTTAAAAGTAAACCATAAAATCAACTACACTGTAAATGTTCCAAAATTTTTAGCAGGACGTAACAATTTTTTACCGTGATTGTAATCCGGAGCTCTTAAATGAAGTTGCATTTATGATACGAACGTTTCAAAATTTTTGCCAGCAAAAAGAGGTTGCAACCGACGCCTGATTCTCTGAGGCCTGCTCTGTCATAACTAGGGCTGCCAGGTGCCACACGCATTGTTTTCTTTACACTAGCGGAAACCCACGGCTTCACCTACCGTAAACGTTCAACCCTTATTTTGACGCCTCAGAGGTGAAATATTGTTACTCATGTCCAAGATTCTTGTTTCTAGCTTCAGTAATTTGGGCTCTGCGATGATATGCAATTCTTCTGCTACTTACTGACTGACAGACAATGCACAGGCAAAACTATTGGATGCAAGAAGCTGAAATTTGGCACGTGTGTCCCTTGGGGAACGTAGGGATACAGTAAAACGGATTTCTCGATCTTTTCTAAGCGTTTAAAAGTAGTTAAATAAAAATTAAAAGTATGTATCATCTAGTTTTATACAGATATGTATATGATGATAACTCCACCAACAATAGTTCCCATTTCGCAATTGTGTTTAAAGTATGAAAAAGAATGCCCTGTTTAGTTGGTCTAGCGTTTAGTGACACTGATTGCTATACATATGGTCTTGGCCAATTTCTAACCAGAACAAATCTTTATGAGATAAGCATGATATATGTTTTGTAACTGTGTAATTTACCTTTAACTTGTATTTTGTGCACTGGTGCATTTTATATCGCTTTTTTATTTTATTTTATTTATTATCTTAATATACACATTTTCTGCCAGTCTACCTTAGAGTGGTGCAGAGATTAATGGTAGGTGTATTTTAGAAGTGAAGTTAGACTTATATATTTAACAGAAATTAATAGATATGATAAACGCATACATTACATAAAATTTAATAATAATAATATATAAATACATATACTTACATACTCATACATATTATATATACAAATATAAATAAATATATAGGTAGTTATGGATGACGCATCCCATACCAAAGTACAGAGACAATCATTATTTTAATACCCCTTTGTTTTATTAATAAACTTAATCGATGTAGATCAGTTACTAATTAGTTTAGAGAAATGAATCAGGGCGTGAGCCCACCTACGGTGACCTGCACACCTCTTTGTGTTTAACTTAGTATAAGAACTGGTGTACTGAATAAAGTTAGTTAGTCTTGAGCTGTAGTCTTGAGTAATCTTTCGTCAGTCTCGTGACAATCTTGTAAGCGACTTAATATAAATATTGTAAAATTATATTAAAATAAATATAGTTATTTGTTAAAAAGTCTTTTTAAAAAGATATAACAGCTCCCGCAAAGTTTGACTGGCGCAGCCGGTAGGATTTCCGCGTCGTAAATTAACTTAAAATCAGTGAAACACGTCGATCGCTTTCTTGCGGTATTACGGAAATCCACGAACCAAACAAATAAGTCAACGAAGCAGCGGCAGAGACGAAGATCAAGACCCAAGACTCAACTCCGTGGAGCATGCATAGTCTGTGAGTAGACCCAAGTCGCTATTCCTTTCTATTTACCTTATCCCACTGTAATATTGTAAGTGTCTAAAAGATTTGAGCAGCGTTATTTCCAAGCATCGAAATATACTGTAGATTTTTTATAAGACGTTAGTGTAAGTTTAAATTAATTAAAATGGATAAAATTTGTAAGTGTCTAGAATTTGGCCTGGGAGGAGCTGGGATTAATTGCAGCAGATTTGTGGAAGCGTGACTCTATTCATCAGCCCTTGTCAGCCACAACAAATCTCAGACATAAATGTACTGTGTTGCACAGCGAATACAAGTTATCTTAACTACACTTAATATTAATAAAATGTCTTACCAACTCTTAGTGATGTTCTTAAGTGGAGTCCTGGAGTCAAGCTAGATACACACAAGACTAAAATTGGCCAATATTAGCAAGTGAATTATCTTTACTTTACCAGACTCTAACGCAGCGTCTTCAATGCACGATGCAAGTTCACAGGATTCGCAATTTCTCCTTGCAAATGTCAATGAATAGTTCACAATGTCCTTTATCACAATTTACCGTTGCCAGCACTAGATCAGGCGGCATTCAAGGCGGTTTACTCTATTTAGTTCAATTAATCAATTCACACGAAATGCAAAAAGGTGTGCTCACAATAATATTCGCGTAGCTACAATGATGTGCTTTTCAAAAGGCGATATTTTATTTTACGTACGAGTCGACAACGTGGTAACTTTTCAACGGGAAGCGAACGGAAGTGACAGTTCAGTGTGACCATTGTCAGAAATTTTCAATAGACTAAACAAAATGTTACTCAATCAATCTAATCGATTTGACTTATAATAAAAACTAATTCTATTTCAAACATCCACCCGCCCCGGACCGGCCTACCGGTCCGCTAATCAGTTGGTAGACGTGACAATGTTGCAACCGCTCTCCTCATAATCGAACCGTCCACCAAGACCTCAGCAAATCAGGGAACTCCATCAGCCCCAGTTACCAAATGAAGGATGCGCCCCCTGCGCCATCTGAGTGGCGGAAGGTCAGCCTCCTTGATCAAAACGAGGTCACCAATCTTGGGTGGATCGGTCTTGTCGGTCCACTTAACGCGTTGCTGGAGTATGTGCAAATATTCCAAGTTCCAGCGTTTCCAAAAGCTCTGAGTAATCTGGCGTACCAATTCAAAACGCGAGAGACGACCAGGTCTCGTATCAATATAGGGGTACTCAGGCAAGGCGACAAGTGGGCGACCAATCAAAAAATGGCCCGGCGTAAGGGCCTCCAAATCATTCGGATCTGAGGAGATCGGGCACAATGGCCGAGAGTTCAAAACGGCCTCAATCTTACAAAACACAGTTGCGAGTTCCTCAAATGTAAGGACAGATTCACCGATTGTCCTGCGCAAGTGTGTTTTGGCCGATTTTACGGCGGCCTCAAATATACCACCCCAGTGTGGACAATTTGGTGGGGAAAACAACCAATTTATCCCACGTCGGGCAAGCCTATCACCTATATCAGCTTTGTTGGTTTCAAGGAAATTAACAACATCATTCAAATAATTATAGGTGCCCTTGAAGTTAGTGCCGCAGTCAGAACGGATCAAGGAAGGCATCCCTCTGCGGGATACAAATCTGTCAAATGTGGCTACAAACGCCTCGGTCGTAAGCGAGGAGACCAGTTCTAAGTGTACGGCCTTTGTGGAGAGACAAACAAAAACACACAAGTAGGCCTTAACAGTCTTGCTGTTTCGAAGTGTCGACGTTTTCACCAAAAAGGGACCTGCGAAGTCCGTGCCAACACCGTCAAACGTCCTGCTCTCAGTTACGCGATCTGCCGGTAAGTCTCCCATCAAGGGCTGCATGGTAGAAGCCTTGAGCTTATAGCAAGGGATGCAGCGAAAGACTACACTCCGAATAATTCTTCGGGCAGACAAAATCCAAAATTCGCGTTGCAAAATAGCCAACAAAGCATTACAACCAGCATGCGAGTTTTTAAGGTGACGGTCAGTTACCAACAAGCGTACCAAATGACCGTCCTTAGGTAACAAAAGGGGGTGACGTGCCCCGTAAGGGAGGTTGGCGTTCTTGAGACGCCCTCCAACGCGCAAGAGACCCGTTTCGTCCAAAAAGGGGTTCAATTTAGATACAGCTCCCGACAATTTCGATTTCCCCGACTTGAGGATAGCAATCTCCCTTTCAAAATGCGCCAATTGCACAGAACGAACCCAAAAGGTGAGGGACTCCTGTCGTTCCTGTGGTGAGAGAAACGGTGTCAGTCGTTTCTGTTGTGGGTGCCTAAAATTAAAAACAAAACGCTTTACCCAAGCAGTGACACCTAACAACTTGTCGAGGGAGCTGTAACGATTCAACAAAAAATCGGGGTCGAAGGCGCATTCCACCTTCTCAAGAGCGAGTGTTCGTAGACCCGGCAAATTAGAAGTATTCAAAACTGGCGTTCGAGGCCAAACAATTTCTGGTCGACTCAACCATTCCGGACCCCACCACAGCGAATGACCTATCAAACTAGGCGTCAAGCATCCGCGCGAGGCACAATCAGCGGGGTTGAGCTCACCTGGCACGTGTCTCCAAACAAGCTTGACTTCGGATTTCTGGATTTGGGAAACGCGATTAGCAACAAATACCTCCAAGGTGTGGACAGAAGCCTTCAACCAACAAAGAACAATTTGGCTGTCTGTCCAGGCGTAGGTCCCATTAATACAAATGCTTTTACCCAAAGTGTTAGACACGTGGTTCAATAAGCGTACAAGTAGGGCTGCTCCCGAGAGCTCCAATTTTGGAATGGTCAGAGATGTCCGGAGGGGTGCCACCTTGCTCTTTGCCATGATCAGGGAAACCCTCACCTGACCTGAGGCACTAACTGTGCGCAAGTACACCACGGCGGCGTGACCACGTTCCGAGGCGTCACAAAACCCGTGAAGGGTGGCCTTGTACTTCCCGGGAGGAAGGATGGGACGAGGCAAGGAGATCTCGTTGACGGCAGGAAGTGAGGATACAAAAGAGGTCCATTCCTCAACAAGAGTGCCGTGCAGAGGTTCGTCCCAGGTCAATCCTGCTGTCCAAAGCTTCTGCAAGAAGGATTTTGCCCAAAATATAATTGGACAGATCCAACCGTTCGGATCAAAGGTTCTGGCGACAGTAGACAATACGAGACGTTTAGTCCAGGAACACGGCAATTTCAAGTCTACGTTATATGTAAAGATGTCTTGGACTGGTCTGTACTGAACGCCGAGAACAGCCATCATGGCGGGGTTGTCAACAATCTCAAACAAATGTGGATCCTGCTGATGATCCTCTGGCAAGCCTTCCAAAAGCGCTGGTGAGTTGGAAATCCATTTGCGCAACTCATAACCAGCGGAGGCCAAAATACCTATCAATTCGTCCCGCAGGAGGATCGCCTCGTCCGCTGTGGAGGCGCCCGAGCAAATGTCATCGACGTAAATATCGTCTTTTAAGATGGCGGAGGCTCGTGGGAAACGTAGGCCTTCGCGGTCTGCGAGCTCCCAAAGAGAACGTATTGCCAAGTAGGGGCTTGACCTTAACCCGTACGTATTTGTATTGAGCTCGTAGACGACCATGGGATCGCGAGGAGACTCTCTCCAAAGGATCAGCTGGAAGCGACGGTCATCAGGGTGGATAATCGTCTGCCTGAACATCATTTTTATGTCGGCCACAAAGACAACCTGATGTCGTCGGAAGCTGGTGATGACGTCACAAAGGTCCTTGACCAACTTGGGACCAGAATGCAAGCACTGGTTCAAGGATACGCCTGTTGAAGTCTGCGCAGAACCATCAAACACTGTGCGCAGCTTGCCAGTCGATGGCTTCAATACCGCATGATGCGGGAGAAAGTAGTGCTCCACCGAACGCCAATCCAAATTTGACACAGACATGTGTCCCAACTGTTCATATTCCCTCATGAACTCAATGTACTTCTGTCTGAGCTCCGGATCACGACCCATGCGGCGCTCCATGGCCAACAACCTCTTTTCGGCTAAAGGTCGTGACTCACCAAGCGGAGGCCGAACAGACAGGAAGGGTAGCCTCGTAATGATCCGACCAGAACGGAGTCGACCAGTGTTGTTCTGGAAGAACAGCTCGCACTCCTCATGTTCTGGATTCAAACGGGCAACTTGAGGGGGCTCCTCTACCTCCCAAAACCTCTGAACTGCATCAGAGAGAGCAGAGCCTACAGCCAACAAATTATCAAGTTCGGGTGGAGGGGGGTCCCTAGGTACAGGTCCCATCAAAGCAAATCCAAATATGGTCGGGATGGCAGTCAAACCATTTGGCACCAAGACCCGTTTCCCACCAATCAAAATTCCACCGAGGACATCAGAGCCAATCAACAAGTCGATTTGTCCCGGTATGTCAAATTTGGGGTCTGCCAGTTCTAATCCCGATGTCAAATACACCACAGCAGCGGGTAGCTGTTTCTGTGGGTGCATACCCAAAATATTCTTCAACACAATAGCCGAGGTTTTAATCCTCGGGTGTGAAGATTCAACAGGGCCAAACAAAACCTTAACTTGCCCTTCAACATTAGAGGCTACGTCACCTATGCCCCGTATACAATTTGGAAAGGAGCCCATATTTAATTTAACCTGCCCTACCAAATAAGTGGAAACAATGCAACCTTGTGAACCTGTGTCCAATATAGCACGGACAACAACAGAGGTCCCCGTGGGTCCCCAGACCCTAACAGCAACCGTTGGTAGGATAACGGTCTCAATGGGGGAGGTTGGCGTTATAGGGCAGGGGTCAATGACCTATTGTTGCCTGGGCGGCGACCGTTGGCCAGGACCAGGCAAGTCAAAACGAGGGTGCGGCTTGAAGTCCTCAAAAGCGCGATGACTCGATCCGCGCGCCATCTGTGGGGGGTCATAATGACGCACCCGCCCAAAACGAGGTGGGCGCGAGTCAAGGCGGGGACGCTCCGCCAAAGGAGGGGAATACCTGGGGCAGCAGTCATGGTGCTGGTGACGCTGAACAGCACATTCAGGTGCGCGAGAGAGAGGAGGCGTGCGCACGCTACGGTTCTCCAAGCGGGGTGAGCGGTGATCAATTAAGCGAGGCGACTCTCGGCTGCGTGCCGGTGAGCCTCGGCTGCCACCTTCAAAACACCCGCCCGTGCGCGGCGTCGGCTGGTTGGACAAGCGGCCAACCTCTCTGGCATTCATGCAGAGAATGTCCAAATGCTGTCCTCCACAGTGAGGACAGGGGTGAGAATTTGGGCAGTCTCGCTGGTAGTGGGACCCCAAGCAAGAGAAGCAAAGGCGGCGGGCATTCGCGATGTGCCTACGAGAGGCGACATGTAGGTCCAAGAATGCCCTACAACTGGCCGTTCTGTGCCCCGTGACCTTGCAGTAGGAGCACTCCACTGGGCTCTGCGTGACTGCAAAGCGAGGAGGGCGCCGGTCAACACTGGCTCGGGTGTGAACGCGAGCCTGCTCCTTGACCTTGGGCGGCTGCGACTTAGCCGGCGTGTCACCACCGGAGTTGTCCAAGACCCGGCACTCATCCTCCAGGAACTTCTCCAGGTCAGCAAAGGGGGGCAGATGGGTCGCGCTATCCCCACCAAAGCGCTGTTCAAAACGCGACCTCAGGTCGGCAGGCAGCTTCTTCAGCACAATGTGCACCAATAGATAGGACCATTGGTCCACGGGCAGGTCAAGGCACTTAAGTGCGTTGATGGCCACCAAAAGCGGGTTCAAAAGTTGGGTGCGCAACCCAGAGACCCGGGTGAGCGTCGGCAAACCCAAAATCTGCTCAATGTGCGTGTCGGCGAGGCCACGCTTATTATGGTACCTACGGGTAATTAGGTCCCGAGCCGTCTGGTACGCCTCGTCAGACACGGGCAGATGCTGGATGAGGCCCTTAGCCTCCCCATCCAGAACCGACATTAGATAGGCCAACTTTTGTGCCGGCCGAAGGTCAGCCCTATCATGGACTAGGCTGTCGAACAAATTAACGAAGCCCAGGTAGCTTCCTAGGCAGCCATCAAAATGGGGGAGGTCCAAAGTAGGGAGCCTACTCACCAGCCCCGGTGCTGACCTAGGAAGCTCCTGCTTCAGGCCGGGTTGCCCTTCCCTATCGGCAACTAGTTGTCTCGCAGTATTGGAGACAGCATCATACAGGTCCAAGACCTGGGCATAGTCTTCGCTGACCTTATTTCGCTGGTCAGCGGTGAAATCATTGATTGACACTTCAAGACAGCAAGTGCTGAAAGTGCGGAATTGCTGTTCCACACTTGCCAGGCGATCGTCAATCCGCTCGTACCTGTGAAGTAGGGCCTGCTGGCGATCAGGCCGGTTCACTAAAGCACTGGCTGAGGCAAACCAGCGCAAATCTGACGCAATAGCACCAGCAGCCGCACGCAAGTCCTTGATAGCTGACATAATCAAAATTTCAAAAGAGCCCGGACAAGCGTTAAACAATATTAACAATCAAAACTTAATTTTTCTCAATTCTTTGAAACCAACAAAGTATTAGCCTGTTTACTGCAAGTGCAGGCAAGTGACAGGTATCTACTGTCCAACAAAATTAATAGTTTCAATATATATTGACACAAAACAAAGTCAAAGTTATCAAGGTTATCAAAGTTATAACTTATAACAAATTAAAAGTTGAAACTTCAAATTAATTAATTAATTATTTGCAACAGACAGACTGGCTGTGTTATTTGAGATATACAATAGTAAGTAAGCACAGAATATGTGTTACCTAACAATATTATCTTTATATTATAACAAAACAAAGTTTATTAATGTGACCCGCCCAAGTGGCAAGGTCAAGTTGGTTGTTATGTTTATGAATATATGCAATAAACTAAATTTACTAAATTTATTGATACATACAGCTGTTATGTATCCAAACAAACTGACTTATTAATGCAACAACAAATTTAAGTTAGATTATTCAACAATACAAATCAACAATTACTGATTGAGGTTATGTGACAATGTGTTTCAAATTATCTAGGTCAACTTATACAATTAAATATTATGTATTTTAGACAATAACTGACCTGACAAACACTACAATACTGTCTACAAGGTGATAAGATACAAGCTCATACCAATTTGAGTTCAGATACAATCAACGGCTAAGATACAAATTTACAATATAGGCAGTTAACCACGCTCTTGCTATCAAAAATTATGTCTAGAATTTGGCCTGGGAGGAGCTGGGATTAATTGCAGCAGATTTGTGGAAGCGTGACTCTATTCATCAGCCCTTGTCAGCCACAACAAATCTCAGACATAAATGTACTGTGTTGCACAGCGAATACAAGTTATCTTAACTACACTTAATATTAATAAAATGTCTTACCAACTCTTAGTGATGTTCTTAAGTGGAGTCCTGGAGTCAAGCTAGATACACACAAGACTAAAATTGGCCAATATTAGCAAGTGAATTATCTTTACTTTACCAGACTCTAACGCAGCGTCTTCAATGCACGATGCAAGTTCACAGGATTCGCAATTTCTCCTTGCAAATGTCAATGAATAGTTTACAATGTCCTTTATCACAATTTACCGTTGCCAGCACTAGATCAGGCGGCATTCAAGGCGGTTTACTCTATTTAGTTCAATTAATCAATTCACACGAAATGCAAAAAGGTGTGCTCACAATAATATTCGCGTAGCTACAATGATGTGCTTTTCAAAAGGCGATATTTTATTTTACGTACGAGTCGACAACGTGGTAACTTTTCAACGGGAAGCGAACGGAAGTGACAGTTCAGTGTGACCATTGTCAGAAATTTTCAATAGACTAAACAAAATGTTACTCAATCGATCTAATCGATTTGACTTATAATAAAAACTAATTCTATTTCAAACAGTAAGATTCCTAAGGAATTAACTTCAGTGATCCCAAAGTTCGATGGCGATTCACAATTATTAAACTTGTTTATCACAAAATGTGAATATGTTATACAGTGTTGTAGAATTAAAGACAATCCAGAGCAAGATTTATACTTATTTCATGTAATTACTTCAAAGCTGATAGGTAAAGCAGCATCGTTGATAAGTGAACGTAGGGACTTAGATAACTGGCATATTTTGAAACGTACCTTAGAACAGCATTTCGGTGATCCAAGGTCAGAGGAATGTATTGCTTTTGAGTTAGAAACAATGAAAATTAATATTGGCGAATCATATTTAGATTTCTGTAATAGAATTCAACACGTGAGGAGTACTTTAATCGCTAAAGTCAACTTAACTTTAGACGAAATTCTCCGTGCAACTAAGGTTATAATTTATAATAAGATGTCAATGAATGTATTTTATATAACTTAACGGAAGACTTGTTAAGAATTGTTAGATTGAAAGCATGTAATACTTTAGAAGAGGCGTTAAGTGTAGTTTTAGAAGAAGTTAATTTTTATTACCAATATAATGCGCAAAATAAAATGAAGGTTTCACAATATAAACCTCAGAATTCTTTTAATTTAGCAAATAAATTTGGTACGAAACCAGTGTTTGCTCAAAATACATTTAATAATAATAATAATCAACAATTTAAATTTGGTATTCCACAAATACCACAAAACAAATTTAATATGCAGAACCCGGCTTCTAAGCAATCAGGTAGATCTAATTTACACGGTCAAAACCAAGTAAATCCTAATTATAATAATAATCTGTTTGGATATAAACCTAATTATAATAATAATCAATTTGGACATAAACCAAATTTTAATAATAACAATCAGTACGGATATAAACCAAATTATAATAATAATCAGTTCGGGTATAAACCCAATTTTAACAACCAACAATTCGGTTATAAACCAAATTTTAATGCAAATCAGTTTGGTAATAAACCTAATTTTAACAATCATCAATTTAATGCTAAACCTCAGCCAAATAAATCGGATGATGTGACAATGCGCACAGCTCCGCAGCCGAAAGTGCAACAAGCACTTGTAAATGAATTGTACGATGAAAATGGAAATTTTCAGATGGATACTTTAGACGAAAGTATGAGATAATAAATATTAATTGTTTTTCTAAGTTAAGATTGCCACATATAAAAATACCAGAAATAAATGCTACATTTATGATAGATACGGGAAGTTCTAGATCATTTATTAGCCCTAAAAAGGTGGAACAGTATTTTAAGAATTATGTTTGCTATGAACCATTTGAAGTTTTTAGTACTCATGCTTCGAGTCAACATAACAGTGTTGTTTATATTCCTTTATTTCCAACTTTTAATTGTTCGGATATACATAAGTTTTACGTATACGATGTAGACAGTCATTACGATGGGTTGATAGGAAGTGATTTATTAAAATATTTAAATGCAAAAATAGATATGCAAAATAATATAATATATACACAACATAGTAAGATACCTTTAATATATAGTCCAACATGCCAAATAAATATTGCACCGCGATGTGAACAGCGTGTAAAATTGCCAACAAATATACAAAATGGAAATACTATAATGAATTATGTTTGTTTTATGAAAGGTGTTAGGATGCCTAGTGCATTAGTTGAGTGTGAGAATGGTTATGCTTCCACGATAATTCAAAACACGTTAGACAAAGAATTAAGACTAACAGTTACGAAACCATTTATTGTAACAGAATATAACAATTCTCAAATCGAATTAAATTTTAATGATAATATAAATAATTTAGAAATAGATCAAATATTAACCGAAAATTTAAATAAATTAAGATTAGATCATATGAACGACGAGGAACGTGATAAGATTAAAACATTATGTACAGAGTATAAGGATATATTCTACTCAGAAAAGATACCTCTTACGTTTACAAATAAAGTTAAACATCATATAAGAACACAGAATGAAGATCCAATTTTTATTAGGCCCTATAGGCAGCCACAAGTTATAAATGAAGAAATAAATAAGCAAGTAAAGAAAATGTTAAAAGATAATATTATATCAGAATCCCATTCTCCTTGGAGTGCTCCTGTGCACTTAGTCCCAAAGAAAATGGACGCATCTAATGAAAATAAATATAGGTTAGTTATAGATTATAGGAAATTCAATGATATAACAATAGATGATAAATATCCTTTACCTAATATAAATGATTTATTTGATAAGCTAGGTAGAAGCTGCTATTTCTCAACTTTAGACTTAGCTATTGGATATCATCAAATAGAATTAGCTAAAGAAGATAAACAGAAAACTGCACTTAGTAAGCAATCAGGTCATTATGAATTTTCAAGGATGCCGTTTGGACTTAAAACTGCATCCGCAACTTTTGAGCGTACAATGAACAATGTCTTAAAAATTGGTTGCCTGTAAAGTCGGTATACGGGCGAAAGTTTTACGTGACAACGACTTTGAGTGGTAAAATAATTTTAATGTGCATATTCATTCGTATAGTAGGAAGAAGGATGAAAGATGCGTGCCTTTCACTTTTTATGTCTGTCTCTCTCGCTCTTAGGCGGGACGCGTGCCTCTCACTCGCTCTCATTGTGAGCGCATAACGTGAGCGGAGCGTAACGCAGTTTCTTGAAGTGTCACCCGGCAAACCAATTTATAAGACGTTGTCACGTCAAAAGGGTTACAAGGACTACATTGCCTGGTATACCTAGATGACACTATAGTATTCTCATCAAGCTTAAATGAGCATATAGATAAGTTAAGAAATATATTTAATAGATTACGAGAAACGAATCTAAAAGTTCAACTAGATAAATCAGAATTTATTCGTAAAGAAGTACTTTATTTAGGCCATACAATTACTCCAGAAGGATTGAAGCCAAATAATGATAAGATAAATGCTATACTTAATTACCCATTACCTCGTAATATAACAGAAATAAAAAGTTTCCTAGGATTGATAGGATATTATAGAAAGTTTATCAAAGATTTTGCTTAAATAACACAGCCGATGACGGCTAGATTAAAGAAGAAATGCACAATGCCATTTACTGACCAAAGATATTGTAACGGATGCCAGGAATCGAACCTTTGCTAGTCCGCTACGGTGCGCTGGTAGTGTGCTGCTGAAGTGTGCCTACGACGATGCGTGTTCTTCTATATGTGTGGACTGTATGGCTTCGATGTGTTGGGGCTTCAGAAATAAAACATCTACATACGTTGAGAGCGATGCTGTTCAGGTGTTCGGTGCTTGATGGTTACATAGGTCACAAGATGGTGATTGGGACGCCAACGAACTGGCCGAATACATGGTCGCTTAGGTACCTCGGAACTTTACCTTAACGACGACGATCGCACCGAACACGTGCACAGAGAATCTTGGTTTATTTTTAATTTCATATACAGTACAAATGTCTATTTATATTAGGTACTACGATACATACATATGTGTGCTATACATCGTTAGATAGGTCTCATTAAGTTCTATCTTTCGGTATACAATACCTAAACCTAACTACTAGCGTCACTGAGTTATGCCATGAAAACTCCCAAAAAATGCCGTCATACAAGGGCCCGCCTACTATATTTTCTATTGAAAAACTATTATATACTAAATTTATATATGTAATTTTGGTAGGCCGTTGTGTGCAACTATATGGTGCATCTATTAAAACATACACCATGAAAATATCTTTATTCAATTCGAATTCATTACATGAAAACCTATGATGCATAAGAAAAATTACAGAATTTCTGAAGTAAACACTATCGTACATAAACAAAGTTTATGATAAACATGCAAATGTTTGTTATTATGTTTATTTTAACTATATAAGGTTATAACTAGCAATAAGAAAGTATCTAGACATGATTTCAAACCTATATGAAGCCAAAAAACACTTATAAAACTATAAAACGAATATGTAAACAAACAGCTGTTTTATGAAGTATTAGTTCTTATCTGTTACAACTGATAACACTATTTATGATCGATATCTAGGTCTCTACAGTTAGCACAAGTTTTAGACTAATGTTCATGTACTATATAGTACTTTATATTAATGATTTAACTATTTACACTATTCTAGCTGTATTTTAACACTTTGACGCGTCCGGGAACCGAACCCGGTGTACCGCACGATTAGATAACACTGATTTTATACGATTTTCACTCGCGGTTTCGAATACACTATTCACTGTGATGGTTTTTAATGTCTGTCGCGAACTGATATAATATAGAATCATTCCAAAAATGTAAAGAATTATTAACTAATTCACCTATTCTTCAATATCCAGATTACACTAAACCATTTATTTTAACAACGGATGCATCTGAGTTTGCTTAAGGCGCTGTCCTATCTCAAGGAGTAATAGGCAATGTTAAACAATGCAAGCAGAACATTAAATGATGCAGAGTCACGTTATGGTGTTACGGAGAAAGAACTTTTAGCTATTGTGTGGGCCGTAAAACATTTTCGCCCATATCTTTACGGTAAAAGATTTGTTATAGTTACTGATCACAAGCCCCTTGCTTGGTTTAATTCCCTTAAGGAAACAAATAGTAGATTAACAAGATGGCGTTTACGGTTAGCTGAATATAATTTTGAGATAATACATAAAAGTGGTAACTTAAATAGTAACGCAGATGCGTTATCACGTATAAGAATAAATGCTACTGAAGAAGACACTTTGTTAACTCAAGCGAATAAAGATAAGGATGAAAATTTAAAGAAATATGTTAAACAATTAACGAGAGATATTAAAACTTTAAGTAAACCAGAAAAGATGGAAACAAATTCAGATAAACCAATAAGTATTCATGACTCAGATTCAGATAGAACTTATAAATCAGTCAGCATAGGTAGTTCAACTTTAACTGCTTTAGAAACTAAAAATATTGAAACTATTCATTCAGCCGAAGATACTGAATCTCAAGGCATACCTATATTACAAGAAGCGGTAGAAACAAAGCCTAACCAAATATTAGTATATACTTGGTTGATAGATAAGTTATTAGTTAAAGTATTACCCGTGGAAGAACAACGAGTATTAGAAGTTCATTTACCTACTAACAGACCAGATTTAGTTAAACAATTTTTGAAAGAATATGTTAGAAATAAAACTACATACTTTATTTATTTTGAAGATGACATACATCGCACACAATTTACAGAAGCTATTATATTTTTATTTAAGAAAGAACTTGTTAAATTTTATGAATGTACTAAGCGTGTAGTATACGTAGAAGATGAAAATGAGCAAATAGATATTATAAAGAAATACCATGTAGGCAAAACTTGTCACAGAGGTATTAAAGAAACTTTAGCACATATTAAGAGAACATATTTTTGGTATAATATGCCACAAACTATTTCAAGCCTTATAAATTCTTGTGAAATATGTAAAATAATGAAATATGATAGGAAACCAATAGAGCCAAAACTTCAGTTAACCCAAACACAAAATAAACTCTTACAAGAGATTTTTATTGATTTATTTAATATAGAAAGTAAATATTATTTAACCATTATAGATGCTTTTAGTAAAATGGGACAAGCTATTGAAATCCCTAATAGATCTACACCTGAAGTGGTGAGAGCTTTAATCAAATACTTTTCATTGTACGGCGTACCACTAAAATTAGTGCTGATGCTGGTACAGAATTTAATAACATATTAATGAAAGAACTTATGTCTTTATATAAAATAGAAATACACATAGGAACTCCGAATAATCCAAACTCAATGGGACTTATTGAAAGATTCCATTCTACTATTATAGAAATATATCATTTAGCTAAATATGAACATAAGTATACTGATGCAGCGTCTGTAATGACTTATTCAATTATGGCATATAATCATAGTATTCATTCCACTACAGGAATGACACCTTTTGAAGTTTTGTTAGGACATACAGATTCAAGACACGTATTTGATAATGATTTCGAAAAACAATATATGCAACAATTAATTAAAGAACATGCCCAAAGAACCAAATATCTTTATAAACATTTAACGGAAAAAACTATACAAACGAAATAGAAAATTATAGAAAAGAAAGGTGGAGAAACAAATATTAAATTTAATATCGGTGATAAAGTTTACGCTAAAGATATAAACAAAAGAAGTAGTAAAGATAAACCCAGATTTGTTGAAGCGGAAGTAATAGGCGCAACAAATAGAAATGTAGTTCCAATAAAAGTTAAAAATCGCGAAACCAAAGCACCATTAAAGAATATTAAACGTCCTCCGCAGATACATCCTAATCGCACTGGCGGTCAGCACGATGACGCGACTCCAGGCCCTTCAACTTCAGGCGTTACCTGATAATCCAGGCATACTACCAGTGAAAAAAAGGATTAGCAGTAATAAGCAATGATAAATGGATAATAGTTAAGATATTAGATTTTAAACCTATCGTGGAAGATATAGAGAGTAATATTGTAAGATTTAATGAATTAAATAAATTAGTTAATCATTATGATAAAGATTTTACTTCAAATTTTATAAACGTTGTTATACAAAAAGATTATATGAAAAATTTAACGATTAATAAATTACAACAAATTAAACATCTATTAGAATAAAACGTGGTTTAGTAAATCCAATAGGATCTTTAATTAAGTTAATAACTGAAAATCTTGATAATGATGATGCTATTAAATATGATAAAATTATTAATGAAATAAAATTAAATCAAAACACTGGAAACAAAAGACTCACTTTGATCACTGCAATGGTACAAACATTAACAAATTCCACATTTGAAATAAATGATAACCTCATTCAAATAAATACGGATATAAGTAATTTTACAAATCAATTAAATAATCTTTCTAGAAGTGAAATGTTAAATCACATTGAAACTCATTTTTTTTTTTTTTTATGGAATAGGGGGCAAACGAGCAGACGGATCGCCTGATGTTAAGCGATTACCGCCGCCCATGGACACCCGCAACACCAGAGGAGTCACAAGTGCGTTGCCGGCCTTTTAAAAAGGAATACGCTCTTTTTTTGAAGGTTTGAAGGTCGTATTGGTTCGGAAAAACCGCAGGCGACAGATCATTCCACAGTTTACAGGTGCGAGGCAGAAAGTTTCTAGAAAAGCGCACCGTTGTGGCTTGCCAACCATCTAAATGATGGGGATGGAAATTCTGTCGCGTAGAACGATGGCGGAAAGAGGCGGCAGGGATTAATCCGAACAACTCTTCGGAGCACTCCCCATAGTAATAGCGATAAAAGATGCATAGCGAGGCTACATCTCTACGCAGCGCCAAGGGGTCTAACTGATTGCAAATATCTTGGCAGTCGACAATTCGAGCGGCTCTCCGTTGGATGCGGTCTAGAGGGAGAAGCTGGTACTGGGTTGCCCCTGCCCAAAGATGAGAACAGTATTCCATATGCGGCCGGACCTGCGCCTTATAAAGGAGCAAGCGGTGGGCCGGAGTGAAATACCGTCTCGATCTATTTAGCACGCCAAGCTTCTTCGAGGCTAACTTAGCCTTACCCTCTAAGTGACCGCGGAACTGGACTTCGCTCGATATGTCGACACCAAGTATTCCAATACTGGAGGAGGCAGTCAAGGGGGTGCTCTCAAAACGAGGACATACGACCATTGGCAGTTTTTTTGCGGTGAAAACGCAGACTTGTGTCTTTGTGGGGTTAAATTGGACCAAATTAAGTCTTCCCCAATCTGAGACCATCTCCAAGGAGGTCTCAATTTCAGACACAAGTTTATGTCGGCTCTCGATGACTTTTGCCCGAGAAATGTTGGCGTGGCCGGTATATAAAGCATCACCTGTGCTGTCATCTGCATAACAATGAATGCCGCTATCTAGCAACATATCATTGATATGCAGGAGGAACAGAGTAGGCGATAGCACGCAGCCTTGAGGTACACCAGCATTTACAGACAAGGCGTCAGAGCATTCACCGTCAACTACGACCTTTATGCTTCTGTCTGTAAGAAAGCTGGTGACCCATTCGCATAATTTCTCGAGCAGCCCATAGGAAGGGAGCTTCGAAAGAAGCGCTTTGTGCCAGACCCGATCGAAGGCCTTCGCTATGTCCAAACTGACCGCCAAAGCCTCCCCCTTTGTCTCGATCGCCTGTGCCCAACGATGTGTCAGGTATACTAGAAGATCACCAGCCGACCGACCCTTACGAAAGCCGTATTGCTGGTCACTAAGCAGCTGATTATCCTCTAGAAACCGAAGGAGCTGGCAGTTAATAATGAACTCCATTATCTTCGAGAAGAGGGAGGTTATGGCTATGGGTCTGTAGTTGGACGGATTAGAGCGATCGCCTTTTTTAGGGATCGGGTGGACCAATGCTGTCTTCCACGATGTTGGGACTACGCCAAATAAGTAGGAGAGACGAAAAAGGCGTGTCAAAACTGGTGCCAACTCTGGAGCGCAGATCTTCAACACAATAGGGGGAATTCCATCAGGCCCACTCGACTTATGAATATCGAGGGACAGAAGTGCCATACGGACTGCGCGTTGGTGGAACCGAATATCCGGCATACAACCCTTCAACAGCGATATAGTAGGCGGTTCCTGTCCCCCGTCATGCAAGGTCGAGTTGGATGCAAAGAGTTTGCCCAGAAGATCGACTTTCTGCTTTGCGTCGTGGGCCAAGGAGTCATTTCCCATGTGTAGCGGTGGAAAGGATGGCTTACAGAAGTTCCCTTCGGTAGCTTTGGCAAGAGACCAGAATGCGCGAGTTCCCGATGGAAGGCGCTCAAGCCTCTTGCCAATTCTACCGATGTGCTTCGTCTTCGCACTAGCAATGTCTCTTTTGAAGGACCTGGAGGCAAAGTTATACTCCTTTTTTAATGCGCTGGTATTTTCATCCTCCGCCGCCACCGCAACAGCCCAGGCTTGGTAAGCTTCCTGCTTCCTGCGAGAAGCCTTTTTGGAAGATGAACCAAACCAAGGTCGAAATTTGCCACCAATGGGGACCACAGAGGATGGAATGAAAAGTTCCATACCCTGTAGCACCACATCAGCAACAGAATCAGCAGCGGCGTTGGGATCATCCGGCGAGAAGCATATTTGTCTCCAAGGATAGGACGCAAAGAAGTTCCGCATCCCATCCCAATCTGCTGACTTGTAGTGCCACACTCGGCGACTGCGTGTAGCCCGCGATTGCAGCGAGCACGTGAGAGGCACCACACTCCGTACAAGGCAGTGGTCTGAGGAGCCAAGTGGGGCGCCTACGGATGAGAAGTCAGCAGAAGGTCCAGCAGTGAAGGATTCTGGCTTTCAACGTCTGGGATTCGCGTGGGCGTGGTAACCAGTTGTGTCAGGCCATAAGCCAGTGCGAAGTCGTGAACAGATCTCCCCGCATGATCAGTTTTACTGGAACTGAGCCAGTTGGCGTGATGGGCGTTAAAATCGCCAAGCAAGATGATCTCTGCTGACGGGATCTGCTGCTGCACAAAGTCTGAAGTCATTTGGATGCGCTCAATGAGTCGGTCAGTTTCGGTATCACCGCTATGGGACCTATAAAGGCAAGCATAGACGCGAGGGTGGTCGTCGCTATCTATACGTAGCCATAAGGTGGAAAGGTCCCTACCTTCAAGATTTCTAAGTCGACGAGAACTGATATCGTCTCTAACATACACGCACACTCCGGCCTTGGACAGAAAGGAGTGTTCAAGTCCATACCCAGGGTAAGTAAGGTAGGAAGTGTCTGCTGGAGGCGATATCTGCGTCTCAGTTAAGAAGAGCAAGGCTGGCTTTGTTGTCTCGAGGTAGTGGTGGACAGCATTAAGGTTGGTGTGTAATCCCCTGATATTGCAGAAGTCCACAGCCAGTGTGGCAGGGGGTGCCAGGATATTTTTGCTCCTTTTTAGGGACTTTTCGAGTGCAGTTTTGCCCCCCCCCCCCCAGAGTACGAGAGGCGGCCTGGGCGTCCACGCTCAGATGCGTTGTGTCCTGAACGCGGACGTCAAGAGAGGGATTCTCCAACGCTAGCGCAGTTGGTACCCTCCTGGGGTAGCAAAAAGTTTTTCAACTGCACCATCATAGGGGGGGGGGGGGGTTGGGGGATTGGGCCTCCGGTATCCTCACTCACTCGGCGAAACACAACGCAAGCGTTGTTTCACGCCGGTATTCTGTGAGGCCGTGGTATCACTCCGGTCGAGCCTGACCCATTTGTGCCGAAGCATGGCTCTCCCACGGTGAAAAAGAAGGTTTAAAGACATACAATTTATTAATGAATAATTTTCAGACAATCCATATTAAGTTGAATGAGATAGAAACTAGCATAGCTTTAAGTAAGTTAGGTGTATAACATCGGTCTATTGTAGACAAAGATAGTTTATTATATTTATTACAAAACATAAGTAAAACTGAAAAGTTAATATATTCACCTAGTTTAGATAACTTAATTAAATTACAAAGAAGTATTATATTAAAAGCTTATTTTAAAGAAAATTGTATTCACTATGTACTGGAAATACCGTTGGTTAAGCAAGATACTTACATATATTATAGATTATATCCCTTACCTGTCTTATCCAACAACCAAACAGTTGTTATATTACCTAAATATCCTTACCTGTTAGCGAAAGGGTTGAACATAAGACTTCTTGCCCATGCATGTCAAGAAATAGATGAAGCCAGCTTCCTGTGTGTAGATGACTATAAGATAGATGACTGAAGATAGTTGTATCACAGAATTGATGACATATGCTGAGAACGTGAAATCATGTATTCAAATCCTTATAGATGTCGAGCCAGTGAAGATTCAGTTAATACAACCAAATAGATGGATGTTGTATAGCAAGGAAGAAACATTGCTATCTAAGAACTGTTACGATGAAATATCTTATCAGAAGATTCAAGGCACATATATAGTAACGTTAGACGACAACTGTGATGTGAAGATCAAGAATATGCACCTGAAAATGCATCAAATTAATGAAGAAAGAATTGTTTACTCCAAGTTGCCAATTATAAACCTACCAATAGTGAATTCAACAAATAGTACAAATATTAAACCAGTGAGTTTAGAAGGAATAGATCTTACTGACTTAAAACTCCTGTCATTTGCATTAAAGAAAAGTGTTCAAATAAGTGAAAGTGAAAAGCCAATAATAACAGTGAAAAGTGTCAGCATATGGACATTAGTACTTTACGTATTAATATTAGTTATTCTGTGTACATTAGCTTATAAGTATTATACTGTGCTTATTAAATGTTGTAAACGTAGTTCACTAAGGGTGAACTCCGATCTTAAGGAGGGAGGAGTTATGGATGACGCATCCCATACCAAAGTACAGAGACAACCATTATTTTAATACCCCTTTGTTTTGTTAATAAACTTAATCGATGTAGATCAATTACTAATGAGTTTATAGAAATGAATCATGGCGTGAGCCCACCTACGGTGGCCCGCACACCTCTTTGTGTTTAACTTAGTATAAGAACTGTTGTACTGAATAAAGTCAGTTAGTCTTGAGCAGTCTTGAGTTGTAGTCGAGTAATCTTTCGTCCGTCTCGTAATAATCTTGTAAGCGACTTAATATAAATATTGTAAAATTATATTAAAAATAAATATAGTTATTTGTTAAAAGTCTTTTTTAAAAGATATGTAACGTAAAAAAAATACCTTTCCGGTGTCCACTGTTACGTTATCCCTACTAGGGTGTGTTTAAATGAGAAACGTGGTTAAATGTTACAATAAAAATTGATTTAATTCTCAATTAATTTTAGACATCATTTAGCAAGCGAAAAAAATTAGGAATTAATAAAAATTTACACAGGGTCGCGTGATTCGGCGATGGGTGGGGTTTTTGTTGAGAATCCCGCTGCCCGTTCGTCCAGGAGAGTTGGTTGACTTAACTCGGAGCTGTAGCCGCCGCAAAAAGGGCCGAACGCGGCCAGCGCTTCCATATTTATAGCCCGTTGCAGGGCGCGGGCGGCGGGGTCAACCGGGCCGAGTGATGCGTCAAGGATTGACGTCACACACTCCCCCCATTAGGCCAGAATTTTCCCAGAGGGAAAATTCTGTGGCTGGTAGGTGGCAACAGCATTCCGGGACCCTGAAACAGATGAGTGGTAGTGGTGTCAGTAGGTTAAATACAAGGCAACTATTAACCCTGAAAGAGGAAAAAAAACAAGTATAACCCTCGGCCATTCATACTTCACCAAGCATTGAACGTTCCTATAACCTGGCATTCATCACATTCAAAAAGGCCTACACATAATCATACGCATGAACAAGCCAACATTCATTCACGATGCGAGTCGCATTCATTATAATACACGACGCGCGAAGAGGTATTATATGTGAGTTTTATAGCAAATAGTCACCCAGTCTATGTTGGTAGGCACCACCTGACCACCCATATTCGATAAGTGAAATTAATTGAAAGAGTATAAGTCGTAAACCAATATTACGATCTTAATATATTACGATACTAACAATCATACGATTAGTTGGCAGTATCACAAACAAATTTCTCATTAACGCGCTCGATGCGAATTGTAAAAGCATAAAAAAGTGATCATTATAATAAAGTATAATACAATGTTTTGAGCCGAGTGATCGGCTGACGTAAACAAGTGAGTCATTACTGCGCGCTTGGCGCCGGCCGCATTCCATTCTCGCGGACAAATAACTGGTTTCTGATTATGATACAAAATCGACAACGGCAAATACACAATTCGGAATAGGTTGCAATGTATAGTACATCACCGCAGGAGACAATCGATGACATAGTGTACACAACCATAGCCAAAAACACAAAAAAAATATTCGCGGCAAGATGTAATGTATAGTACATCGTCGAAGGAGACTGTCGACGACATAGTACACACTACCATAGTTAAAATCACAAAAACAATATTCGCTGCAAGATGTAATGTATAGTACATCGTCGAAGGAGACTGTCGACGACATAGTATACACTACCATAGTTAAAAAACACAAAAAAAAATAAACACAATCGAGAATCGAACCACAGACCGATCCGACAACAACCTTTTAGCCACTGAGCCATAAGGGAAAAAAAATTTTTATTATATTACGATCAGTCATTACCAAAGCTATAAGTAACAAGATATATGGGTACATGATTTAGCTGTAATTAGGAGTCAAAGGTTTTTATATTATTTGTAACGAAGTGTTAAGTTATTTTAGTGATTAATTCATTAGTGATGAGCATTAATCATTACATTCTTAAACTTTGTAGTGAGTTAATTTAAGATCTTTTATATGGCAATCACCAAGCGAAACATATCTGATATTTATATAGTTAGATAGTTATCTGATGTTTCGATATTTAGTTAGATAAATAACAGATTGTGCAAAAATATTAAATTTGGAAAACCTCTTCGACAATTTATAACAGTAATATTTATTCATGTTTTATGTTAGCATGTTTATATAAATCGTTAACACAACAATGCGTAATCTTGCGAGCTTCAACTCGGAAACAAAAGAACCATATTGTTGGCTTCAACAAATATGTAGGTAATTATAAATTTGTATAGATATGCGTCTTACATTGTTGTGAATGAATCAGTACCCAATCGATTATAAACATGTTTTAGCTGTAATATAATAAGGTTTAATTATTTTATTCAGCTTTTAGGTTTGAAATAGTTGATTGAGAAATACGAAAGGGTATTCTTAAACTTGTACATCAATTAATTCGCTTTAGTTATTAAAGTATATAAATTATTGATTTATGTATAAGTACCCACATTAGCTATTTAAGTATTGAAATTATTTATTAATTTGTGTGTAAACAGCCACTTTAGTTATTTAATGTGGTATAAAAATTATTTATTTGATTCATGTGTAAATAGGCACTTATTTATTCAAGAAAAGAAGTTATTGATTCAATTTATGTGCAAATACCCACTTTAGTTAAAGTTAGTTTCAATTCAATTAAGTTTGATAAATTCAGTTAGATATAATAACATATGCGTAAACACAAGAACACATTATAGGTAACCAACACTATTTAAGATGGTTTAGTAAAACCAGATGCATAGCATTTAGTAAAAAGGAAACAAGTTACATATTGACAATTAAGTAGTTTTCCGGCCGTCAGCGGCTTAATTTTACCATTTATTTATCATTATATGTTTTATATATTTCAATAGAAACCAGACATTGAAAGAACAATCCTAGCGACACAAAACATTACAAAAAGAACATAATTCAATAATTGCGACGCAGGAATTTTATGTTTGAGTTCACAATGAACAGTAAATGCATAAATAGATGCATTTGCAAATGACATACCGATAGGCAGTAGTAGTAACAAGGAGATAAAATCGAAGACCAAAAACAACGATTGTAGCATAATAAACATTTGACAAAACGAACAACTAATAATTCTACGATGATATTCGTATTTCTATACCAAATAGACAATAATTACATTCGTTCATTATTGTTCGTGAGCAACCTGCATGTGACACGTGTACATTTTATTAATAAATGAACGCGGAAATCTAGCTAAATACCTAGTATATAATACGCTAGCATCTTAGGTACGTTCATTCTCAGCCAGTCCAACTATGTTAGGTACACGTGGTATAACAAAGATGCAACCTTCTTAGTAAGAAAGAAAAGAATAGTTAATATTAAAAGACAATCGCCGTAGTAGGCGGTAAAAGTTTAAAATAATACCGACTATATAGAAATATATCGCCGTACAAAATCACTAGCAGAAGGTTATAGTAGAAAATAGAAAGAAATGAAAAAGAGAAGGGTGTGAATTCGTTCCATAAGTCAGCCAAAGCAGATTATTAACAATAATTACCAGTAGCACTTAATTACCGTAGTGGCATTTTAAAAGGTTAATCGCGAAGCGTACGATCATCGAAGGTGACCTTAGCACGTCGTTAGTGGACGTGAGGTCATAAATCGCAATACAAAGAATACAATCGACGAATGTGACCTTAGCGCGTCTTTAGAGGACACGTGGCCGCAGTCGAACGATTATAACTCGTTACTTATGCGGTTGATACACAATAATTATCACACGCGGTAACAGAAAAAGTTATAATATAAAAATGCTTACCATGCGTAGTAAGACAAAATTTGTCTGTTGTGACCGGCTCAACACAAAACCGACCTTCCGAGCACAACTGAACAAAAAGAGAAAATGTCTATTGTGGCCGGCATAACACCACCGACTTCCCGTCCACAATAAAACAAGCAAAAAGAAACAATAAATGCCACTAAAATAATTACACACTGCTTTGGAACGATTTCACACATACACAAAAAATAAAAAAAAAAGACTCACCGGCAGCGGATTCTCAACAAAACCCTACCTATAATATTCCCGTGGGCGCCACTGTAACGTAAAAAAAAGACCTTTCCGGTGTCCACTGTTACGTTATCCCTACTAGGGTGTGTTTAAATGAGAAACGTGGTTAAATGTTACAATAAAAATTGATTTAATTCTCAATTAATTTTAGACATCATTTAGCAAGCGAAAAAAAATAGGAATTAATAAAAATTTACACAGGGTCGCGTGATTCGGCGATGGGGTGGGGTTTTTGTTGAGAATCCCGCTGCCCGTTCGTCCAGGAGAGTTGGTTGACTTAACTCGGAGCTGTAGCCGCCGCAAAAAGGGCCGAACGCGGCCAGCGCTTCCATATTTATAGCCCGTTGCAGGACGCGGGCGGCGGGGTCGACCGGGCCGAGTGATGCGTCAAGGATTGACGTCACACACTCCCCCCATTAGGATTGACGTCACAGATATAACAGCTCCCGCAAAGTTTGACTACCTACAATGCCAGAAGGATTTTTCAAAAATCGAACCTTTAAATAAAGAATATGCATGCTTCTAAAGGTTCCAATTTCGAATTGTTACTAAGAGAGTACTTACTGTACGCGCGCTTGCCGTCGAATGAGACGGCGTTAATGTGGCCAAGATCACTTAACGCGCTAAACTACGCGCTAAAACCCTTTGATGTGTCCAAAAAACCGACACCCGAGCTATCGCTTAATGTTTAACGCCATTAGTAACGCCGTTAGTAATTTAACGCGTTAAAACCTTGGCCACATCTAAGTAGCGCCTAAATTAACGCGTTAAGACGCAGGTGTAGCAGGAGTATAACTATAACTGATTATGCACAAATTGGATGGTTTTGAACGACATTTTAGTTCGAGACTGCGCATCTTGGGTTTTTTGTTTATCAATGACCAGACTCGAAGCAACAATTAGGTATTATCATAATTATGTGGAGACCATATTTATACTATACCCACAATATATAATATACAATGTTTAATATGCCATCCAAATACTTTTTAATTAAGATAATTACCAATCGAATTTCATATTAATTTATAATTATTAAATCTGTTCTTGATAATAGTAATTAACAATCAGGTTATTTCCTTATGTTATTATAATTTTAATTTTCGAGTTATTGTCAATAATATTTTTATTAAACTTTTAATTTTCGAATGCGTAGGTTGATTTGATTCCACCCATCAATATTGATTTAATACCATCAACGTTCGTATGTTAATACTGGTATATAAATAAATTTAAAAATATCGCAAACATTATTGCAGTAATAAAAATGTAGGTTTGTAATTACTTGATTATCAAATACATGCTTTCAAACTTTAGCAATTAGTATACATAGTAATATTAATATTAGTTTAGTTTAATGATTGGCAACCATTGATATATTATTGTAGGTATACTTATTATCAATGTTTATAACTCACTTCTAGTGTACCTAATATACTTAAGGCGCTGTTATACCTCAGAAGCCGTGAAACACTTAAGTTTTCGTCGCGCATCTAGCCATAACGGTACATATTACAGACTAGCAAAAAATAGAGCTTAAAGTCAAAAGTCTGAACAAAAGACTTTTGAAAGAATTTTTCATGTATGTAAAATAGAATCACGGTAAAAAAATCACAAAATCGAGGCAGAAAATAATCTTTCGTCTCACTGTTTGCAATATTTTGATCGTAAGCTGTCATATTTTATTTGATAATATTGTAGGAAATCTAATGAACTAAAGAATTACCCTATTTATTTTTATATTATACGTGTATATTTTGTAAAATTAAATAAAATCTGCCAAACGTCTATTATTTTGACGTTCGGTAGATCCCATCAATATTAAACGCTTCAGCAATTTAAACCTTATTAGCATAAGCGGTGTACTGAGTGTCAGTTGCTAGTTTACACCCCGCCCAGACCTCATCATTCGGCTATGAGCCCTGTGAGAGATAGGTCATGTCGCTTGCGTCTCCGCTGCACGAAATTTTACGTAAACCTGTTTGTTATTATAATACGCCGATTTGAGTTCGTAATTTCATGTTTTATGTTATAGACTGAATTCTTTGAATCAAATAGGCTTTTCATGTAACTATGGGCACATATAATTAGGACCTAAGTTTATACTCTTGTTGGGTTTAATGTGTTATTGTTTCTGTGCTTATAAATATATAATTAGAATAAGAAAATATGGACAATTAGAGAAATGAAGTTCTACGAAGGATTTGTACAAGAAAGCGTCGTAATAAAATAGAAATTCATCCATGGCCAAGTGATTATGAAATGTTATGTAACATTTTTACACAAATTATTTTCATAAGAGTCTTTTATGACTAACTATGTTATAGATTATCGATTATGCATAATATAATTATATTAATTATTCTCACAATACATAGCTGCCACAGTTTTCAATTTTTGAAAGAGTAATGACATAAAATCTAATCATTTTATGTACCTATATTGCAAATTCATTAGCTTGTCAGAGCGCCTGGAGCGCTAAGATGCCGCCACGCTACGGCTAACAATAAACAGCGCTAATATGGCGCTCCGCAATCTGCACACAAGCGGTAACGAATGTTGTATTATTGTGTTGTGAACATAAACCTATTTAGGTACATCGGGTAAAACTTTGATTATTCATAAACTATTAGGTATGTCTCAGTACATCTAATATCTTTTTAATTTCTAAAATCAATCATTTATAAGTAAGAAGGTGACTTCTCTACACAAGATATAGTATTTTTTTAATAATAAAGTACGTAACTAAATATTTTTATTGTAATTACAGTGAAGTTGAAGATAACAGTTCTGCAACGTCTTACACACATTTGACTGCAGTCATTCCTAACACGATCTGTTCAAGAGCTAGCAAAGAAATGCCAAACAAATTTTTTCACAAATTTGACTAAAATTCCGTAGTGATAAGCAAAAATTACAAGAGGGATAGCAGTGACTGGTTCGAATTGCGTAAGAATATGTTGACAGATTGAAATTTTGGTATAGTGGTAAAAAATAGAGATAACAGCAGTAAAGCTAAATTAGTAAAAAATATTTTGTACAAATAAAATAATTGCAATGTAAAATCAGTTGCGCATGGATTCTAAAATGAACAACTGGCTTTGTAACAACTGGCGAAGCAAGAAAATGTAACAATCGAGCCTTGTGGATTATCCGTTTATTGGTGCCACGCCAGATGGATTAATAGGTCCAAACACAATTGTGGAAATTTAATGTTCTATAGTGAATTGTTAATTATCGCTTGTCCCGTGCCTCGGAGAGCACGTTAAGCCGTCGGTCCCGGTTGTCATGAAGATCGTTGACAGTCATTACAGGGCGTCAGTACCTTCTAAATAAACTGACACTAGTCTAAACCATGGAATATCGCTATCCCTTCGGGTTGCGGAGGTCATACAGGCAGTCGCTCTGTAGAAAAGCTAATATTCAGCCAAATCCGGTTAGACCAATAAGCGGACCCCAGATTGAAACTGGGATAACGCTAAAAGAAAGAAGAAGAAGTTGCCTATAAGAATGGCCTGGAGAATAGTATATAATTTTGATGTTTCATCTATTTTGAAAAATAATAATGGGTTGGGTTTCGAAACGAGTAGCCTGAATTTGAGGGTATTGGTAGTGTAGGGGGTTTAAGGGAGTTCGTTTTAATCCCCTAAAAGTAATTTTGGCTGCCGGGGTTGCGTCTAAATATTTTTAAACAATTTCCAAAATTTCATAAATACTTCGGCAATTATGCGAAACGGTACGTAGTTTTTATACTTTAGTACAGTTTTACAAATGTCATTTTTAGGTTTTATGTGAAAAACGTGAAATGAAACGCAAAACTGCCATCTTGGAATGATCATATTGACAGATTATGTCAAATTTGTGCGTCATTGCTTTCGAGTGCCTAGGGTTAGGTGCGACTGTAATAAGTAACTAAATAGGTTATGTTAGGTTCTCTTTTGACCCTTAATCCGAAAATAGGAGCCCTTTGCAGGGCTCCGTCAACCTTAGTTTATTAAACTAGTGTGATGAATGTGGAAGTTGGCAGTGGCATACACACCGATGTTTGGAGATTGTTTTTTTCAGAGGAAACCAAGTATTTCCGGCAAGTGAAAATGGTGAGGGGGGTTTCAAGACCTCCCCTCCTCTTTCTCCAATCACTCACAATCCCTAAAAACGACGACGTATTTCGAAACCTTTACCGTAATAATTATACCTATAATAACAATAAACATCCATAAATAAATAAAAGAAATCAACTTTTACTAAATTTCAATTATCTCGTAACTCGCTTTAGTTGGGATACGGCTTTTGCGCTTAGTAGAGCAGTATTGTGTTTTTTAGGGTACCGTATCCAAAAATTGTAAAAACGGAACCCTTATAGATTCGCAATGTCTGTCTGTCTGTCCGCCCTTATGTCACAGCCAATTTATTGCAAAACAGATTTGAAAACTGACAGGAATGGAATTAGATGTAGGTATTCTATGAACTGCTTCACTATTTTTAAACAAAAACAAACATAATAATGGCCTCACCATACATGGAAGTGACTTAATTATTTTTATCATCTTACGGCACGTAGGTATTTAGTTATTTACCTACTTTCGTCAACTATTAATACCTATAACGTCTAATGTAAACCAGTTTTGCTCATGGCTGCACTGAGAACAAAAATTGCGCTAAGCCTATATTGTACAAAAAGATTGATGTATGTAATATAAAGGAGAATGACCAAAACTGGGCCATTTTGTGGCACGTTTGCTTCTAAACCATTCATATCTAGAAAATCTTCTTTTATTTTATAATTTTATATTTATTAATTTTAATTTAAAGCGAAACGGGGATTTTTAGTCCAACATTAAAAGTATCTGCGTTGTTCCGGTCGTGACATCGCCATTTCATATTCAAAACTCATTTTGCATGTTTAGGCAAATGTTTACAGTTTCTTGCAAACCCCTTTTAATAGGGAAAAATTACATTCATAGTGAAAACAGGGTGACATAACAAAAGTTTTAAAAATAATAGTTATGTTTACATACCTTTTATTTTTAGAAAATATTCACCACAATACATTTTTCGAAATATCATAAGATTTTGGTGTTATTTTGCTTATTAAAACTTTTACAACATATTACCCAAGAAATAATGTTTTCACCTCAGCAGCTCAAACCTGCCGCTTTTGCTGCGAGACAACAGTGAACAAAACGCGATTTTGATTCGAGCGTGAGTAAAAGTAGCTTTTTAATTTTTCAATCTTCATTGCCACGAATTGACATAGCCATAAATTTGAAACATTCGAAATTTACTGTGCTCTGTCTCTTTCACATGCATATAAAAAGTGAGTGAAAAAACAAACCCCTTCGAATTCGAAATTCGATTTTGGAATTCGACCTCAAAGAAAACACCTACGGCAACGCAAAAAAAAAAACAAAGATATTTGTAATAAAGAAATTACTTTTTTTAATATGTTATTGTTTATATGTTTAATTTATTATTGGATTTTAATAAAAATAAGTCTAATTATTAGTATAAAATTAGTATTCAACCAATACATTTTTATTTAGAGTTACAACAATGATACATTTGAAAAATGAACATCAGGGACTCGGTATTAAAACGCGATATAAAAAAGTAGCGGGAATAAAAATTTCGCTGATGCTGATACAGTAGGTACAGCGTAACGTGTTAAATTATATTAATATATAAAATAATCTAAAAAGATGAGAGAAACTAGCGATGATGACTGTACTTTAACACCAGAAGAGTTAAATCAACAAGTGATTATGCAAAATTCAATCTATTCCTGTTCATTTCTATATCTCCAAAGTAATATGTGTTCTCACTGCTGTGGTGAAAAGCAATGTGTGCTACACGAGAGCAAAGTTTTTTGTATCTCATGCTGTTGAGTCCCTCACCACGCTCAGGATTCTAACTTTGATTCACTCGCTACGCTCGTGAATCAATCATAGAATCCTTCGCTTGCTCGGGACTCAAAATCAGCACTCGTAGCAAAAAACAACTTTGCTCTCTTGTTGCACAAATAACTATTTGTACTTATCGAAAATATGGGAACATATTTTTATTATACTGGCATCTGTAATGTCTTACGCAAAGAATTATACACAGAGTACCGAATTATAACCTTATTAGTAGTAGTCTAACCTCTCTGGTCTTACGTCAGTTATTTTGACATGAAAACAGTCAAATTGCTTTTTCACCAATGCTCATATCTCTTTATTGGAAAATTTATTTATTTATTTATTTATTTATTGGACTTCATACACATAATATACATGTATCGGCGGACTTAATGCCTAAGGCATTCTCTAACAGTCTACCTTGGGGTGATGCAGAGATATATGAAGTAGGTGCAAGCTGAAGTGTTAGGGACTAACATAGCATTATTTATATATACAAATCAATAACTACAAACTAATGACATACAATACATATACACATTAGTAAATACTATAAAATATAAACCTACATATATACGTAAAAAAAGAAATATTTATATATGAATATATATAAATAAATAAATATATATAATATAAAATTAACTAGAGATATCAGTTCTGCGATGATCCTGAGAGTTCGGAGTGTAAGAGCTCTCGTACTTTCGATTTGAATGTGTGTCTGCAGGTGGCCGTCCTGATCTCTAGAGGGAGGGCGTTCCACAGAAGAACAGATTGCACGGGAAAAGATGAGTGAATGAAGTCAGAGCTGTGTGAAGGACATAGGAGGAGTAGATTATTAGAGGAGCGTAGAGTTCTATTATGACTGGAATACAGATATTGAAAATGAGAAGTTAGATAGGAAGGTGTGTTAGGAGACATGAGAATAGAGTAGAGTGTAGTGAGAGCGCGCATACTACGGCGTTGACGAATGGGTAACCACTTCAAACGAGAACGATAAGCAGACACACGGTCATACTTGCGAAGGTTAAAAATAAATCGAATGCAGTTATTTAGAAGACGGTCAAGTTTATTGAGAAGGTCTGCATTCAGATCGAAATAACACAAATCACCATAGTCGATTACAGGGAAAATTAAGGTGTGCACAAGCATTATCTTAGTTTTGGATGGTAAAAAGTTCTTCAGGCGATACAGAGCACGAAGGGTACCAGTGACTTTTTGGCTAACATTAGTTACCTGAGCGCGCCAATTAAAATTTGTGTCAATATGTAGACCTAGATCTTTGACCGCTGGACAATACTCGATGACAGAACCGTTGAATATTATAGGTGGCAAAGCAGTTTTGTCTAATTTGCTCAACATTCTTTGGCTGCCCACAATTATAGCCTGACACTTGGTTGGATTTATCGTCAAACCGAAAGAGTTAGACCAACTACGTAAGTACTCTAGATCCCTATTAACAGTGTCAATGGCAGACGATATATTTTCAACGCTAGCTTGAGCATAAAGCTGCAAGTCATCGGCATACAAATGATAAGCGCATTGAAGATTCTGGGTTACGAGATTAATGAAAATTGAAAATAACAAAGAAGAGAGAATACCGCCTGTGTCCAATATTGGTACACGTGTAATTATTATAAATATATTAATGTAATATTTATAGGTATAATAAAATAACATTAACATTGTTATTACTAACGATATTGATAATATTGATTTGTTTGGCCTTAATGCCTTGGTAACACTCAAATATAACACTTTGGTTAAATTATTGAAAATGCGTGAGAACAAATAGTCATACAATAAAATTAAACAATTCTTATGATCCATTGTAAAAATCGGTATTTGTTACATCATGGCACAACGATAAGTATGTAACATAAAGCCATTAATGATTATTCGTTTCATGTTTGGAGTTAGCCAAATACGGAATGGATCGCTTAAGATCCGCCTCTTTTCTAAATTGGCTAATTTAGCCATTTCTCTCATCGTAATATACATGATGCTTAAGTATTCGTTTATTTAAAAAATTGGTGTTGAATATTTACTTTATTGGTTTATATCGATCAAAACTGAAGATGAATATATCTACAAATATTTTGAATACTTGGATGGCATTAATAATTTGCCCTGGGCAGATCAAATATATAAAAAACTTTATATGTTTATTTATTCCATGCCAATAACGTTAATCTTAATAAGTGTTCGCGCCCCACACTAAACTTACTAAAACTAAATCCACTATGGGACGCGAGAGTGAAACGCGGGCGCAGCTGCGAGCAACGCGCTTGCGTGCCGCCATCGGCCATTACGCCAGCCAAAGTCAACAAAGAAACATATTATAAAGCCAAAGCACTGTGTCCCGTTAAGTTAGACCTTATAACACAAACAACCAGAGCCGATCTCACACCAATTCGATGAGGATTCGTCAACGCGAACCGCTTGCTGGCGACCACGAAGATAGGACGAGAACCATTCCAGTGCCTCAGAGGAGATCATAAGGTGGGAAAGGATAGCAAGGAGGATGTCGTGACTGACGGTATTGAAGGCATTAGAGAAATCTACCAAAGCCAACACGGTGACTTTGGCATTCTCCATGCCCGATCTAATATCGCCAGTCACTTTGAGGAGGGCGCAAACGGTGCTGTGGCCAGGTCTGAAGCCAGACTGTAAAGGGCTTAAAAGGTTGTTTAAATAAATATGACGAGATAGCTGCTTCTGAACGCTGGCCTCAAGCACCTTGGACAGGAAAGGTAGGATGGAAATTGGACGAAAGTCATTAAGGCGAGAAGGATTCTGAATTTTAGGTAAGGGAGTGACGTAGGCTTTAAGCCATAGGTCTGGGAATGTGCCGGAGTCTAGGGAAAAATTGACAATGTGAGTGATAGCTGGGATGAGGTGTTCCAGGATAGTGGTGATCATACGGCGGCTGATGTGATCACAGCCCACCGCATTGGATTTTATGGAGCGGATAATCCTTATAATCTCCTCCGATGCTACTGGAGAAAAAGTAAAAGACTGAATGTTAGGGCGAGGTAGATTGGCTAAGTAATCGAGAGTGAGACATTTGGTCTGATGATCAAGCGTGGTAGTGGTGGTGAAATGTTGATTTAAATCATTCAAACCAAATGTCCCCTGAAATTCGACACTACGCTTTTTGCCAATACCTAGCGTCCCGAGGAACTTCCAGGTATCAGCGGGGGAAGAACAGGTGATATTAACTAGGATATGTCGGCGTTTAGCGTTGCGTATCATCTGGTTACACCGATTCCTTGCAGCCTTGTAAAGTGCCCAGTTATGATCACACCGATCCTTCCTAAATCTGTGAAAGGCCCGGTCCCTCCGTCTCATCGCCGTCCGAACATCTTGGGTGAGCCAAGGAGCTGGAGGACGCTTTAATTTGATGCGCCTAACAGGAGCGTGTTTGTCATAAAAACCAATAACGTTGGTATTAAAAGCCTCGACCTTGGCGTCCAGAGTGGGGGCTTGGAACACATTATCCCAAATAATAAGCGAGGCATCCCGGCATAACATTTCCACATCCATACGACCAAAACAACGTCTGCGCACAACCTTTGGCGGGGGTTTAGGTGATTTTAGGATATAAGAAAGGAAAATAAGGTCATGATGGGAGAACGCCGGTGCAGGATGTTGGCCGTGGAAGGAAACTAGATAAGGATTAGATGTGAGAATCAAGTCAAGCCAGGTATCTTCCCCTGTTATATTGTGATGGGTAGCTTGCAGGGGTAAAATGTGGAGACTGGCTGACTTAACTACATCAAGGAGTTTAGAGGATCTTTGGGTACAAGGAGACAGGAGATCGGTGTTAAAATCGCCCATGATGATATGATGTGAATATTCCGACCCTAAAGATTCCAGACTCGTTTCGAGACTGGAGAAATAATCAACAGAAGGAGGACAGTACACGACACCAAGAACCAATTTACTGCCTTTGACGCAAACCTCAATGAAGAGATACTCCGCATTTGCAGTATAGTTTGGAGAAGACGAAGAAATAATTTTATAGCGAAAGTTACTGCGGAGATAAATGGCCACACCACCCCCTCTTCGATCCACTCGATCATTGCGTATCAATATGAAACCAGGGAGAAGGTAAGTGGTAGATAAGAGATGAGGTTTTAACCAACTCTCTGAGACCAGAACGGCATCAACATTAGCAGCAGTGAAATCTTCCAGCAAATCGCTGTAGTGGCTTACAATGCTCTGTGCATTAAAATGGCACACATTAAAATTATTACTAGAAGGTTGATCGAAAGTCCTACGCACACAATCACCCAACGTATCGGGCAGTGAATGAAAACTTCCATCAAGGGAACCATCAGCGGATTCATCGGCAGAATGAAAAGACTCGCTATCAGAAATCATGGATTAATAAATAATTTAAATATATATATATATATATATATAAATATAGATAATATGTATAAAAAAGAAGTACTTAAATAACTATGATTAGGAATAGTGTATATACGTTGCTTACTTATTTGGTGCAAGTACATATAACATCCCTGCACCACCCGCCAGTTGACGCACAAAGAAAAAAAACTAAACGCAAAATACAAACAAAACGTACTACACAACATTATCACATTAAAACAAAAATCGAACAGCAGCTTCCAAATTTCTGAACGTGTCATTACTGTCAAACGTCAAAGTGACATAACAAAAATTTTGACCATGGTTAGATTGTTTATAACCTGACTTCGAATCAGAAAATATTAATCTACAATAATTTTATATAAAGCGTTAAAAGTTAATTTATAAGTGGGTAACAACCAAACACATATTGAATAACAATGTTCGATCTTTTAGTGAAGCGCAAAATCATAACACCAAGCGTAGTAAACAATAACATAACAGAGTAAGAACGTTAAATAGCTACTACTAAAACAACAAATTACTTTATTTACGCTGTTTGGAGCTCACCGCCGCTGAACTAGGCATCCCACCGTCAGTCTTGTTCGATATTGTTGGCCTATCGGGGAACTTCTGCATGAGAACATTGAGCTGGTCCATAGTCGTGCTCTTATATCGGCTGCCGTCGCCGGCTTTCACAACGATTACCCCGTCCTGGGTCCAGCATGCCCTCATCCCGAAGTGCTGGCGTGACTTGAAGAAGATGGACTGCCGTGTCCTAGACAGGAACTCTTTGACTGCAATTGAAGAACTCTTCAGCTTCGTCTTGCTCCTCCACACAACAGACCTGGTTTCTACACAGGTGAATTTCACTAGCAGAGGCCTGTGATGCTCCTTATTGCGTGTGCCGATCCGGTGACAAGAACAGATGTTAGAAGCTGTGATATTGCTGAGCTCCATTTTGTGGATTACACCAAGTACAGCAGCAGTGCAGTCCTCTCCCTCAGTCTCCGCAACACCCAGGAAAATGAGCGCCTTGCGGCGATGTCTCGTCTCCATGTCGTCCACAGCTGCAGAACATTCATTAATCTGCTTTCTGAGCAGGCCAAGCATAGTGAAACCCAGTTCTCTAAAGGTCCGGAACTCCTCCGCAACCTTGGCCACAGTGTCCTTGGCTGGTCCTCCAGTGTGCAGTTGTGCTTCCAGCTCGGCCATACGCTTAGAGAAGCTCTCCTCCAGGTTCATTTGTGCGGTTTTAATGTCATCCAATTGAGCCATTGTATTGTGTAGTACTTTGAATGTGAGTAATTTCCAGTAAGTGCGTTGTGCTGGCAGGTGGTGTATAAATTTAGAGTATTTTTACATGAACTGATATTTTGTTCCACAAACGTAAGTACTCTTTAATTGTGTACAAAAGCACTCAAAAATGTAAATAATTATTTTAAAAATTCATTTATTTGATTATTAAAGATACTTGGAAAATTTTAGCAGCTGTTAACTTTTTCACACCTACCACCGTTTATATTGACTTGAACAATCCTTTGTGGACCAAACAAGTTTATTTCGTGTTATCAAGATTCGTGGGTTGACTAAAGTATGAGAAAGTCTTTATTGGTAACATTAGTATGTCGTCTGGACTTAGAAAAACTAGCCGTGGTGAGGATTGCAGTTATGTTAACTCTTCCTTTGCGGTACCTCGGCAGCAACACGTCCGTTCTTTGGACAAGCTATCTGATTCGGAGCTCAATATTTTGACATCATGGATAGCGCCAGTCTGTGTAAGTGTTGTTTACTTCTTTTCTCAATTCCTACAATTCTCTCGTGCTCTCCTCACCGAATATTCAAACTACTTTAATTGTTTGTTTCAGGAATTGAACGGAGTCTTATGTATAGAATGCTACACATTAATTGAAGCTGTTGTAACTTCTGAGGCCATACCTGCACCACATTATGGTATACGATATACAAGCTTCTGCTTCATTTTGAGGTGATTCATTTGAAGAAGATTTAGGTATAATAACCGTCTAGAATTTTGGCTAGAAGGAGCTGGGATCAATTGCAGCAGATTTGTGGAAGCGTGACTCTATTCATCAGCCCTTGTCAGCCACAACAAATCTCAGACACAACTGTACTGTGTTGCACAGCGAATACAAGTAATCTTAATATTAATGTGTTTCACTTACCCGCTATCCTTGCTGATGTCAGGCTTGAGCTAAATTAGACACATTCATACAAGTATATTGGCCAAAATAAATGAATGAAGTATCTTATACTTAGCTATTAAGCTTCAAACGCGACGTTTTCAGGACACGTTGGCACGTGGAAGTCGATACCAGATTCACAATTTTCACAAATATCAATCAATAGTTCACAATCAATTTACCGTTGCCAGCACTAGATCAGGCGGCGTTCAAAGCGGTTTACTCTATTTAGTTCAATTAATCAATTCACACGAAATGCAAAAAGGTGTGCTCACAATAACTTTTCACAAAATGTTCAATATGTCACAAACCGTGCCGGGAGTCAAAAAGGCGGCAATTTAATTAAGTTAATTACGAGTTGATTCAATTCGCGTTAATTCAAAGGGCGATCAATTTATTTTACGTACGAGTCGACAACGTGGTAATTTCTCAACGCGGGAGCGAACGGAAGTGACAGTTCAGTGTGACCATTGTCAGAAATTTTCAATAGACTAAACAAAATGTTACTCAATCGATCTAATCGATTTGTCTTATAATAAAAACGAATTCTATTTCAAACATCCACCCGCCCCGGACCGGCCTACCGGTCCGCTAATCGGTTGGTAGACGTGACAATGTTGCAACAGCTCTCCTCAGAATCGAACCGTCCACCAAGACCTCAGCAAATCGGGGAACTCCATCAGCCCCAGTTACCAAATGAAGGATGCGCCCCCTGCGCCATCTGAGTGGCGGAAGGTTAGCCTCCTTGATCAAAACGAGGTCTCCAATCTTGGGTGGATCGGTCTTGTCGGTCCACTTAACGCGTTGCTGGAGTATGTGCAAATATTCCAAATTCCAGCGTTTCCAAAAGCTCTGAGTAATCTGGCGTACCAATTCAAAACGCGAGAGACGACCAGGTCTCGTATCAATATAGGGGTACTCAGGCAAGGCGACAAGTGGGCGACCAATCAAAAAATGGCCCGGCGTAAGGGCCTCCAAATCATTCGGATCTGAGGAGATCGGGCACAATGGCCGAGAGTTCAAAACGGCCTCAATCTTACAAAACACAGTTGCGAGTTCCTCAAATGTAAGGACAGATTCACCGATTGTCCTGCGCAAGTGTGTTTTGGCCGATTTTACAGCGGCCTCAAATATACCACCCCAGTGTGGACAATTTGGTGGGGAAAACAACCAATTTATCCCACGTCGGGCAAGCCTATCACCTATATCAGCTTTGTTGGTTTCAAGGAAATTAACAACATCATTCAAATAATTATAGGTGCCCTTGAAGTTAGTGCCGCAGTCAGAACGGAACAAGGAAGGCATCCCTCTGCGGGATACAAATCTGTCAAATGTGGCTACAAACGCCTCGGTCGTAAGCGAGGAGACCAGTTCTAAGTGTACGGCCTTTGTGGAGAGACAAACAAAAACACACAAGTAGGCCTTAACAGTCTTGCTGTTTCGAAGTGTCGACGTTTTCACCAAAAAGGGACCTGCGAAGTCCGTGCCAACACCGTCAAACGTCCTGCTCTCAGTTACGCGATCTGCCGGTAAGTCTCCCATCAAGGGCTGCATGGTAGAAGCCTTGAGCTTATAGCAAGGGATGCAGCGAAAGACTACACTCCGAATAATTCTTCGGGCAGACAAAATCTAAAATTCGCGTTGCAAAATGGCCAAGAGCGCATTACAACCAGCATGCGAATTTTTAAGGTGACGGTCAGTTACCAACAAGCGTACCAAATGACCGTCCTTAGGTAACAAAAGGGGGTGACGTGCTCCGTAAGGGAGGTTGGCGTTCTTGAGACGCCCTCCAACGCGCAAGAGACCCGTATCGTCCAAAAAGGGGTTCAATTTAGATACAGCGCCCGATAATTTCAATTTCCCTGACTTGAGGATAGCAATCTCCTTCTCAAAGTGCGCCAATTGCACAGAACGAACCCAAAAGGTGAGGGACTCCTGTCGTTCCTGTGGTGAGAGAAACGGTGTCAGTCGTTTCTGTTGTGGGTGCCTAAAATTAAAAACAAAACGCTTTATCCAAGCAGTGACACCTAACAACTTGTCAAGGGAGCTGTAGCGATTCAACAAAAAATCGGGGTCGAAGGCGCATTCCACCTTCTCAAGAGCGAGTGTTCGTAGACCCGGCAAATTAGAAGTATTCAAAACTGGCGTTCGAGGCCAATCAATTTCTGGTCGACTCAACCATTCCGGACCCCACCACAGCGAATGACCTATCAAACTAGGCGTCAAGCATCCGCGCGAGGCACAATCAGCGGGGTTGAGCTCACCTGGCACGTGTCTCCAAACAAGTTTGACTTCGGATTTCTGGATTTGGGAAACGCGATTAGCGACAAATACCTCCAAAGTGTGGACAGAAGCCTTCAACCAACAAAGAACAATTTGGCTGTCTGTCCAGGCGTAGGTCCCATTAATGCAAATGCTTTTACCCAAAGTACTGGACACGTGGTTCAACAAGCGTACAAGTAGAGCTGCTCCCGAGAGCTCCAATTTTGGAATGGTCAGAGATGTCCGAAGGGGTGCCACCTTGCTCTTTGCCATGATCAGGGAAACTCTCACCTGACCTGAGGCACTGACTGTGCGCAAATACACCACAGCCGCGTGACCACGTTCCGAGGCGTCACAAAACCCGTGAAGGGTGGCCTTGTACTTCCCGGGAGGAAGGATGGGACGAGGCAAAGAGATCTCGTTGACGGCAGGAAGTGAGGATACAAAAGAGGTCCATTCCTCAACAAGAGTGCCGTGCAGAGGTTCGTCCCAGGTTAATCCTGCTGTCCAAAGCTTCTGCAAGAAGCATTTTGCCCAAAATATAATTGGACAGATCCAACCGCTCGGATCAAAGGTTCTGGCGACAGTAGACAATACGAGACGTTTAGTCCAAGAACACGGCAATTTCAAGTCTACGTTATATGTAAAGATGTCTTGGACTGGTCTGTACTGAACGCCGAGAACAGCCATCATGGCGGGGTTGTCAACAATCTCAAACAAATGTGGATCTTGCTGATGATCCTCTGGCAAGCCTTCCAAAAGCGCTGGCGAGTTGGAAATCCATTTGCGCAACTCATAACCAGCGGAGGCCAAAATACCTATCAATTCGTCCCGCAGGAGGATCGCCTCGTCCGCTGTGGAGGCGCCCGAGCAAATGTCATCGACGTAAATATCGTCCTTCAAGATGGCGGAGGCTCGTGGGAAACGTAAGCCTTCGCGGTCTGCGAGCTCCCAAAGAGAACGTATTGCCAAGTAGGGGCTTGACCTTAACCCGTACGTATTAGTATTGAGCTCGTAGACGACCATGGGATCGCGAGGAGACTCTCTCCAAAGGATCAGCTGGAAACGACGGTCATCAGGGTGGATAATCGTCTGCCTGAACATCATTTTTATGTCGGCCACAAAGACAACCTGATGTCGTCGGAAGCTGGTGATGACGTCACAAAGGTCCTTGACCAACTTGGGACCAGAATGCAAGCACTGGTTCAAGGATACGCCTGTTGAAGTCTGCGCAGAACCATCAAACACTGTGCGCAGCTTGCCAGTCGATGGCTTCAATACCGCATGATGCGGGAGAAAGTAATGCTCCACCGAACGCCAATCCAAATTTGACACAGACATGTGTCCCAACTGTTCATATTCCCTCATGAACTCAATGTACTTCTGTCTGATCTCCGGATCACGACCCATGCGGCGCTCCATGGCCAACAACCTCTTTTCGGCTAAAGGTCGTGACTCACCAAGCGGAGGCCGAACAGACAGGAAGGGTAGCCTCGTAATAATCCGACCAGAACGGAGTCGACCAGTGTTGTTCTGGAAGAACAGCTCGCACTCCTCATGTTCTGGATTCAAACAGGCAGCTTGAGGCGGCTCCTCTACCTCCCAAAACCTCTGAACTGCATCAGAGAGAGCAGAGCCTACAGCCAACAAATTATCAAGTTCGGGTGGAGGGGGGTCCCTAGGTACAGGTCCCATCAAAGCAAATCCAAATATGGTCGGGATGGCAGTCAAACCATTTGGCACCAAGACCCGTTTCCCACCAATCAAAATTCCACCGAGGACATCAGAGCCAATCAACAAGTCGATTTGTCCCGGTGTGTCAAATTTGGGGTCTGCCAGTTCCAATCCCGATGTCAAATTCACCACAGCAGCAGGTAGCTGTTTCTGTGGATGCATGCCCAAAATATTCTTCAACACAATAGCCGAGGTTTTAATCCTCGGGTGTGAAGATTCAACAGGGCCAAACAAAACTTTAACTTGCCCTTCAACATTAGAGGCTACGTCACCTATGCCCCGTATACAATTCGGAAAAGAGCCCATATTTAATTTAACCTGCCCTACCAAATAAGTGGAAACAATGCAACCTTGTGAACCTGTGTCCAATATAGCACGGACAACAACAGAGGTCCCCGTGGGTCCCCAGACCCTAACAGCAACCGTTGGTAGGATAACGGTCTCAATGGGGGAGGTTGGCGTTATAGGGCAGGGGTCAATGACCTATTGTTGCCTGGGCGGCGACCGTTGGCCAGGACCTGGCAAGTCAAAATGAGGGTGTGGCTTGAAGTCCTCAAAAGCGCGATGACTCGATCCGCGCGCCATCTGGGGGGGGTCATAGTGACGCACCCGCCCAAAACGAGGTGGGCGCGAGTCAAGGCGGGGACGCTCCGCCAAAGGTGGAGAATACCTGGGGCAGTAGTCATGGTGCTTGTGACGTTGAACAGCACATTCAGGTGCGCGAGAGAGAGGAGGCGTGCGCACGCTACGGTTCTCCAAGCGGGGTGAGTGGCGATCAATTGAGCGAGGCGACTCTCGGCTACGCGCCGGTGAGCCTCGGCTGCCACCTTCAAAACACCCGCCCGTGCGCGGCGTCGGCTGGTTGGACAAGCGGCCAACCTCTCTGGCATTCATACAGAGAATGTCCAAATGCTGTCCTCCACAGTGAGGACAGGGGCGAGAGTTTGGGCAGTCTCGCTGGTAGTGGGACCCCAAACAAGAGAAGCAAAGGCGGCGGGCATTCGCGATGCGCCTACGAGAGGCGACATGTAGGTCCAAGAATGCCCTACAATTGGCCGTTCTGTGCCCCGTGACCTTGCAGTAGGAGCACTCCGCTGGGCTCTGCGTGACCGCAAAGCGAGGAGGGTGCCGGTCAACATTGGCTCGGGTGTGAACGCGAGCCTGCTCCTTGACCTTGGGCGGCTGCGACTTAGCCGGCGTGTCACCACCGGAGTTGTCCAAGACCCGGCACTCATCCTCCAGGAACTTCTCCAGGTCAGCAAAGGGGGGCAGATGGGTCGCGCTATCCCCACCAAAACGCTGTTCAAAACGCGACCTCAGGTCGGCAGGCAGCTTCTTCAGCACAATGTGCACCAATAGATAGGACCATTGGTCCACGGGCAGGTCAAGGCACTTAAGTGCATTGATGGCCACCAAGAGCGGGTTCAACAGTTGGGTGCGCAACCCAGAGACCCGGGTGAGCGTCGGCAAACCCAAAATCTGCTCAATATGCGTGTCGGCGAGGCCACGCTTGTTATGGTACCTACGGGTAATTAGGTCCCGAGCCGTCTGGTACGCCTCGTCAGACACGGGCAGGTGCTGGATGAGGCCCTTAGCCTCCCCATCCAGAACCGACATTAAATAGGCCAACTTTTGTGCCGGCCGAAGGTCAGCCCTATCATTGACCAGGCTGTCAAACAAGTTAATGAAGCCCAGGTAGCTTCCTAGGCAGCCATCAAAATGGGGGAGGTCCAAAGTAGGGAGCCTACTCACCAGCCCCGGTGCTGACCTAGGAAGCTCCTGCTTCAGGCCGGGTTGCCCTTCCCTATCGGCAACTAGTTGTCTCGCAGTATTGGAGACAGCATCATACAGGTCTAAGACCTGGGCATAGTCTTCGCTGACCTTATTTCGCTGGTCAGCGGTGAAATCATTGATTGACACTTCAAGACAGCAAGTGCTGAAAGTGCGGAATTGCTGTTCCACACTTGCCAGGCGATCGTCAATCCGCTCGTACCTCTGAAGTAAGGCCTGCTGGCGATCAGGCCGGTTCACTAAAGCATTGGCCGAGGCAAACCAGCGCAAGTCTGATGCAATAGCACCAGCAGCCGCACGCAAGTCCTTGATGGCTGACATAATCAAAATTCAAAAGAGCCCGGACAAGCGCTAAATAAAATTAACAATCAAAACTTAATTTTTCTTAATTCTTTGAAACCAACAAAGTATTAGCCTGTTTACTGCAAGTGCAGGCAAGTGACAGGTATTTACTGCCCAACAAAATTAAAGGTTTCAGTATATTGAAACAAACACTAAAGTTATCAAAGTTATAACTTATAACAAATTAATAAAGTTGAAACTTCAACTTAATTAATTAATTATTTGCAACAGACAGACTAACTGTGTTATTTATGATATACAATAGGAAGTAAGCACAGAATATGTGTTACCTAACAATATTATCTTTATATTATAACAAAACAAAGTTTATTAATGTGACCCGCCCAAGTGGCAAGGTCAAGTTGGTTGTTATGTTTATGAATATATGCAATAAACTAAATTTACTAAATTTATTGATACATACAGCTGTTATGTATCCTAACAAACTGACTTATTAATGCAACAACAAATTTAAGTTAGATTTTTCAACAATACAAATCAACAATTACTGATTGAGGTTATGTGACAATGTGTTTCAAATTATCTAGGTCAACTTATACAATTAAATATTATGTATTTTAGACAATAACTGACCTGACAAACACTACAATACTGTCTACAAGGTGATAAGGTACAAGCTCATACCAATCTGAGTTTATACTCAGTAATGCAACAGCGGCTAAATTTGAACCACGCTCTGCTACCAAAAAATTATGTCTAGAATTTTGGCTAGAAGGAGCTGGGATCAATTGCAGCAGATTTGTGGAAGCGTGACTCTATTCATCAGCCCTTGTCAGCCACAACAAATCTCAGACACAACTGTACTGTGTTGCACAGCGAATACAAGTAATCTTAATATTAATGTGTTTCACTTACCCGCTATCCTTGCTGATGTCAGGCTTGAGCTAAATTAGACACATTCATACAAGTATATTGGCCAAAATAAATGAATGAAGTATCTTATACTTAGCTATTAAGCTTCAAACGCGACGTTTTCAGGACACGTTGGCACGTGGAAGTCGATACCAGATTCACAATTTTCACAAATATCAATCAATAGTTCACAATCAATTTACCGTTGCCAGCACTAGATCAGGCGGCGTTCAAAGCGGTTTACTCTATTTAGTTCAATTAATCAATTCACACGAAATGCAAAAAGGTGTGCTCACAATAACTTTTCACAAAATGTTCAATATGTCACAAACCGTGCCGGGAGTCAAAAAGGCGGCAATTTAATTAAGTTAATTACGAGTTGATTCAATTCGCGTTAATTCAAAGGGCGATCAATTTATTTTACGTACGAGTCGACAACGTGGTAATTTCTCAACGCGGGAGCGAACGGAAGTGACAGTTCAGTGTGACCATTGTCAGAAATTTTCAATAGACTAAACAAAATGTTACTCAATCGATCTAATCGATTTGTCTTATAATAAAAACGAATTCTATTTCAAACAATAACAAATAAAATAAAGAATAACATAAAAACTGAGTTTTATTTACCTAATAAGCATAAAACAGTGTTGTTTTAATGCCAACTTTGTAATAAGGTCCAATGGAATGAGCTTATCTTTTGCGAACTAGCCTCACTGAAATTCTCATTAACTGTACCATATGGTATTGAGAATTTTCAGTAAGAAATATATCAGACTGAAAAAACCGCAAACTAATATAATGTACAAGCATTTGTTTCGCAGCTCCACTTCTTTTACAACTGTTTTCTATATTGTATAATATACATAGAGGCTTCTAATAAATTCCGGTAATATGATTAAATCATAGGTATCATCACCGTCCTAGAGTTATGTCGGTTGCATCCAAGACTTCAACGCCTAGGAGCCCTGGGTCCGCTTACTAGTCTAACTAGATATGACAGAATATTAGCTTTTCCATAGTCTGACCGCCATAACCCAAAGGGAAAGCGATATTGTATGGTTTAGACCAGTAAGTATCGGTTTATTGGAGGGTACTGACTCCCCGTAACGACGTGCGATGGTGAAAGATGACAACTGGGACCGACGGCTTAACGTAAGTACTCTTCGAAGCACGGGCGATAATTAACTAATTTACTACTATTTATATGATTAAATCATGTAACTATCACAATACTTAACCTCAAAATATTTGAAATCTTTAATGTCCGATAGCTAAGAACTGCCGCTGAATATCGTATTAATTTTTTTTTAATTTATTTAGGAGTATATTTACTATATTTTACTGGTCAAATCATCGAGAAGCAAACTTAGCCCATCTTCCATACAAATTTGGTCATTCTCCTATCAGTATCTCAATTCAATATGCTAAAACGTTTTGCTTGCGATTTTGAAATATTGGAATACGGATGTCGCCAGAATACGGCCGCACGCGACGAGAATGAAGGGGGGCGCCCCGCAGTAGACGGAGCTAAGCTCCCTTCACCTCCCCTGCTTCACCCCTCATTTACCAAAACAGTCGCTTAGGACAGCGCCTTAACTAGAAAATGCCCATAGCATTTTCTTTATAATTTTTCCATTTTTGTCCGACCACGAGAGAATTTCGGGCAATCTCTTCGTATTGCACCCCTACGGCCCTCAAGGAACATACATCATCTTGTTGCGGCCATTAGTTTTGCCTATGCGTTGACAGTTAGTCGGTCAGTAACCCACTAATTTTATACATACAGAAGATATACAGAGACAATTAGAACCAATTTCGGTTGTTTTAAGTAGTGATGTCATCATCATCAGCCTTTATCAGTTCACTGCTGGACTAGGCCTCTCCTTTGAAAGGAGGAATTAGCCTACTATACCACGCTGGCCAAACGGGTTGGTATAGGGTTTGTATCAAGTTTTCCTTCTCTTACAGTGCTGTTCTCTGCATAATTATGCTCCCTCTGTCGGCTCTTACGACACCCATGGGAGATATGGGGGTGGTGACAATCCGTATTCTTAATCCGTCACCACACAGACGTGATGTGCCGGATCGTTAAAAATGCATATCCGCGGATACGGATCGGCATACGGATATTTGGTGTCTAGATCCGCGAATACGGATACATAACTTTATTTACTTACTGGATCAATGTGCACCGACATTGATCCAGTAAGTAAATAAAGTTCTGTATTAGGGGTGGTCTGTAACAGGTGAAAGGCGAAACCTGTTCCACCTGCTCCTGTTCCACTCAAATAACAGGTCCAATAATCTGTTCCAAAATAACAGACTGTTCCAATGGAATAACTTCAAGTAAAGATGCAGTTTCGGCAGTGAAAACTGGTGAAAACCATCCATCAATAAAAACAGCTGTGTGCCACAGATAATAAACATTAAAGCAAGTGGTGAGCCGCGTTTGGATACACACACTAAAAAAATTAAAATCGTTATAGAAAATCTCAGTTTCTCTACCTAATTTTTTATATTATATTTAAAATTTATTATTGAGATTTATTGTATAAATGTGAAATCCCAATAATAAATTTTAATGTAATTTAAGCAACTTTTGCTTACAACGACCTAGTCGTACTGGATGGATGTAAGTATACGGACGCACTACTGTATAGAAAACAGGTTGAACCTGGTGGAACAGTGACACGCACAAGACTCGTACTATCTCTATCTTTGTCCAACACCATAAGCTAAAATAGGAACGCAGATATCAAAATAGTAGTCTACTACTACTAGTACGTATTGGACATAGTCTGTTGTAGGAACTGGAACAGGCGAAATAGTTTTATGAGATCAGGTTTACACTGTTTCGTTCGGAAACCTGTTACATATACCTGTTCCGATATATACGACTCACTCCTATTCTGTATCCGTATCCGCGACCTTGAAACTTGAGACCTTGAGACTTGTGTTGAAATTTTATTAAAAATACTCTGAATGGAATTTAAGTTTTTTAATTCTACCTAACCACCTATATAGCATTCCATCCTATCAATTGAAAATTAATAAGGTGAAAGATCCGTAACAGATGGGCGAGAAAAGTAACGGATACGGATACGGATCTTTCTTCTTACTCGGATATCCGCAGATACGGATACGGATATCCGGAACATCACTAGTTTTAAGTATGTCCGCTATAAATATTATAGGAAATAGCACGCAAGAAGCTTTTTTATCGTATTCGTGGTGCTAATCACTTATAAGCCTTTAAAACTCTTTATTCTTGTCACCTGCAATGATAAGAACCAAATGTAGGCGAACCAATTATTTCCTATATCTTCCAACAATACAATATCTTACAATTACCATTTTCATAGTATTATTACCATGGTTCTAGAGGTTGCAGGCTTTCGCCTTGAGGTTCCTGGTTTATTTTCTAGACTAACAGGATTTGATACGTTTAACCTGTTTATTTCAATTCAATTATTTTACAACGAAATACATTTTTACTAACTATTACTTAATTACTATTTACAGCTAAAACTATACTTATAAACCTATAACTAAATTAAAAAGAAAATAAAATAATATATTCTTACAAAACGCAAGGCACGAGGCGTTTAGGCGTCGTAGTATACCTCCGCATCAATGTCATGGGGTAACGTGCCCAGAAGGCTGGTAGCATTGCCACGCTGGATGGCAATGCTGATTCTTTGAGCAAAGAATAAACCAGCCTTCTGGTCACGTGAGACGTCGATCAAGCGTTTCGAAATTTCTCGGTACAAAATACGAGCGCTCGGACCCCATGGGCCCAACGTTTCTACCCCAAACGGCTCAAATAAGTAATTGCCGACTAAATTTCCGTATTTGCGCCGTTTGAGGGTTTCCGCCGTTGCAGCAGCAGCGCCGGCATGACCTGCTGTGCTTGGAATATGTGATGGCGCAAGGGTATCTACGCACGTTGCGTCCCACACCAAAGGCCTACCCATTTTCCATGGCAACAATGACATACCGTCAGGTCTCTTCCCGTCGTCTCGTACCAAACCATTTGGTTCGAGTACAGCTGTTACGCCAGACGCGGCAAGAGTACGACGAATTATGTCATTCAAATTAGAATGTCGTGGAATTCTACCTGCGCTTCTGCTGCAAGAAAGCCCATGATGTCCGAGGCTATCGACGTCTTCTCCACAATGGCACCGATGCGGAGAAACACAAGGAGCACCCAAACGTAGGCAAGTGGCAATACGGAACGTCTCATCGTCCAACATGGTTCCTGTGTTGGAAGATGGTAGTGCTTGTAGCCAAAGACCGGACTCCCATTCCCCCACAGCCAGCAAGCGAGCACGCTCTGCAACATTAGAAGCTGTTGACAAAATATTTTTTCTTACTAAGTTACAGAGCGGCAAGTCCCACTGTCTCTGGGAGAAAAGGTTGGTAGGCAATTCAGTGTTTGGACAAGCCATTTTCCAGGCGTTTAAAGCATCGGTTTTGCACAGCACTTCCGAATCAACTAGTGTAGGTGTTAAAATTTTCCTAGTTAACTCTTCCGTGCTGTGAACCGAAGACAAAAACGCCGGTAAACTGACACTGGAAATTTTGCGAACGCCGAGCCCACCCAGACGTATAGGTAATGACGCTTGTAGCCAGGCTCGGTCGTCCATGTCCACATTTAGTATCTTTCTTAAGGTTGTTTGAATAATTTGATCAATTTTTCCTAAAAATGCATTTTTCTTCCAAAGTTGTGACGATCTTAAAGTATGAGTAAATTTAGGGACGAAAAGGCAATATCGAATAATTGTGTAAGCTGAATGAATATTAATATTTAATAGGCGATCTGAAATATCATTAAAATTTTGTATCTTTTCTTCTACGAAAGATTCAAAAGCTTCTTCAAAAATTGGTGAACCTAGGAGGCGAAGAGAAGTTTTTTCAACAATTTTGATATTTGGTGCCAAATTATTAAATTTCGATATTGCCATATATGGATTTGATTGATTTACCAGTTAAAGACAAGCGTCTCACTCAAAAAAAATTTAAAACTTTTGGTATTCTTATTGTAGCGTCACAATATATTTATGCCAGTGTTATGCAAGTAAGACTAATATAAATTCTTATAAAATGAATAGTGACATACACAATATCAATAATAGAAATAGACATAAATTATGTGTGCCGTATATTCGTTTGCACAAACCGCATAGCTCTTTTTTTGGGCTCAGTATAGGCATATACAATAAAATACCAACTTATATTTTAGACTTGCCGTTAAGTTCGTTTCAGACAGAAGTTAAAAATAATCTTATAAATAAGGCATATTACAGTTTGAAGGATTATTTTGATGACGGATTGTTTTTGACTAGGTCAATAATTAAGAAGTTTTATTTTATAGCGTAGTTAATTACCATATTCTCATTTCATACTATATTTTGCATTCATGTTCCACACTTTCTTTATAACTTTGCGGATTTGTAAAATGTGGATAACTCGTGGTCATGGGCTAACTAATAGGTTGTCAATTGCTTTGGTTTCATATACCGTTACTTTCTGCTTCATTCACTTCGACCATAGTTCTGACATTTTCGCGAGTTGCTTACATTAAAAAGATGTAAGTGGATGCTCCTGTTTCACCAGATTTACTTTGGGAGGCTTACCATGTGAACATCATTTACTGCTTGAGTGCTTGAGTATGATATCAATAGTTACAAAAAAAAATTAACAAGTAGATGTCTACAATGTGAAACAGTTGCAGCTCCTTACAAAAATAAAATTTATAACTCTTATATTTGATTGAAAAGAGTGGCCATGAGTTTTATTGCCCGTTCTTTCTCGTGGTTCTACCTATTGCATTGCGAACGTGGCAGTAAATGTAAATGTAGAATCATTAAGTAATTAACTTAAATTTTGACGTTCATAAGCGTCACTTTGTGGCCTAGATGAATAAATGATTTTGACTTTGACTTTATTAGCTTTTCACCGAGCGACTGCTGTTTGAAATTAGTAACCTAATTGCGATATTTCACGTCTTTGACCAGTGTCAGTACATTCAAAGGCCTGATACGCAATTATGACTGTCTAATAATATCTTCATGACTGTTGAGACCGAAGCCTTTACGTGCTATTTGAGGCACTGTTGCTTGCTCTAAGCATCAGTCACATTGACATTAAAATTGTATACTGACCAAATATCATTACAGCTTTACATTTGGCTCAAGTATTTTATAAAAATATTAATAAGAATAATCTCTATCCACGCTTTTAGGCACACAGGCTTCAGCGTAAACAAAGAAATTTGCCTTAAAGCCGATCAATGAACCTAATTAAGTAGGCCTTGATTTCGTTATTTATCTAGAGCCTAAAATAAAGGCTAGCCGTAACTTTGTTATTCCTGAGAGTATTGGGTCGGCTTTCTAGTTTAACTAGATTCGGCTGAATATCAGTTTTCTTCTTAGGAGAAACTGCCATCTAACGTTTGCCTCAGTGACTTGCTTTTTCCTTTGTGTTGCTAGCGCTGAATTTGATTTACGCGTTTATTAGTACATTATTTGTTTAGCAGTTTGGTAGATCAATCAATAGATTATAGTTTTTGCTGTATGGTATACCTTACATTGCGTGAAAGAGACGTTAATATTTATTGTTTTACTATGACATAAAATATTCTTCTCAGTTGTGCACTCTTGTCAGAGTAGTCGTGGTCATCGGTCGGTTCTTGTGCCGTTGCTGTTCTTCTGATGCGTCGCTATGTAGCTCTATGTTATGCAGAGTAAGAGCAATCGTTGATGTTGGAGTGCGTCACAGATTTAATGAGGCCTGTCCATCGTGTCGGAGAGTGCCCACGTGATCTCTTGCCCTCACTTTTCCCTTGCACGACCAATCGTTCCATTGAGTCCTCGTTACGGGTGACATGGCCAAAGAACTTGAGGATTCGTATTTGCATAGTCGACGATAATCTATCTTTGATGTTGAGTTCGTTCATAATGGAAACATTGGTTCGATGCGCGTTCCATGGGATTCTGAGCATGCGTCTCCAGCACCACATTTCCAGGGCGTCAATCTTGCAGCGACCCTGCATCCTCAGCGTTTACGTCTCAGCTCCGTATAGAAAGATTGGAAAGACCAGGCACCTCATCAGTCAGTTCTAAATCTTTGTGAGTTTTTCCACTGAGGATCTTGTTACCGCGCAACGCCACCGAATTTCATCCTCGCAGCCTCCAGCATTGATGAAAGTGGAGCATACATAGACGTAGATCTTGATTACTTCGCAATAAAAAATGGTGTCATTTAAATTCTGAAAAACATTATTTTATTACTAGCTGACCTGGCAAACTTCGAACCGCCATATAATTATGTATTATACATATAAACCTTCCTCTTGAATCATTCTATCTAATAAAAAAACCGCATTAAAATCCGTTACGTAATTTTAAGGCTTTAAGCATACATAGGGACAGACAGACAGACAGGAGACAGACCCTGTTTTATACTATGTGGTGTGTACCTGTAAAATTTAATATTGCTAGACAAATTCTGTCGTCAAAATGTAACTTTGATTTACAATTCCGTCAGTGCATTAGCGTCTAAAGACTATCGTAGCTCATGAAGCCGATAATTAATACAGTAACCAATATTCCCAAGGTGCATCACCCGATATCAAAGTCACACAGAATTTAGTTCATAATGTACTTAGTACATATAAGTAAGTAAGGGTTTGGGTACAGAGAAGGCACAACATCAGACTTTTTCAGACAGAACAATATATCTTAATATTTATCAATGCAGCGATAGCCAATACAATATATAGCAGACAATATATTGGTATCCCAGTTGCAAGTTCGCTTAGTAGTCTAACCAGATTTGACTGAATATTAGCTTTTCCACAGAGCGACTGCCTGTCTGACACCCGCAACCCAATGGATTAGCGAGTTATTCCAAGGTTTAGACTAATGCTAGTTTATTCAGAGGTACTGACTCTCTATAATGACTGTCAAAGATCATAATGACAACTGAGACTGACAGCTTAACGTGTTCTCTGAGGAACGGGGCAACTGATAAAATTATAATAATTAAATAAGCACACTCCGAATATTCAGTGGTGCTAAATGTATTCAATTCCGATATCCCCTGAATGGTAGTCTGTTGTATCTCATCTAGCCTGTCGCTGCTAGCCTCATTAGGGAATTTAAATATGACCGATATTTATGTTACCAACTAGTTAGAAAACTGAAAGCCTATTCAAGAGTGAAATCAATTTTACGTTCCAAAGAAACTGTCAGAGAATACTACTGCAGTTAAAAATAATCGACTTATGACTGTACTAACCAATACTTTGGTCTAGTAAAATTTAAAATTTAATCCAAAACTTTTTAGTTACTCTATTCTTTATCGGTAAAATAGCCGTCTCGTGTGAATCAATGCTTAGTTCACACAAGTACTAGTAAGTTAGTTACGATCGGTTCAGTAATTACGTGAAGTAACTTCGAAATGCAAGTTTCATGCGGGCTGAGGCAAAGGCGAGAAACTTTGTTATTGGAAGCGATTGTGTTATAGATTGCACTAGACGAATTATCACAGAGCCAAGCTTTCTTAGTATAGATAAATACAGTAATACTGGAAGAGAAACGAGTAAATTATACGCAGGTGGAACAAGTGAATTTTACGACCAATATTTTATAGTATTGACTTTACCATCATCAGTCTACTGTAGTTCAATGCCCGATTGAGGCCTCTTTGAGCAGTGATGTATTTTGTAAGGCAAATGTAAGGCATTATACAGGGTGGCGCTACCATAGGGGCACTTTTTAAACAGAGGCATAGCTTACAACATTCTGAAGCCTTGTACCAAAAATCAATTAAATCGCTGCAGTAGTTTAGCCACAATATCGATTTTAAGTTCCGCAATTTTTGCACATGCTTTGAATTCTACACAGCTGATACAAAACGGTCACGACCCTACATTGCGCGCCGCGACTCGCTACGACGCGACGCCTCGAAGTCATCCGAAGTTAGGCTCAGCGCAGACAGAACGGAGCTCAGCGGAGAGGATTTGCCGCATAGCACACGTTGCCGTTCTTACAAAGGTCAGTAACCTAAAGTCATATTGGTCTACAAATGGTGTTTCGTTTTGTAACTCATATTTTATAGTTTATTTTGTTTGAAATTTTTATTTTTTTATTTTGGCCCCAGGGTCTTCTTTGATGATATAAAACATTTTATAGGCATCAATGCTACGTAATTTTTAAATAAATGCCCCTATGGTAGCGCCACCCTGTATATTAACACTAGAAGACGCCAGCAGCTACGCCTGCCTTTTTTTTTAATTTACCTGTTTTGGCCGATCCCGTGGGAATTTCGGTAAATCCCTTCTTAGTGCACCTTTACGGTCCCCAAGGAACATACATGCCAAATTTCAGCTTCCTGCGCCCAATAGTTTCGGCTGTAGCGTGTCTGTCAGTCAGTCAGTAACGCAAGGATTTTATATATTAAGATGAAACTATTACAAACATACATTTATCGCCTTTAATTCAGTTTTGCAGGTTTTATAATACGTCAGTTTCCTTTCAGTCTTAAGGGTGCTTTTTACTGCATAGGAGTCTTCCTCGTGCTCGTTTGTCTAAAAGAGCAAGCTGGTCATCTGATGGTAAGTGATCACCGCCGCCCATAGACACTTGCAATGGCCATTGCTAGGAGACACCTTAAGTAAAAAAAAATAGATAAATAAAGACACATTGTGCTTGCAATATACCTATTAAAGTGGCAATATTTGGCAAGTAAACAAATGATAGCCACACTGTTATATTGGGTAAACAATCTACAGTGAAAAGTAGGGCTACAATAATAAATATTCAAATTACATTGGGTTTTATTAATATCTGGATATTCTACAAAAGTTTTCATTCGAGAAAAAAATTCTAATGTAGGGCTGGATAACAAACGATAGTAAAAAAAAAGTTGCGCTCCTAGCGAGACTTAGCTTGCTGTTCGTAACAGATCAGCAAAGTTAAGCAACGCTTGCACAGGTCGCCACTTGGATGGGTGACCAAGTGTGGCATTTACATCTGAGTGCTACCGTGCTTCAGAGGGCACGTAAAACTGTCGGCCCCGGTTCTTGTATCAGGATAAGAATCGTTAGGCCAAGTCGGAGGACTTAGGGCGGTCTAAAAACTCCGACACTAGAGTTGGCCACACACTCACACGAAAGACAAACAAAACAAACTAAAGCTATTATTTTTAATGACGTATGACTCGGGTGGCTCAACATCGGTATATATGGGGACGTGGAGGCTTATTAATATTGCAAACGTTATCGCATTGCAAGAAACTTGGCTTTTGCCGCATGATGTCGCCTTTTTAGGGCAAATCAGTGATGATTTTGCTTTTATTGGTAATTCGGCAGTCGATACCTCGGCGGTTATACTACGTGGAAGACCTTATGGCGGAGTGGCATTATTGTGGAGGCAGAGTCTATTTCCATCTGTCACAGTAATTAATTGTAGCAACGTTCGCCTTGTAGCTATAAGGATAATGGCGCAAGATCTTCCTGTACTCATCTTCTCGGTGTATACACCTACAGACTCCAACGATAACGTCGCTGCGTTTACAGACTGCTTGAGTGAAATTAGTGCCATAATAGAAAGTCAGAATTTGCAATCTGTGATCATGCTTGGTGATTTTAACGCTCATCCGGGTGAGCTATTCGGTAGTGAATTGACAAGTTTCTGTGCGGAGCAGAGCTGGACCTGCGTGGACTTGGACCTGTTGCCGCAAGGTACGTACACTTTCGTAAGTGACGCACACGGTTGCCACCGATGACTCGACCATTGTGTAGTGACGGATGCCGCGAGGCGTCTGATGGTTAGTGAATCTGTGTATATGACACGTATTGATCGGATCACATGCCTGTACAATTAAAATATAATTTTAATATGATAAGACCTACTATTGTGGCTCCTAATCTATCTAAAAATAGTACGATATTTGGTGAAAGAAACGCCTGACAAATTGATAAATACAAAGAAATATGTAACACTAAGCTAAAGGAAATAAATTTGCCCATGGATTTATAGATTGCGCTAGTGGGTGTTGTGCAAATGTTAATCACACACTTATATTAGTTTATATGTACAAAGTAATTGTGTTTATACTTACTGATGCTGCCCAATGTACCAATAATGAGAGAGCAAAAGGGGGTAGAAGGGATAAACGTGTTGTCGGGTGGAATAGGCATGTTAAGCAAGTTCACGCGGATGGCCGGCTTGCTTTTTAAATCTGGAGTATGCCCGGTAAACCAACTTTTGGTGATGTGTATAAAAATATGTATGAAACGCGAAAAATCTTTAAATCGAGAATAAGATAGCGTCAGAACAATCAAAATAAAATAAAAATGGATATTCTAGCTGAGAATCGCAAATTTAAAGACTTTTCAAGCTTCTGAAAAAACACTAACAGATTGGATCTGAGGCCGGGCGTCCCCATGAGTGTCACGGGGCAGTAGGAGCCTACCGCTATAGCAAACTTGTTTGAGAATTAAAACATTTTAGAGTCGAATCCTCTCTTAGATCAGCATCGCAGGCGGTGTTGAGGAATGTCTGATAGAGCTATATCAATTTCTCAATAAGGCTGTTGCCTCGGTTATTAAACGTATGGTTAGGAGGAAATCTCCTGGGCATGACAACCTCAGCATCGAGCACCTGCATTTATTTCAAAAATTAGGAAAATATAAACAATATAATCTTCTTGACTATTAGATATGACGAAATTTAGGAGAGGCCTTTATCCAGCAGCGGCCTGTAAAAGGCTGTATGATGAAAGTGGAGTGGAGACTCATAACGGTAAATATATCTAACAGGGTGGAAGAAGATGTCAAGATATTTACAGAAAATATATCAAATATTAAGAATGACTAGGTATTAAATTAGTATACACATTTACATAATTGTATGAATCTGTTCAAAGTCACAACTCAAACTGTGCCGGGATCGCAGGTAGAATAAATTAATGCAGAAACGCCGAGGAAATGCACGGATCTAAAATTGGGTTCGGTTTGATCATAATATGGTAATCCGAATTCAATTTATGTTTAAGAACTTTGTAATCCTCTGTTACACCACCTCATAAAGAAAGAAGTAAAAGTATATTTTATTTAAAATAACGCTATAACGCTAAGAGGATGATCCCAGTTGGCTCTCTTCAAATGTTCACAATCTATTTCAGACTTCACATGAAATATATATCTGCCCGTCATATTTAGAACCTTCTAAAAAACTGGCCAATAAATCTTTCCACATAAACATTCCATCAAACAAAAAACTTAAAAGACATTTTACAAATTGTCATTCAGCCAAAGTTTGGATGTCAGATTACCAACAAACTTACTACTTACTATCAACTACTCGTCGAACAACTTTATCAAGGCTCTATTTCTTAGAGTATAAAGTTGATTTTAGCGCTTTTTCAGTTAAGTTGGGTGTAGGGATAACTTTGTGTGGAACTACAAGGGAAGTCGATTTAAGTTTGTCGGCAGCTTCATAATGATTTCATGAATTACAAATCAAAGTTGGTAGCCGGGCGTTTCGCTGACATGTTCCTAGTCGATATAACAGTTTTAGGAGTTATAGTGCGCGTTTTCGCTCTATTTGGATGCCTTACTATAATGATGAGGCGTTTCGTAGATATGTTGGATTATCGATGATGTAAATTCTGTGCGTTGGAAAGGCGAAGATGTTTCTTTGAAAAGCTTGAAAGGAGAGAGACGTTTTTTTATTTACTGTGGTGGCACAATTACTACGATGGATAAGGAGAAGACTAGGCGGACGTTATCTGATCAGATTGGAGACATCCTTAATAAAAACAGGTCAGAATTACCCTAAACCGAAGAGCATGCATTAGAAATTTGGTGAGAGTGAATGAAGCAAAATTGTGATATGTCAGGATCATTACAAATGGCGGTCCGTAGTCCCTGCCTACTTCTTCGGGAAATATCCATGAGTCTATATATGTAGACTAGAGGACGCCAGCAGCTACGCCTGCATTTTTTTAATTTACCCGTTTTGGCCGATCTCGTGGGAATTTCGGGAAATCCCTTCTTAGTGCACCCCTACGGTCCCCAAGGAACATACATGCCAAATTTAGGCTTCCTGCGCCCAATAGTTTCGGCTGTAGCGTGTCTGTCAGTCAGTCAGTAACGCAAGGATTTTATATATTAAGATAAGAAATTATTAAAGAATTGCTTAGTTTCAGACGCTTCGTTTTCAGTTATTTTGTATCTTATTGTAATATTTAAATCTTAATAGAATATTTAGATCTAACGAAACGTAGTTATTCGTTTTATAATTACTTCGAAAAATAATAGAAAATGAAATTGACGAATCTGCACTTTATCTGCATCGACTAATGTAGTCTAAAACTTTTTATAACGATAAAAGATATATTTAAAAAGTAGGAAAATTTATTCAAATGGTTTATAGTATAGCTTTATTTCTTTGCACAAAAAATACTATCGCTTTGCTCGATACAGGAATCGAACCTACTGGTATAGCCTGATAGGCTGAGACGTTATTTTTTCACGTAGATACTGACTAGATTGCAACTGTCTAATGGACTTTCACGATATTATTAAGGTTATATTATGATGCATCATGCAACTGGCGTGTATAGATGATTAAAATCAATTTTTATTACCCCAGTAACTCAACAATATTTGCTAAACATGAAGCTAACTTTAATCATAAAGACTTCGTAAATGTAAAATCGTAAATGTTTCCTATCAACTCCTTATATACCTACTCGTTCTATATTAGACGTGGCATGCTGACTTAGAAACTGTGTCCGTCTTATGCCTAACGTCTGTGAGGATAGATTACTTATTGGACGTATATTTGTAAATATATGTAACTCTTTAAGGCAATTGACCCCACAGTCAAACCATTGCAACGGTTTTGTGGGGCTTAGCTAATAAGATACTTACCTTGTGATGTAAAGATAAATAAATAAAAAAAAAATAAATTAAAAAAAAAAAAAAAAAAAATACGCATAGGATTTTGAGGAAACTTTGCAAAGTACCTAAATAGGCTTCCATTTGCCGCCATAACGACACCCACCCAAGCAACGCCGCGGGCAGACGCCAGCAAGTATAATTCATATTTATTTTTCCACATGGAAACTCACCAAATAAGGTTGCCTTGATACTTATCTACAAACGACGTAATAATCCTTACATGTTTCCCCGAGGTATCGTCTTAGCTAAATATTTGATTTGAGTGAGATGAGATTTAACTCGCTCTTCGAATTATTAGACCCGAGCGCATGTCGGGAGGCTGTCTGGCAACACTGGAAACGTCAGACGTAAAATTACGTAGCTCCGTAATTTTTAAAAGTTTTATTTAATTTTTAATGAATATTTAATGCTTATATCTCATTATTGTTGTTAAATAGAAAGTAAATAGTAAAGTAAAGTGTGAAAGACATTCAGTTTGGTGTTTGAAACCTCGATACAAACAGTTTTTGGCGGACAGATCCACTACCAGCTGTCAACGGACGGATTTGAAATCATCTTTAAACCCGGGGAGTATTTTACTTATTAACTTACACTCCTCATCACACATTTACTCGGCTCACACAAACGTGAGCTTCGTCCATCACACACTGGCACAGTTTCTGTCTCCTTTTGCTTGACAAAAACGTGGAAGCAAAATCGAAGACTGAACAAACGCCCCATACAAACACCTACTACACTTACACTTCACATTTATTTAAGTGTTTATATCTTGAACAAGGCCCATATATATAATATCTTCAGAATTTAATATAAAAATTGGTATAAATTAGTAAATTAATTGTCAAGATTATATTTTCTTTTTTCTACCTACATATTTTGCCTAATTAATAAAAAATTGAATAGCACCTTTAATTTCTCTCCTTTAAATAATATTTTCCCTTTCTGTTGTTTATCTACTGTCCTTCTAGCTATAATATAATTAATTTTTATATATATTTATTTACTTATTATCTATAAACTTCTACTCATTACTGTTTTATCTCTTCTCTATCTTGATTATTTTCTGTCCATAGGTGTTTGGCATATCCTTGACTATGAGCCATTCCACAATGAGCACTATGATGACCAGGAAGGCCACAGCGAAGGATCTAGAAAACAAGCTGAGAGTAACCTTGGTGGAATTAAAGAAGTGCCAGGAGGAGAATAATCATCTACTGAGGGAGCGTGCAGACTATGAAGAGGACATCAGGATTGTCAACGATAGGGTTTCCAACCTGAAGGCTCAACTCGCAGAACTCCATATCGAGTATATGGGCACACTGGCCCAACGAGATAGGTTACAGGAAGAAATCCATTTATTGACCGCTAGCAATTATGACCATTCATGGTCTATGAGTCGCATTAGGGAACTAGAATGCTGTTTAAAACAATCATTCACTAAGATTAAATCACTAGAACAAACTGTAGAGATATTAAACAGTAATAAAACTCAGAACCTTTACTCAGAGGTTGTAGGTAATAGATTAGGCTTAGATTCAAAACAATTAAAAATAAATCTGAAACGGCATAGAAAGTATAATAAATTAAATAAACATATTAGGAAACTCATTCTTAGTCTAAAGCAATATAGGAAAACTAAGATAACATCTCAGCAATACAAATGTTTAGTTTCTGAGCGTTCAGATTTGTTAATGGAGTTAGACAAATACAATGCAGAGTTGATTAATGGCAAAATGTTATATGACAAACATACTAGGGATCTTAAAAGTCAAATTAGTTCCTTACAATCTCAAATAAGTAGAATGAACACGCAATATGAAAATGAGGTTCAGGAGTATATTAGGAAATATGATGAGATTGCACAAGTGGGGAGACAAAATTTAGAATATGTAAAGGCCTTAACAAATACTAATAGTTGTTTGAATATCATAAGACCAACTTTACCCACTTGTGAGTCCCAGATTATTTGCGATAGTGATAAAAGTACTTGTTCAGAGAATAATAGAACAGGTAAGTCTTCTTTAGGTAAGAATTCTGGCACAAATAAAGTTTATATATTCTCAGATAGGCTTGGTGTAGGTTTAGATAGTTTAATAAATTGTGAGCTGACACAACACAATACTATCAATTATTGTTATCCAGGGTCTTCGTTTACATATCTAATTAATACATTAAATACAACAATATTTGATAGGCAGTCTACAATAATTATCACATATGGTGATAGCCCAACGGTGAATAAAAAGGATATATTTAATTTGACAGAAGTTATGTTATCGCTTCATAGCAAATTTGAATGCAAAGGAGAATGACCAAAACTGGGCTATTTTGTGGCACGTTTGCTTCTAAACCATTCATATCTAGAAAATCTTCTTTTATTTTATAATTTTATATTTATTAATTTTAATTTAAAGCGAAACGGGGATTTTTAGTTCAACATTAAAAGTATCTGCGTTGTTCCGGTCGTGACATCGCCATTTCATATTCAAAACTCATTTTGCATATTTAGGCAAATGTTTACAGTTTCTTGCAAACCCCTTTTAATAGGGAAAAATTACATTCATAGTGAAAACAGGGTGACATAACAAAAGTTTTAATAAGCAAAATAACACCAAAATCTTATGATATTTCGAAAAATGTATTGTGGTGAATATTTTCTAAAAATAATAGGTATGTTTATCCTTTTTGCAACATATTACCCACGAAATAATGTTTTGTACTTATCGAAAATATGGGAACATATTTTTATTATACTGGCATCTGTAATGTCTTACGCAAAGAATTATACACAGAGTACCGAATTATAACCTTATTAGTAGTAGTCCAACCTCTCTGGTCTTACGTCAGTTATTTTGACATGAAAACAGTCAAATTGCTTTTTCACCAATGCTCATATCTCTTTATTGGAAAATTTACTGTCGTTTATATTGACTTGAACAATCTTTTGTGGACCAAATAAGTTTATTTCGTGTTATCAAGATTCGTGGGTTGACTAAAGTATGAGACAGTCTTTATTGGTAACATTAGTATGTCGTCTGGACTTAGAACAACTAGCCGTGGTGAGGATTGCAGTTATGTTAACTCTTCCTTTGCGGTACCTCGGCAGCAACACGTCCGTTCTTTGGACAAGCTATCTGATTCGGAGCTCAATATTTTGACATCATGGATAGCGCCAGTCTGTGTAAGTGTTGTTTACTTCTTTTCTCAATTCCTACAATTCTCTCGTGCTCTCATCACCGAATATTCAAACTACTTTAATTGTTTGTTTCAGGAATTGAACGGAGTCTTATGTATAGAATGCTACACATTAATTGAAGCTGTTGTAACTTCTGAGGCCATACCTGCACCACATTATGGTATACGATATACAAGCTCCTGCTTCATTTTGAGGTGATTTATTTGAAGAAGATTTAGGTATAATAACAAATAAAATAAAGAATAACATAAAAACTGAGTTTCATTTACCTAATAAGCATAAAACAGTGTTGTTTTAATGCCAACTTTGTAATAAGGTCCAATGGAATGAGCTTATCTTTTGCGAACTAGCCTCACTGAAATTCTCATTAATTGTACCATATGGTATTGAGAATTTTCAGTAAGAAATATATCAGACTGAAAAAACCGCAAACTAATATAATGTACAAGCATTTGTTTCGTAGCTCCACTTCTTTTACAACTGTTTTCTATATTGTATAATATAATAATAATAATAATAATTCTTTTATTCATCAATTATTATTATTATTATATTGTATAATATACATAGAGGCTTCTAATAAATTCCGGTAATATGATTAAATCATAGGTATCATCACCGTCCTAGAGTTATGTCGGTTGCATCCAAGACTTCAACGCCTAGGAGCCCTGGGTCCGCTTACTAGTCTAACTAGATATGACAGAATATTAGCTTTTCCTTAGTCTGACCGCCATAACCCAAAGGGAAAGCGATATTGTATGGTTTAGACCAGTAAATATCGGTTTATTGGAGGCTACTGACTCCCCGTAACGACGTGCGATGGTGAAAGATGACAACTGGGACCGACGGCTTAACGTAAGTACTCTTCGAAGCACGGGCGATAATTAACTAATTTACTACTATTTATATGATTAAATCATGTAACTATCACAATACTTAACCTCAAAATATTTGAAATCTTTAATTTCCGATAGCTAAGAACTGCCGCTGAATATCGTATTCATTTTTTTTTTATCTATTTAAGAGTATATTTACTATATTTTACTGGTCAAATCATCGAGAAGCAAACTTAGCCCATCTTCCATACAAATTTGGTCATTCTCCTTTATAACTCTTGTTTTGCCTTATTCTTATAGCTTAAATGAAACAATGAATAGTTATATTCATGAACTCAACTTGTGCTTATACAATTTGACATGGCAATATAAAGATTTTATTTTATTATTTGACATTAATAAATTTATTAGTAATTTTACATTGACCAAAGATACTATGTATCTGCCACTATTTTATAGAAGACAAGTTGCTAAATTATTAGCATTTAATTTACAAAATGACACAGGTACATGTAGGGTATCCAAGAATTTAGCTTCTGTAAATAGTTCCTATCTTAATAATTCTTCTATTGAATATACTGACACAAGTTCTTTAAACTTAAGACTAGGACAAAGGGTAGACAAATTCAACTGAATGTAGCACATCAAAACATACAAGGTCTATCTGGCAAGGATTTAGAATTAAGTTTATATTTAGAAAATCACAGTATACAAGTTATGTGTATTACAGAACACTGGCTAAAAGAGTACCAAATTAAATTCTTAAATAACTCGCAATACACGGTACACAGTGCCTTCTCTAGGAAACACGCTATTCATGGTGGATCCTTGATTATTGTTTCAAATAGCTTAACATGTAAAGAACGGAAAGACATAGCAAGTTTGTCTATAGAACGCACTGTGGAACTGTCATGAGTAGAACTTGAGCAGCATATTATCATATGTGTATATCGTCCACCGTTAAGTAACTTCTGTTTGTTTGAATCAGTTATTGAAGATGCAATTACTAAAATTAGGAGCAATAAGAAAGGTATTATAGTTTGTGGTGATTTTAATGTAAATATTCTTGATCATTCAGTAATGACTAGTAGATTTTTAAATCTATTTAAATCATTTAATTTAAAAAATTTGTTCCTTGAACCAACTAGGATTACAGCAACAGCATCCACCTGTCTTGACAATATATTTAGTAATTGTACAGTTTCGAATAAATTAGTTAGTTCTGAATTAACTTCGGACCACTGTGGTCAATTAGCAAGGTTTCCGTATTATAGTGATAGCATCATACAGAAAGTGTTAGTTAGGCCATTACCTAGGCATAAGTTTAATGAATTCCGGAATAAAATTTTGATTGGAATTAATGCTATGAGTTCTGATGTTATGGAGATTGATTCGCCAAATGAAAATTTCAATAATTTATTTAATGTAGTTAACAAGGAATTTCAGAATACTTTTAGGACTAAGGAGAAAGTAGTTAAGGAATCTCGAGCTTTTAGTGAGTGGGCTACTGCAGGTATTTACAAAAGCAGAGCAAAGATGTACGAGTTGTACGGTATGAAGAGATACAATTCTGATTCGAACTTAACTGAGTATGTTAGGAATTATTCAAAGATATTTAAAAGAATGTGCAATACAGCTAAGGCATTATTCGTTAGGAACAAAATTGAACAATCCTCGAATAAAATTAAGGCAACCTGGCAAGCTATTAATGAAGCAACAGGTAAGACAACACTAAGAGGTAATTGTTTTAGTTTATTTGATAGTGACAGATTAATTCATAATGACAAAGAAGTCGCACACACATTTAATTAATTCTTTGCTAGCATACCGATTACTACTACTAGAGAATTAAAATCATCAGCTATAGTCGCAGAAAACCTATTAGAATCTAGTGTAGGAAAATGTGATGTATTATTTAAGTTCCATTGTATTAATTCTACCGACATTATAAGTACTTTTCAATCTCTAGAGTCTAAGAATACAGGTGATCTCTGGGGCATTTCTGTTAAGGTTTTGAAAAGTATAATTGATGTAGTAGCTCCTTATTTAAGCAACTTATTTAATAAGTGTATTGAATCAGGTGTTTTTCCCGATCTTATGAAATACAGTAGGATAATACCTCTTTTCAAATCCGGCAGTAAGACTGATCCTAGTAATTATAGGCCAATATCGATACTACCTGCCTTTAGTAAGATTTTTGAAAAGATCATACTCAAGCAATGACTTAGACATTTTAATCTAAACAGCCTCCTTCATAGTGAGCAATATGGATTTACCAAGGGTCACTCGACAACAGATGCAGGAGTAGCGTTACTTAAACACATATTCAGTGCATGTGAGAATGCCCAAAATGCTATTGGTGTGTTTTGCGACCTTTCGAAACCATTCGATTGTGTCTGCCATGAAACGCTCTTATGCAAACTTAGACATTACGGCGTACAGACTAAAGCATTGGAAGTCATTAAGTCATACTTAAGTGACAGAATCCAATGTGTTGAAATAAACGGCTCAAAATCCAGTGGCTTACCTGTTGATTTAGGAGTGCCGCAAGGCAGCATCCTAGGGCCTTTCTTGTTTCTTGTTTACATAAACGATTTACCTTTTTACTTGAAAAACATTTGTGACGTTGTTCTGTTTGCTGACGATACTTCTTTGATATTCAAAGTAGAAAGAAATAAGGAACATTTTAACGAAATAAACAGTGCGCTCATTCAAGTAACTAAATGGTTTAATGTAAACAATCTAGTACTGAACGCCAAAAAAACAAAATGTATTAAGTTTGCTCTGCCAAATGTCAGAAACCTTGGTCCTAGTATAGCTCTAAATGACGATGTTCTCGAAACATCTGAATCTACATTATTTCTAAGAATAACACTTGATTCGAAATTACAGTGGGGTGCGCACGTTACATATCTCTCAGGGAAACTTAGCTCAGCTGCTTATGCCATTAAGAAGGTTCGTAGGTTGACTGATGTCGATACGGCTAGATTGGTTTATTTTAGCTATTTTCATAGTGTTATGTCATATGGCTTATTATTATGGGGTAGGGCCGCTGACATCGAAAATATTTTTATATTAAAAAAACGGGCAGTTAGGGCCATTTACCAGTTAAAGACAAGTGTCTCACTTAAAGAAAAATTTTAAAATATTGGTATTCTTACTGTAGCATCACAATATATTTATGCCAGTGTTATGCATGTACGACTACATATAAATTCTTACAAAATGAATAGTGACATTCACAATATTAATACTAGGAACAGGCACAAATTATGTGTACCATATTTCCGTTTACACAAAACGCATAGCTCTTTTATTGGGCTTAGTATAAGATTTTATAATAAAATACCAAGTAATATTTTAGACTTGCCTTTAAGGTCGTTTCAGACAATTGTTAAAAATAATCTTTTACTAAAGGCATATTATAGTTTAAATGAGTATCTTGACGACAAGTACGCTTGAAAATAAATATTATTTTATTAGGTCAATTTCTTTTTATTATTAGGTCAATAGGCAGTTTTATAGTGTAGTTAATTACCGTATTCTCTTTTATACTACATTTGCATTCTTGTTCTACTCTTTTTATTATAATTTATCGGATTTGTAAGGTGAGGGTAACTCGTGGTCATGAACTGCTAACTAATAGATTGTAAATTGCTGCAGGTTCATATACCATTACTTTTCGGAACATACTGTTCCACCATAGATCAGAACAGTCATGTTCGCGAGTTGCTTACATCAAAAGACGTAAGTGGATGCTCCTGTTTCACCATATTCACTTTGGGAGGCTTACTAAATAAACATAATTTATTGCTTGAGTATGATATCAATAACTATTAACTTTTGCAATAGTAGATAACTCGCAATGTGAAACAGTTGCAGCTCCTTACAAATATAACATGTAAAAGAATTATACTGGCAGTTAAAAAGAGTGGCCACGAGTTTTATTGCCCGTTCTTACTCGTGGTTCTACCTATTGCATTGCGAACGTGGCAGTAAATGTAAATGTAGAATCATCTAGTAATTAACTTTAATCTTTGACGTTCATAAGCGTCACTTTGTGACCTAAATGAATAAATGATTTTGAGTTTGAGTTTGTCTTGAGTGACTGAAGGCTGGGTTCATACTGCCGTTTGCTGAGCGTGTAAGGCGTTGGATAAACTGCGTTATCTTGTTCGGAATATAATGTTGAAGCACAGGAAGGGCATAATAATTTCTCCTTTTTATAGTTATCTAATCAGTATTACATAAATAAGCGCTGGAGAAATGCCAGTCTGTGAAGGCCTCAGTGCGCTTAAATACGGTATTCCTCTCCTCTGCTCTTAAATATCGTATTCGTGTCTTTACTCACGCATTATCTCGTCCGCTTAAAATATAAAAGTAGATTGCATGTGCCCTTTAAATGCCGTTATCTAGCAAAGGAAAATACTTAAAAAAAAACAGTATAAAGGAGTCCTTACAGGCAAGTACACGGCCAATAAACATACGATAACAACCTAAGGCAGTCCTCACACAAACGTCTGTTCGGCGAAAACGTTACACAAACCAAAGCGTGTATGTTGCGTCAATGCTACGTTGCCACTGCGTTTTTCCACGATTTAAACGAGTTCTCTAAACAAGTGACGAAGGTAGATTGAAGCAATGTTTTTATATTATAGTAGAGAATGCTCACACATTTTATTTTAATTTAACTGTTGTTTCTGTCCTATCCCGTGAGAATTTCTAAAAATCCCTTCTTAGTGCACGGTAAGTGAGTGACGCAAGAATTTTGCAAAAACAGTAATGTGTTAGTAAAGTAAGTGAATAAATTGTTGCCCTGTCAATATAACGCGTCTGTTAACTGGTATCCCTTTTTAGGCTTCAACGACATGACGTAAACTCTGCTATATCATTCCTTTGCCATTTTTGGCTACTGAACGCTAAAACGATAGTGTATATTATAATCTATGTTTTTATTTTTTTATTGGCTCTTCAACAATGAGTACACCGTAACATTCAACGTATAAATACATTGTAAACTTAAATCTAAGCGTCTCACTACTTATAGAAGAGCACTACATGGACTATATTATGCGTAGAGAATTATGTGGTACAACATTTATTATTATGAAATAAACCGGTCAAGTGCGAGTCGGACTCGCGCACCGAGGGTTCCGTACAAACCTGTAGGTATATATAATTATTTAAAAAAATATGTGATGTTACTAAAAACTTTAGGTTTTCGAAATTTTGTCTATGTGCTATAAAACGTTACTTTATGCCAAATTTAAAGATTCTAGATCGACTGGAAGCACCCTTCAGTTTTGACTTGAGCATTTGATATGAATTTCAATTTTATACCTCAACGGGTTCATGAGGAAAGGGGTAGTACCTTCATAATTATTTAAAATATTTTAATTATACGATGTAACTAAAAATTCACGGTGTTCGAAATTTTCCCTTTATCTGTGCTATATGACGTTGCTTCGTGCCAAATTTCAAGATTCTGAGTTCACAGGAAGTACTCAAGTAGTTGTGAGTTTGAAAATATGCTTAAATTGCTGTTTCTTTTGATTGCGTTGACATAGAAGTTTGATTTTATTACAGCTTAACGGAGTTATAAACCTGGGTATTTGATATGAATTTCATTTTAATAACGCAGTACGCGTTCACGAGGAAAGAGGTAATAAATTTAATTTTGTATAAATGTTTTTATTATAAACAAAAAATTTCATTCTTTTATTTTTTCCTTAATCTGTGCTATAAGAAGTTGTCTCGTACCAAAATTCAAGATTCTGAGTTCACAGGAAGTACCCTGTAGGTTTTGATTCCCTTGCGGGTTTTGAAAATTGATTTTTTCACAGCTTTAAAGGACAGTAGTCTTGACTATTTCATATAAATTTCAGTTTGATACCTCTACGCGTTTCTGAGAAAAAGGGTCTTGACAGATGGACGGACAACAAAGTGATCCTATAAGGGTTACGTTTTTTTCATTTCGAGGTACGGAACCCTAAAAGTACAAATTAGAATTAAAATTTTATAATAAGATTAGAATTAAAATCACAATTGAAATTAAATTAAATTTGGCGGCCAGACAGCAATAATCGTTTAAGGACAGGCACAGAAACATGAAACAGTTCGATATCTAAAGCTGTATGCACGTGATAAGCTTGTCTTGTCTTGATTACTGGCTTATTAGTTCTAGTATTTCATTTGTTCGTTTAGGATATAATTAAAGTTGTAATAGTTGCTTACTCATTTTATTCGGCTTGTGAGTTCTGCGTAGGTAATTATGTGGTGGTATGTCTGCGAAGTTGGATTCGTGTTAGTGTGAGTTTCCGATGGCAGATTATTGTGAATGCAAAGGTTATGGTTCTGTATTAGATACAGTAGCTATTTCAGGGTATTCTGGATCTGTATTATTTTTAAAGAGTTTTTTGCAAATTAACTTGATCTAGTAACAAAATTGCTTTATCCAGAAAATAAGTCCTGGTTTTTTATTGCACTCTTGAATCTTACTGCAGGTATCACTAGCTTTGAATAAATTCTCCTTTAGTGGAGAACTTAACACGCATTCAAGCAACTAACGCATTAATAGCCAAGACTTTGATGCCAATCAATAAAATTCATACGTAATTACTAATCAGCATTGCCATCGCTTATTCAGGCTGGCAGCAGCTGGACACGAAAAAAAATCGAGCTCAGTGGAGTGCCATTGGAGAGGCCTATATACGGCAGTGGACTGCGACAAGCTGATGATTATTATGTTGATGATCGCTTATCCATAGACGGTGGCTCATGTATAGGAAGTCAATGTTTTATTTTTTTTATTTATTTATAGACTCACGCCTGTATCCCCGAAGGGGTAGGCACAGGTGTAAATATTACACCCACAAAGTCAATGTTATTGTTGTTGTTTTTTTGTTTTTCGTGTGAGCGTGTGGCCAACTCTGGTGTCGGAGTTTTCAGACCGCCCGAAGGTCTCCGACATGGCCTAACGATCCTTATCCTTGGACAAGAACCAAGTCAATGTTAAGTATTCTTTTTCTACATTATATGTATTGATTTTTTAATATTCCGCTATGACAATATCAAATCAAACTACAATGGATATCAGTACTAATATTCATACAATTTGTTACATTTGATATTACTGACGTTGACTTTTGATAGATACAGACTCGGAGCGAACTGTCGCTTCCCCATTGTATTGTCATTGTCTTAGCGTCTCGGATATGATCTTGAACCCTTAATCTAGTTATTACATTTATCATCATAACTTCACGCCTCTTATCTCCGAAGGGATAGGCAGAGGTGCATTACACACCCACACTTCGCCAGTTATGTTTCGGTCCCAATGTATGTAATAGCGGGCGAGCCTATTGCCATCTACCGGGCACATTGTTAAGCGAGCGATAATTAACATTCTAAAAACACACAACTTCGAAAAGTCAGAGGTGTGTGCCCGCGGTGGCTGAGGATCGAACCCGAGAGCATCGTCTCGGCAGTCCGTTACGTACACCACTGGGCTATCGCCGCTTACATTTATCTTCCCAGATATTCCAATACATACTAAAATACCTAAATCATATCTATTTAAATACGCCTTCCATCAATCTGCAAAGCCCCTTAGATGTCCCAGACTCACGATTATTACATTTCCAATTTTGAGTCGCAGACGTCTCAAATTTTAGTTGATTTGGTTACAAGACGTTAATGTATCTTGTCGTTGGCAAATGGTGCCACACGAGTATCTTCCGTCTAGAGATTTCAATCAGACAGCGAATTATATGAATATGTGTAAATTTTTATTAAAATGAGAGTTTAAATAGTAAATTTTTGAAGGAACGAGTAATGTTAGGAGTAATTTGATACATACTTTATTATATTTATACATATTTATTGACCTGGAAAAGGCTTACGATCGAGTGGTGAGGGATGAACTCTGGTCAACACTTTCTGTGTATGGAGTGAGCAGCAGTCTGATACGGGCACTTGAATCCTTATATAGGGATTCAAGTGCCTGTGTCAGAATAAACGAGGCCTACACGGACTGATTTAACATTGATCGTGGTGTTAGACAGGGATGTGTAGCGTCTCCTTGGCTGTTCAATCTATTCATGGACAGTTGTTTGACCGATCTGAAAGGGTCTGAATGTGGATTAAAAATGGGTGAATCTGTGTTTAAGACCCTGCTATACGCTGACGATCAGTTTTTTTTTGCGTCGTTAGGGTCTGATTTACAGCAGATGGTCACCGTAATGAATGAGGCGTATAAGAAGAAGGGTATGAAAGTGAATGAAAGCAAGACTTAGGTCATAGTCATAGAGAGGGAAGACAGTATTTTACAGTATTAGTACAGCTTGACACTGCGCCGAGTGTTGTGGGTTCGATCCCCACCCGAGACAACACTTTGTGTGATACATAAATTGTTGTTTCGAGTCTGGGTGTTAATTGTCCTCGTTAGATGTATGTTAGTACAGTCCCCCGCGACACAGGATTTAGTCCTAATGCGGAAGTTGTCTTTTATTAAAAAAAAGTATAACTGATTGTAACATAATGATAGGAGATGAAAAAGTGGAACAAGTGAATGAGTTTGTGTATTTAGGCTCTTTGTTTACGAGAGATGGAAAATGTGAGGGAGATGTTGAGAGGAGAGTGAAAGCAGGAAATAGTGTGAATGGCGCCTTACGGTCCATCATCAGTAGCGAAATTATCCCAAGTAAGGCTCGCCTTGCTTTACTGCAGAGAGTTTTGGCGCCAACACTGATGTATGGAAGTGAATCATGAGTATGGCAGAAAAAGCATGAAAGTAGAATCAATGCTGTGGAGATAAGAGCTTTAATGAGTATGTGCGGAGTAAGTTTGATAGATAAAGTGCGTAACAGTGTGATACGGGAAAAGTGCGGTCTAAAAGAAGATGTAGTGACAAAGATTTAAAAAGGAATGTTGCGTTGGTTTGGACATTTGGAACGGATGGATGAAAGAAGAAATACGAAAGGAGTGTATCGTGCGAGAATGAATGGAAATGTCGGTAGGAGACGCCCTAGGGGGACGTACGCCGACCAAATAGGTGACGTACTGAAAAAGGGCCAAATTAAAAGTACTCATAACCGACGCGCATGCATGATGAGGTAAATGAATGTCGATGAAGCGAAAGAGGTATGTTTGAACCGAAGCATGTGGCGTTCCATAGTCTCTGCCTACCCCCATGGGAGACAGGCGTGACGATATAGATAGAGACGTTATTATTTGAGATAGCCTAGAGAAAGGCAGCGATAGCCGTGTGGATATACCAACAGACTGCCATGCAGAGGGTATCGGGCTCGAATCCACGGCGCGCACCAATGACTTTTCGAAGTTATGTGCGTATTGAATTGTTAATTATCGCTTGTCCCGTGCCTCGGAGAGCACGTTAAGCCGTCGGTCCCGGTTGTCATGAAGATCTTTGACAGCCGTTACAGGGCGTCAGTACCTTTTAAAATTAACTGACACTAGTCTAAACCATGGAATAACGCTATCCCTTCGGGTTGCGGAGATCAAACATGCAGGCGCTCTGTGGAAAAGCTAATATTCAGCCAAATCCGGTAAGACTAGAAAGCGGACCCCAGATTGAAACTGGGATAACGCTAAGAGGATGATGACTTTATTATTTGAGATATTGCAGAGTAATTGAGAGTTTATCGATTTTGCTTATTATTTTAAAAGACAACTCCCACACTAGTAATAAATCTTGTGTCGTTGGGGACTTGACAAACATACAACCAACGCTTCATAAGACACACTTAGAGTTTGGGGTAAACTGAAGGAATCCCATCATCCTTCATCCCGCACGTAAGTATAAAACGAAAAATAGGTCATTTAGGAGCAAATTACAAATACTCTGGAGCAAAATAGTAGTTTAAGCGATGCGATGATGGAACCAATTTTGTCTTCAATATACATTTAGCTTGGTCTTCACCTACAAACGACGGCAGTATAGCATAGTAGGCCATATCCTCCAATTGATGCAGTATGCTATTATGATGCAATTTAGGAGAAGTTTATATCTATTAGTGTACTGTGCAAGGCTGTGTGTTATTATCAAGTGAAAGGCATCCCGACCAGATAGCAAAAGTTGCCATATAATTGTTATCAATTGACTATGAAATTGTTGTAGGTAATTAAATGATTTTAATGCTTTCCTCATTGTTACCCCTATAAGACCAGCTTAAGGATACGTACCAGTATTTTATATAATATGTTGAACATTTTACTTTAAGGATACATCCTACAAACATTTCAGACCAGCCCATTTACATACTCCATTGAACTTTGCCGATTAAAGATACAAAGTTATAATCGGTCTAACTATGTATTTCCGGAGTTTCGTTTCTACCACGCAACATATAAGTCCAAAACATAGCACAGACTTTCTCTAACATTGGAAGAATATAGCTAAAATCTGCAGATAGCCTACGTGTTCACTAACATATTATTTTTATTATGCATTGTAAGGTGTAAAGACCATCATCCACATCATCATCACCTATCCTTGAGTACTACCGTGGAAGCTGGTCGTAACGCCGGCCAGTAAAAAAATAAAGATGTCGCCTTACGAAATTATGTTAGTTACCTCGCTATAGATACGATAAATAAATTTGTACGAAAAATATGAACAACAAAAGTTGAAAATCGTGTCCATCCAATATGAAGAACAGCTTCTTACGTGACTCCATCAAAGTTTGCCAACTACAGGTAAAAAATTACAACTGTCATAACTTTATCAAGTTTAATTTTAGCACTTAGTTTAAATATCTCACAGGCAGAAAGCCACACCAACCTTGGGCCGGACATGGCGTAAAGAAGGTAGGAAACTCAATTTAACTTCGTCACGATCTAGTTAATAAAATTCATGAATTACAAATCAAAGTTTGTTTCGTGATGGCGCGATAAAAATATTAACTACGCCGTAAAAATGACTGAGATTTCTTCTGGTACAAGGCAAATCTGCGGTTTCGTCTGCGTGAAATTTTGAGTAACACTACAAATAAAATTACGCCAATCTATTAAACGCTGTTATATTGTTACACGCCTGTTTTCAACAACCAAACACCAGCCAACTCCCTGTTGAACAAAAATCTTAGTCGACAATTTAAGAATCTAAAATGGGCTTTTAAATAGTAAATGGTCATAGTAAATGTATGGGTTTGATTTTAGAACTATACGCGTGGGGTGGTGTGGGTGTGGTATATATTATCTGTTTCTACCTTCATTCTGTGCAACGTTCCGTTTCACACTAGATGCGTAAAGTTTGAATGCTTGTTGTTTTATCTCCACCCACTTGTTTTGTGTTTATATTATGTATGTATATTTTTGCTTTTTCTTATTTTGTGACAAATTTGTTAGTATATTTTTAATCGATTTTTTTAATGTTATCTTTGCTAATGAGCTACTGGCGGATGGACACAATGTGAAGATTAACTGGATTATTATTAACATAGTTATTAATATATTTATAATTACATCATAAAATATTTATTTATTTATTTTATACATTTTGGTTATTTATAAAGTAATATTACACCCACATTTCACACTGTATTTTTTGGGTCCCACGTCATCGGGACTCCGTGCTGCTACTGAGAATTCATGGCGAAATGTGGGTGTAATATTACACCTCTGCCTACACCTTCGGGGGTACAGGCGTGAGTCTATAAAAAAATAAAATAAAAAAATATATAAAAATTTATAAAGTTTTAGAATGTCAGATACAGACTTAAGAAACGATGAAGATACTTTCCCCTCTGCGACGAGTTTCAATGATAGTTTTAAAAGTGTTCTTTTCTAGGCGACATTATCCAGTCACAATTATCAGACGTGCCTCAAAACTTTAATCTAGTCCATATAAACGCACAAAGTATTCCAGCCCATTTTCCTGATATGCTGGCTAATTTAGACTGCAAAAATTTACATGCTGACCTTGTTTCAGAGTCATGGCTAAAACCGTGTCTTCCTTCAGCATCTTATTCTCTTCCTGGTTTCAACCTAATAAGAAATAGTCGCGTATCCGGCAGTGGGGTGGTATAGCTATATAACTACGACATCGAATCTCTTATAAAACAGTCCCTATGTGTCCACAGCTGCCACTGCCGAATACATGCGAGCATCTCTTCTAGGAAGTAGAACTTCAGCACCTTAAAGTACTACTAACACACTATTCTCCTTCAAATCGCATTAACTTTTTTTCATCATTCACGCAAGTCTTAGAAAATTTAACTCCCCTATATAGCAACACTATCATTATGGGTGACTTTAACACCTGCCTTGTTAAACAGGATTCTCGTGCTGCCTCTCTTCGACATGATATAGAGTCTTGTAACTTGTCAATTTTAGACCTTAACGCTACTCATTACTTCCCAAGCTGTACACCTTCTCTACTTGACCTTATCTTTGTCTCTTCTCATGTACATCATGGTCAGTGTACAGTAGACGCTTTTTCCTACCACGACCTCATCTATGTATCATACAAACTACGCCCACCTAAATCGAAGCCGAAGATAGTTTTGCGGCGCAATTTTGGTGGCATGGACAAGTTGCGTGCGGATACCATTGATATAGACTGGGAGCCTCTGTTTTTCTTAGAGTGGGCCAATACCAAAGTCCATAGTTTCTTTATTTACAAGTAAGCTCATTGAATTATACGACGTTCATGCGCCAGTTTGCGCCATTAAACTAAATCATTTACCAGATCCTTGGCTAACAGAGGATATCAAAAAGATTATGATGCGCCTAAAGGTGCGGGTGCGGGGGACAGTTCTGTCTGTCTCTTGCAGTCGGGCGCGGTTGCGGGAGGAGAGGCGTGGCGCACTATAGTTGCGTCGCGGTGGGGCCGCAGAGGAAGAGGTGATGCGGTGTTGTCAGGTTGCCGTCCTCCCTATCCTTCCTTTGGGTGTGTTGGCGGCGGAGCCCAACACCTTCATCCACCGCCAAGGAGGTTGTGGCCTTCGGGCTATCCGCTGGTGAATTTTTAGGTCCCACGTACTTAATAAGGGGCGAGCTTATTGTCGTTACTGGGCACATTGCCAGATGCCGTGCTGCTACTGAGAATTCGGGCAAACTGAGTAACACTTTTGCCAGACCCTGGAGTCGTACCCAGGATTGTATTTGTATTCTGGGAGTACTTCGTGTGTTTGATGTTGTCTAGTTATTTTAAAGAAGTCTTCCGAGACACAAAAAATTTATCAAATAAGTATAGTCATAAAACATTACACGTGGAATCAGAATAAATAAACCGGCCAAGTGCGAGTTGAACTCGCGCACCAAGGGTTCCGTACAAAGCTGTAGGTATATATAATTATTTAAAAAAAAATGTGATGTAACTAAACATTAAATATTTAAGGTTTTCGAAATTTTTCCTATGTGCTATAAAACGTTGCTTTATGCCAAATTTCAAGATTCTAGATCGACTAGAAGTACCCTTTAGTTTTGACTTGAGCATTTCATATGAATTTCAATTTTATATCTCTACGGGTTCATGAGGAACGATATGAGAATTATAATATGATGTAACAAAAAATTTACGGATAATTGCAATTTTTCCTTTATCTGTGCTTTAAGACGTTGCTTCGTGCCAAATTTCAAGGGAAGTACCCTGTAGGTTTTAATGCCCTTGCAAGTAGCTGCGAGTTTGAAAATATGCTTAAATTGCTGTTTCTGTACGTTGCGTTGAGATAGAAATTTAATTTTATTACAGCTTCACGGTGTTATAGACCTTAGTATTTGATATGAATTTCAATTTAATAACTCTACGCGTTCATGAGGAAAGAGGTAATAACTTTAAAATAAAATAAAAAATCGTTTTATTATGGGTATGATGTAACAAACATTTAAATTTTTGGATTTTTTCTCTTATTTTGTGCTATAAGAAGTTGCCTCGTACGAAATTTCAAGATTTTAAGTTGATGGAAAGTACCCTGTAGGTTTTGATTTCCTTGTGAGTTTCGGAAATTGGCGAGAATTTGCGGCATAAACAGCTGTATCTTTTGATTGCGTTGACTTAGAAGTTTGATTTTGTTACAGCTTAAAGATATTATAGATCCAAGTATTTGAAATTAATTTTAATTTAATATATACTTCTACGCGTTTATAAGGAAAAGGCTAGTAACTTTAAAATTATTATTATTATTATATGATGTAACTAAAAATTTGTGGTTTTCGCAATTTTTCCTTTTTGTGCTTTAAGTTGTTGATTCCTACAAAATTTCAAGAATCTGAGTTTACGGGAAGTACCCTGTAGGTTTTGGTTCCCTTGCCAGTAGTTGCGCGGTTGAAAATATACCTAAATTGCTGTTTCTTTTGATTGCGTTAAGATAGAAGTTTTATTTTGTTACAGTTTAAACGTATTATAGACCTGAGTATTTGATATGAATTTCAATTTAATAACTTTACGTGTTCATGAGGAAAGGGGTAGTAATTTTAAAATTAACACAAATATTTTTTTATATGATGTAATTAAACATTTACAGTTTTCGCAAATTTTCCTTTATCTGTGCTATAAGACATTGCTTTCTACCAAATTTCAAGATTCTGAGTTCACGGGAAGTACCCTGTAGGTTTTGATTCCCTTGCGAGTTGTTGCGAGAAAATATGCGGCTTCAATTGCTGTTTCTTTTTATTGCGTTGACATAAAAGTTTGATTTCATTACAGCTTAAAGGTGTTATACACTTGAGTATTTCATATGAATTTCAATTTAATACCTCTACACGTTCATGAGAAAATGAGAATAACTTTAAAATTACTAAAAATATTTTTATTATAATGATGTACCTAAAATTTAAGGTTTTTGCAATTTTTGCTTAATTTGTGCTATAAGAAATTGCTTCGTACCAAATTTCAAAAACCTACAGGGTACTTCCCGTGGGAAGTACCCTGTAGGCTTTTGATTCCCTTGCGAGTTTCGAAAATTGCGGAAATTTGCAGCATAATGGAGCGGCTGTATCTTTTGATTGCGTTGTTTTAAAATTTTGATTTTTTCACAGCTTCATGGGACAGTAAACTTAACTATTTGATATAAATTTCTGTTTGATACCTTTACGCGTTTCTGAGAACATGGGTCTTGACAGATGGACGGACAACAAAGTGATCCTATAAGGGTTCCGTTTTTTCATTTCGAGGTAAGAAACCATAATAAAAAACGGCAATCTTTTAATGACCCAATTAATATATAATGCGAAATCGGCTTTCAAATTAATTTCCTCCAAGAAGACCTTCCAATATAATCATTAATTACGTTCTTATTCAATAGTACATTCAAGCTTTGATTTTCTTTACATTTTCTTATTTTTATTTAACGTTTATAATTAATCTTATTAAAAACATTTTTTTATATTTACAATAAAATCGGTGGCACGTGGTAAAATTAAAAAGGAGGCATTAGAAGGTTTTCATATTTTTATAGAGGCTTTTAAGCGCATTTTCACCTGTGAGTGGTCCTATATATGTAAGTATATGAGTAAAGGTTTATAAAATTCTAATCTATCCCCACAAACTTTTGGTATTTCTAATAGAAATAGGATCTATAGCCTAAACAGTTAAAGCCTGTATTTCGGCATGCTAATAAAAAATGCTTTCCAGATAATATCCACAAAACTTGTAGTTCACTAGATATTAAAAATATCCAAAAAGACATAAAGTTAACGCCTTAACTTTTGTCATGGCATTGAGATTTGCAACGCTTAACTTGAAAGTATAATTATGTTCTCAGCGTCCCAAAAGGCTGTTGGGCAGCGTCTTGTGTTTTGAGATGTTTTTAAACTCAGAGTCGTACTTCCGAAGTTGTGGCCTATATTTTATATATATTCGAATAAAAATGCAAATAATAAAGACCGCAATTTTTATAAAAAATCTGCTTCGTAATTAATATAAAATAAATTTGATATTTTATAATGATTGCGAAGCAAAATTTTTGCATTTGGTGCAGTTTCATAGAAAATGACTTCCGATGAATTTGAAAATTTACTAATATAATTTTCACACAATTTTAGTAGATCAAATATATTATCACAAAAGTACATACTAAGTATTTACTTTGCCATATTTTATGTTGTTCCTAATTTATTTTTAAACATATTAATATTAACTAGTATATAAGAAAGAAAATCTCGTACTAGTCTATTGAATAATTAACAAAAAGTGTGAACCAGTATTGGATAGATCAAATACATCACAAAAGTACATACTAAGTATTTAGTTATCCATATTTTATGTTGTGCCTAATGTATTATTAAGCATATTAATATAAACTATAATATAGGAAAGAAAATCTCGAACTAGTTCTATTCAATAATTAATAACAAGTGTGAAACAGTATTGGATCAAGTTTGATACTGAAAAGTAATGGGTTTGATAACCATTCTCTACTAATCGTTTTGTGTTATTATGTGTGCCTAATTATTCGTTTTGTCTCTGGGTGTATTCTAAGAATATAAAAGTATATTTGTTAAATATCGGATTACCATAGTACAGGCTCTGCAGATAGGGATCAGATGACTTAGTGTCATTTATCCAAGCAAGAATATTTTTATTAAATTAAGTAAATTATGGTGAAACATGGTACATATAACTAAGAACAAAATTTCACTGTGTTATCTGTCTACTTCAGCAAAATAAATTCTTGCGTTACTGACTGACTGACAGACAACGTATTTCTGAAACTACTTGGAGCAAGAGGCTTGATATGTTTCTCGGCTACTGTAAAGAAGGGATTTTCCGTAATTTCCACGGAATTGAACGGAAAGATTTTTTTTCAATCTGCGGACGTAACTACGCTCTTCCTCTAGTATTACATAAACTTTACTGCACCAGAAGATGAGAACATTTTGCAAGGCAATAGTTGCCACTATTACGTACGCATTTTACATGACTTTAATTTAGCACTGAATCAAAAATTAGTATCAGTGTTGCTAGATTATTAAACTTGGTAAATAATTCAATAGAATTATTTACCAAGCTGCTGAAATTTCACGTGGCGTAAGATCAACTCCTTTGCAAGTAAAAGATGTGGGCTTTATTTTCTTTGTCTTTAAAACTAGCCAATATAAATCCAACGAAAAACTAAATGAAACTAACAAGTTTGATAAAACTACGTCCGTTGGACCTTGAGATATCCAGACAGATATAATACCGATGAGTCAGTTGGCAGTCAGCAAACGCTTTTAGATTATATCTCGCCAATCGGCCGTTGGAGCCGAATAAGGGAGTTTGTCCATTGAATCCAATGTTACGGTACGTCAAGTTATATTTATCTCATGAATCTGACATGTTAACAATAATTTCAATAGAAATTTTAAGCGTTCTTTGTAACTTGCAATTGGTAATTGATTGGCTAAGTTTGCAGAGACCACCACTTGGACTTACAATCACCTGCATTGTCATAACACTACATAGCTTCAGTGGATAGAAATATAGCAGTTGATTCCGGTTCTTGTCTCAGGACACAAATTTGTGGCCATGTCGGAGGCCTTCGAATGGTCTAAGAGCCCTGACAGCGGAGGTGTCACACCCTTTCACAAAAAAAAAAGAAAGAATCGTGAAGGCCAATTTTATTGTGAATCATCACATCATGTAATCATGTTGAACAAAATATTGGCTCAGTTAATAAATTATATATAACAAAATTTATTTGCCTTGTCCTTTATTCAATATATCTATTCCTGATCCATGAAAAACGTAGTTGCTTAGCATTGATTAGTGTCATCACCAAATCAGCATATCCATATCTTATTTTGGATGTCAATGGACTAAAACTCTTAGCAATGCAAGATAACGCTTCGCAAGTAGCTCCGAAATATCAAAGCGCTTGATAATATCGGCAAGCACAAAGACGCATTCAATAGCATTAAAGAACGCCCCCGAGACTGACTTTAATGACTTTGAAGACTTTGAATACGCAGAAAATCTATTTATGCAAATTATGAATGACCTATTCATGTATTTTTATATTTATAAAATCATTGCCAATCATTAATATTGTATAATATGTACGGGTCTCTACACATGCCAAATTTTGAGAACAGTTTCCTTTTAACTTACTTGTTTTTCTTCTGGTATTTTTTTTTTTTTTTGGATATTCAATGCGGTGCAGACATTCATAGATGATTGCAAGTATCTCCATTTTATTTTCAAATTGCTGTATAAGTAGCTTTAAAAATAAGTATCGTACCTTTTTGTTGTCATAAAGGTTTTAAGTGAACATTTTGTTTTTCAATATTTGCCTTATTCAATTTGTTTTCATACTTTGTATTTGTTGTTTGTTCTTGAAGGTCGTCTATATCTGTCGTCATCAATCCACAATTGGTCCTTGAGGACTTTCGTGGTATATCTCCAGATCGAAAATGGATATTTATTGTTAAGATATTTATGTTTTTGTTTTTCTACGATAGACGTATCAATAGCTTCTAAACCAACTTGTATAATTGCCCTGTAGTAAAATCGGACAATTACACGCAATGTTCTTGTTTCTGAATTCAAAGTATTTTTTTGTTGAATAACATAGATATCAGAAATCAAATGCTATCATGTAAATTGTAAACATGCTTATTTATGGAATACGTTCTATTACCCGCTTTCAGCTCTCAATTAACTACCCTAATTAAGAGTGGAATTGAAAAAATATTTTCTTCGAAGTTCTGTTCGGTTGGCTGATTTCAGATGACATGTCTTTTGAAAACAATGTGAAAAACTCTAAGCCATGCATGCTTCCTGTCGATATTGACGAAGTTAATAATGACGGAACGTGATAATGATGACGGATGCGGCTAGTTTCATAATATTTTCGGTGGCTACCGTACATAAATACCCAATATTTATGTATGATGAAGCAATGAAATTTCATAATACGTCGTGCTGGCGAATAAACTATTCTATTCTATTATATTCTTGTCGCGTCTGGCGTACCAGCTGTACTTGAACCAAACGGTTTGGTACGCGACGACGGTAAGAGACCAGACGGTATATCCTTGTTGCCATGGAAAATGAGTAGGCGTTTTGTGAGGGACGCAACCTGCGTAGACACCCTTGCACCATCCCATGTTCCAAGCACGGTAGGTCATGCTGGCGCTGCTGCTGAATCTGCGGAAACCCTTTAACGATGCAAATAAAGTAAACTTGTAGCTAATTACGTGTTTGAGCCGTTTGGGGCGGAATCGCGAGGCTGATGGGGTCCGAGCGCTCGTTCTTTATTCCCAGATTTATCTAAACGGTTAACCGACGTCTCACATGACCAGAAAGCTGGTTTATGCTTTGCGCAATAGCAATGTTGACAGCCTTCAGGGCACTTTACCCGATGACATTGATGGGGAGGCATTCTACGACGCCTTAACACACCTGTGCATATTTTCAGTATTTATTTTTAGATTCATGTACATATATTTAGACATTATGATTATGTAAGTATAGTTATGTATTGTATATAGTCAAAATTAATATTATATTTTAATCACATTTCACAATAGGTATACATGCCTCTACATTAACATCCAAATCTCTTTTCACATCAAAGTAACCATAATTGTAATAATCTTCAATTTCCTGCAATGTTTTTCCTTTAGGCTCTGGTACGTACTTATGTATTAGCAATGTACAAGTAATGCCCGTTAGCGGCAAATATAAGAAATGTACCTCAAACTTTCAGATATAAAAGCATGTATGGCAATCATTTTACTGTTACAAAATAGAGAAAACATGTGATAATATTATAGAAAGCACCTCCTTTGCCTCTATGTTTAACAGGCATCAATTCTATTGCAATAGTAAAACTTATAGTATTGAATCCAGAATCGAAACATGTCATAATACTTAAGAAAAGGCCGACAAATATATATGGATTCTTTGATATAAGTTCAAAATGTTGTAGAATACTAACTATAGCTGCAACTATCGTAAATACATTACACATAGAACCAATATATAATATTGTTTTACTATTTAGATATCTAATACATACTAAAGAAAATATTGCACCTGTACCGAAAGTAACGCTTATCATTAGATACCCAAAGAGTGCTGCTTTCGGGTCCCCAGTGGCAGTTTCCATAATGTCTCTACTGTATATAAGAATACATAACGCACCGCTACCGTAAAAATTTACAAGAATCAAGAGCATATGTAAACTTGGCATATAGAAGTCCCTCATTTTCATATCTTTAACAATTTCTTGCCACTTTGACTTTCCTGTTGGTTTTCTCTGATTTTCTTTTTGAGCTATCATCAGTACCTGTAATTCCCTTTTCGCATCATCATCTGACCCTCTCAACCATGTAAATGCTTTTTCGGATTTCTCGAACTTGTCTTTGTAGATTAACCATGCTGGTGATTCGGGCCATAAAAATATCATTACTACGGCTGTGACTACGGGGCTGCACATGATCATAGCCAGTGTCTTCCAATGGATTAAAGTTCTTCCTACTGTTGTCACTATTACAATGCCTAAAGATTGACTAATACCTATGAGCATCATTGAAACAGTTATATATTTCGGTGCCAGCATTTCACTAATGGTCATCAAATTGGCGACTGCCATACAATTGCTGCCTAGCCCCATAAACATTTCAGCCAGGAGTATCATATAGACGTTTACTGCAGTGAACATGAGACACCAAGCGATGATTTGAACCAGACAACTGCCAATGTATGTGAATTTTCTGCCTTTCAACTGCATTATTGATGGCATCAGTGTTGCCCCGACTCCAACAATGCCATACATGGATGCTGCAAAATAAGTTAAATGATATTGTTTAATTTATAAGTGGCATGAAATGCAGAATAAATTGCATTTAAATGTTTGATATTTGTTTGTCTTCCAAATATGATCATTCTATGCTAGTAATTAAATGAGTTATTTATTTAATTATTACTTATGTAACTGGCGAAAAGTGGGTGTATAAAACACCTCTGCCTACCCCTTCGGGGATAAAAGGCGTAAAGTTGTTATGTTTACTTATGTATTGTTTTTATTTATCATACACTGATAGCAGTTCGTTAATTTTAGATAAGTATATTTGTTTAGAGTTTGGGCTAAGATTGGGTAAGTTTTACAGAGATCAGTGGAAGTGATTAATTCATCCAGTCTCAGCCCAAGGCAAAGGTTTAAACATATAATATTGTGATTGCACAGCGATGAATTATAATCCTAATTACAACTAATATTAATAAAATGTCTTACCAAATCTTACTGATGCTCCTGAAGATGCTCTTGAGTGGACCTATAAGATTAACTCATAATTTTGGCCAAAATAACAAGCAAATCGAATAAATACCACAGGGTCCAATTCGGCGAAGTCCTACTCCTCGGGCACCAAACAGGAATTCACACATGTGTTTTACAATGTTCCTTATAAGGTCACTTATAATTCCTTATCACTTCGCGAGCTACTAGGACGAGCTTTCCAAAAGGCGAACAATTTATTTCAATTACAAAACCACGCGAGAGAAACAAAACCACGGGTATTAATTTACTTTTGTCAATCGCTCACAACCTCGTCGGACAACTTCATATAGCGACGGTTGCGAGGTTGTTAATTACTATAATTAACTCAAAAACTCAAGATTACAAAAAACTGCCTGATTACAAGGTACGGCGTGGTCCAGACAACTTTTTTTACCGGGAAACGGCAATGAACCAAAAAGAGTGAATGACAGTTCAGTGTGACCATAGTCAAAATTTACAATAGACTAAACTAAACGTTACTAAATCGATATAATCGACTTGACTTATCATAAAACTACTTCTATTTCAAACATCCACCCGCCCCGGCCCGGCCTACCGGTCCGCTAATCGGGTGGTAGACGTGACAATGTTGCAACCGCTCTCCTCAGAATCGAACCGTCCACTAAGACCTCAGCAAATCGGGGAACTCCATCAGCCCCAGTTACCAAACGAAGAATGCGCCCCCTGCGCCATCTGAGTGGCGGAAGGTTAGCCTCCTTGATCAAAACGAGGTCACCAATCTTGGGTGGATCGGTCTTGTCGGTCCACTTAACGCGTTGCTGGAGTACGTGCAAATATTCCAAATTCCAGCGTTTCCAAAAGCTCTGAGTAATCTGGCGTACCAATTCAAAACGCGAGAGACGACCAGGTCTCGTATCAATATAAGGGTACTCAGGCAAGGCGACAAGTGGGCAACCAATCAAAAAATGGCCCGGCGTAAGGGCCTCCAAATCATGAGGAGATCGGGCTCAACGGCCCAGAGTTCAAAACGGCCTCAATCTTACAAAACACAGTTGCGAGTTCCTCAAATGTAAGGACAGATTCACCAATTGTCCTGTGCAAGTGTGTTTTGGCCAATTTTACAGCGGCCTCAAAAATACCACCCCAGTATGGACAATTTGGTGGGGAAAACAACCAATTTATCCCACGTCGGGCAAGCCTATCACCTATATCAGCCTTGTTGGTTTCAAGAAAATTAACCACATCATTCAAATAATTATACGTGCCCTTGAAGTTAGTGCCGCAGTCAGAACGGATCAAGGAAGGCAGCCCTCTGCGGGATACAAATCTGTCAAATGTGGCTACAAACGCCTCGGTCGTAAGCGAGGAGACCAGTTCTAAGTGTACGGCCTTTGTGGAGAGACAAACAAAAACGTACAAGTAGGCCTTGATAGTCTTGCTGTTTCGAAGTGTCGACATTTTCACCAAAAAGGGACCTGCGAAGTCCATGCCAACACCGTCAAACGTCCTGCTCTCAGTTACGCGATCTGCCGGTAAGTCTCCTATCAAGGGCTGCATGGTAGAAGCCTTGAGCTTATAGCAAGGGATGCAGCGAAAGACTACACACTCCGGATAATTCTTCGGGCAGACAAAATCCAAAACTCACGTTGCAAAATGGCCAAGAGCGCATTACAACCAGCATGCGAATTTTTAAGGTGACGGTCAGTTACCAACAAGCGTACCAAATGACCGTCCTTAGGTAACAACAGGGGGTGACGTGCCCCGTAAGGGAGGTTGGCGTTTTTGAGACTCCCTCCAACGCGCAAGAGACCCGTATCGTCCAAAAAGGGGTTCAATTTAGATACAGCTCCCGATAATTTCGATCTCCCTGACTTAAGGATAGCAATCTCCTTCTCAAAATGCGTCAATTGCATAGAACGGATCCAAAAGGTGAGGGACTCCTGTCGCTCCTGTGGTGAAAGAAACGGTGTCAGACGTTTCTGTTGTGGGTGCCTAAAATTAAAAACAAAACGCTTTATCCAAGCAGTAACACCTAACAACTTATCGAGGGAGCTGTAACGATTTAACAAAAAGTCGGGGTCGAAGGCGCATTTCACCTTCTCAAGAGCGAATGTTCGTAGACCCGGCAAATTGGAAGTATTCAAAACTGGCGTTCGAGGCCAATCAATTTCTGGTCGACTCAACCATTCCGGACCCCACCACAGCGAATGACCTATCAAACTAGGCGTCAAGCATCCGCGCGAGGCACAATCAGCGGGGTTGAGATCACCTGGCACGTGTCTCCAAACAAGCTTGACTTCAGATTTTTGTATTTGGGAAACGCGATTAGCGACAAATACCTCCAAGGTGTGGACAGAAGCATTCAACCAACAGAGAACAATTTGGCTGTCTGTCCAGGCGTAGGTCCCATTAATACAAATGCTTTTACCCAAGGTACTGGACACGTGGTTCAATAAGTGTACAAGTAGGGCTGCTCCCGAGAGCTCCAATTTAGGGATGGTCAGAGATGTCCGAAGGGGTGCAACCTTGCTCTTCGCCATGATCAGGGAAACCCACACCTGACCTGAGGCACTAACTGTGCGCAAGTACACCACGGCCGCGTGACCACGTTCCGAGGCATCACAAAACCCGTGAAGGGTGGCCTTGTACTTCTCGGAAGGAAGGATGGGACGAGGCAAGGAGATCTCGTTGACGGCAGGAAGTGAGGATACAAAAGAGGTCCATTCCTCAACAAGAGTACCGTGTAGAGGTTTGTCTCAGGTCAACCCTGCGGTCCAAAGCTTCTGCAAAAACCATTTTGCCCAAAATATAACTGGACAGATCCAACCGTTTGGATCAAAGGTTCTGGCGACAGTAGACAACACGACACGTTTAGTCCAAGAACAAGGCAATTTCAAGTCTAAGTTATACGTAAAGATGTCTTGGACTGGTCTGTACTGAACGCCGAGAACAGCCATCATGGCGGGGTTGTCAACAATCTCAAACAAATGTGGATCTTGCTGATGATACGCTGGCAAGCCTTCCAAAAGCGCTGGTGAGTTGGAAATCCATTTACGCAACTCATAACCAGCGGAGGCCAAAATACCTATCAATTCGTCGCGCAGGAGGATCGCCTCGTCCGCTGTGGAGGCGCCCGAGCAAATGTCATCGACGTAAATATTGTCTTTCAAGATGGCGAAGGCTCGTGGGAAACGTAAGCCTTCGCGGTCTGCGAGCTCCCAAAGAGAACGTATTGCCAAGTAGGGGCTTGACCTTAACCCGTACGTATTAGTATTGAGCTCGTAGACGACCATGGGATCACGAGGAGACTCTCTCCAAAGGATCAGCTGGAAGCGACGGTCATCAGGGTGGATAATCGTCTGCCTAAACATCATTTTTATATCGGCCACAAAGACAACCTGATGTCGTCGGAAGCTGGTGATGACGTCACAAAGGTCCTTGACCAACTTGGGACCAGAATGCAAGCACTGGTTCAAGGATACGCCTGTTGAAGTCTGCGCAGAACCATCAAACACTGTGCGCAGCTTGCCAGTCGATGGCTTCAATACCGCATGATGCGGGAGAAAGTAATGCTCCACCGAACGCCAATCCAAATTTGACACAGACATGTGTCCCAATTGTTCATATTCTCTCATGAACTCAATGTACTTCTGTCTGAGCTCCGGATCACGACCCATGCGACGCTCCATAGCCAACAATCTCTTTTCGGCTAAAGGTCGTGACTCACCAAGCGGAGGCCGAACAGACAGGAAGGGTAGCCTCGTAATGATCCGACCAGAACGGAGTCGACCAGTGTTGCTCTGGAAGAACAGCTCGCACTCCTCATGTTCTGGATTCAAACGAGCAGCTTGAGGGGGCTCCTCTACCTCCCAAAACCTCTGAACCGCATCAGAGAGAGCGGAGTCTACAGCCAACAAATTATCAAGTTCGGGTGGAGGGGGGGTCCCTAGGTACGGGTCCCATCAAAGCAAATCCAAATATGGTCGGGATGGCATTCAAACCATTTGGCACCAAGACCCGTTTCCCACCAATCAAAATTCCACCGAGGACATCAGAGCCAATCAACAAATCGATTTGTCCCGGTGTGTCAAATTTGGGGTCTGCCAGTTCCAATCCCGATGTCAAATTCACCACAGCAGCAGGTAGCTGTTTCTGTGGATGCATACCCAAAATATTCTTCAGCACAATAGCCGAGGTTTTAATCCTCGAGTGTGAAGATTCAACAGGGCCAAACAAAACCTTAACTTGCCCTTCAGCATTAGAGGCGACGTCACCTATTCCCCGTATACAGTTTGGAAAAGAGCCCATATTTAATTTAACCTGCCCTACTAAATAAGTGGAAACAATGCAACCTTGTGAACCTGTGTCCAATATAGCACGGACAACAACAGAGGTCCCCGTGGGTCCCCAGACCCTAACAGCAACCGTTGGTAGGATGACGGTCTCAATGGGGGAGGTTGGCGTTATAGGGCAGGGGTCAATGACCTATTGTTGCCTGGGCGGCGACCGTTGGCCAGGACCAGGCAAGTCAAAACGAGGGTGCGGCTTGAAGTCCTCAAAGGCGCGATGACTTGATCCGCGCGCCATCTGTGGGGGGTCATAATGACGCACCCGCCCAAAACGAGGTGGGTGCGAGTCAAGGTGGGGACGCTCCGCCAAAGGAGGGGAATACCTGGGGCAGCAGTCATAGTGCTGGTGACGTTGAGCGGTCGCACATTCTGGTGCGTGAGACAGAGGAGGCGTGCGCACGCTACGGTTCTCCAAGCGGGGTGAGTGGCGATCAATTGAGCGAGGCGACTCTCGGCTACGCGCCGGTGAGCCTCGTCTGCCACCTTCAAAACACCCGCCCGTGCGCGGCATCGGCTGGTTGGACAAGCGGCCTACCTCTCTGGCATTAATGCAGAGAATATCCAAATGCTGTCCTCCACAGTGAGGACAGGGGCGAGAGTTTGGGCAGTCTCGCTGGTAGTGGGACCCCATGCAGGAGAAGCAAAGGCGGCGGGCATTCGCGATGCGCCTACGAGAGGCGACATGAAGGTCCAAGAATGCCCTACAACTGGCCGTTCTGTGCCCCGTGACCTTGCAGTAGGAGCACTCCGCTGGGCTCTGCGTGACTGCAAAGCGAGGAGGGCGCCGGTCAACATTGGCTCGGGTGTGAACGCAAGCCTGCTCCTTGACCTTGGGCGGCTGCGTCTTAGGCGGAGTGTCACCACCGGAGTTGTCCAAGACCCGGCACTCATCCTCGAAGAACCTCTCCAGGTCAGCAAAGGGGGGCAGATGGGTCGCGCTATCCCCACCAAAGCGCTGCTCAAAACGCGACCTCAGGTCGGCAGGCAGCTTCTTTAGCACAATGTGCACCAATAGATAGGACCATTGGTCCACGGGCAGGTCAAGGCACTTAAGTGCGTTGATGGCCACCAAAAGCAGGTTCAAAAGTTGGGTGCGCAACCCAAAGACCCGGGTGAGCCTCGGCAAACCCAAAATCTGCTCGATGTGCGTGTCGGCGAGGCCACGCTTGTTATGGTACCTACGGGTAATTAAGTCCCGAGCCGTCTGGTACGCCTCGTCAGACACGGGCAGATGCTGGATAAGGCCTTTGGCCTCTCCATCCAGAACCGACATCAAATATGCCAATTTTTGTGCCGGCCGAAGGTCAGCCCTGTCATTGACCAGGCTGTCAAACAAATTAACGAAGCCCAGGTAGCTTCCTAGGCAGCAATCGAAATGTGGGAGGTCTAAGGTAGGAAGCCTACTCACCAGCCCCGGTGCTGTCCTAGGAAGCTCCTGCTTCAAGCCGGGTTGCCCGTCCCTCTCGGCAACTAATTGTCTCGCACTATTGGAGACAGCATCATACAGGTCTAAGACCTGGGCATAATCTTCGCTGACCTTATTTCGCTGGTCAGCGGTGAAATCATTAACTGACACTTCGAGACAACAAGCGTTAAAAATGCGAAATTGCTGTTCCACACTTGCCAGGCGATCATCAATCCGCTCATACCTTTGTAGTAAGGCCTGCTGGCGATCAGCCCAGTTCACCAAGGCACTGGCCGAGGCAAACCAGCGCAAATCTGATGCAATGGCACCAGCAGCCGCACGCAAGTCCTTGATAGCTGACATAATCAAATTTCAAACGAGCCCGGACAAGCGTTAAATAATATTAACAATCAAAACTTAATATTTGTTAATTCTTTGAAACCAACAAAGTATTAGCCTGTTTACTGCAAGTGCAGGCAAGTGTTAGGTATCTACTGTCCAACAAAATTAAGAGTTTCAATTAAGTATATTGACACAAAAACAAAGTTATCAAAGTTGAAACTTCAAATAAGTTAATTAATTACTTGCAACAGACAGACTGGCTGTGTTATTTGAGATATACAATAGTTAGTAAGCACAGAATATGTGTTACCTAACAATATTATCTATATATTTTACAAAACAAAGGTTTATCAAAAGTTTGGTTGTTATAATGTTTCAAACTTAATATAATTATGCAATAAACTAAATGTACTAAATTTATTGATACATACAGCTGTTATGTATCCAAACAAACTGACTTATTAATGCTAACAACAACAAGTTATTGCTAGATTTCAACAATACAAGTCAAACAATTACTGATTGAGGTTATGTATGACATGTGTTTCAAGTTATGCAGGTCAACCAATACAAATAAATATGATGTATTTTAAACAAAAACTGACCTGATAAACACTACAATACTGTCTACAAGATACAAGCTCATACCAATCTGAGGTTTGTACTCAGCAATGCAACAGCGGCTAGATTTCAACTATAGCTCTGCACCAAAAATTATGTTTAGAATTTGGGCTAAGATTGGGTAAGTTTTACAGAGATCAGTGGAAGCGATTAATTCATCCAGTCTCAGCCCAAGGCAAAGGTTTAAACATATATTACTGTGATTGCACATCGATGAATTATAATCCTAATCTTAATATATAAAATCCTTGCGTTACTGACTGACTGACAGACACGCTACAGCCGACACTATTGGGCGCAGGAAGCTGAAATTTGGCATGTATGTTCCTTGGGGACCGTAGGGGTGCACTAAGAAGGGATTTCCAAAAATTCCCACGGGATCGGCCAAAACGGGTAAATTTAAAAAAAATGCAGGCGTAGCTGCTGGCGTCCTCTAGTTACAACTAATATTAATAAAATGTCTAACCAAATCTTACTGATGCTCCTGATGATGCTCTTGAGTGGACCTATAAGATTAACTCATAATTTTGGCCAAATAACAAGCAAATCGAATAAATACCACAGGGTCCAATTCGGCGAAGTCCTACTCCTCGGGCACCAAACAGGAATTCACACATGTGTTTTACAATGTTCCTTATAAGGTTACTTATAATTCCTTATCACTTCGCGAGCTACTAGGACGAGCTTTCCAAAAGGCGAACAATTTTTTTCAATTACAAAACCACGGGTATTAATTTACTTTTGTCAATCGCTCATAACCTCGTCGGACAACTTCATGTAGCGACGGTTGCGAGGTTGTTAATTACTATAATTAACTCAAAAACTCAAGATTACAAAAAACTGCCTGATTACAAGATACGGCGTGGTCCAGACAACTTTTTTTACCGGGAAACGGCAATGAACCAAAAAGAGTGAATGACAGTTCAGTGTGACCATAGTCAAAATTTACAATAGACTAAACTAAACGTTACTAAATCGATATAATCGACTTGACTTATCATAAAACTATTTTTATTTCAAACAATATTATTGTAGTAATTTACCTTACTTTATTTGCAAGCAAATAGACAATACAGCGAAAATTGTAGGACAGGTAGACTTATGAACGTTGTCAGTAAAGACGCAAAAGTTGTTGGCAACTGGCAAGCGGGGAACATTTGATGTTCCCCGCTTGCCAGTTGCCAAATTCAATTTGCAGTGGACACTACAAATGAAATATAGTGTATAAGAATAGGATTCACAGTGTGATTATTTCCTGCTGATTCATGCAAGTTCGGTGTTGCAATTTTTATAACAATAAAAATTATCTTCCGTTTTTACATTTGCAAGATTGGTCCTCACATTTATATCTAGTCTATTTATGTACTACATTTATTTCTATCATTATGGGCAATCCTAACCATGACTAACCTACTACTAAAGAAATAGTGAATATTTTAGTCCAGAAGTATTTTTTTTTATAGACTCACGCATGTGTCCCCGAAGGAGTATGCAGAGGTGTAAATATTACACCCACATTTCGCCATGAATTTTTAGGTCCCACGTTATAGGGGACGAGCCTATTGTCGTTACCGGGCACATAGACTCCGTGCTGCTGAGAATGCGGAAAAACCCAGTAACACTTTTGCCCGGCTTGGGAATCGAACCCGGCATCTCCAACCAGCAGTCGCATACGCTATCCACTGGACCACGGAGGCAGTCCAGAAGTGTGTGCGCAAATACACAGTTTTATTATGCACAATAATAATTAATCAGACGGAATATCCAACACGATTGGAGTACGAAGGGTTGAGGTCCCACGGTTTAATATAATTTTCGAGGCTCGAAATATAACACCGCCAATTGCCTGACTCCAATTGAATAATTCCTAACAAAAAAACCCAATACCAATTTGCTCGACACAGGAATCGAACTTTACTTCATAATTCACCGTCGCACACTACTGCTAGACTTCAAAAGTAGTTAACAAAAATAATAATCATCTCTGTAACTTACTGATCCAAGTCATTGTGTCCAAGTCTGGCCGAATGCTGCTCTCGTTTGAATTCAACTGCTGCAGTAACACGCAGGGATATCCCACAGACGCTCCAACAGACAAAGCGCCTAGTTGCGGACCTATTGCTACGAAGACCTGGATCAAAAATGTTAGAAATTAAATTAATTTGCTTCTTACCTCTCTTCATTTTAAGATAGGGACACTAGAATAGGGTGGTCGAGATGATGTTCAGGGCTCTATCAATCTCGCCTGCCGCTTAACGTAGAAATGCGTCGTGCGTAAATAATTGTTCCTTTAAGTTAATTCTTTAAGCTGAGTTTTATTTTTATTTATCTTCCTGCGATACAATTTGCACAAGGCGGTCCTAATGCGAAAGGTTTTACGATTCTGTACTAAAATTGAGATATGGTAAATATGGATGCCACGACAAAAGTGTAGGGTGCTCGCTGACTAGGTGAATAGCTATTAACGCAAAGTGGTCAGCAAATATGAAGAGCCGGAAATCGAGCTCAGTGGCGTGCCATTGGAGAGGCCTATATCAGGATATAGCTTGCTGCAGTGGTCTTGGATTAAAAGTTTGAATCAGCGATTAGCCCATCTACTACTACAGTCTTTTTCAGTCCAGTGCTGAAAGATGCATGTCACAATTGTATTTGACATGCATCCTTATCCCCGATCACGCCTATATCCCTGAGGAGGTAGGCAGAGGTATATTGCTACACCCACTATTAGTATTATATATATTGCTCAATAAGTGAATTTGGCCTACTATACCTCTCTGGTCAGAGAGCCTAGCCAAATGACATTCGCTTCTGATTTCTACTTTTGCTGACGCTTGGTTGCCATGGCAACATAAGGAATTCCTTCTTCGTTGACCATATCGAAAGTCTATGTCAGTTCCATAAATTTTTGCACTTAGCGATTGGCGATATCGCTAGTCTAATGCCATTCAGCTACAGGCTCAGACCCTTGTTAGCCTCTATTCATAAGTATATATTTTACCACCAAAAGTTATAATATTCAACAAGAGCAAATCATAAACACCATCTTTAATTTGGGCAACTAGCAAACCGCCTTGTTAAGCGTAATTATTTTGTTTGAAAACAAATATTCTTCGCTATATAACGAAGATTGTTATAGCAGTAGCTATAATTATGGCAGTAAGCTATAATTATGTTATCGCTACGGAACATCGTTTGCTGACAAACAGAATGTCAATATTTGTTTGTTAAATGTGGGTCGCAGTTAAGACAAGGACGCATGATTGAGCATTTATGAGGGAAGTACATAATTATATTTACTGTCTGCGAGATGGTTTATTTTGTAAGTAACTAGAAACAATTTTAAATGCGACATATTTTAGCTATCCTATACATGTTATAAAATGTAACCCTCCGGCCCATATGCCTCCCTAAATGAAGGTGATTAACTCTAAAACTACCGAGACTTCTGTAAGATTGTTACCAAGTAAGTATGATTCCATAGAGCTTAAGAGTATAAATCACGTGAGCGGAGCCACCACGGACGAAGCCTAATTACTACTTTAAACATATACTACGAATTTTCCTACTTAATTTATTTTGCTACGCTTAAAAATCTATTGGTAGATAACAATAATAATAATGTAAAATTGATAAGTGCTTAAATCAACAAAACATAACCAAGTATCTTATCCCACGATGGCAAACTCGAAATTGATACAAGCAAAGCAGTTAAAAAATACTTTATCGTCATACATGATCTTTTATTTTGACCGCTGGCGGTTCAACTGGTGGTGGAGGTGGCTAAAATAATTACCTGCTGTGCGATTGAAAAAACAATAATGAGTCTTCATAAGCATTTTTTTAAATTTCCAATTTGCGAAAATAAAATTTGCGGCGATTGGAATAAAAGTAATCAAGTATTTATGTCAAAATATAATTATTGCAAAGTACACTTCACTTTGACACTACAATACCTCCGAAGACTAGATTATACGTATTTAATTTCATAGAAAACTTCTCTAAGTTTACCGTTGTATTGATCGTTCGTAACTTCTCCTCCTCCTCAAGTCGGTCCCCTCACTGCTGAGGATCGTGGCTCCGACGGAAACGCTGCAGCAGGCTTCGCCATTTGCTACGATCTTGTGCTTCCTGGAGAGCCTGAGACACCGGCATTTGAAGTTCTTCGGACACCTGGTCTGACCATCTTTTCGGGCTTCGTCCTCTCTGTCGCTTGCCATCCACTTTGCCAGTTATGATGAGCTTTTCAAGGTTATCTGTGCTTCGGCGCGCTATGTGGCCGAAGTATTGCAATATCCTGTGGAGGCAGACAGTCGAAAGCCGTTGTTGTTTGTCTAGCTTGAGCTCTTTTAAAATCGAGATATTGGTGCGTCGCGCCGTCCAGGGGATGCGAAGCATTCTGCGCCAGCACCACATCTCGAAAGCATCGATCCTTTTTCTCTCGCCTGCCTTCAGAGTCCACCCTTCGGAACCGTAGAGAAATATTGGAAAGACCAACGTGCGAACAATGTAAATTTTGGTTTTCCTTGAGATGTTGTGATCTTTCCAAATCTTGGTGAGCTGCGTCATTGCGGTCTTAGCCATGCCGATGCGTCGACGGATTTCCTTTTCGCAGCCGCCTTTGCTGTTGATCACTGATCCAAGATACTGGAATTCTTGTACTGTTTCGTAATCATCCAGCAGGTTGGTTCGCTGTACTTGTTCGTAACTTCTAACAAGTCCTAAGAGATTTAGTTACTGAAGCTTAAGATCTTCTTGAACCGTTTTGACACTATAAACCCCGGTATGCATGGACGTAAATCTTCGAAAGACATGATAGCCACATTACTATGGTTCGTACACATGCTTATGCTTCGTAGTACTCTGACAAACGATTGGATAGTTTTTTTTAGTGATGAGTAGTAAAAAAAAAAAAAAATTTATTTTCAATAACAAAAAGTACATTTTTACAATTTAGGTAATTGAAGTCACCTGTTAAGCTAACAATATGCTTGCGATAGGTGGCTCCGCTCCTCTCAGAAGAACCGACGACGGGTACTTTGTATAGTTAACAAATTATAGCTTTAACATTTATAAAAGAAAAGTAATTGAAAATAAAGATGAAGTAAAAATAAAATAAAATACACAAAAACAAGTACAGGAGTATGTATCAATAGTGTGTGTTATGTGTATGTGTGTGTGTGTGTGTGTGTGTGTGTGTGTGTGTGTGTGTGTGTGTGTGTGTGTGTGTGTGTGTGTGTGTGCGTGGGAATGAGTGAATGTATTAGGCCTACTGTAACAATCTTTCACTTTGATCATAGCTCAGTGTTTTTAGCCAAAGTGTTAATGTTTTCTTACATGCTGCGTAAGTCATGGGGTATATTTTTAAGTCCTTGTTTAAAATATTGTATAGTCGTGCAGACTGACGTGGGTATTGGCGTGATGCAAATGTCGATTTGACTACGACAGGGGGAGCTACAACGTAATTCCTTCTAACATTGGGTCTTGATGAGTCATAGGGCAGAGATTTATGCTTTCTTAAAATAAGTTGCAGAATGTATAATTTTCTTACTGACAAGAGATCTGCGGTCAGGTATAGATTATCTGTAGGAAACCTAAATGGCTTAAAAAACATAACCTTTAGTATAGCTCTCTGAGCCCTTTCTAAATCTAAGAATTTCGTTTTTGTAGCACCACCCCAAACTGTTACACTATATGTTAACACTGATTGAGCTAATGAAATATAAATTTGTTTTAAGAGATCTAATGTGGTAACGTGACGTAGAGTTTTAAAAATCCAAATCAATTTTCTTACTCTATTCATCATCAGTTCTGTGTGCATATGCCACGATAAACGATGATCGAGAATTATTCCAAGGTATTTTGTGTGTTGTACTTCCGCAATAACTTCACATGAACAGGCAGAGTCAAGTAGATTATTACATTTACGAATTCTTATTTTTAGTTCAGAAGGAGGTCTTGTAATGTTATATTTAGTGAAACAAATGTAATACGATTTGGATGTGTTTAAGGTAAGAAGGTTTTGATCTAGCCACATCGCAATCTTTGCCAGGCCTAGTTCAGCAATTCTAAACACTTCGTTCCAGGATTTCGCAGCGAAAACAATAGCCGTATCGTCCGCATAAGAAAATACATGTCCACCACTCAATTTTATGTTGCATAGGCTGTTTATGTACAAAAGAAACAGTGTCGGACCGAGTACGGTACCTTGTCCGACTCCGTATGACACCGTTTCCTCAGAGCTAATTCTGTCCCCTATTTTGACTTGTTGTTTTCTGTCGCTAAGATACCCTTTAAATAACTCCAGAGGTGTGCCTCGTATACCTAAGTCTTCCAGTCTGCGTAAAAGAATTGAGACAGAGACAGTATCAAAGGCTTTTTTCAGGTCGAGAAAGACAGCCAGACACTTGCTTCCACTGTCAACTTTTTCAGTTACAGTGGAAGCAAGGGCCACGACTGCATCCTCTGTGGATAGACCTTGCCTGAAACCAAACTTTGATGGTGAGAGTATATTTTGTGTTGTTAAGTAATTTATTAATCGAGTGTTTATAAGCTTTTCGACTACCTTAGAAATTGATGGCAGTACCGATATTGGCCTATAGTTTGTTGGATTTGTTCATCACCACTCTTGTACACAGGGGTTATGAGTGCTTGTTTTAAAGCAGAAGGAAAAACGCCTTGTTCAAAGCACAGGTTAGTCAGGTAGGAAATTATTGGGGCAACTAGATCATGGGAGGTTTTTAAAAAGCTTGCTAGTATTTTATCCCATCCTGCAGCGCTATCACTTTTCAAGGACATTATTACTGAGCGGACTTCGTTTGGATCTGTATTTAGGAGCACCAAAGAGAAAACAGGGGATCTTTTATTTCTCTAGTGCTGTCGTTCTGTATTGGGTGTTGATTGGATGTAATATTATTTGCAAGAAGTTGGTCTATCTTTGCAAAGTAATTGTTTACAATATTAACCGACTCTTGAGGAGTCTCTGAAATATGTAACAATTCCGAGTTGGTTGAATTAGTAGGTTTTCGTTGAGTAATGTTATTTATTGTGTGCCACAGTTTCTTGGGGTTCTTTTTTGTTTTGGAAAGCTGTTCTCTGTCATATTTACGTTTTTGCTTCTTAATAATGGTATTACAGTAATTGCGGTATCTTCTAAAGGTAATTTTTAAAATGTCATTGAACGGATCTTGTTTTAGTCTTTTTTGCATGTTATTACGATTTAAGATACAGCGTAGTATGCCACTAGTCATCCATGGTTTAATCAGTCTACAGCGAAGAGGAATCGTTATAATAGATGTTGCAGCGGTTAATCAGGTCTGTAGTGTGTAAATTAGATTATATGTAAGCGTGTTGGGATTTGTTTCAGAAAATAAGTCATTTAAGTTACTATTTTTGAGAAAATTCAGCGCCAGATCTAAGTCTAAAGTTCTTTTAATTTTTGGCAATTTGGGAGTAATAGTTGTATTTTTAGTTATTTTTAGGTAAATCATAAGATGGTCAGTGATGGTAGAACTTATAATAGCCACAGCTGCTCTTTTATATGATTGTTTTAATCTTATGTTAAAATGGTCAAGACAACTTTTGCCTCTGGTGGGTAAGCTATGGGCAGAGAGTACTCCATGCGTTGCTAACATGGTTAAGTAGTTGAGTCTGTTTGTTCTTTCCTGAGAGGGTTCCTCTTGCCTATATATAAGATTAATATTTATGTCACCTGTGATTATGACGGACTTGTTTGATGTTATTGAATTAAGATGTAAACTAAGAGAGTTAGTGAAGTCCTCAGAATTTGGTTTTGATGGGGATCTATACATGCCAAGAATTACGAGATCGTTTGATATGTTGATTTGTAAACAAGAGGCGTGGGTTGAAATAATTTCTTGAACAGTGGCGTTATGTATATTTTGCACATATGCTACAATTCCGTCAGCTCTGTTTAAATGATTAGTAGATTGATGTGATGAATAATTATTTAATTGAGGTATTGGCTTATTTGTGTTTAATCTACATTCGCTGAGGATAATTACGTCTATATTAGCTTTAAGAGACGCTAGGCTTACTTGTAAGTCATCAAAATTTGAGTATATACTCCTTATATTTTGGGATATAATACAAAAGTCAGATTTATTACATTTTATTTCACTTGTAAATTCCTCAGCTGAGTATTCGAAGACTTGAGCAACCACCGTATTATCTATTTGGTTGATAGTTTGTAGGGTATTATTCATAGTTGTTGAGGTATATAAGTCTGGTAGGCGCTACTGTAGACTTATATCTTACATTTATAAGAAAGAAGAGATATTTGTTATAAATGCGTACGCGGCTCATAATAGTGTAGGTTGAAGAACATGAAACGATAAACAGGGCAGGTTTGTGTAAGTTTATGTGTATGTGTACATGTGTGTATGCGTGTAATTGGTACATTACAATTTTATCATATTGTATTATTATTTGTGTACAAACAGGACATGACTTAAAAAACATAGTTATATAGAAAAAGCACGCAGAGATTACCACTCTAAACATAGTTTTAAAAAGTAAAGTAATAGAGCTTATTGTGGCATGCTTCATTTCAAGTGCATAAAATGGCATAATAGCCTTCCTAAAATAAACAGTAATAAAGTTTAACATATTAAGAACAATTTTTAAGTATATAACCCTGCCACAACATATTTTGAGTAAGTTTAAAAGTCTTGCAGTGTATGGTCGTAATAAGGACACGAATATAAATACATAATATTCGAGTTGCATTAAGCTATTAATTTGGGATTCACTCTTGATGATCATTGTAGCAGAAGTTTCATCTTTCTTAAGATGGATTCTTCCAAAGGAAGTCCAGCAAAACTTGTAGGATTTCGACTTAGCTAGATCGCGAGCAAGGTAGTGTAAGCGGGCGGCTTTCGAGGTAAGATGCTCCGTTACGTATATTGGTGTATATTCGTTTTTATTTTGCCCAAGATGCTTTACACAGAGCTTTTCCTTGTGAGTTCGATTGAAGTATTTAGCTGAGTTCAGAAGTTCGGTTTTCAGCGTTGTTGTAGTGAGTTCGAGGACTATGGCGCTGTTATTAGTCTTAGTGCGCTTGTTTTGCACTCGATAGATGTCACTTATTTCACTTTGTTCAATTTTACACTCAATAGAGCCCGATAGGTTGATTGCCATTTTTATTAGGTCTTCTTTCGATTCTTTATCAGATTTAGGGACGTTCTTAATCTCTATGCTAGATTTTCGATTTTCTCGTTGCAAATCTTCAATCCTTTCCTCCAAAATAGTAATATATTCTCTGTCTTTTTTTGTCTGCATTTCAAGCTGTTCCAATTTCTTTTTAAGTTCTTCGTTTTGAGAGGATAAAAATTCTATGGAATTTTCAATGTTGGAATTTGTATTTTTAATATCTATCAAAGTGGGGTGTATCTTATTTATTTCAGCTTATTGATCTGCCATTAAAGATGATATATGAGCCATCATTTCTACCTTAAAAGCACGGAAGTCGGATTCAAGCTCGTGTCCCCTTGTCCTTTTATTTCGGTTTGACACATAGTTAGGAGGCGTGAAGAACTCTTTTTGATTGTTTATATTTGTATCAGAGTGGGATTTGTTACCCGTGTCTTCCATTTCAGATGTAAATAAATATGTTAATATATGCAATAATAGGTATTCGAGTACCAAACAGGAATGAGCTCAACACCCAGCGCAGTACAATAAGCGGCGTAAATTTGAGTATTCCAAAATTATCGTTTTAATGTACCAGGAGTAAATAAGCACAGCGGAGTAATCCTGTTATGTTGACGAGTTGATGTTAGGCGCGTCCAGGTGCTCACGCACACAGTGGCACGTACAGCTGTAGCCAGTAGCAGGTGGAGGGTGGAGCGTGACTCCAGCCGCTTGCGCTGGAGGGCGGAGTTACAAGCTCACAGCAGTAATGGCGTCGCTTGCGCAAGCTTTGATTCGGCAAGTAGAAAACAAAAGGTGTTTACGATACCTTTTGAATGGCCAGGTAGCTTGGAAGTACTAGGGCGCCAGCAGGTATGAGGAGGTCCGTTGTTATTTCGTAGTACAGTTCAGTATACTTCTTCAACTTTTATGCACTCCTATTTTTGTATCAAATTAAACTGATCGAGATTTTATTTATATTTTAAAAGAAAAATAGTAATAAGGTAAGTGTTCACGTCTGCACCTTACGGCGGTCCGGGGGAAGAGGAGTAGTAGTAGAAAGCTGTGAGCCCTCCACCCGAAAATTAAAAAAAGAACTGATAAAGAGTGCATGTTTAAAGACAGCTTTTTCATCGTCCTCCGCGAGCATGAAGTAAAGAATAATTTATTCAGTACTTACCTACTATGACGTGCTAACACAAAATTATTACGAGTATGCTTACCTGCCTAAAGAATGGTGAGAATTCCATGGTTATTGGGCGTATGTTTCGTAGTCAAACAGAAGACAATATCGATGTTTGCTTCTTGGCGATTATACATCGAGGATGTTTAACATATTGTTTATATTCTTTTATATGAGGGCTGTAAATTAGAAAGGATTGTTATTATTTTAAGGCATCTAGAAAAATACTGAATACGTGGTTGACTTTAGAATCATTCAAACGACATTTGCTAAAATCATCTACATAGATTTGGAACAGATCTTTGTTTATCGAACTAAATAATTATTCTATCTTGTAAATGGTCTCGGGTTCGATCCCCAGTTTCCCCGGGCACACACCTCTGACTTTTTGAAGTTATGTGTGCATTAAAAATGTTAACTATCGCTCATTTCATAATGTGTCTGGTAGATGGAAATAGGCTCGCCCCTTATTACATTGGGACCGAAACATAACTGGCGAAGAGTGGGTGTGTAATTCACCTCTGCCTACCCTTTCGGGGATTAAGGCGTGAAGTTATGTTATGTATATGGATCAAACTATTAGTTATGGAATACCAATTAATTCGCTTCAACGAACTCGGAGTTGAGTTCGAGGGTGGTAAGTTTCGGTTGGATGCGGTCGGCTCAAAATATGTATTTGTAGAAATCCTTAAAGGAGGTCAGTCTATATTTAGCTTTGGATATCTCCTGGTTGAAATTATAAATGACTTTTGTATTTGCGAGGTTATAGTTTGATGCCTTCGTCAACAAACACTTTACACAGATTTAAAAAAATATTGTTGGTATATTTTGAATACAACTTACAATCATAACATATTCGTGACTTGAAATGAATTCTCACAACAATCATAAATGTATTAAAATATAATTATCAAAATGTTTGATAAAAGACTGTGTAATGCAACGAGCTCATGTTAAAGAATGCATGTCCAATGTGTAACAAGAAGCAATAATTACACTTAACGAATATTATTGGAGTTGCGTGAGTTTAACATTTTTACGACGACCCGGTTACGTAAGTACTATCTATTCTGTGACCCCGTGTCGTAGCGGGAGTGTAAACGGCTTCCACGCCGAAGGTCGCGGGTTCGATTCCCGCTCAAGTCAAACATTTGTGTGCACGAACATGGATGTTTGTCTTGGTCTGGGTGTTTCTATATGTATTATATGTATGTCATCATCCTCTTAGCGTTATCCCAGTTTTCAATCTGGGGTCCGCTAGTCTAACCTGATTTGGCTAAATATTAGCTTTGGCACAGAGCGACTGCCTGTCTCACCTCCGCAACCCGAAAGGATAGCGATATTCCATGGCTTAGACTAGTGTCAGTTTATTTTTAGAAGGTACTGACGCCCTGTAACGATTGTCAAAGATCTTCATGACAACCGGGACCGACGGCTTAACGTGCTCTCCGAAGCTCGGGACAAGCGATAATTAACAATGCAATACGCACATAACTCCGAAGTCATTGGGTGCGCGCCGTGGATTCGAACCCGATACCCTCTGCATGATATTCTGTTGGTATCTCTACTAGGCTATCGCTGCCTGCTATATATAATATGTATGTATTGACAAAAAAAAGTATATAAGTATGTCTATCCATTGTCTAGTACCCATAGCACAAACTTCTGCTTAGTTTGGGACTAGATGGTGTTGTGGGAATGTGGTAGAATATTATCTTAATATATAAAATCCTTGCATTACTGACTGACTGACAGACACGCTATAGCCGAAACTAGTGGGCGCAGGAAGCTGAAATTTGGCATGTATGTTCCTTGGGAACCGTAGGGGTGCACTAAGAAGGGATTTCCCGGAATTCCCACGGGATCGGCTAAAACGGGTATAACGGTAAAATTTTAAAAATAAGCAGGCGTAGCTGCTGGCGTCCTCTAGTATATTATACTAGCTGACCCGGCGAACTCCGTATCGCCTTTTTAATGTCTTTTTTCTCATTCCTTTTTTTCCATCCATCCATCCATCAGGGCTTAAGAAATTGACCAAAAAAATATTATTTCGGAGGAGTATTGTATCACTAACACTGTGAAATTGCTGAATTGTTTGACTAACGCAGCTGTAAAACGATTTATTAACTCCAGTATGCGATTGGCGCGTATGACTGATCTAGTGATATGATTACTAAGATGGCTATTTAAAATAGGGGTTGGTGTTAGAAGGGTGAAAATTATGAGTTAGTTAGTTAGTTGGACAGGTGTTTTCCGCACTTAGCCACTTAATTGGGCCATTGTGCGTTAGCAGTGACGCGGTAGTCGCCTGCTACTCATACCATGCAAGCTCCTTCCAGAAGGCCATGAGTTGACCAGGATTGCGTATGGCTTCGCTCATGGTTCTGGGGTTGTTCAGGAACTTCGTCCGTTGGTCGCTCACGCTGGTACAGTGTAGGATTATATGAGCGGGTGTTTCTTCGGTCCCCATGCAGCCCCTACATAGTGGGCTGTCCGTGACGCCGATGTTGTAGAGATGCTTGTTTAGTGGACAGTGGCCGGTTATTATGCCAGTCAGATGCTTGAGTGTTTTCCTGTTGGAGTGCAACAGTTTTTGCGAGAGTCGTTTGTCTAATTGGGGAAAGGCATCTTTAGATTGCCTACACTCTTTTAACTCTGCCCACTCTTTTTCGTGTTGTTGTAGGGTTCTCTCGCGTAACCATGTTCTTAGTTGGTTGAACGGTATCGGAACAATTGGTTCGGGTCCTAGAGTTGTCGTGTCCGATCCTTTCTTTGCCAGTTGGTCTGCTGCGTCATTGCCCGTGGAGTCACTGTGTCCTCGTATCCACTGGAGCGTGACCCGATTTCTCGTTGCAGTTTTCTGCAGCTCTTGGTGGCACTCCATAATTAGGCCGCTATTAAAGCAGTTGCCATCGAGAGCTTGTAGTACTGAGGCGCTGTCTGTGATGATGCGTATTGACAGGTTGCTCACATTTCTGGCCGCGATCGCCGTCGCCGCCCTTGTTATCCCAACGCATTCAGCTTGGAAGATGGTGTTGAGTTTACCAAGCGATGTTGAGAGATTGATATTCAAGTCATGGGAGAACACTCCGGCGCCCGTCCCATACTTTGTTTTTGAGCCGTCTGTGTATACTCTAACTTCGTGTATACCAGAACTATCCTTGTGCTCTTCTTGCAGTTGTATGCGGTATTTTTTGTCAAAGAGTTTTAGGTATGAGATCACACGTTGCATCTAGCATCGGGATCTCGTTTGTTAACGTCCTTTTCAGGCGTGCGTGGGTTATGCGGTCATCTCTCCTCCAGAGCCCGAACTTATCGAGCCGGATCGCAGCGGCACCTGCTTCTTGCTGGATGATGAGGTGCAGTGGTCGCAAGTCGAGAAGCACCTCCAGTGCCGCCGTTGGAGTTGTTTTCATGCAGCCTGTTGTGGCCAAACAGGCGAGGCGTTGTATGCTCTGCAGTTTGCTCTTGACTGTGCTTAGTTGAGTGCGTGGCCACCACACTACTGCACCGTATGTGAGCATGGGGCGTATTATGGCAGTGTAGATCCATAGGGTGATGAATGGTTTTAGACCCCATTTATTGCCTATTATTCTCCTGCACTGCCAGAAGGTTGTACATGCTTTTGTGGTTTTAGTGGTGATGTGTTTATTCCAGTTGAGCTTGTGGTCGAGTGTTACGCCCAGGTACTTGACTTCACTCGATAAGTTAAGCTCCGTGCCAAAAAGTTTTGGTTTTCTGGTCATACGGGTGTTCCTTTTGTTGGTGAAAAGTACTAGCTCCGTTTTATTTGGGTTGACCGTCAGTTCATGGTGGTTGCACCATTGTTCCATGATCCTGATCGCTGCTTGCATCCGATAATGGATCATGTCTTCTGAGTTTCCTTTGATTAGGATGGTAATATCATCTGCGTAGCCGACCGTGAAGAAGCATTTGTCATTCAGATTTCTCAACAGATCGTCTACCACTATGTTCCAGAGCAGGGGTGATAGGACCCCTCCCTGTGGGCAGCCTTTTGCTACTATCCCCCTTGTGGTGGTATTAACCGTGAACTGAATAGCCCTTTGTTTCAGGAGTTGATCAATCCATCCACTGACGGTTTGTTCAACTCCGAACTTGTTAAGGGCACGGCTAATGCTGGTGAATTTAGTCTTGTCGAAGGCGCCCTCTATGTCAATGAAGGCGCCTAAGATCATTAGTTTGTCAGATAGCGCTGTCTCTATGGTCCCCACTACGGAGTGAAGCGCTGATTCCGTTGATCTACCACTTCTGTAGGCGTGTTGATGCGGGTGTAGTGGTCTGCGTAGCAGTGCGCCTTCCCGCAGGTATCTGTCAGCGAGCCTTTCCAGCGTTTTTAGCAAGAAGGAGGTCAAACTGATAGGTCTAAACGATTTTGCTTGCGTATAATCCGTTTTGCCCGGTTTTGGGAGAAATATGACTTTTACTTCCCTCCACCTTCGTGGTATGTAATTGTGCGCTATAGATGCTCTATATATGCTGAGTAGCTGTGGCACAATCGTTGTGCAGCCCCATTGTAGGAGTGCTGGTGTTATTTCGTCCAGGCCTGCAGATTTATACGGCTGGAAGCTGTTAATTGCCCATTTCAGCCGGTCCCCGGTAACCATGTTGTTGGCTATCGTCCAGTCTGTCTGGGTCGGTGGTCTGTGTTCTGATTCTTCCCAATCACAGTCTTCGGTCACTGTGCAACCTGGGAAGTGCGTTTTGATTAGTATTTGGCTTATTTCCATGTCTGTGGTTGCGTAGGTGCCATCAGGCTTTCTTATGGAGCCTAGGGTCTTGTTGCTGTCCTGGGATAGGATCTTTTTTACCCTGGCTGCCTCGCATGTGGAATTAATGTTGGTGCAGAAATTTCGCCAGGATTCTCCCCTGCGGAATCGTATGCGTTTCTTGTAGTGCGACTGGGCTTCTTAGTATTTGTCCCAGTCCGTGTCTTTCCTTGTGTTTTTGGCCCGGTTGAAGAGTTGTCTCAGATTGCGCCTGAGTTTCTCCAGTTCCGATCCCCACCATAGGGTTTTACTACTCGTTTTCGGTAGTGTGGTGGGGCAGGCTTGTTGGTAGCTGCGTTGTATGCATTTTGTTAGTAAATTAGTGTTGTGTTCTATGTGTGTAGTGCTTGTGTTCATGTCGTTGAAATTAGACATGGCTATTTCTTGTTCGAGCAGGGTCTTGTATCTCGCAATGTCGGTATTACGTGGGTTGCGTTTTGGTTGTATGACCCTCTCTTGCACTCGTATGTCATAGCAGATACGTCTGTGGTCGGCAAAGGATGGTTCGGCGGACACATGCCAGTTCGTGACAAGTTCCGCGGCCCCATCCGATGCCAGTGTAATGTCTACTATGGTTTGATATCTGGAGCTGACAAATGTGGGCTCTGAGCCTTTGTTGATTACCGTTAGTGTTGTTGTGTAGATGTATTCAGTTAGGATCTCACCTCGTCTATTTGCCTCGGGGCTCCCCCACAGTGGATGGTGGGCGTTAGCATCTGCCGAGAGTATTATTGGCCAGCCGTGGTCCTCACAGTGCTGCACCAGCTCGGCCAGCTCCTTCGATGGGATCTCCTCATCACCGGGCATGTAGACCGAGGCTAGTACAAGCATCTGATCATTGGGCCCTGTTCGTATTCCCACGGCTGTGAGATCTCTAGAACAAAAGTTAGTCAGCAGCAATGCTGGTATTGTTCGGGGAATGTATATGCATGTTCTCGGCTTAGAAGCCGAGCTCCAGTGCAATATCTTACCTCCGATGTTGTTGAGTCCACATATGGTGTCGCCTCTAATCCACGGCTCCTGGATTAGGGCTATTGTGTGGTGGTTAACCTCCAGCAACCTGCGTAGGGTAGCCGTTGTGATTTGCTTGTGCTGGAGGTTGGTCTGTACGACTCTAGTCTGACGATGATCCGAGAACATTGCTGTCCACGGACTCCCCGTCAGAGTCCCCGACGAGTCGTGCTCGTCGTCAACTGCCGTCACAGCGCTCTTTGTCACTGCGGGCGTTGTGTGTGCGCGGGCTGTGCCCGACGTGCTGGGAACGGCTGATGTTGTCTCTCGTTCCTGTGTATGCCCGCTGGCGGGCGGCATTTCCCTGGGCGCGGCAACCGTCCCGCCAGCCCCTGCCCCGGTAGCGTGGAACAGTACGTACACTCTGCCGGTGAAGAAGGAGACTCGGCGGTCGCGCGCCTCGATTCTCGGGACCTCCGATTCGGGGATGCCCAGGGACAAGTATAGGCCGTGCTCTTGCATGGTAGCGCTGTACAGTTGCCACGTTTGGACAGCGTACCATGGGTTTTGGGCAGCTAAGAGTTGGTGGATCTTCGGGAGTTCCAGGCTGGTCGACCTCGGCAGCCAGAGCGATGCGCGAACGCGCTTCGCAAGTTCCGTCTGCCCGATGACAGCCAGCCTGGTTCCTTCGATCGGTGACTGCAGTCCCGCTACCGTTCGTTTGAGCCACGCCAGCGATTTCTCGTCCTCGCACCATAGCTTCAGGACTCCTCCTGCTGCAAGCGGTTTGCCTCTAAAGGATGGCGCGAGTGCGGGCTCGTTGTTTGACGGTGGTGCAAAGGCTGCTTCCAAGATGCGCTCCTCTATGGAGAGCTCGAGCTGCCGTGCTTGCTCCACCGTCAGGTCTGTGGGTGGAGTGGCAACGACGGCCACCATCAGATGCGAGTTAGTCGCATCGGCGTAGCTCATCGTTGCCCTCTTCGGTGTTGCGTCCACTCTCGCACGCTTCGTCGTGGCGCTTGGTGGTGTGTCGTCGTGACGGTTCCTCTTCGACGGTGTCGCCGAAGTGGGCCGTCCCGAGAGCGCCGGATTGGTCGGTGCGTGCCTGGGTCCGCCTTTTCTGGGGCCGCGTTTGCGGCGTGGCCCGGTTGTGCCCCATGGGGCTGTTGGTTCCGCATCTCCGACTGCCGTCGAGGGGGCGCGACGGGGGGTGCCCGGCGCTGCACCGGCCGGAGCGGCGCGTGCAGCCGGCGGGAGCGAGCCCGAAGGCTCACTCTTCGCCGTCCGCGTGGTTTCCGCTTGCAAGCCTGAGCTGCTGCGTCCACCAATCGCGCCGCGTCCTGCCGAATGCTTCGTCCTGGGCGGTTCCCTCATCGCGCTGGCTGAGGGCGGATGTCTGCGCTGGTTCGTTGCGCCAGCTGTTGGTTGTCTCGCAGGGGGTGCGTTCGCCGATGTAGTCGGTTCGCTACCTACCGCGGGGGGTGCGTTCGCCGAAGTTGTCGGTTCGCTACCTCCCGCGGGGGGTGCGTTCGCCGACGTTGTCGGTTCGCTACCTCCCGCGTGCGCTGCGTACTCACGCTGACGTCTATGATGACGGGAGCGCTTTCCGCGGTGTTTACCTCTACCGGATACGGTTGCAGCGGAGCTGACGTTTGCCTTGCGGCGTTCGTCTGCTCGACGCGGTACAACCGTCCAGGAGGTGTTGGTTATGTGTACTGCATTAGGCATGGCATTTGCCAGGTCGTGCAGGTCTAAACTACGCTCACGTGAAACATTGCCCCACCCAGAATACCTGGGGCAGCCTGGACCCGAGGGTGCAGGGAGGGATTCTCCAGCGTCACGGACGCTGGTACCCTCCTGGGGTAGTTTATTATTTTGTTTCACATTCATATTTTGTTTTTGTTTTGGCTCCGTATGAGCGTGTGCGTGGGCGTATGTGTATGTGTTTCTATGTAGGTGTGGTGTGTGTATGTGTGTGTGTGCGCGTCCGTATGAATGATTGGGTTAGTGTAGTGAATGTATGTGTGTACGTGCTTGTGCATGTGTGTGGGTGAGGGCGGCTGGAGGTTTTCGTTACGTCTGTTTCATAGGGAACCAGACCAAGAACGGAATTATGAGTTGTTTGTATTTTTAATGCCATATCATAAAGAAAGAGACTGCCTCCGTGGTCCAGTGGATAGCGTATGCGACTGCAGATCGGAGGTCGGGCAAAGGTGTTACTGGGTTTTTCCGAATTCTCAGTAGCAGCACGGAGTGCTGGTGATGTGCCCGGTAACGGCAATAGCCTCGCTCCTAATACGTGGGACCTAAAAATTCAGGGCGAAATGTGGGTGTCATATTACACTGCTGCCTACCCTTTCGGGAATAGAGAGGCGTGAGTCAATAAAAAAAAAGGAAAAGTATCAAAGGCTAATTGACCTAAGCGACATTTAGTAAAACTTGCAGGGGGCTAAATTAAACTTTTTTTTGAAAAAAATCATAAAAAAACAACTATTTCATAGACTTTTATTTATTTTATACAGTATATCCCTTATTAAGTACCTAAGGATTATTAAGTACCTTTTTAAGCTATTACTGTTCTTTTGTGTATTATTTTGGAAATTTAGTGTTGGTTAGCCCAAAATGCAACAAATTTAGTATTCTTTTGAGAAAGGCAAAATGGTTCAAATGCCTGCCGTAAAAAAATTGCTGACAGAGACTGGCTCAAGCATCAACTTAGAATAAAACAATACGAAAGAAAATGAATTAAGCGCCATGTCAACTGACAGTTGAATAAGCACAATGATTGTAAGAAACATGATGGTGTTACACCAGAGTGAAGTAGTTTGATGTCGATGCCCATTAGAGGGACTGCAGGATGAAACACAATGACGCCTTACTAGATCATTAGTAGATATTGAAACTTAGGCCATCATTCAGCAACATCCATAAGATTTTAATTTAGTTGAATGCAAAATGGGCCAAACGACACAGCTTATTGTTTTGGTTTAATGCAAAATAGGCCAAACGACAAAACCACAACTACGGCGAAAAAGCTAAATGCCTTAATCGATACTCGTTATAAATGTTCGAAAAATAAAAATAGCCTAAGTCATCAAGTCCTCAAATTTGCATAATTTAGTGTCGTATAGATCAATGAGCTTAAAAATGAGGTCTGTTTTGCTGTAGATGCTAAGCGCCATAAAAGTAGTAGCAAAAATTGAAACCTGACTCAAACGACGGAGAAAAATTTGCTGATTCCGAATATGTATATAACTCAATATCGCAAAAAATGTCGCTTGTACCAATTAGCCTTTCAACCATCGGTATTAATATTGTAATTTATCAATTAAGAATAGTAGATAAATATTTTTCATGTGTGCTATGTGGTAAAATTTTTATGTGAAATTATATTGGCTTAGATAGTATAAGGTGAAGAAATATATTTTTGTCAATTATTTTAAATATTTAGTTGTAAACTTGTAAGATGTTTAAGTGCTATGTTCATACTATGTACAAACTACACATATTCAAACACATTTTGTAATTGTTTACTTGAATAAAAATAAACTGAAACAGAAAGACAGACAGACAGACGGACAGACAGACAAAAATGTTAAAAATGTTAAAAAGGGTTGTTTTGGACTTGGAATCGTGTAACTAACTATATGCACTTGAAAAAACATAGTTATTTTGAAATCACAGACAGACACTTAAATTTTATTTATTTGTATAGATTATCTTGCTATTCACGTCAGCCAGTTGTACACCACAATCTCTTACAGGCATCCGAAGGTTGCTTGTAAGAGATCGCACTTAGCGATAAGGTCGCTGATTGTACATAACCGTAGTTTAAGATACCTTTAATTTAATGTACTGTTCATTTATATAGTCGGTGTAGCAATATACCTCTGCCTACCTCTTCGGAGATATATGCGTGAGACTATGTATGTACGTATGTTCATTAATATATTGGTGTGCAACAAACAATATAATAAATTAATAAATAAATAGTAACTGAAAACAGTCAAATGCAAGAGAAATCTAATTAAGAAAACACGACTAAGTCATGGCGTAGTTTCGTGCCTGTGTGCAAACCGACGACCCGTGGCGTAGCGAAAGTGTAATCAAACATATTTTATGTGTGTGAACATGGATTTTTGTCTTGGTGTGTGTTTCTGTAATCATCATCATCTTCAGCCTGCCATAGTCCCCTGCATGATATAGGCCTCTCTAATGGCACGACACTAAGTATGCACGCCACACAAATGTATGCATTTACAAAAAAAATGTATACATGAATGTTTACCCATTATCTAGTAACCATAAATATTATAAGTACTAGTATACTCTTCTTAGTTTGGGACTAGGTAGTGCTGTGTGAATGTGGTAGAATATTATTAAGCCATTAGATAGCTCCTATTCAGGCAGCGATAGCCGAGTGGAGATGCTAACAGACTGCCATGCAGAGGGTATCGGGTTCGAATGCACGGCGCGCACCAATGACTTTTCGGAGTTATGTGCGTATTGAATTGTTAATTAGCGGCGGTCCCGTGCCCCGGAGAGCACGTTAAGCCGTCGCACTATGGTTCGTCTAGAACAAGCTAGCTAGACAAAAACAACTCTTAAATTCCTGGAAGTTAATTACTATTACGAACTCATTACCCCTATACATTGAGGATTACACCTATTAATTATCAATACTACCCTCATTAAGAGCGTCATTAAGGTATGTTTATAAGATGTTGACTATTTAAAGGGCATTCATTTGCATTTTTACATCATATTTGATAGCATTGTTTATGTCACTAAAAGAAATTTGTGAAAGTGTTTTTGTGATGGATTGTATACGTAAGGGTAAGTAGTTATATTTTATTTCATTTTCAACATGGGAACTTCATTCTTTAGTCTTATAAAATGAAATGTTTGAATTTTCACCCACTTTTTTACTCATTTTTTCAAATTCATCGGTCAAATAATAACATGTCCCCACTTGTCCCCACCGTAGAACCTATCATATACGATTTTCATAAGTGTCTAGTAGTTATACGTAAAAAAATTCATTGCGATATATTTGCACAACTAATTTTTATTTATTTTTTTCTTTCAACAGTTTTTACCGTCTCAAGAATGGATTTTTTCGAAGAATGGCTGAAACACCCGAAGGAAACGCGGAATGAGGAGCTCTTTCGGTTTATATCTTTGAGATATAATTTTGATGGTGTTACGGAGCAGTCTCTGCGAGATATTAAAGTACTAATCTCAAGATATTCAACGAAATTTGCTGAAAAGTGGAGCAGCTGTGGAAGAAATCGAGAGCGATTCCTACAAAAGTATTCGACGTGGCTGGAGGGTCTTGACATATCTTTCGATGTGTCCGTTTATTTATCTCTGCCAACTACATCTGGAGAACCGGGACCCGGAAGACCTACTAAAGATTTTGAACATTCTAGTCTCAAAACGAAGAGACGACGTGTAGACGATCTATTACAGTCCAGAAGTGCTAGTGAATTAATTTACGCCGCTGAAGTGTCAGCTCGAATCTCGGGTCAGAGAAGTGTAGCACGTCAAATTAAAGATGTGACTAGTGATCCTTCAATAACCAAGACCACGAGTGAAGAAAGTGCCCCCAGGAGTTTAACAAGTGAGGAAGCTTTAGCGTACTACGTTGATAGTAAATCAAGTAGCCATAGCTATAAGCAGACTCGGAAGTGGAGTATTAAAGCTGGACATAAGGTGTTTCCGTCAATGTACAGTGTTAGAAAGGCTAAAATAGCCTGCTACCCGTCAGGTGAACAAATTACAGTCAATGAAACGCATGCTGAAATCAAAGTTCAGGCAATTCTTGATAAGACTGCCAAACGTTTAGTTTCAGCACAACAAGAAGTTGTTCATAGTCTGTTACCTTGCACGTCATTCACATTAATCAGTAAATGGGGTTGTGATGGAAGTTCCGGTCATAGTATGTACAAACAAAAATTCACTAATTGTGACGATAGTGACGAGTTTTTATTTGTATTTTCTTTCGTTCCTCTTCAATTGAAAGATGAAAGTGGTAATATTGTGTGGCAGAATCCTCGGCCCTGTTCTTCAATGTATTGTCGGCCAATAAAGTTTATCTTTTCTAAGGAAACGAAAGATTTTACGATTTCGGAAACCAATAAGGTTTTAGAAGAGATAAACGCTTTATTGCCGACAACCTGCAAGGTGATGGAGACCGAAGTATCTGTCACACATGTTATGCTTTTAACAATGATTGACGGAAAAGTTTGCAATGCTCTGACCGAAACTTCTTCCTCACAAAAATGTTTTATTTGTGGGGCAACTCCAACAATGATGAATGATCTGTCAAAAGAGTTTGCTGCGGACAAAGATAATCTTGGTTTTGGTTTGTCTACGTTGCACGCTTGGATAAGGTGCTTTGAATGCTTGCTTCACATTAGCTATCGACTAAATATAAAAAAATGGCAGTTAAGAACAGCCGAAGACAAAGCTAGTGTGAAACAACGTTCAGATGACATTAAAAAACGATTTAAAAGCGAAATGGGCTTGATTGTAGACAAACCAAAACCAGGGTTCGGTAACACTAATGACGGGAACACCGCGCGAAGATTTTTTGGAAATCCCGAGGCTAGTGCCGATATTACAGGGTAAGATGTTTCACTAATACAAAAATTTGGCATACTACTTCGCACTTTATCATCGGGATATGATATAAATATTGAAAAATTCGTTAACTTAGCTCAAGAAACTAGACAACTTTATGTAAATCTCTATTCATGGTATTACATGCCCGCTACTGTCCACAAAATACTTTTGCACAGTGGCGAAGTAATTAGATCGTCCCTTCTACCTATAGGCCAGCTTTCCGAGGAAGCACAGGAAGCTCGGAATAAGGACTGCAGAAGATTTCGTGAGCACAACACACGAAAGCGATCACGGGAGGCTACGAATAGAGATTTACTTAATATGTTATTGATAACATCTGACCCTGTAATAAACGGTTTACGAGAAGTTCCTCGGAAGAAAATAGGTACGCTTCCAACTGAAGTATTAGATTTAATTGTCCCACCTAGCTGTAAGGAACAAAATGTTAATATGATTTCTACTTTTCATAGTTCTGCCCCTCACGATCATGACTATTCAATGGATGATTCATCTGATGATAGTGATGATAATGAGTAATAGATTTAGTTCTTAGATATTTTATGCATCTGTTATTAGATTTTATAGCGACGTCGAGGGATAAATCACTTTATAAAATGTTCAAAAAATATATTATACACATATGCCCGATAAATGTTTTTTTTTTCATGATACCAGCTCAAATGACAAACTGCCTTGAAAAAAGTACCAAAAACCTTATATCTTTGCTTATTAACCGCATCTAGACATAAAAATCAAATAAAATAATTTTGTCTAGCTAGCTTGTTCTAGACGAACCATAGTGCGTCGGTCCCGGTTGTCATGAAGATCTTTGTCAGTCTTTACAGGGCGTCAGTACCTTCTAAATAAACTGACACTGGTCTAAACGATGGAATATCGCTATCCCTTCGGGTTGCGGAGGTCAGACAGGCAGTCGCTCTGTGGATAAGCTAATATTCAGCCAAATCCGGTTAGACTAGTAATCGGGCCCTAGATTGAAACTGGGATAACGCTAAGAGAATGATGATAGCTCCTATTCAATATTCGAATCAACTGTATATTGAATTTCCTATCAACACAATTTCAGTTACATTTTGTAGTCAATATTGTACTCAATAGAATGTTTTAGGAGTAATAAGGAGATCTAGCAAGTATTACATGTAATTTCAGCTTACCATACAAGAGGCTTACAAGTAAGATATTTCTAAATAAACACACACTTTCTTTCGCCAATACGTATGTGTAAGTGTAATCTTTTACCAATCTTTATTATTAAAAAAATAGTGTTTAAGGGATAGGTGGCCGTTTGTATAGATTTATTATGAGCTAAGACAATGTTTGATACAAGGCTTATCACTTAATACTGTCAATGATCTTGAAAGAGGCTTATAGACTTATAACATATAATGAAGTATCTGCAAGTTGTTGAATCATTGAGATGCAATACGCTAGAGAAGTCACTTTAAGCAAAACATATACATACAGCCTTTTGCAGCCCATAGCTGGACTTAAGCTTGGGCTTACTATACCATGCTGGCCAAACGGGTTGGTATAGGGTTCGATATAAATTTTTCATCTATTCGCTAAGATACTACTGGTTTCATGTATTTAACATAATCACGACACCCACGGTATGAAATCGGATTATGACATTTTGTATTTTTAATCTGTCACAACACGTATGCACAAAATATGATTAAACTCAGGGCGTGCGAATCTACTAGTCAATAATTTAGGTAGAACGGTCAAAAAGTTGGCATATACCAAGATATTTATGCCTTAAATATCTTATTTATCGCGAGTAAGACCCACAAAATAACCTTGTATAAAATAGCTTATAATTTGCCTATTATGCTGACTCTACTTATTTTATATTGGATTTCCGTGAAACTACATACACATACATACATAGACTCACGCCTGTTTCCCCGAAGGGGTAGGCAGAGGCATATTAAACGCCCACTTTTCGCCAGTGTTTTGATCCCACGTAATAGGTGGCAAGCCTATTGCCGCTTATCGGGATATTTTGTTTGCCAGAGCCTCGTCCGTTGATCGGCAGGTGCACCACTTGCAGGTGAGGTTGGCTTGTGGGACCCTAAGTTCTTGGTGGGAACCCTATGCACCCTTTCATTTAGTGAAACTATTTTAGTACTAACTACCTCCCCTCCGTGGGATCTCCACCTTGTCGTGGTGGGGGGCTTAGTTACCGTGGCTTGGAACCCGCGGTGAAGCTAAGAGAGATCCCAGGAGTGGACGCTCCACGTGGGCTTGAAGGGGGCCTGCGCATTAGGCGTGTCGGTGTTGCGTTGCCGCGCGCCCTATCTCCCGTGACCAAATGGGGGTGCACTATTGTTGCGTCGCAGTGGGGCCGCAGAGGAAGAGGAGATGCGGTGTTGGCAGGTTGCCGTCCTCCCTATCCTCTGCGGCCGTTGGGTGTGTTGGCGGAGGAGCCCAACACCTTCATCCGCCGCCAAGGAGGTTGTGGCCTTCGGGCTATCCGCCGGGGTGTCAGGGTAGAATGCTAACGCGACCCCTGGCGCCCCCAAAATGGCGTTGAAGTATGCACTGGTACTCACTACTTACTATATACAATTTTGGTACTAATTGGTTATAAGAACTTTGCGCGTAGAGGAATTAATTGTTGGACCTCAGTGGAATAGCCCCTCGAAAGTGTTAGGCAGAAGACATATTACACCGACTTTTCTTTGTGCTATGATTTTTTAGGTCCCACGTACTTAATAAGGGGCAAGCTTATTGTCGTTACTGGGCACATTGCCAGATGCCGTGCTGCTACTGAGAATTTGGGCAAACTGAGTAACACTTTTGCCAGACCCTGGAGTCGTACCCAGGATTGTATCTGTATTCTGGGAGTTCTTCGTGTGTTTGATGTTGTCTAGTTATGTTAATGAAGTCTCCCGAGACACAAAAAATTAATCGAACAAGTATAGTCATAAAAAATTACACGTGGAATCAGAATGAATAAACCGGTCAAGTGCGAGTCGAACTCGCGCATCAAGGGTTCCGTACAAACCAGTAGGTATATATAATTATCTAAAAAATATGTGATGTGAAATTTTTCCTATGTGCTATAAAACGTTGCTTTATGCCAAATTTCAATATTCTAGATCGACTTTGTACTCTTTAGTTTTGACTAGAGCATTTCATATGAATTTCAATGTTATATCTCTACGGGTTCATGAAGTCAAAGTCAAGTCAAAGTCAAAATGATTTATTCATCTAGGTCACAAGGTGACGCTTATGAACGTCAAATTTTAAAATAAATTACTTAATGCTTCTACATTTACATTTACTGCCCATTCGCAAAGCAATAGGTAGAACCACGAGAAAGAACGGGCAATAAAACTCGTGGCCACTCTTTTTAATCGCCAGTGTTATGTTACATATTTTGTTTTTGTAAGGAGCTGCAACTGTTTCACATTGTAATTAATTACTTGTAAATAGTAATTAGGAACTTACATAATACTTAAATATTTAATGCAGATTAAGTGCTGTAGTAGCCTTCCATTGTGAATCTTGTGTAACAGGAGCATTCACTTACATCTTATAATGTAGGCAACTCGCGATCATGTTCAGAACTATGATGAAAATGTATGTTACAGAAAGTGACGGTAAGTATATGAATACACAAAATTTACAAAGATGTTAGTGTACAGCCCATGATCACGAGTTATCTTCATCTAACACAGTAGCATTTTTTTTAAATTAAAAGGAACAACAATGCAAATGTAAATGTAGTAAGTTGAATGACCTACTAATTCATGGATAGTTATTTAAAAGAACTAGAGATATTATATAAAAAAAAAAACTAAAAGGCAAGGTATCTATATAAATTCTGAATATGTACAAAGATCAAGAGTTGGCTAGTGTAAGTGACCATCTATCCTTATCACTGAAATAATCATTAATGGTATAATAACCTTTTCTAATAAGGCAGTCTTTTATTTTACTTTTAAAGGTACTAAATGGTAATTCTAAAAGACTAATTGGTATTTTATTGTATATACATGAGGAACGATATGAGAATTATGATATGATGTAACAAAAAATTTACGGTTTGTGCAATTTTTCCTTTATCTATGGTATAAAACGTTGCTTCGTGCCAAATTTTAAGATTCTGAGTTCAAGGGAAGTACCCTGTAGGTTTTAATGCCCTTGCGAGTAGCTGCGAGTTTGAAAATATGCTTAAATTGCTGTTTCTTTTGATTGCGTTGAGATGGAAGTTTGATTTTGTTACAGCTTAAACGTATTATAGACTTGAGTATTTGATATGAATTTCAATTTAATAACTTTACGTGTTCATGAGGAAAGGGGTAGTAACTTTAAAATTAACGCAAATATTTTTATTATAATTATGTACCTAAAAATGTACGGTTTTTGCAATTTTTGTTTTATTTGTGCTATAAGAAATTGCTTCGTACCAAATTTCAAGATTCTGCGTTCACGGGAAGTACCCTGTAGGTTTTTGATTCCCTTGCGAGTTTCGAAAATTGCGGAAATTTGCAGCATAATGGAGCGGCTGTATCTTTTGATTGCGTTGGTTTAAAAGTTTGATTTTTTCACAGCTTCATAGGACAGTAAACCTAACTATTTGATATAAATTTCTGTTTGATACCTTCACGCGTTTCTGAGAAAATGGGTCTTGCCAGATGGACGGACAACAAAGTGATCCTATAAGGCTTCCGTTTTTTCATTTCGAGGTACGGAACGCTAATAAAAAACGTCAATCTTTTAATGACCCAATTAATATATAATGTGAAATCGGCTTTCAAATTAATTTCCTCCAAGAAGACCTTCCAATATAATAATTAATTACGTTCTTATTCAATAGTACATTCAAGCTTTGATTTTCTATACATTTTCTTATTTTTATTTAACGTTTACAATTAATCTTATTATAAACATTTATTTATATTTACAATAAAATCGGTGGCACGCGTAAAATTAAAAAGGTAGCACTAGATGGTTTTCATATTTTTATAGAAGCTTTTAAGCGCATTTTCACCTGTGAGTGGTGCTATAAGTATATGAGTAAAGTTTTATAAAATTCTGATATATCTCCACAAACTTTGGCACTTCTAATAGAAATAGGATCTACAGCTTAAACAGACAAAGACTGTATTTCGGTATGCTAATAAAAAATGCTTTCCAGATAATATCCATAATATCCAAAAAGACGTAAACTTAGCGCCTTAACTTTTTGTCATGGCATTACGATTTGCAACGGTTAACTTGAAAGTATAATTATGTTCTCAGCGTCCCAAAAAGCTGTTGGGCAGCGTCTTGTGTTTTGAGATGTTTTTAAACTCTGAGTCGTACTTCCGAAGTTGTGGCCTATATTTTATATATATTCGGATAGACGGCAATTTTTATAAAAATTCTACTTTGTCATTAATATAAAATTAATTTAATATTTTATAATGATTGCGAAGAAATTTTTTTGCATTTGGTGCAGTTTCATAGAAGATTACTTTCGATGAATTTGAAAATTTATTAATATTTATTTATTGCCGTGTGGTTGACGGCATAGAATACAAGTGTCACCACCCCCTATCTTCCCGTGGGTGTCGTAAGAGGCGACTAAGGGATAACACGATGCAAATACCATCTTTGCGTAAAGACGGAAAACTCGACATCAAACCCTATACGACTGCCTCGTTGGTCTCACGGCATAAATGTGCGCGTGGGATCGGTCTCGGGTTCGATTCCTGGGTCGGGCAGTGTTATTGGGTTTTTCTGTCACGAAATTCTCAGTAGCAGCACGGACTCTGGAAATGTGCCCGGTACGGCAATAGGCTTGCCCCTTATTACGTGGAACTAAAGTATATCTGGCGAAAAATGGGTGTAGAAATACACCTCTGCCTACCCCTTCGGGGATAAAAGACGTTATATATGTATGTAATTTGAAAATTTACTAATATAATTTTCACACAATTTTAGTAGATCAAATATATTATCACAAGAGTACATACTAAGTAAAAAAAAATTTTGGAACAACATCAAATATGGATAAGTAAATACTTATCCATATTTGATGTTGTCCCAAATTTTTTTTAAACATACTTATATTATCTAGTATATAAGAAAGAAAATCTCGTACGTCTATTGAATAATTAATAAGGCTGCACTAAAAGTATCGGGAATGGAATATTTCCACTGTTCCTGTCATATTGAAATCTTTTAAATTGAAAACTACTTGGTTTTAAAAATCGAATACCATTTATTTATTTAAAAAAAGATTCTCGGCCTTGTCACAAGGTTTTGTCAAACTTGTTTAGTCGTTAAGAAAATGGAATTGACTCGAGAAAATTCAAGAGCGATGATTTATTATGACTTTCGAAGTGGTTTATAACTAAAACAGTGTGTTGACCGGATGATTTCTGCATTTGGTGATGAAGCCCCATCCAAAACCACAATTTATCGCTGGTTTGCTGAATTTCAACGTGAACGTGTCAAGCTCAGTGATGATCCCCGTCAAGGTCGTCGTAAGCTGATTGAGGAAGATCGACATGTGACATACCGTGAAATTCAGGCAACTTTAGACATTGGCATGAGTCAAATACAAATAATCTTGCATGAACAATTAGGTGTAAAAAAGTTGTTTTCCCGATGGATACCGCATTCGCTCTGTGAAGAGCAAAAAGCGGCTCGCGTTACTTGTTGTGCAGAACTCTCGAAAGATTCCACGCAGGATTCTCAAATGCTGTATACAACATCGTATCAGTTGACGAATCCTGGATATATGCGTACGAACCCGAAACAAAAAACCAGTCACGAGTTTGGGTTTTTGAAAATGAGTTAAAGCCAACAAAAATTTTTCGTTTACGGAGTGTTGCAAAAAAATGGTGGCCACGTTTCCAAAACCGGCCATGTTACGACTATTCCTCTTGAGGGACGAGGGACAAAGAACGGTTAATGCAGAATGGTATGCTAGCATTTGTTTGCCACAGGTCGTTTCTGAACTCCGTAAAGAGAACTGTAACCGATGCATCATCCTCCATCACGACAATGCGAGTTCTCATACCGCGCACACAACAAAACAGTTTTTAGAGCAAGAAAATATAGAATTATTAGACCATCCGCCATACAGCCCCGACCTAAGCCCTAATGATTTCTATACTTTCCCTAAAATAAAGAATAAATTGCGTGGACAGAGATTTTCATCACCTGAAGTAGCTGTGGACGCCTACAAAACAGCCATTTTGGAGACCCCAACTTCCGAATGGAATGGTTGATTCAATGATTGGTTCCCTCGTATGGAAAAATGAGTCAAATTTCGCGGAGAATACTTCGAAAAGCAATTAATACATTTTTAAATAGTTATGTTGTGTCACTTCCTTGATTCCCGAAATTTTCAGTGCCGCCCTCGTATTGGATTGATCAAATACATCACAAAAGTACATAGTATTTAGTTATCCATATTTTATGTTGTGCCTAATGTATTATTAAACATATTAATATAAACTATTATATATTATATAGGAAAGAAAATCTCGAACTAGTTCTATTCAATAATTAATAACAAGTGTGAAACAGTATTGGATCAAGTTTGATACTGAAAAGTAATGGGTTTGATTACCATTCTCTACTAATCGTTTTGTGATATTATGTGTGCCTAATTATTCCTTTTGTCTCTAGGTGTATTCTAAGAATATACAAGTATATTTGTTAA